>CM037154.1:22472389-23072389 GCA_020921065.1 Vaccinium darrowii
ATTATGTATGGAGAGGAAGATGTCACTCTCGGAGGATTCTCTTTTGATACCGCTGGGGCAGTTCTCACTATCAAAATGGATGAGGATTTCTCGATTAGCTCTACAGTTATTCAGATGATGAGGAAGATGGCTTACATGCCAGGATTGGGATTAGGCCGCAACAATCAAGGAATAGCAGAATTCCCTAATTTTCCCATGAACAATCACCGCTTCGGCCTCGGTTATCAACCCAACGAGAATGAGCTAGGAAGTGGATGGAAGGCTCGAGCTTGTGCTCAGTTGAAGAAGGGTCCCATTCATTTTGTCAAAGAAAAGGAGGCTATCTATCAAGGAGAGCCGGAACCGTTTTGGGATATGGAGAAAAGAACCAAGCTGCTAGGATTTGAGATATTCGCTGATAACACCTGGGACAGTGATGATGAATCAGCAAAACTGGAAGAGTTGGTCAGACAATGCAAATCTGACTGGATTGAAGTTTTTGACTCAGGGAATCTGGTATCGCTGTTTGGAAATGAAAGTCCATTAGGTACGGTTGAGGACGGGCCTGCTGCGAAGATATTTGATTTGGAACCTATTGGAGACATGGAGCTGATGATGCTAAGCCAAGAAGCCCTTGGAGATGTTTCCTCGCTCATCGTGGATGCCAATGGAATTTATAAAAACTGCACTTTTGTACCAAAAATTGTTTACACTGGCACTGAATTTGAGTCTAAGTCAGAGTCCAGCACTGAGTCTGAGTTTAGCACTGAGTTTGAGTCTACCTCTGAGTCAATGCATGTGTCTGTTTGTCCTCCACGTCATCATTTCTCTTTCGAGTTTGAGTCCACTCCCGTGTATCACGCCCCTGGAGCCACCTCTTTTGCAATGAATGAAATTGACTTTGCTTATCTTGCTGTGCCTGAAATAAATTGTGTTAACCCTGACGATGATGGGATTGAGTTTGAGGAGGAAATTCCGAAAGAACTCCGATCTCTAATCGAACGAGAAAACGAAAGGCATGCTCAGCCTCTAAAAGAAGAAGTAATTTCAATAAATTTGAGAGACGAGAGTAATCCACGAATGGTTCAAATCGGTTCTGGGTTGTCTCCCGAGGAATTTAAGGCTCATTCGGATCTTTTAAGAGAATTTCAAGATGTTTTTGCATGGTCTCATGCAGACATGCCCGGAATTGACCTTGAAATTGTGGAGCATCGAATCCCACTTTATCCAGATGCGAAACCTGTGAAACAGAAGTTGAGAAAAATGAGGCCTGACTGGGTTCTAGAAATTAAAAAGGAAGTTCAGAAACAGATTGATGCAGGATTTCTAATGGTAACTGAATACCCTAAGTGGGTCGCCAACATCGTGCCTGTCCCCAAAAAGAACGGGAAGATCAGAGTCTGCGTGGATTTCAGGGACTTGAACAAAGCCAGCCCTAAGGATGACTTTCCACTGCCACACATAGATGTACTCGTAGACAACACTGCGGGACACGCACTGCTTTCTTTCATGGACGGTTTTTCAGGCTACAATCAGATTCTCATGGCCCCCGAAGACCGAGAAAAGACTACTTTCACCACAGAATGGGGCACCTACTGTTACAGGGTTATGCCATTTGGGCTAAAGAATGCCGGGTCTACTTACCAGAGAGCGGCTACAACTTTGTTGCATGATATGATTCACAGAGAAGTCGAAGTGTACGTGGATGACATGATTGTCAAATCCAAGGAAAGAGAGGGGCACTTGCACGCCCTCAGAAAATTCTTTGAAAAGATTCGCAAGTACAGATTGCGCCTTAATCCCGAAAAATGCACATTCGGAGTTACAGCTGGAAAGATGTTGGGCTTTATGATCACGACCCGAGGAATTGAAGTGGATCCATCAAAGATTAAGGCCATTCTAGAAATGGAGCCACCACAAACAGAGAAGGAGGTGCGAGGCTTCCTCGGCAAAATTCAGTTCATCAGCAGATTCATCGCCAAGTTAACCTCGACTTGCGAGCCGATGTTTCATCTTCTCAAGAAAGGCGTACCATTCAAATGGGACGACAGGTGTCAGAAATCCTTTGAGACAATCAAGAAATACTTGCAGAATCCTCCGGTTCTAACGCCACCTGTACCGGGGCGACCCTTGGTTTTGTATCTATCAGTCACTCCATCGGCAATGGGATGCCTACTAGCACAAGAAGGGGAAGGCGGATCTGAAAAAGCCATGTATTATATCAACAAGAAGATGGTCGGATGCGAAGAACGATACACCTCTCTGGAAAAGACTTGTTGGGCTTTGGTCTGGGCTTCCAAGAAATTAAGACACTATATGTTGGCCTATTCTGTAACGCTAATTTCTCGAATGGACCCTCTCAAGTATTTATTCGAGAAACCCGCACTTACAGGTAAGTTAGCACGATGGTTACTTTTGCTAGCAGAGTTCGATATCAAATATGTTACCAGGAAGTCAGTAAAAGCAAGAGCCATTGCCGAGTTCCTTGCCGATCACCCTGTGGAAGGTCCAGAGGATGTAGAGTTTGAATTCCCAGATGAAAACGTGATGACCACCACCAATGATGTCTGGATGCTGTATTTTGATGGGGCAGCCAATCAGAAAGGATTTGGAATCGGGGTATTGTTAATTTCTCCAGAAGGATCACACATCCCTCTTGCTTTTAAGCTAAACTTCAAAGTCACCAACAACCAGTCAGAATACGAAGCCTGCATCGTAGGAATGGAAGCTGCCTTGGAAATTGGGGTCAAAAGACTGGAAGTCGTCGGAGACTCGAATTTAGTAGTGTCGCAGGCAAACGGAGATTGGAAGGTCAAGGAAGACAAGTTGAAGCCTTACCATCAGGATCTGGACGATTTGATCCCACAATTTCAGGTGGTTACCTTCACACATGTGCCAAGACTGAGGAATCGATTCGCCGATGCCCTTGCAACACTAGCCTCCATGGTTGAGATACCAAACGGAGTCAGACTCAGGCCAATTGTGATTGAACAACCAGACAAGCCTGTCTACGAGTATGTCATGACCATTGACGAGCCGGACGATGGTCTACCCTAGTATCATGACATTTGGAACTTCATTGAGAAAGGCGAGTATCCAACAGGAACATATAAGAAGGACCAAGTTGCTCTTCGGAGATTGGCGTCTCAATACATCATCTGCGGAGGAAAGCTATATCGGAGATCTCATTGTGGAACACACAAATTGTGTGTGCACGAGGAAGAAGCCAGTCGGATCATGGAAGAAATACACGAAGGAGTTTGCGGCCCTCATATGAATGGCATGATGCTCGTCAAGAAGATCTTAAGGCAGGGCTATTATTGGTCAACCATGGAGACTCAATGTATTGAATACGTGAGACGCTGTCACAAATGCCAGATTCACGCCAATCTCATGCACGTCCCGCCGTCAGAATTGCATTCCATGACTTCGCCTTGGCCCTTTTCTGTCTGGGGCATAGATGTTATCGGTAAAATCACGCCGGCAGCATCAAACGGGCACAGGTTCATCCTGGTCGCAATTGATTATTTCACCAAATGGGTTGAAGCTGCTTCCTATACGACTCTCACTGCGATCCAAGTTGCTCACTTCATCAAGCAAAATATCATCTACAGATATGGAGTCCCTCAAGCCTTTGTGTCGGACAACGGGGTTCATTTCAAAGGAAGAGCGGCGGAGACTCTTGAAGAATTCGGGATTCAGGTCCATAAATCTACTATCTACCGACCGCAAACCAACGGAGCCGTGGAAGCAGCCAACAAAACCGTCAAGACTATACTGGAAAAGACCACTGAGTCCACTCGGAATTGGCACGAACAACTACCATTGGCATTATGGGGATATCGAACATCCATCCGAACTCCAACAGGGGCAACACCCTACTCTCTGGTTTACGGCATGGAAGCTGTTCTTCCCATCGAACTCGAAATCCCGTCTTTGAGGATCATGGCAGAATCAGGAATTGATGAAGCAGAATGGCAAAACGCGAGATTCGAAGAGCTCATGCTATTTGATGAAAGGCGGCTCAAAGCCTTATATCATGTTCAAGGATATCAGCGTCGAATAGCTCGTGCTTTTAACAAAAAGGTGAAATCCAGAGATTTACAAGAAGGCGACATGGTTTTGAAGGAGATTCGAGCTCCGGTTTTCGATCCGCGTGGGAAGTTTCGACCAAAATGGGCCGGGCCTTACATTATCAAGAAGATCTTATCTGGAGGAGCAGCGCAACTCATCGATCTTGACGGCAATGAATTCTCTACTCTGGTCAACTTGGATCAACTCAAGAGATATTACCCCTGAGAGAAGCTCGCTGGACTGAAAACCGTAAGGGCGGGCAGTTCCAGGCAAAAATTAGAGCAAAAGCCTGCTAGGTTGAAAACCCGAAAGGGCAGCCTAGGCAAAAGATAAGGCTAAATAAATCAGAGCTCGCTAGGCAGAAAACCCGAAAGGGCGGCACTAGGCAAAATTCAGAGCACAAAAGGAGAGTGTAAATACCCGAGTGAACCCTAACCAAACACTTGTAGTCCTGAACTACGTCATGACTTGATTCCTTCTCATAAGGGATACGTAGGCAGCCTTACCCTGAGGTTCGGTCACAATCTTTCGAGTTGATTCCAAGTCATTGTGCGCATTTCATGTCTCACAGACAGAACTGGTAAAAATCAAGAATGGAAAGTTCTCAAAACTCAAGTTTTATTTGAACAAACTTTTTCGATTACATGGCTGAGCATGAAACTTTCAAAAGAAACAAACAACAACAACATCTATAGCACAGGGTACACAACTTATTTCAAGCATAGTAAGATCGAGTCTAAAGTCTGTCTTAGTTTCCATTTGCTCTTGCTTCAATATCTTTTATCAACCATCTCTTGTAACGTACTGGAAGGAGAACACTAGGATATGGATCTCTGGGAATAGTCATGCGCTCCCTCCAATTATTCTGGTAAGCTCTGAATGTGGCAACGTTGAAATTTGGCACGACGAAATTCTCGGGATCTACAGGTGACAGTACTTGACGGGCACCAAGTTGACGAAGAATGCGGATTGGGATATAGAAGGTCCACAGGGTCAAACCTGCCAAAACCATTCGCTGACGCCCCATGTTGCTAACAGCCATGTCTGGAAGATCAATCCAATTCAAGCGCCAAGAAATCACCTCCTCTGTGAGCTGGGAGAGAACCTGAACCCAACCTCCCACATCATCAAAGACCTCCATGAAGTCCCTGGTAACGAACCCTTGTGTCTCATGAACCCGGTTTCTTGGCACAGGCTCCAGCAGATTAGCCTTGTCACATAACCACAGCTGTTCGAAAGAGAGAAAACAAGAAAGAAACCTTAGAAAACCTTAAACTGAGAGTCGAGGTAAAATGAGAACAAGTGAAAAACCGGAAAAAGGAGAGCTGAGTGAGAAACCTACCTGTAGGAGCAGAGGACTACCCTCGAAGACGTCGGTCCTACCGGCATGAACTCCATCTAACCCCATCAAATTCTCAGCCAGAACCATGGGAGCTACATCCTTGCGCTCCTCGATTTGCATGGCTACACCAACCAAGGAAAAGCTTGCCTGATCATCAGATTGCACAAACAAGAAGGCAGCCAATAAACACAAACACAGAGCAAAGTCGTTGGAGCGGAATTTTTCAATTAGACGAGGAATGTTCAGAAAACCTCCCCGAATCAGGGACTTGGCCGCATTGTTACTTATTTCCAGTTTGGAAGACAGCACTGGGGCAAAACCAACTCCTTGGAGAGGGATGACGGGCTCCACCAAATCAAAACCTCCAATGTATGCATGGAATTCTTCCACAGTGGGGCATAACTCCTGAAGACCAAAGCGAAAAACATGCACCTCAGGGTCCCAGAATTGTATTGCAGCTCGCAACAACTCCGGACGTATGGACACGTCTTGAATATAGCGGAGGGAAGTCAACCTGTGACCCCGAAAGTGGAGCCAGTCCAAACCATCGAGATCATCAAGCCAAGGGCGCATTAAAGCTGAGAAACTCACTGCCATTATGAGGAGTTGAACAAAGAACAAGTTTATGGATCTGGGATGCAAAAGAAGGGTGAAATAGATAGCTTTTTATAGCTGCCATGCATGAAGAACAATGTGAAGTTTAAAGTTCCAAAGAACGGCCGTCTCAAAAAACGTGCCGACTCGAAAATCGTAAAGAATCATGCTAGATTTGTACAACTTCTCAAGGGATACCTTGCAGTGACCCTTCAAGGCCCTAGAACGTACGTTGGATTGATGAAAGGCCAAAAAGAAGGACCAGAAATCGGCTGCAAGTTGCAAAATTTTTTGGCACTATCAGGCCATGCCGCACGGCATAGTTTTGTTACCGTACGGCACAGCTGGCCAGTTTCAGCAAAGTTTGAGTTTTGAGCGTCCAGAGCTCATTTCGTGTTTCTTTTGGGCATAAAACCAGTACATACAAGTCGTAATATGTGCACGAGGCCTAATGGAGAGATTGGTTGGCAACCACGACCAAATTTCAATGATCAAGTATCTCCAAAAGACTTGGAAGCATCGACAAGCAACGCTTCGCGATGTTGTTATCTCACGAGCATAATCAATTCATGTTTGTCATGTCATCACTCCGTTCACTTGTCAAAACGGCAATGCCGGCACGTGCGCACGACAAGCTTTGTTCTCTTGTCATTAATCCATGCATTGTACATACGAGTCCAAAAGTCAGTTCCATTATTTCATTGAGTCCTGTGAGTCACAACCTCAAAAATGAGTCAAGCTTTCCACATACAAGTTTGTTGGTCTCAATTCAGTCGTTTTTATTAAGTACTCACGTGCAAACTTTGATTTTTCAAATTCAATTCCAATGTGAATGAAAAACAAGACAAGATGCAAGTTTTTATAAAATCAAAATCAAAACATCCACATCGTAAGTGTAATCATGTCCAGGGGCAAACAGGCCCAATGCTAAATCAACCACCACGGCTCGCAGGCCATCTATACAGGAGGGCTAAACAGGCACCCAAATCAAAACAAGGCACGCAGGCCCCACCTAATAAAATGCTACTACTAACAAGCTATCTCAGGTACGAGGGCGCTTCGGCGGCGCATGTCCTAAGTGTCTGTACTCCTCTGGCGTGGAAGGATGGCTATCGGTACTACTACTCTCTGAAGGCTCCTCTCTCTGCGGTACACTCTCTCTCAGTCTCTCAGAAGAACGGAGGACTCGGCCTGAAGGTGGAGTCACTGAAGTAGCTCGAGGCGTGGAACGCCTAACACTCCGGGAACCGGACGCTCCCTGTACAAGCAATAAAAGTCTGTCAAGAATGATGAAAAGCATACATGATCAACCGAAAGGAAAGACAAGTCTAATGTATACCTCAGCAGCTCCAGCACTAGGGGTAGCCCCTCGGCTAGCTCCTCCCTCACTACTGGTACTCTCTCTCCTCCTGCGAGTACCACGGCTGGCCTCTCTACCTCTGCTAGCCTCTCCAGCACCTCGGCCTGTGCCTCTGCCAGCCTCCCTGGTACCACGCGCCGGTGTCCTCTCTCTGGTGGTACTCTGCCTACGACCAAGTACAACTCCTGGCTTAGCTCGCGGACGCACCTCAGGAGCTAGGCCCATCACAAACTGACGGACCATGGCCTGCAAGTCCTGCACCAACTGGTACGAGGCCGTCGCCCACTCAGCAGGAATCTGAAAAAACGAGGGTACGTCATTAATACATGAGAAGAAGACAATCAAAGCAAATGCAGCAATCGAAAGGTCACCTCTGTCGTGGCAAAAGTAACTGTGGGGGTAATAAGAGGCACCATCACTACTCCAAGCGCTCCATCAGTAGTCACTACCTCAATCTCTCTCCTCAACTTAGGTAAAGCAGGGGCAGCTCTCAAATGGTTCTCCATGTCCAGGTCATATGCCAAGTGGGTACGCAGGTAACCATCATAGTCTATCGAGGCACTGAAGATCATCTCTGTCGGCACTGTATATCTCTCTATCTCTGCTCGAGTATACTCCTCAGTCCTCTGAACAAGCGAAGGAAGGGGCGAAGGCACTCTAAAGTGGTCAATCCCGAGAGATTGACGTGACACTCTGTCACCCAAGTACCATCGCCAGCCGTATGGACACTCCAACAACACTCGACTCCGTGTCCACTCCCTGCTCCTAACTAGATAGTCCTTGCGTGACCTATCCCAAACGTTCCACCTCACCTGCAGGAAAGAAAGTTCATCATTTTTCAAGAGATGAAAGAGCAGGAAGATAAAAAAAAAAAAAAAAGGATTGATCACAAAAAGGCTTACTGTATCTCCTGTAGTAGAATCCAGGAAAAGTCTGAAGCTCCTCAGATCTCCCTTATGGTCACCAGCCCCTGTGAACTCCAATCCCCACATCTCAGCACGCGGAAGCACATTCTCATTGCTATGAGAATTGGCCGGGGCAAATACTCCCAAGACCTCATAAGCCCACACCTGCATATTCAGGAAACAATTGAATCAAGAAATGCAGTTAAGGCATTGTCATGGTTTACATAAAAAGGAAATGCAAGCAAAGGTTACCTCAAGTACTCTCCAGTATCCGTCGAGGCTCGTGCCTACTCCACGACAGACGCAACCCAGGAAGCAGTACACAGTGCACAAGCCAGCACCACCCCAGTCAAATCTCCCAGAAGTCTCCAAGCTCTCCAGCGCTGGTAACCAACCCAAGTGCACCATGCCCTGCCTGTTCGGAAACAGGGAGGCACCAAAGAGGTACAGCAAGTAAGCCCTCGCCATCTGTCTAGCCTCCACCTCAGACTCTGGCTCGTGGTCCCAGAAGTCCACTAAGACTGTGTACCTCACTCCTGGCTCAATGCCTCCAGGCCTCCACCCCAAGTAGTGCTCAACAGCAGCAGTGTCCAAATACAGCTCTGAATCAAACAGGATGGGCTCACCTCCAACTCTCAGACCAGTAATTGCAGCAAAGTCAAGGGGAGTGATAGTCATCTCCCCGAATCTGAAGTGGAAGGTATTGGTGGTATCCCACCACCTCTCCACCAGGGCTCGTATCAGCTTGCGATCTGTCCTGGTCACTGTCAAGAGCCAAATGAAAATGGTGAACCCAGAAGCATCAACCAAGGCTCTCACTCTCGACGGCAAGGCACGGTAGTATGCCAGAGAACTCGCAGAACCGCCGTAACCGCCCATGGATCTCTGAGTCTGCAAACAAAGACAGGATACAATCTCTATCAGTCATTGTCAAAATGAGTGTATAGCAAACAGGTACAGACAATAAAGAATAAATGAAATACATACCAGAGGGTTTTTGTAAGCAATGTGGGTCGAGCGGTCACGAATCACATTCGTATCCAAGTACACCGGCAGCAAAGGGGTATATGTGTCACAGCCCTGAGGGACGAAGAAGTGCACCCGTGGCACGTAAGTGGCAGGCGTAAAAGGGACCCTGTGATCCAAAGACAGCTCAACCTCCCGGATTATAGTCATACGCTCCTCCCTGGCGGCTACCTCAGCCTCTCTCTCCCTCTCCTCCTGCTGAGCATCCCTGACAATGGATGCCATGCCCTCCTGAATCAGGACATTCTCAAAACGAGGAAACTCCTGTAAAGTCGCTGCTATGTCCTCATCTCTCGCTCCCTCTAGAGTGTCTGCCAAAGTCAAACCAGACCCACGGGAAGAACCAACTGCAGGTGTAAACAACGGAGGCTCTGAAACATCTGTCTCTCTCTCGGCACTCTCCTCTGGCACCCTAGCAGTACCAATGGCAATAGCCGGACCCGGAGCAATCCGTCTCACCAAAGGTATCTCCTCACTGTTAGTACTACTCTCTCCTCCGACCTCCTCTATAAGCACGTCTCTGTCACTAATACCTCCTCGAATCACCGATACATCAGTCGCAACATCATCGCCACCTACAGCAATCTCGGTCACAAGAGTAGCCTCCAGAATATCACTCGGAATACCCTCGGTCTGAGACCCGCTCTCCTGAGCACCAACTCTCTCGACAACAACGTCAATCCCACTGAGATTCATAGCAATATCCGAAGGTGAAGCATCTGTACCTGAAGGATCAACATCCATAGCCTCCGGACCTCCGTGGCTAGCCCCGACACTCGGATCATCACCAAGAGTATCACCACCGCCCACGGTACTCAGACCCCCAGTCACAGCACTCCCAGTAGCACCCACGGCACTCTCAGTGTGCCGTGCGGTACCCGAATCTTCGCCAGCATCATTGCCGCCCCTCGAAGTGGCACCCGTGGTCTCCTGTACCACTGCCGGAGTTGAGGTCTCGCCGGTACGAGCCTCACTAGGCCCCGTCGATCCCATTGCCGGTGTGGAAGATGTGGCTTCGGCCCCTATCGGTGCCTCACGAACCGGATCTATAGCAACCGGATCAATATCGGCCGGAATGCCCACGGACGAGTCACTCCAAGTCTCGCCGGACGACGTGCTTACCCTACCGGATGCCGACGACGATGTATCGGCGGCGGACATGGTGGAACCGTTTGGTTCCTCGCCGGAATCAGTCATGGCAAGTGTATTTTGGAAGGACAAATTCGGTTGTAGGTATGATTGAACCGAAAAGGTAAATGAATTTGGTAAAGATAAGGAAGAAGAAGGGGAATGAGATTTTCGGACTTCTACTCTATCGGAACAAAACCGACTGAAAATTTGAATGTATCAAAGTGGGGAAAACAAAACATTTTGGGCGGTTATAAAAACCGCTTGTGCCGTGCGGCACACCCACTCTACCGCACGGCACACCCTGTATGCCGCACGGTACACCCTTTTCAGAATCTGCAGGACGATGCTCACACCCAATCGCACAGTGCAGGTTTAATGTTGCATGGTACAGTTTTAATAGAGAAATCAATTTTCCAAAAGGACACTTCGGACATCACTACAAAAAGGAGATTGTCATCAATCATCAATTAGCCTTAAGCACTCGAAGAACCCCGCTCGATGGTTCTATCACAAGGGTTTTCTCAAAAGGTTTCGTAAGTCCTCCACGGCAGATATCTCAGCATCGAAATGGTTTCGTGAGTCCTCAACGGCATTAACAACAGTTATATCAGCAATCAACTGGTTTCGTAAGTCCTCTACTCGGCAATTATCTCAGCACCAATGGTTTCGTAAGTCCTCAACGGCATTAACAACAGTTATATCAGCAATCAACTGGTTTCGTAAGTCCTCTACGGCATTAACGGCAATTATCTCAGCACCAATGGTTTCGTAAGTCCTCAACGGCATTAACAACAGTTATATCAGCAATCAACTAGTTTCGTAAGTCCTCTATGGCATTAACGGCAATTATCTCAGCACCAATGGTTTCGTAAGTCCTCAACGGCATTAACAACAGTTATATCAGCAATCAACTGGTTTCGTAAGTCCTCTACGGCATTAACGACGATTATCTCAGCACCAATGGTTTCGTAAGTCCTCAACGGCATTAACAACAGTTATATTAGCAATCAACTGGTTTCGTAAGTCCTCGACGGCATTAACAACAGTTATAGCAGCAATCAAAAGGTTTCGTAAGTCCTCTCCGGCATTAACAAAGGTTTTCTCGACACCAACTAGTTTCTATCTCACAGCGCATCATTCGTTTTTCCCTCGTTGAAAAATGGAGTAACAATCCAGGCATCGACGTCGAGGGGTGTCTTCTATCTTTGACGCAACTTCCGTCACGCAGTGGTTATAAGTCTCGTCAAAGAGGGGCAACTGTAGACACCCCAAAATGAGACGTTCACGTACATATTTAATCTCCAAATGATGGAAAGAAATACCCAGAAGAACTCTCGGATTGAAAATCTCCAAAGTCAACTCAGTCAACAGTACCGCACGGTACTTACCTCTCACGCACGGCACTGCCCAAGCAACTTTTTGAATTTTGGCGGTCAGGTGTGCCGCACGGCACAGTAAGTGTGCCGCACGACACAGTTTGTGTGCCGTACGGCACTGTCACTTGTCACACAGTTTTTTGCAGAGTGCCCAACAGCTTAAATTGTTGACGAATGCAACCCTCTGCTCATGATGATTTCTTGCGAGCAGAAGAAACCTACTTCCTAGCCATCATCATCTGATATGGTTTGCTTGGCGACCAAGTTCACTCATTCCTATATAAACCGATTGATTCCGACAGAGGAAAAAAAGAGAAGGAAAAGAAATTGGTGAAAAACCAAAATGAAGCTCTATCATTGAATTCCACCAAACAACATCTCTGTAGCCACAAATCTTCTTCATCCTTACTCACAATCTCCAGAAAATCAAACCAATCCCCTTTCAAAGCAAGATCCAATTCAGAAACTTCACTCCCTGTTTTTTCGGTCTTGAGTCGTGGAGTTCATATCCTGAGTTCGTTCAAGATCAAGCCTTCAATCCTTCAATCCTTCCTGCCATTATAGCAAAGAAAAGCTAGAAGTTCAGAAGAGTTTAGAGCACATTCGGAAGCTCAAGAAGGCATTCAATCCGAGGATTTCCAAACCGAGGTATAAACCCGTCTCGCCAAGTTCCTTGAGTTTGGTACCCTGAGGGGAGGGGTACCAAGTATGGAATGATCTCTAATATCATCTCCATGCTTGGTATGCCCATGTCACAGTAAGGCCAGTTCAATTTCACACCTCCCGGTCGCGTCGTACGATGAAAACATCGCCTCGTACGGAGTGATTCAATGAGGAGGGACATTCCATACTTATACATACTGTACGGGGAAAATTCCACGTAACGCTGGATCACGTGCTTCCTTGAACCAACCCTAGATCTGCAAGACAGAAAAAGGGTTAGAGCACCTTTGCCTCTCGTTGGCAAAGGCCCTCCGATGCCTAAGTTAGTATCACGTACTTGAATTCTCAAATCACAATGCGTATGAAAGTAAGTTCCACAGCGTACCTTTCTTCATGGGTATGTTGTTGTATATATAGGTGCAGATTGCTTTGTCGATTTAGGCATCCCGTGCCCTAGTTTCCAACTAGCTTCAGGAATCCATCTCCTAATAGGACTTTCCTATTAGGGACAAGTTCCCACATCCTGCTAGATCTCGTCTAGCAGAGGTCTTTCTTTCCATATAGGATTCTTTCCTATATGGGGTATACTCCTAATCACATTAGGATTTCCCATATCGATCCCTTATTTCACGGGATTGCTCCTTATCTCATAAGGAGTTGCTCATAGAATAGTCTGGAATGTCTCACCGCCTTATCTGAGGCGGTGCCGAGCTTCCACGTAGCTCGGTATGATTCGTACATAACCCAGCTACTCACGCCGAGCTGAGTCTATGTATCCCAGAATGCTAATTAAACTTTACTCATAGCTCCGCTAGCTCGGCCATATCAGGGGCATTCCTTTGTGACCTACACCGAGCTAACACATCCTGGTATATTTAATTTTATTCAACCATTTTAGCCTTATTCATGGCCAAACCAGCTCGGCAAAGGGCTCACATGTACCCTATGTGGTGCCAAGCTATTCACCCTCTCGTGGTGAAGTTACTAGGCACGTGCTATGCCTAGTTAGTAGGGTAACCAAATTTCACCCACTCCAATTGCTCCCCAGCTCTGCCGCTACTGTTACGTATCTGTGGCGTGCAGAGCTCCAACGGTTCCCGATGTATCCTTTGCACGCCTTCCCTCCACGTGGGTGGCAACGTCGTTTTCACATTAAATCTGAATGACCCTTTGGTGGCTCGGATAAGTTGAAAGGACGATTCTGCTGACATTTTACGTATGTCACGTTCCACTTTTACGGGGCTTCGGGCGGGATAATCATTGTTTTTCCCCCAAACCCCTCTTAAACCAAAAACCCCTTCCCTTCCCCTTTACTTCGCACTTGTCAAAAGCAAAGAAGAGAGAGAAGAGAGCTTCGTCTGCCATTGTTGCTGCTCCAAGCTTTCTGCAATCACGCCATCGGTTTCCCATCGGAAAGCACCATTTCCTTCCGTTTTTCATCGGAAAGCACCCGGTTAAGTTCACCCTCTTTCGTAAGTGCCCCTTCCTAAGACCTTTCCGTTCGTACGTCGAAATTTCTGTTTCGTTTTTTGTTTGCCCAAGTCGCACCTTCCAGTGTCTGTTCATCTTCTTCCCTGGGTTTCTACCCCGAAACCCTAATTTCTGGAACAAATGGGTAGATATAGGGTCCTTTTGGGTACCCCTGAGAAAGTAGTGGAATTCCGTAGGAAGTACGAGATCCCCGCCGATGTTCAATTCCGGCTAGATAGATCGGAGGACTTAGAGGAAGTGGGTCAGGACTGAGACTAGGATTCACATCCCCTTAATCTTCATAGTCGAAGGTGGCTTGAAATTCCCTCTGCACCCGTTCTTTAGGGAGGTCTGCTATAGGTGTCAGCTAAACCCTATGCAGCTCTGCCCTAATTTTGTTAGGGTAGTCATGGGCACCGTTGCCCTTAATGAGCTGCTCGGCCTTAACCTCGACTGGTGGGACTTGCACTATCTCTATAGTGTAGTCCCTACAGAGCACAAAAACTACTACTTCAAGGCTAGGGACCCTAAACAGAAGCTCATCACCGATCTACCAAATTCCTCAAAGGGAGAGGCAGATGACTATCTCGTAGTCACTGGCAATTGGCAGCCTAGAGATGCTGAGGGGAAGATCATTGGCTTTGCCTGCCCCACCACTACTGGCGGACTACGTTAGTATTTTTACCCCCGAGCTGATTTTATTCCTTGTATGTTGTTAACTGTGGCTGACCACTTCTCATGCTATGTTGTTTTGCAGCGGACAATATCAACCACGGTGGCCGTTTGATCCACGGCAAGCTTCACCGTGAGGACATTGCCAAGGCCCTCTGGTGGGACGGCTTTGAGCCAACTCCTGTAGGACTCGGACGTTCAGCCCACCGACTGCTCGGTTACACACCGTCCTACTGGGGCAATATCAGGAGGGAAGGAGAGCGTAGGTCAAGACACGCCTGGCCACCACCTCACTCCGTGATTGCCACAAGCAGACCTGCGGATCGTGAAAGGACGCGTGCCCGCAGAGGCCGAGCTAGGCGGAGGTCAACACGGTCCCAAGCTCCTGAGGACCTGCAACGGCAAGTCACCCTTGCCCATATCCCTGAGATACAGACTGCTATTCCGATCCTCGTACGTACTGACCTTGAGCCGAGCACATCTGGCAGAGCAGCTGAAGAGGACGCGGAAGAAGAAGAAGGAGTTGGTGGTCTGGATCATCGCGGGCTCGTTCAATCACTAGCCGAGCAATCGGACCTTCTTGCAGACTCGGACGACTCGCCAGGTTATTCTCCTTCACCAGATCGCCTGGAGATGCCTCTACAGCCGATCAATTTGCTGGACACCTTGAGCCTTGGTGGAGCCTCTCGTGCTCCCCCATCCGCTGATAATGTCATTCCCCCTCCTCCTGCAGCAACTTCCCTCACTGAGCGCCAAAGGGAGAAGAGGCCGGTGAGCAGCCCTCAGCAAATCCAGCCCCCCACACAGAGGAGAAGAACTAGGGGATGCCGCCCTATCCCCGCCTGAGCTTCAGCCGCTAGCACAGCCCTGGGCCCCAATCCTTGCTCGCCCCGACGGCACTCCTGTTCATGATGCTGACAAGATTTCCTCCACAGACGTGGCGTTTGGCATTGCTAGGGCTGCCCTGCTCCCTAACGACATAGAGAGGGAGAAGAACAGCTCCTACGAAGTGTTGATGAAGTCCGTCTTCCAGTCTAGCGTCAAGGTACGGAATCACCCTTCCTCTGTCCTTAGTTTTATTTTAGCTGCATTATCAAAAACTCTCTTATGTGTTTTTTTTTTTTTTTTTTTTTTTATCTGCAGATCATGCAGAAGGCCCATGTGGGTTTCGAAAGAGCTAAGGAGGCCGAGAGGGAGCTGAAGAAAGAGCAGAAGAGGGCGCAGAGAGCTGAGAAGGAGGCTGCCCAGTGTTCCCAGTTGCTGAAGGAGGCCCGAGCTGAGGTGGAGGTGCTGAGGGGGGAGAATGCCGATTTGGTGAAGAGGTCGGAAGAGGTTGAGCTGGGTCTGAGCAACCAGCTGACGGCCGCTGAGGCCAAGGCAGCAGCGGAGTACGACCGAGCTGTCCTGGAGGTCACGGAGCACTACAAAGCTCAAATGCCGGCCGTGCAAGAAACCGTCTGGGGGGCGGCTTGGCGACGCTGCCTTGAGAAGCTCGGCGTTGACGAGTCTTCTCCTCACTGGACTGACATGGAGCTGCCGAGCATGAGGGTTGCTGCCGAAGCCCAACCTGACACCCAGGCTCAGCTTGATCAGTCCATCCTCCCTCCCGAGCAGCCGTAAATCGAAGATGCCGTTCCCGACCCCAATGTTATAAATGATGGCAATACTGAGGGCTCCGCTGGAGGCATGGACGCTGATTCCAACGCTGCCACTGCTGCAAATGAGCACAGTGAAGAGGCTTGATGCCTACTTTCCTTTTATCATTTGTTAGACTCTATCCTTAGCCCTGTGTGGCTTTATTTGGCCGCTTGTGGCCCGTTGCTTTGTTGATACTCTAGTTTCTCGTACTTTGTTTTTTGCTGATAGTTGGTCCTGCGCGACCGATGGCCGTATGTGGCTGGTGATCTTGTAATCTTCAATTTGCGTATCTAGGGTTTTGTCTACCCTGCTCACTGCTTATTGCAATGTTTAGTTGCCGAGCTGAGTTTCTTCATACTACTCGTTTTAGACTAAGGCTCTTCATACTTAGCATTCTGCTCAAACTAAGTTTCTTCATACTTAGAAATGTATAATACTAAGTTTCTTCATACTTAGCATTTTGTTGTAAATACTAAGTTTCTTCATACTTAGCATTTTTTCGTGCAATATTCGTTGCAAAACCCTAAGTTTTTTCATACTTAGGATCTTTCGTGCAATATTCGTTGCAAAACCCTAAGTTTTTTCATACTTAGGATCTTTCGTGCAATATTCGTTGCAAATACACATATTCAGTGCAGATATACGTATCCTCTGCTCCCCAATAGGAATCCAAATTTTGAAGTGGAAATTGCGGTTCATATTAACCAAAATCATGATAACATTTCATTAATGCTAGAAATACCAAAAAATCTGAATAACTAATGTTGGCGATTTTACTCGTAATCCCAAAAAACAAATGCTAATTTATTAAAAGAAATGTGATTGTATTCGTAATCACACAAACAATATTACTGGAAGAATTTTCTAAGGTTCTGGACATTCCATGGTCGTGGGACTGGGTCCCCATCCAGATCGGCCAAGCGGTAGGCTCTAATGCCAGCGATCCCCACGATCTTGTATGGGACTTCCTAGTTCGGACCAAGCTTTCCATCTGAGGACACCTTGGTGTTGGCCAAGACCTTCCTCAGGACTAGGTCACCAACTTTAAATTCTCTTGGCTGCACTTTCTTATTGTAGCTCCTTCGTAGCTGCTCTTGGTATGCTGCTAAGGTAATGAGTGCCCGCTCTCTCTTTTCCTCGGCGAGGTCTAGCTGCTCGGCCAGGGCTTTATCGTTGCCCCCTGACTCCACCAGAGTAGTGCGAATGGTTGGCAAACCAACCTCTAGGGGGATCACTGCCTCTGTTCCGTAGGCCAAGAAGTACGGCGTCTCTCCCGTAGATCGCCGTGGGGTGGTCCTGTAAGCCCAAAGCACGGCTGGAAGCTCATCTGGCCATTTTCCCTTCTTCTTCTCCAATCTCTTTTTGAGACTCTTTAGAATAGTTTTATTTGAGGCCTCTGCCTGACCGTTGCTCTGCGGATATGCAGGGGTTGAATAATAGTTTCTGATGCCGTACTGGGCACAGAAAGCTTTGAACTTTTTGCCGAACTGGGATCCATTGTCCGAGATGATGGAGTAAGGTACTCCAAACCTTGTTACTATCTTGTTCCATACAAACCTTTCCACCATTGCTTCTGTGATCTTGGCAAGAGCTTCCCCCTCTATCCACTTGGTGAAGTAGTCAGTGCCAATGAGTAGGAATTTTCGTTTCCCTGTTGCCATAGGGAGGGGACCCACGATATCCAATCCCCATTGGGCAAATGGCCATGGACTGGTTAGCGGCAGCAAGTCCTCTGCTGGAGCTCGGATAAGAGGGGAATACCTCTGGCACTTCTCGCACTTCTTGACAAAAGCCTTTGCGTCCTCCTGCATGTAAGGCCACCAATATCCCTGGGATATTGCTCGGTGGGCTATGGACCTACCACCAGTGTGCCCCCCACAAGTTCCAGCATGGATCTCATGGAGGAACTTCTGAACAAGGGCTGGGTGCACGCATAATAAATATGGACCAAGGAAAGACTTTCTGTAAAGCTTACCTTCTGGAGAGAGCCAGAAACGTACTGACTTGGTCTTGATTTTGTGTGCGTCCCTTTTATCTTCTGGCAACGTTCCATCCCGGAGGTGCGCCACTATTGGGTCCATCCAGCTCGGCCCAAACTCTGTTTCCATCACGATTTCAACAGATCGGCCAATGCTTGGTTCGCTCAGGTAATCCACCGCCACTGTGCGGCGATACTCCGTCCTAACTGATGATCCTAAGCAAGCCAACGAATCTGCATGTGCATTCTGGCCCGAGCTGATCTGCTGGATGTGCACCTCACCAAGTTTGTCAAGAAGGTCTTTGGCCACTTCTGAGTATGCGGCCATCTTTTCGCTTTTCGTAGCATATTCTCCTGAAAGTTGGTTAACCACTAACTGTGAGTCACAAAATATTCTCACCTTTTTTACCTTGAGTTCCAGGGCACTCCTTAGTCCAGCGATCAAGGCTTCATATTCTGCCACATTGTTAGTAGCACTAAAACCCAGCCGTAGTGCTTGTTCCAAAACCAATCCTTCTGGAGAAAAAAGCACTACCCCTGCTCCAGATCCTTTGTTGCAGGCTGATCCATCAACGTAAAGCCTCCATTCGTCTGGATCCGATCTGGCCATTCTCGTTGGCTGCTCGGGATGACTGATTTGCTCCTTCTCATGGAGAGCTGGTGGTGGTGGAGCCACTGTCGGTGTAAACTCTGCTACGAAATCCGCCAAAATTTGTCCTTTGATTGCCGTTCTGGGCTGATAATCAAGGTCAAATTGGCTCAGCTCTATTGACCATTTTGAGATCCTGCCGGAAAAATCTGCCTTCCTAAGCAAAGCCCTTAATGGATGCTCAGTGAACACGGTGATGGGGTGCTGCAGAAAGTAATGGGGCAATTTCCTTGAAGCGATGACGAGAGCGTACACCAATTTCTCTAGCGGTAGGTAACGTGTCTCAGCTTCTAACAGTGTCTTGCTCACAAAATAAATTGGAGCCTGCTCTGTGCCCTTTATTCGTAGGAGAACCGAGCTGACCGCGTGGTCGGATACTGCCAAATATAATATCAACCGCTCCCCAGCTTCTGGAGTAGAGAGCAAGGGAGATGAAGATAAGTAAGCTTTTAACCCCTGGAAAGCCTGCTCCTGCTCGGCTCCCCATTCGTAGCCTTCTCTCTTCTTCAGAAGTTGAAAGAAGGGTCTGCAGCGGTCTGAGGATTTGCTGATGAAACGATTGAGAGCTGCTGCCATCCCTGTTAGCCTCTGGACCTCCTTCGTGGTCTTTGGGCTTTGAAGTCCTTGCAGAGCCGTGATTTGATCTGGGTTGGCTTCAATCCCTCTTTTAGTCACTAAGTGCCCAAGAAACTTCCCCGAGCTGACTCCGAAAGCACATTTCGAAGCGTTTAACTTTAGTTTGTATTCTCTCAAAATATTGAAAGTTACCTCTAGGTCGGCAAGGTGGTCAGGCTTCATCTTGCTTTTGACTACCATGTCATCAATGTAAACCTCCATAGTCTTGCCGAGCTGCTCCTTGAACATTTTAGTTACCAATCTCTGGTAGGTTGCCCCAGCATTCCTCAGTCCAAATGGCATGACCTTGTAACAGTAGAGCCCCCTGGGGGAGATAAAAGACGTTTTTTCCTGATCGGGCTCGTACATAGCTATTTGATGGTATCCTCGATATGCGTCAAGGAAACTCATCCTTTCATAGCCTGATGTAGCATCTACCAGTTGATCAATTCTGGGGAGTGGAAAGCTGTCCTTGGGGACAAGCTTTGTTGAGACTGGTGAAGTCCACACAGACCCTCCACTTCCCATTCTTCTTTTTTACTACAACCGTGTTAGCCAACCAATCTGGATAACTCACCTCTCGTATGGCATCTGCTTCTAGTAGCCGCTCTACTTCCTCAATCACAGCGTCTGCATGCTGTGGTGCCGACCTCCTTGCCTTCTGCGCAACCGGTTTGTGCTGAGGGTCCACGTTCAAGTGGTGGCAGATGACTTCAGGATCTATCCCAGGCATCCCCTGGGGGGTCCAAGCAAACACATCGATGTGGTCCTTAAGAAAAGTGACCAAGCTTCTTTCCTCTAGCTCGGAGAGGGTCTCGCCGATCAGGAAGTACTTTTCTGCATCATCTTCCTGAATCTGAATTTTCTTCAGTCCTTCCACCATTTTCTTGGTGGGATCGCCTCCGACGTCTTCTAAAGTCGGTTGGTCTGGGACTTCAACCGTTTGTACCAGCTCGGCCCTTGGGGATTTCTTCAAGACCATGGTGAAACACTGATCGGCCACCTTTTGGTTACCCTTGATGCACTCTATTCCCTCTGCTCCGGGATACTTGATCTTTTGGTGATAAGTTGAGGAGACTGCCTTCATTTTGTGCATCCAAGTTCTCCCTATAATCACGTTATAAGAAGAAGGGATGTCCACCACAAGGAAATCAGTTTTTAGCACCACTGACCCAGCTCGGACGGGTAGTGTGACCTTTCCCATAGGCCACACCGTCTGTGCACTGAAGCCAACTAGGGGGATAAGACATTTCTGCAACGAGTTTACTGGGAGCTCCATCCTTTTGAAAGTATCGTAATACATAATTTCTGTGCTGGCCCCTTGATCAACAAGGATCTTTTCCACGTCGTACTCCCCTATTCGTAGGGTGATTACTAGTGCGTCGTTATGGGGCACTGATACCCCCTCCAGATCATCATCAGTGAAGGTGATTGGGGTCTCCGTGATTCCTTCTGCCCTCGGCCTCTTCATACCGAGCTTCATTACTTGTTTTGCTTGTTCGTTGACCCTCTGGATGTGTCTTATCTCATTGTTGGCGTAAGGGGCAACGAGTCCATGTATCATATGGATCGTCCCTTTTGGACCTTTCTCGTAGTCCAGCTCTTCTATCAGCTCGGCATCATTTTTGCTATCAGCCAAAAATTCTTTGAGATGGCCCTCTGCCACCTTCTCATCCAGGAATTTCTTGTACTCCACGCAATCCTCAGTCATATGTCCCCAATCTCTATGGTAGCTGCAGTGCTGGTTAGTGGCTCTTCTCTTTTCTGGGTTCCCAGTCATCTTTGGGGGCCTTCTGAACCACTGTTCGCCCTTGATCCTGTACAACATCTTATAGATGGGGATGTTGAAAGTTGCCATAACGCTGAAGTAGGACTTGGGATCTGGATCAGCCTTTTCTTTCTTTTGCTGAGTGTAGTCTTTCCGTCCTGTTATGTACTCCTTCTTGTATGCCCTTGACTCTACTGGCTTCTTTTCCGGAAGTTGAGGTTGCCCTGCCACAATCCTTCCTCCAGCCTGCAAAATATCATCCTCCACCCGAGCATGCTCCTGGATTCTTTCCATGAGTTTGGCCACCGTTTTTACTGGATGCATAGTAAGTGATTCCCGTAACTTACTATGCATGGGCAAGCTTGTCTTGAATGTTGCTAGAGCATACTCCTCGCTGCAGTTCTCAATCTCGTTGAAGGTTTCCCAATAGCGTTTGGAGTATTGCCGCAGTGTCTCATCATCCTTCTGTCTCATAGAAGTCAATGCATCAAAAGTCTTTGGAGCTGCTCGGCTTGTTAAAAACCGAGCAGTAAATTCTTCAGCTAGTTGAGCCCAACATAGGACTGAGCCCTCTGGGAGCTTGTGGTACCAACTCAGAGCCACCTTTCCCAAGCTGGAAGGGAACATCTTGCATAGCAAAGCATCATCTTGCTCATGCATGAACATGGCTTGCTGGTAGTGCTGGATGTGAGCCACAGGATCCGTGCTAGTCTCATAAGGGATGAACGCTGAGTGTTTCACCCTGCTCGGTGCCTTTTCTGCACGAATCCAGTGGGCCAACGGCGACTTTGAGATCTGGCCTAGGGCTTCCTTAGCTGCTTCTCTTGCAGTTTTAGGACCTCCCTCAGTTCGGCCGGCATCCCCCCTCTTTGTGTGCCGCTCGGGAATATGCTCATTGGATCCAGATCTCTCGTATCTGTCCCTAGCATGCTTCCTTCTTTCTCTCTTTTCCACAGAAACACTCCTGTCCTTCCTTTTTCGTGGAGAGGCAGCTCGGTCGGTGGAGGCGTTGTTGTGGTGACGATCTCTTCCCTTTTCCTCATAATGCACGGATCTCGTCCGTGAACGTAAGTCTTTCTCTTTTTCTTGGAGTTGTTTCTTCAGGTCCTGAATCTCTCGTTCCCGTCGAGTGACTTCATGGGCCAATTCTTCTGCTTCTTGCTCTTTTCTGTCAAGGCTATCTTCCCTCTCTCGATTCCTTGTGTGCCTGTGACCATCCCTTCTTGGGGGGCTCCTGTTCCGTTCACGTCGGGTGGAGGCTTCCCCCCCTCTTGGTGGTGTTTTTGAGTGTCTCCCCCTTGGAGAACCATGGCGTATTAGGCGTGTATCCCTGAACTTTGGAATCTCAGGGATATTCCCTATGTCAAACCTCTTTGTTGCTGGTTTTTTCTGTGGTGCTCTTAGTACCGCGGGGGTTTTTTCCACCCTTGAGCCCTTTCTTGTGGTGTACACCAACGTGGTCCCACCATCGTCTTCCACCTCTTGCCTCCGTGGGGTGCACAAAAGGGGTTCTGAAAGCACCATTGTTGATCCTTTATTGGAGGGAGACGAACTTTTTGTAAGCTTTTCCCACAGACGGCGCCAATTGTACGGGGAAAATTCCACGTAACGCTGGATCACGTGCTTCCTTGAACCAACCCTAGATCTGCAAGACAGAAAAAGGGTTAGAGCACCTTTGCCTCTCGTTGGCAAAGGCCCTCCGATGCCTAAGTTAGTATCACGTACTTGAATTCTCAAATCACAATGCGTATGAAAGTAAGTTCCACAACGTACCTTTCTTCATGGGTATGTTGTTGTATATATAGGTGCAGATTGCTTTGTCGATTTAGGCATCCCGTGCCCTAGTTTCCAACTAGCTTCAGGAATCCATCTCCTAATAGGACTTTCCTATTAGGGACAAGTTCCCACATCCTGCTAGATCTCGTCTAGCAGAGGTCTTTCTTTCCATATAGGATTCTTTCCTATATGGGGTATACTCCTAATCACATTAGGATTTCCCATATCGATCCCTTATTTCACGGGATTGCTCCTTATCTCATAAGGAGTTGCTCATAGAATAGTCTGGAATGTCTCACCGCCTTATCTGAGGCGGTGCCGAGCTTCCACGTAGCTCGGTATGATTTGTACATAACCCAACTACTCACGCCGAGCTGAATCTATGTATCCCAGAATGCTAATTAAACTTTACTCATAGCTCCGCTAGCTCGGCCATATCAGGGGCATTCCTTTGTGACCTACACCGAGCTAACACATCCTGGTATATTTAATTTTATTCAACCATTTTAGCCTTATTCATGGCCAAACCAGCTCGGCAAAGGGCTGACGTGTACCCTATGTGGTGCCAAGCTATTCACCCTCTCGTGGTGAAGTTACTAGGCACGTGCTATGCCTAGTTAGTAGGGTAACCAAATTTCACCCACTCCACATACTGTTTTCCCATTCAAAGTAGTCTATTTTTATCACATTTCATGCCTTGTATGTGCCTTTGTTTAACCATTTCGAAAAATCAAAGTTTCAAACTGTCGTGCAGCCAATAGTACCGCACGGCACTCCTACTGTACCGCACGGTACATATGGAGTGCTGTACGGTACTCATTTGAAAATTTGATCATTAAGGTGATGAACAGTGTCGCACGGCACACTCTTTGTACCGCACGGTACACCCAGTGTGCCGCACGGCACCCCTTTCTGATAAAAATTGGAATTTTGAACCATCTCTCTGCATGAACAGTTAGAACTTTGGGTTTTCGCATGTTTACTGTAGGATATATATTAATTACTTGTCTTTCATTATTATCGTCTGCCTTGCTTGATTTGAAATGATTATCTGCTGAAGTTCGGTAATAAAACGTTTTCTATAAAATCCCACAAATGTTTAGTAAAGACCGATGTTTAATCGGGCGAACGGGGTGCATTAAAACCCTTCCTCGTTCGTAATCTGGCTCCCGAATCCAAAGCGAATCTCTGGTCCTCAATTGGTTTTATAAACCGTTTTTCAACCACTTTCAAATTGGTTTCTCGGGTCCTAAATCATTTTCCAAAAACCCGGGTGGCGACTCTATTTTCAAAACAAGTTTTTTTTTTTTTAAACAATCCGGTGGACCGTCCACACTTAGTGGACATTTGCCCGGCCGTTAACTTCAAAGTCGCAGTGCACTCTTGATCAAAATCAAAACAAAAAGTCTAAGATACATAACACACAAAGATTTACATCGCCACTACAAAAAATCTGGTATATCATTATGGACAAACTCCAAGGGGTTTGACTTAGTGGACATTTGCCCGGCCGTTAACTTCAAAGTCGCAGTGCACTCTTGAAAGTATGCAATAGATTCATCTTTTGTGTATATTGTCGATTACTTCTCTTTGGCCAATTTGGAAAGATCATAGAAAAAAAAGCTTTGATAACGCCCTAGAGATAGTGGAGCCATGGAGGCTTTCAATTCTCCTCTTGTTTATGGCGCTGTAATAGACCTAACCTAACTTATTGGCCGGGTACCACCTTTTGCAGGAGATACAAAGCTAAATACTTATAGTAGCTGGTATGACAGGACGAGACCAGCTGGATATGGTGGTACTTTCAGGGATGCCAACGGCAATTTAATCGTGGGTTTATTTGGAAAGCTCTCATGCGATTCAAGTCTAAAGGCAGAAATATGGGGTATATAACTGAGGTTTAAGTACCATCATATTAGGAAAATGAATGAAGAACGTCAAGGAAGAGACAGATGCTTCAATTGCAGCCAAGATGATCACTGAAGAGCCTACGGAGGACCGCTCCCTAGGTGTCATCACCAGAGGTGCGGCAGCCCTCCTAATTTGCACAGAATCAACCTAGCTCATACCTACCGCGATGCAAATCAATGTGTTGACTACCTCGCCCATCTTGGAGACGAACAAGGAGAAGAGATAGTCATCTTAACTCTTAAGGGAGCCCCTATCTTTACGAGAGTTCCTGATTTGTGACAGCCTAAACACTAGGCAGCTACTTGACTAAGTGTAGTTTTCTTAGCATGGGTTGTACTTTCTAATATGACTAACATTATGCTAGAACTTCTGCTGCATGTCTCAGTTTTCGTTTAGTTAAGATATTAATCCCCGATGCACAAAAAATGAATCTATATTACTGTATAAATCTATTTGATATGAAAAACTGTTGGTGCATGGTATCAGGCTGGTACCAATGGACTGCGAGGGGGAAATCCGGCCCCGGCATAACTCCAAGTATTCTTAAGTCTTATACTAGTTTTTCAGGTTAATTAAGAAAAATTCTATGGGATTGGTCCATGCAAGTCTCTTATGTGAAAAAAATTCTTAAAATTTCTATTTGTGTAGGATAAAAACTCCTAAAATTTCAAATTTTTTTAGATTGTTTTTATAAAATTTAATGGTGGCTACATACATGCATACAATATCGCCTCTTACTCGGACCTCGCAAGAAGCGATAAATGATTACAAAATAATTTTTTTTATGAATATAAAAAGACACGTTATTCGATCTTTGACTCCAATCTTACGTCCGCCACTGCATGGTATTACAGTAACTTCATAAAATGAAACAAGTACTTAACCCAACTAATTTCATGATAAAAACCAATATTTTTCCTCATCTCTATGCATTTGTATATGTATTTGAGAATCAGTGTACGGTCCAAGCAAGGAAACATGAAGAAAGCATATAAAAATTGAAGGCATTGTCTCTCTTGATTACAATTGTTAATTAGTTTATAAACAGTGTGTTGAAGGATCGATGCACAACCTTAAAAAGTTTTTCTAGACAATGTTAGTGGTTTGGCAACTTCAAGATCGAGAGATTCACCAATTGATATTTGGCTTTTATAAAACCATGTACAGCAGTTTATTAGTTTAATAATTAAAATATAGTTTCATTAAACGATCCAAGCACAAAAGCAAGCATGCACTTTTGGTATCTTGAGCGTAGATAAAATAAACATGCATTATTTGTTCTTAAAAATAAATTAAGTTTGGGGACCATTAAGAACAAATAATCTCTGGTCACATTTCCAAGAGTAACGTCGGCACCTTCTTTACTTATCCAAAAAAAAAGTGTTTGGGACCTTCTCGCTTAATGTTATTTGTCTCCATTACATGACTCAAATATCATTAAAATGTTGTCTATCCTTTCAAATTGCGAATTTGTCCTGCAAAGTACATAATTACTATCAAATAAAAAATCTTTAGTGACACCAATTTTGTCACTGAAAGTGGGGTCCGGTGTTGTGGATCGCCGAGCCGACGGCGAGGATTGTGCACAACACGCATGCTGTGCATGGGTGCGCAACACCAACTCCAAACCCCTAAAAGTGTGTTGCTAAAGAATTTAGTGATAATGAGCTCATTAATCCTGTAATTAGTGAAAGTTGTCACTAAATACTTTTTAACAACATACTTTTAGTGACATGTTGTTATCGTTAAAAATTAAATTTTTTTGTAGTGAATTCTTTTGTCTTTTTTTTTTTAGCTTTTTCTAAACGGTGTTATTAGTGGGCGTTCTGCCAACTCAAAAAAGGTAGGTGTTTTTTTTTTTCCCTGTTGACGCAATGAATCACAAAAAAATGACCATACTTAGTACGTCTATCAATATTGTGTTAGTTTCCTTAATGGTATCAAAGATTAACAACCTACAATTATGCCAGGATTTTGAACAAACATGATAATCACAATATAATTATTAAGCGGAAATTAAATAATCAGGAAGTGTACTCGGATCTGTTCGTGCGGAACTTGAGCGATCCAGTATCGTAACATCTATGAGGTGTAATACGGATTTCTCTCCCTTGCCTCTCTTTTTAGCAGTTTAATAAATCACATAAATTTGAAACCGCTCTTTTATAGGTAGAGAGAGGACCCATTTCCTTAATGAATATTATACTCACTTCCCATCAAAGTAGAGTCTATTTAGGAAACTACTTCTCTATTTGACCAATAGAATAAAATCTTAGGTGTAAAGATATGGAGAATCCTATTATACCCATAATTCATATGTGTCATATATAGAACATGGGACACGAGGTTGCTGCTGTGCAGCCCCCGCACAACAACTGCTGTGCATCATCCGAGCCGTCTGTTGCTCAGATGGACGGCCCAGATTTCACCTCAGCACCTATGCATCCAAACCGTTCATTGTCGTGCGTGCAAGATGAAATCTGAGTTGTCCATCTGAACAATGGACGGCTTGGATGATGCACAACAGGTGTTGTGCGGAGTCTGCACAGCAGCAACCCCAAATCCTAGAACATGTGGGCCATAACAATGATTTTAAATCAAAATTTGGTCTTACATATTGTTCCTTTAATTAGTTGTCACTTAAGCCTGGGTGCACTACTTTTTAATGTACTTTTTTTGGTAGGCGTTATTTTTAAAATTGATGAAGTTCCACTATTGTGTTAGAACATTTATGTAAAAACAAATATTTTCCTCGCCTCTATGCATGTGTATATGTATTTGAGAATCAGTGTACGGTCCAAGTAAGCAAACAACGTGAAGAAAGCATATAAAAATTGAAGGCATTGTTAATTAGTTTATAAACAGTGTGTTGAAGGATCAAATGCACAAGCTTAAAATTTTTTTCTAGACAATGTTAGTAGTTTGGCAACTTCAATTGATATTTGGCTTTTATAAAACCATGTACAACAGTTTATTAGTTTAGTAATTAAAATATTGTTTCATTAAACGATCCAAGCACAGAAGCAAGCACTTTTGGTATCGTGAGCGTAGATAAAATAAACATGCATTATTCGTTCTTAAAAATAAATTAAGTTTGGGGACAATTAAGAACAAATAATCTCTTGTCACATTCGTAGGAGTAACGTTGGCACCTTCTTTACTTATCCAAAAAAAGGTGTTTGGGACCTTCTCGGTTAATATTATTTCTCTCCATTACTTGACTCAAATATTATTATATAAAATGTTGTCTATCCTTTCAAATTGCGAATTCGACCTGCAATGTTCAATTCTTTTGTCTTTTTTTTTTTCCTTTTCTTTTAGCTTTTTCCGAACGGCGTTTTGTTTGTTAGTGGGCGATCTGCCAATTCAGAAAAGGTAGGTACCTTTTTTTTTTCCTTCCTGTTGACGCGAAGAATCACAAAAAACGACCATACTTAGTATATCAATATTGTTCCTTTTAATTAGTAGTCACTTAAGCACGGGTGCACTACATTTTAATGTACCTTGTTTTGGTAGGCGTTATCTTTTTAAAATGATGAAGTACTTTCAGTATTATTGCGTTAGAACATTTATGTAATTCGTCGGAGAGCTCATATTCATATTGGAAAGGAAGGAGCCAGCTTGGACCAATTAATTAACCATTATGCCACAACATTGAACATTATTTTATGACAGACTCCAAGACTTCAATGGCCAACTTTGAATGATTGCTTTAGCAGTGGAGGACGATATTGTGCGTCTTCTTAAGGTTTCAAGTTAGTCTGATTTTTAGTTGGGTTCCTGTTAGCGAACGATAAAATTCGTTTATCTTCTAAATTAGTAGAAGTCCATTTAAGCGAAGGAGATCTTCTCCTATTTGGTATGTTGGACTGGACCGTCCAGTACAGCCCTTTTGTGGCTTTTTCGGTCGAACATCAACGATATGAACTGTTCATGTTGTAGAACTCCTTGACAACATCAATCTTGTGGAAAATCAGATTGATCAGATGCTGTATATTATGATTTCGAAATATATTTATCTCAAAACAGAAAAAGATTGCAACACCAAATCCATACCCAGTTAACCCATTTATCTCAAGACAAATGTGTTTTAAAATCATACCAAATTCACTCCGATTGATCTAATTTTCGACGTGATTGATAATCTCGATGAATTCTAAAATATGAATGATTTAAATCGTTGATGTGGGCTTTTTGGCTGGACTGAACAATCCCGTCCAAAATCCCAAACTGGTCTCGAATACCATGACATATAAACAAGCAAAAGTGTAAATGTGTTTTTCTTGTTTATTCTTAATTTTGTTTTATTTCCAGGTTGGGATGGATGACTGTGATCAAAACATTGAGTAATTAGTTTAATATAAAGATAAAAACTCCATCAACAAAATTTTTGGAGTGGTACAGAAAACCTAATCCTAATAATGTTCTTTAGCACAGCAGTGTAGCACTAGCTTTAATCAGATACTTCTTCATCACAAAAGTAAAGTACTCAAATTTTCGAGTGGAATACTGACACGCGCAATGCCATGTCAAAGGCCCAAGCCTCGTACAATAAAACTATATATAAAAGGAGCTCATTAATACCATGAGTTTATTCAAAAGAAGGAATTTTTATTCAAAAGTATCTAATTTTGTTCTTTTTAACATACACTATTCCACTTTCTATACTTCATTATTGAATGCTTACATAAGGCCGAATAATATGGGTCGTGCGGTCCAGTCAGATCAATAGCCGTTTTGGGTTCACCCGCTGAGCTAGGCCGAACGTCCTCATTCAAGTCCGAACGGATTACCCGGATCCTAATGTCCAGATCTGATCAACCTCAGGTGGATCGTCATAACTCGATACATTTCTACCCAAACCTGGATGGTATTATCCCTGTAATTCATGGAAGGCAGCTTGTGCACGACGGCATGTGTACCTAACTTGCTCCTTACGTTGTAATGTCTGTATGTGATCAACCTCGGGTGCTCATGAACGTGCTAGCTTGGTGGATAAGCCATGCGAATTCCATAAAAGGTATAAATGATCAAACTCTAAATGGTATGCCGCTCTTAACTTCCTTGATACTCTTTCTATACTTTCCCTCCATAGCCCCTCTCTCACTTGCTTTCTAGCTAGGTAAGGCACTAATGGCAGGTGTTGCTTGTGCAGGACAGTCCTAGAGGTTAGGCGAGTCATCATTACGTTCAAGAGGTCTAATCAAGGACAACATGCAGTCACCACACATACTCTAAGTTAAGTATGTGATTGAAGATCTAGGCTTTTCTTTCTCTATAGATGGAAGGATACTATACTAATAAAAACGTGTTGTTGAATGGCTAAATAATTGCTACAGTCCCGCAACTCAATCTTTATCAAAACGGTAATCTTATCAAAACCGTAACGTCAAAAAACATTGACCCAGAACAAGGAAAAAACAAATATTAGTACTACTTCTATAGGATTATGGGCACACAGTACACGCGATGATCCCTGTTAAATTTGGCGGATTTGCATTCCTTGGTAGCTGCCAATCTCCCATGCATCTGGTTAACTAGTTTTCTGAAAGAGTCTTGGCGGAGTACCTTTTTATGAGCACACAGGATTTCCTTTTAGGCCCATATAATATGCATGCACGGATATCCATCACAAGTGAACCCGCACATACTTAAAGAAGAAAATGTTTTTTTTTTGGTAAACAATATGAAATAAAGGCAAAAATGAAACTTTCTTTGTTCAGAAAAGTCCCACAATATCCAACATCATGCAGGCCGATCGAGCAGCAAGAAGCCAAATACTACAAGACTATCTATTCTTTGCCTACTTAAGAAATATAAAAGAATGGTTTAAAACACATCACCACGCAAAACACATAAACATGGCTAGTCCCTTTAAATGTCCACCATCACGGCCCCTTCAAACACAAAATGCCTGTAAAAGTCACACATTATTTGAGGGCCATTTGGCAGTCTAGCAGGGCTCCTTCCTTCGCAATTACTTGGCTTGCAAAGAGTCACATTCAATGTAGACATTTTGTTGGTTTCCAAAAAACCATTGCGGAAAAAATAGGGTTTCAAAAATTATTTTGGATCTACTTCTTACGTATATGTATAGTTTCATGAAGAAGGATTAGGGTTCTACCTTTCTAGTTCAAAGAACTGGAGCCTCCTGCACTTCAAATGTAAGGACCCGTATGAAAAATCACTTTTTGGAGAAGTTTCGATTTGGCCAATAAAAAGCCCCGGTAATTGTTCCTTGGATTTTTCTAATCACAATGGTATAATTGGAAGTTATTTTTTGAGTAAGACAAAGTCGTCTTTTACCCATTTTCTTCGAAGAAAAATGTGATTAGAATTTCAAAATTCTGAAAATGCCATTGTTTCCAAATTGGGGGGGGGGGGGGGGGATACTTCCTTATTCTCAAAAATAAATTAAAGTAAAGAAAATTATAGTCTTTACTTAAGTTTGGTTTACGAAAATAAGTATTGTGTTGGAACATGCTTTGCTGGCACAGTGTGTAAAGACCCGAAAAATTTAATTACTTTTTGAAAATAAAAGTTGGGATTTTGTGAGGAATGTTGAAATATGGTAATTGGCTAAGTGTGGGAGTAAAATTAGTGAGGTGGGGTCACATATTATATACACAAGTGAAAAATTTGGGTGTGAGGTGTAATTAGGAGTTATACAAGTTAGTGTGTGGGAGAAGCTTGCAAATATTTCACTCCTACGTCTCCTCCCACCCCACTGGTCTCTCTCTCTCCCTCTCTCAAAATTCCTCCATTGTTACACCTCAAAACTCCACCAAAATCAAATTCCTTCAAGGTTCTACCATAAAATCTTCTCATTTACGTGATTTCAACCTTTGGTTGCGTTGGTTTTAGCTTGGAAGGGGGTATTTTCGGGTTTGGAAGCTCAAGCTCTAGGGTTTTGCATTTTTTTCCCATTTGAAGCTCCAATCTTGAGGTAGGGGAACAATTTCTACTCTCTCTAGTTGTATGCTTGTGGTTTATTGCACATATCTTGTTATTGGTTTCAATTTCTTTAGAAATCATGTTTCCCCAAATTGTGTGGGTTTTCCCAACTTAGATTCTTTGATCTATGATATTACTTGTTGTTGGATAAAATTGGGAGTGAAATTGACCTCCCTCCATGTTTAATTGTTGCCTAGCATCTCTAGTTTGTGCCTAAATTATCTCATTTGTGATTGGGTTGAAATTCCACACTTTAGGGGTGAAAATCTGCACTGTTTACTGTTCATAGCTGCTGCCTCTGTAATTTCCAGCAGCTATCCCTGTCTTTTGGGTGCATTCGGCCACCCTTTGATGTCCGTTTGGTCCCCAATTGCTCAATACTTCATATAATCAACCTTTGGCATTATTTTCACCCATGTTTTGACTCGAGGACTATGGTTTTATAGACAAATATGTCATCTTACGTCACATGAAAGTTTGAAGGTTTTTAGAAAGCGTGTGGGGGTATGTGCATAACTCTTTATCGAAAGATGTGAAGAAATAAAATGAACTTGGAAAAAATTAGACTTGTTATTTAAATTGAATGGAATGTTTGGAAAATGAGATGTTTCAAACCTATGTGATCATTTGGTAAAATTTTTATAAAGGCACGCGGAACCCATGAAATCCTGTAGGGGCACGCGGAGCCCATGGAATCCGGCAGAGGCACGCGGAGCCTATAAAATCCGACAAAGGCACGCGGAGCTTATGGAATCCGGCAAAGGGATTTAAATCCCTAGTATTAATGAAATGATGATTTTCTTCAATGAAAGAAGTGAGAAATGAGATTTTTGAACTAACTTTTGTGTTTTGTCGAAACTCAATATGTAAACTTGATTTTAGTCTTGTGGGATGAACTTGGATGGTTTGGCAAAATAAAATGGATACTTGGGTGGTCTTTGGGTACTTAGAGAGGACTTTGAACATTTTGGTTGTTGGTGGGTACTTGGAAATCACTTGGGTACTTTGAAATTTTCTAAATCATTCCTCTATGACTTGGATACTTGGACTCGCACATGAACATCCTTTGGACATATCTTGCCTCCATGTACATGCATTATATTTATACACCTAGCATTAGTAGAATAGTTCTTCTACGAGAATGTGTGCTCACCCTATCATTTTCAGGTACCCAGCTTTGATCGTGCATGGTTTGGAGTGTATGACTTGGATGATGAGCATACATGGCATAGAGTTATTATATTCATCTTCTATGCATTAAACTTTCTTTTGGGGAGATGATAATGTAACTCTAATTTTCCACCATCTTTTGACTTTGGATTTGTAATAACTTATGGGATATTATTTCGATTTCATCTTGGGGGAGGCAAGGGTGCTCAAACATTATTTTGTTGACTTCACCTTTGGGGCAAGGGTGCCCGAATATTTGAATTTCAGGATATTATTTGATTTCACATTTTGGGCAAGGGTGCCCGAACATTTGATTGCCATTGGGCTAATGATGTACTTTATTTTATGGAAATCTTATCACTTGACTTATTTGTTGTTGAAATTCTTTTATTTTTGTTTTGATGAACATGAGGGCGTGACAACTTGGAATTAGAGCTATAGGTTCAAAAACTTAGAGACCGTGGGGAGACTTAGAGTCTTGGGGCTTAAACCATTGCATAGTTTTCTCATGAAAATCATGTTTCCTCATTCATTGTGTGCTTGTGTGTGCATAACATTCATTCATCTACATGACATTGCATTTATGTTCATGCGTAGTGTTGTTGACCTTTGTTGGAGGGAATCGGAGACCTGGACTTCATTGTAGTTGTTGTGGCTGCACTTGTTGCTATTGTAGTCATTTTTGTTCGTAGCTTACCTTTTTGTAGTAAGATGCCTTCTAAACGTGATGTTAGGCGGGGTGAAACTGGAAACAAAGGTGATTGTGTCCATGCGTAGTAGTTATGCTGATATATGAAAGTTGATGTCTGTAAATATGTAATAAAGATATCTAAGTACTGGTATGACTTGTGCATAAGGTGCTTGAAGTGCCTTCCTTAGTTGAATTATATCGATTGCGTGTTTCTATCTTTACTATAGTGGTTGTTGAATGTTCTGTACGAGTGTGTGGTGGAACTTCGAGGGTACTATGATATGGTCCATAGACTAACTAGAAATCTAATTGGAAAACATGCTTGATCAACATGATTTCTGATTAGAGTTCTAATGGGTCCATTAGATCATGAGATAGTTCCTGTGAGTGATACTCTCTGTGTACTAAATGTGACGTATGTGTAAGTATTACATGCCTATAAGATGTTTGATAAAATGGCGAGGGAAAAATTTATACACGTTTCTTGTAAATTATACACCGCATTTAATGGACTGAACTTATCTTTGCTTTCTAACTTCTTGACATATTACGCTTGATGGTAGATTTGCTAGATTGTACGGTACATATTGAGATTTTGGATAAATCTGTTTTTGGTCTGGGGACTCGGATTATGAGTTGGTACAGTTGATTTATTGATTTTGAGTTGTATTACTAGTGTGCATGTTTGTAAGGACTCGTGTTTTTAAATAATTTTCCTGAAATAATGTTGGGGAAGTGTGAGGAAATGAAAATAATGTAATATGGGGTCAATGTGAAGTTAGTAATTGAATTTGGGTGTTTGTGAAGCACATAAGAAACAAGAGGGGTGTAAGTGCTAGTGTGAGAGTGTATATAAACACATGTGGATCAGAATTTTTGCTCTAAACACACCCCTCTCTTCTCTCAAACTCACATCTCTCTCTTCTCTTCTCCTCTCCTCAAAGTTTCTTCAAAACCCTTCCCAAAATCCACCCTCCACAGCTCATTTCCTCAAGATTCAACCTCAAATCCGTCATCTACGCGTGTTTTGGAGTCCGGAACTCATTGATTTTGCTTGGAGCAAGCACACTTCGGTTGGGTTTGCAAGGATAAGCTAGGGCTTTCACTCTCCCATCCTTGGAGCTAAACCATTGAGGTAGGGAACAATCTTCTACGTCCTCTAAGTGTATATTGGTTGAATGATTGCATTATTTGTGTTCTTGTTCCTAAAACTCTTGTTAAACTTGATTATCTCCAAGGAATTGACTTTGGATCATGAATGAGTTTGGGTTTTGTGTATTTGGTTGATAAATCCATGAATTGCTTGTTGATATAACCCTCTTCTATGGTTATTTGTTGTTTGAAACCTCATTTTTGGCTTGGGTTGAAACCCCCTCCATTTTGGAAAAATCTGCAAATTTTGCTCGTAATGGTCTTTGTATCGATACTCCCTTTCATGGGTATCGATACCTAGCGTTTCTGTAAAGATTTTAGTTACCCGGTATCGATACAGCTTTCTTGAGTATCGATACCCGATTGCTTATAAGGCAGATTTTGACCCAACTTCACGGGCACGCCCCGGCTTCGTCCGAACTCCGATTGAGGTGATTCTTGAACCGTTGGAAAGCTCTATGAATCTACTTTCAAACCCAATTGGTCTCATATTCATAGCCTTTGTATTTTTAGAGAAATAGTTCTTTTTCCTATCAAGGTGTCGGATTTTCTCGAGGTTCATAACCCCATCTTCATGTTCCTTTACTCCGGGCCTTCATTGGTCTTTCCTAAGCTTCTCGAAGTGACTTCTAAGCTTTGGCAGTCTATCGTGGTATGAATTAGGTTTTGTCTTGATCTCTCACGTTCATGGGCACATGTTAACTTCGCCCCAACCGACACACTACGAGTTTTCGAACGCAATGGATTATGTGAATGTTTTGGACACACTTGAGGGACACGAGTTTGTTGAAATGGACATGATGACTAGAAAATTGTTTGTGTTCACTCGGGCCACCATTGGGTGGGTCTTGAGACATGGGTTCCACGAGGCTCGAAAGACTCGGACATGGGTTCCACGAGGCCCGAAAGACTCGGACATGGGTTCCACGAGGCCCACAAGACTCGGAAGGAAAATTTAATGTTCTCAAACCTAAAATGATGAACTAATGAGAGTTAAACGCAAAGAAAATTGAATGTGGACACTTGATACGTTTGTGATAATCTAAGGGTTGATCTATGGACTAGTGGGACACTTGGGTACTTCACTGACATTTAACACTTGAGTTATTCATCCATACATATACTTTGGTCATTAACTTGTAATTATCATCTCCTTGTGTGCATTGTTCATTCTCTATACCCTTAGCGTTGGTAGAAAAGTTTCCTACGGGCTAGTGAGCTCACCCTATCATTTTCAGGTACTCAGTGAGGCACATGATTTGGAGTGCTTGGCATGTGGATGCATAACATGAAGCATACTTTGGCATGAAGTTATTTTGTCCTCTCCACCGTTAATATATTTTGGGAGATGGTCTTGTAACTTTAATTTCTTCAATCTTTTGACTAAACTTGGTTTATGTAATAACTCTTAACTCTTCATTACTCATGCATGGGTACGGGTACCCTTTGTAGAATCTCAGTGTACTTTGACTTTGACCTTTCAATGGTGAAATGTATCACTTTTGTCTTATCCTACGTGGATTTTATTTATAGTTGGTTTATTAAATTTGAGGGTGTGACAATGTTGGTGGCCCATAGGAATTATAATTGGTTAAACTCTGGAAACCAATGTAGGGTAAGTGTCCTTAATCCTTAGGATTAGTAGCCCAAGATTGGATTGTGAGTTCTTGAATGCATCTTCGGATGGTTATTGTTATTGGATTACATCTTCTTTGGTTATTTGAGATGAGCATAAGTTTTGTTTGATGACTTATCGTGTTGAACTGTTTGTGCTATTTGTGTTTGATTTTGGCTTGATGTCTGAGAAGTAAAAGCTGCTTAGTATTCTCTTAGAGTTCTCTTTTGAGATTGTTTAAAAAATGACGAAAATGTATTCATGTTTTGTACAGTTTGCGTACAATTTGTTGTCTTCACATTTAGCATGTTTCCTTTTGAGTTTCGATTCACTCTGTATAACCTAATTTTTTATTTTTTTTGGTAATGAGGGGAGTTTAGTGTTTGAGAAACATACACCATACTTTTTGGGATTCAACGTCACATATATTTGCATATTTTATATATATCTATATATAGCAATTTAAAGTTATTATATTTATGAGATTTTGTGATGATTGAGGAAATTGAAAACTCTTTCAGAGAGTGTAACTTATTTCGAAATATATATACATATATCGAGCTCTCTTCTTTTGATCGAGATAGGTGGATGAAGGAATTGGATTTTGCTTTTGAGGATATATTCTTTTATAAAATGTGAATATTTCAAACTATTTATGTCTAGAGCGGACACTTATCTTGAGGGAGTTTAAGTACATAGGAAGGGGTATTTTGAGAAGTTTATTGTCACGCCCCGTCCCAAAACAGCACCCGTGTGGGCCCAAGTCGGCGCGGCCACGTGGCATTCCAACACAAAACCAAACAACACCTGTTCAAAAATCTCAGAATAAAAGCACAGCGGAAGACTTCTAACATATCAATAAAAGTGTATACGACACACCACAACACAAATGCCAAACAACCGACGACTTATTTGCAATACATGTAGTTCAAGTACTCAAAGTCCTCTTAGTTTCAACTTAATACAGACCACTACTAGTTCAACTAAAAACAAACTAACTTGGCTAGCTACGTCACTCGAGGCTAGCCCAAAAAGGAACTCCAAAACAACCACCGGTAATGGACCCACCCAAAAACCACCTGCTATCTGGCAATCAAAGGAAAACCAGGAGTGTGTGAGACATAGAAATGCTCAATAAGATACAACCAAATCAACATCCAAAACAAAACAATATTATACAACAACTATCAACATGTATATAACCAATCACATGCAAGTGGCACGTCTGCCACATCCTATGTATCCTAGGTCACTAGTGGGAGCACACCCCGCTCGTTGTCACTGGTAGCTAGCCGACACAACGTACTCGCGGTGTAACCCAATCCACAGCCCCTTTGCAGATACCAACTTTCACACACAACATACATGCATATCCACAGCTAAAACATCTATTAGCATGATATACATCCATCTTCACAACAACACGTCATCAACATAGTTATATGTTATTGAACATAATCATGTCAAACACACTCACCTGAGAAACGACCGAAGTATGCCAAACTAACTATGGTTTTGGCACCTCCATGAATGACCGGCTCTTTACCTAGCCACAAATCAAGTAATATTAGTCTATGAGCTTCCATTGATGTCTCACATATAATCAAAAACATAAATATGTAACCTGAACAACTTATAAGGTCATCACAATTGAAGACAAGTCAAGATACCACACCACTCCAAAACTAGTATGAAATCTAATAACCAGCCCATCGTATCTGGACTATCATTTTTTACGGGTTCTGAATTAGGACATGAGACCACCACCACTAGAAAGAAGACTTTTGGTACATCAATATCGATATAAAATTTGCCCTAATCGGAGCCTGGATGACCAAGATATGCTTGTTTGAAGTTACACAAAAAGAAACATAAAATTGCAGGTTCAGCAAGTACACCAACTTCGAATAAAAAACTGCTATTGACTAGAACAAATCAAGGCACAAACTATACATATTCTCGAAGTTATGCAAGTCTAATTTCCAAATCAAAAAGCAGGTTCGCAAAACGGATACCCGGGCTATGAGTTATGCCCATTTCCCCAAAAAGTGTCAGTGATGTCTGCACAGACGCGAACCCGACAGCAGCTAGGTAAAACATTTAACACAACATAATAGACACAAGGAATAATCCTCTGTAAAAATAGAAAATATTTACGAGCTTTCTAAGTACCTGAAATAATTTTGTGAAAACAGGTCAGAAACCAGATTCATGAACTCCAACAGTGAGTTATAACCAAACCCACGAAGTCATGAGTTCCATAACTCCAAGAACCAAACCCAACACCATAAACCAACTGAAATTAGTCCATCTATGACATGAAATCAACAACAAATTCAAGAATCAAAACCCTAGAATAAAACCCTTACCTTGAATTAGGTTTTTTCCCCTAATTTTCCCCTTCCTCTCTTCTTCTTCTTCTTCCTCTTCTTCTCTCTCTCTCTCTCTCTCTCTCTCTCTCTCTCTCTTGTGAACGTGTGTTTATGACTCCGCAGAAGAAAAGAAACGTGGAAGCCATTTGGGTTATAAAGGAAAATTATTTTGCGCTAGCACTCCCACAAGGTTTTGATGCTCCGCCCAATAAAACATTATGTTTCGCATACTTCCAAATAATGCCAATTAACGCTAGTAATGCACACAATTAAGGTAAACACATGTATAAACCCATAATCAATTTTAGAAAATATGAATTAAACCTAAATACCCGGAACGGGTGTTACAACTCTCCCCCCCTTTAGGAATTTCATCCCCGAAATTAATTACCCATAACAATAATTTAAGCATGTAACATTCATACTGAAAACCATACAAATACCTGTCACCTCGTCGACCGAAGCTTGAGCTCCCTGATGAATAACTGCATACATCCTGGCCGGTGCCGAAGACCCTCCAGCTCCTCCACCTCTACCCCCTTGTACACTACCCACAGAAGATGCCGCTGGTGTCGGTGCATGTGGACATGGCATTGCCCTATGTCCAAACTCACCACAAGGAAAACACTTGGGACTGCTAGCCACACTTGGACACTCCTTCGCCATATGATCCGCAGCCCCACAATTGAAACAGTAACGTGTTGTGGCAATGCCACTCAAAACGGCACCAGCGAAACGGCACCCGAAACAGTAACGTGTTGGTTTTATTTCGTTTTGTGCTTTTATATGTTATTGAGGTGGAGCGAGTTCTCGATTCATTTAACTTTCATCCTTTGTTACAACTAGAACCTCATTGGTCGCTTGTAAAATGCCCAGGTTTTGCTATGGGGTTGGTTATTGAGAAAATTCTTTAAACCAACATTTCCTTTCAAGATGTTTGCAAGATTTTATCATGTACGGAGTCTAACAAGCTATCTAGTATTTGGATTGGACCTTGCTATGAAGATACATTATTTTCGAAATTTAAGTCGAAGATATATTTGTAACACTCACGTGCTCAGATTGTGTGATTATATGCTTTTGTACAAGTGAATAATGTGTAAGTCGACTATGAATAATATGTGTAAGTGGGCAAGGTGCTTAAGTGAAATAAATTGCTTGTGTGTTGTGTATTTTCCAAAATTAGATAATAATGTTGGGTGTGTTTTGCACTAAACCTAAGGATTTTTCCTTTCCCTTGGTCTAGATTGTTCTTGTCTTAATTTGAGGTCTAAATCTTCTTTTCATCGAAAAAATTCTAGGTCCTTTTACCAGGTGTTGGTTGTGGTTACTGCATTTCCATGATGGGACTATTTTATGCCAATTGGATCCATGATATTTTAATATCATATGGTATTTCCACTGCAATTATTTGTTACTTGTTACTGGCATTTCCATGATGGGACTATTTCAGATAAATGAAGGGGAGTGTACCAATAATCAAGCAGAATATGAAGCCTTGATTATGGGATTAGGGCTTTTGCTTACTTTAAAGGTTGACATAGTTGAGGTGTTTGGAGACTCTCAGTCGGTGATAAACCAGGTGAATGGAGATTTTAGTTGTCATAGTGTTGGTTTAAAACCTTATCATCAATATGTGAAATTGGTAGTTAAGCAATTTCGTATGATTACTTTCACTTATGTGCCAAGGTTCTTTAATGAAGAGGCAGATGCAGTAGCTCAAAGAGCATCAGGATTTAAGTTTATCACTGATGAAAATAGAGAGTTTTGTCAGTTGACTCTAAGGAAATCTTTACCAATGCTTAGAGATAGACATACTGACTTCAAAGTATGTGAAATCACTATTCCTCCTAGTTCAAATGATTGGAGGCAACCATTGATCGATTATTTAACAAAACCTGATGCTAAAACAAACAGAGCGACAAGGCTGAGATTTGTTAATTACGTTATGTATAATGGAGAACGTGGGTATTAACTGCCCTTTTTTTCGCCAAAAAAACTCTCACAGGGAGCTTAAGAATCAAATTATAACTGTATCATTGGAAGTGACGAAAACTACCAATAACTTCTGCTTTGGAAGTTTACAGGAATTCGAAGCGGCAAAAGGCACATTAACACTTATTAAATTTCCTTGAACAAAGATGTTAATGTGGGGGGTATGTTTACATATAAAATTAACAAATCCAATAATCAGTTGACACGTAATCAAAATGCAAAATGTTGGCAATTATTTATTGATGAAGGCACACTGGATTAAAGGGACATATTTGAGTAAATACGATGTCGTATGGTTTCTCAGATTTGAAAAGCAGTTATTGGCAGTTACAAGTCAAGGATAAAATAAAAATTGACTTCGAATCCATGGTATTAACTGCTAAATACATAAACTCCACGTGTAAACTTGTGAAACAAGCAAATTGGCAGTTATAACACGTGGAGTGCCTATTGAAAAGCAGTTATTCTCCTTAACATATAATCATTTGAGTTTAGTTCAAGCAACCGTGCAAATTCAAAATCAAAGCTTCTGGAGGAAGAATTAGAAGAATTCAAATTCAGATGTGGAGGAAGGAAGAAACTGCCAATTCGAGGAGTAGAAGTTAGAGTTCGAAGCAAGCCAAGTTCAAGTTCATTGAGCGGGAAGTTCAAACTGCAAGCAGCGTCTATAAATAGAAGAAATTGAAGAATGAAAAGCTCAGACAAATCTTCAACAAACAACTATCAAAAAACTGATGCTTGGTTTGTTCATTGGCAAAGTAGTTTAGGATCTCGAACTCAGTTCGAAGTAGATTAGGAAGTAGTTAGGATTGATCTTGATTGTTCTTGTAACAATCACCTGTTCGAAGTTCTTGTATTTGAAGTTGGAGACAATGTCGAAGTAAGTTTACCTTTGATTTATCAGTCGAAGTATCTTGTTTCTTTGTTGTTCTTTGATTTCCTAAGTATATTGGTTTACATTTCTTCACTTGTTAAGAAAAATCCTCTTAGTTGAGGTAATTGAACCAATAAAACACAATCGCCTGATTAGATTTGGTTTTTCCAAAGTTAATCTGAGGGAGGAGATTGAAACTCTCTCTGGCACGCTTGCACACAATTATTTTCCATTGCAAAGAAGAAAAATCCTCTTAGTGGGACCCCTGAAAGTGTTGAATGGCTCAAAAACTTAGGAAGCAAGCAGATGATTCTCAGGTTGGCCAAATGCCAGAAGATGAGAATAATGTTAATTCTAAAGAGAATGAACAAGTGGAAGGTCTTCAAACAGCCCCAGAAACTCGTACTGGTCAAGACTTAAATGTGGGAATTGGCCAGACTTCTCGAATGAATACTAGGAATAATAAAACTGTACATGTTGATGACCCAAAGAATCCAGGAATTGGAGGAAATGTGTCAGCTAGTCAGTTTGCTGAAATGATTGGTACATTTGGGGAACTAGCTCTGACCCAGAAGCTTATGTTACAAAAATTGGAAGAGCAATCAGGACTTAGGCATGATCCTTTACCTTCATTTGAGAGAGATAAAGGAGAAGCTAGCACAAGCAAATTTAAGTCAAGGCCTGGAAAGGAGCCTATAAATGTAGATGATATACTAGAATCTTGGTATGAACCTGCAAAGACTTATGATTATCAAACTCCTAAATCTAAGAAAGTATTTAAACAAAACACTAATGTCCCTTTCGAACCAGACTTTGATGGTTTAAATGACGATAAGGTTCTTAGGAACAATGATTACGGGTTTGAAGATTATATTCTTACTCCTGGAAATCATTTTCATAAGAAAGATAAGGCTAGTTCGAAAAGACCTAATCCAGAGATTGGCATTCCTAAGTATGCAGGGATACCAGAGATGGGAAGAGTACATTCGAACTACCTTTATGAACCTCTTGCAAAGCAAAAAGGAGGTTTCAACCAACATAGGACTTTTGATGATCCTTTTCAGAGGTTTGCAGAAGATCACATGACTAGAAATGCTACCTGGGAACCACCTGTTAATTCAAGAATACCTCTAGGGGAACACCCAGCCCTTCGAGATGAAATACTAGGCCTCATGCAAGAAGTTTATAGACCTCTAAACCAGGGGGTACAAACCCAAATTTATAGAAAGCCCTATCCGGAATGGATAGATAGACAGTTTGAAGTCCCTAGGGGGTTTAAAATCCCAGATTTTACGTTATTCCATGGATATGGAAAACAATCAACGACCGAACAAATTGCTAGGTTTACGGCTCAGTGTAAAGAATTGGGCAATAATGGGTTCATTAAGTTGAAATTGTTTTCTAATTCTTTGACAGGAACAGCCTTCGAATGGTACTCTAATTTGACACCAGAGTCAGTTCCAAATTGGCAAAAGATGGAAGAATTATTCCATGCACAGTTTTATCAAACTGAACCTTGAAGTCACTATGGATGATTTAGCAAGATTAAAGCAAAAGCCTGATGAAAAGGCTGCACAATTTATTGCTAGATTTAAAAAGGCTAGAAACAAGTGCAAACTTCAATTACCAGAGGTTGAATTTGTTAGAATAGCACAAGATGGCTTAAGTAGAGAACTTAGGAAGAAGTTTGATTCTACTGAATTTAGAGATTTGGTAGATTTAACCTACAAAGCTTCTAGATATGAATCTTTGTTAGAAGAAGATGTTGATAGAAATAACTCTCCTTATTCAACCTAGTACAAAGATTCTACTTATGAAATTGATGCTGCTGAAATTATTGAACATGACCCTTGTGTGTGTGAATGTTTAGTTCGAAAGGATTCTTCTATAGCACCAAGGACCAATAAGAAAGCAGTTAGCAAAGTATATTCATTTGACGTTTCTAAAGCAGATGAAATTTTTTATTACCTTTTGAAGAAAAAGTTTATCAAACTTCCTGAAAATATTAAACTTCCAACTTTGGAAGAAACAAAAGGAAAGAATTATTGCAAATGGCATGCTTCTTGGACTAATTCAACAAAGAATTGTAATGTTTTCCGTGACAGGATTCAAGAGCAAATCAAGAAAAGAAGGATCATGATTCCAGAAAAGACTATGGGAATAGATACAGATCCATTTCCAAAGATTGAAGAGGTAACTGCTAATACCAATGTGCCAACGTCTTTGGCTAAAACAATTCAAGAGGTATGGTAGAACAGGCGAGTTCATGTTGGGATGAACTCTATACAGTTTGGAAGGGGAAAACCAAAGATTGGCCAACTTCGAAGTGATGATGGGAAGACTTACATGCAAAATAATGCAGCAGGAAGCTCTTCTCAAAAAGGTTTTAAGCAGTCTCAGCTTCCCATGCTTGAAGCATCCTTTTTGGAATGCTTGTGCATAGAATACATGGCTAATTATTTTATTTTCAAAGATTTGGATCGACGGGGGGTGGATTTCTTTCCAAAAAGGATGGAAAGAAAGGCTTTGGATCAAAATAATGAAAGAAAACCCTGGATAAAACCAAGTCATGGAAGAAATGAGAAGCTTTGGTTAGTATCGAAGAGAAATGTACCTTCTAGTCCAGTTCCACCAGCTTCGAAGAGAGATTATCCTCCTTCGAAGAAGGTTAACACTGGAAAGGCTCCAATGGGCCAAGAAAGTGAAGGACAAGGAGAACAGTTCACCTTGGTAAAAGGAGTTCCTGATTGGTTTTTGAAGAAAGTTAAACCAGAACACTTCCAGGGATATAAAACCCCTTCTAAAGTTGGAAACAAGATGGTCAAACCTCCAAACACTCCTACTGGTCAATGGGTAGTGGTTAGAGATCCAAAGACCAAAACACCTTAAATGATTCCTATGTTAACAAGAACTCAGAAGAGGAAACTGCAAAGAAGGTATACTCGTTTCCAAATGGAAGAATATGCCTCTACGGAGAATCATACTGGGGTGATAAGTTCAACACAAGGTTTAACAGACTTCGAAGAGAAGATTCTGAAGAATCTCTTCGAAGGGGGTTTACTCAATCAAAAAGGGAAACATTGGAAAGTTGGCTGCAAGAATGGACAGTGAGGTACCTCAAAATAGTCCAGCTTCACCAAATTCCTTGGAAAGCTATCAATCTGGTTTATTAGAGGCCATGATAGTGGAACAGGAAGAAGGTGGAGGAATGAATTCGTCTCTGGTTGAAACATTTTTCCCCATGGAAATTTCTGCAGCTGAGTTTCCTGAAAAGGTGGATACAATAGAAGATAGATCAAAGTTACTAGTGCAGGAAAAGAAGACCATTCAGTTTGGAACTTTGCCTGAAGTTCAAATTAACATGGTTTCTCCTTCGTTCGATTTTGGACCTTTTGGACCAGATTGCTCACCAGTTCGAAGGGCACTACAACCAACGGTTACTCCTATGGAAATCATTGATGTATCAAGTGATAAAGAATATAACCTTATGTATGATAATGGTTGGAATGAAGGTTGGGGAGTCCTGATATCTAAGATTCAAAAGGAAGAAAAGGAGGAAGAGCTTATGATTATGGTTAATGCTATGGAGGAGCCAGAAGTTACCTCTAAAGAAAGGGCAGTTTTTGTTCCAGAGACAGAAATAGAGTCTGAGTATCCTTTGATTGTTGATTTGGATTGTGCTGACATTTCCTATCCTTTCAGATCACCTTCGAATGATATGAGGCACCATTTGAAACCATTATATATATCTGCATCATTTGATGGGATCTTATTAAATCGAGTTTTGGTCGACAATGGTGCAGCAGTAAACATTTTGCCTTCTAGGACCTTGAAGAAATTGGGAAAAGAAAAGGTTCGATTGATCCCAACAAGCACATCTATTGTTGGGTTTACTGGTGAGAGTAAGAGTCCTAAAGGAATTGTTTCTATCCGCTTGAAAGTTGGCCAAGTAGAAACTGATACAACCTTTTTTGTGGTAGATACTTTTACAAGTATAATGCTTTACTTGGTAGGGATTGGATTCATGTCAATGGTTGTATTCCATCTTCAATGCATCAAGCCTTGATGATTGTGAAGTGTGAAAATGGGAAGGAAGTGGGAATCGAAGAAGTAAAAGCAGACCCACATCCCTTCAGTACTTCAGCAAATTATGCAGAGGCTGAAATGTGTAAACCTGAAATCATTCCTTTGAGTGAAATTGCACAACCTACCACCCCTTCATCCAGTATATTGGAAATTGGAGAATTGGCAGAGTTAAAATCTAAGCTTAAGCAAGCGGTTGATTATGAATTAGACAGTCCACCAGATGAGGCTACTTGGATGTGAGTCCAAGACAGAGTTCGAAGAGGCCAACTCATTGGCCTTAGTTAAATTCATGGCTCTAGAAATAGAGTAGAAGTTACAAGAAACGAATGATTGGGAGGAGTTATTGGCTGAGAAATCTGACTGGGGGTTGAAGCCAATCAAATTCGAAGAAGCCTTTACAGGTCAGGTCGATTCCCAAGATCCTTTAGAAGGAGTGGAATTGGGAGAAGGAATTGTTCCAAACACTGTACAAATCAACAAGGAACTTGATGCTGCTTCGAAGGCCAAGTTGATCGCAGTGCTTAAAGAGAACAAAGAGTGCTTTGCTTGGAGTTATAAAGAATTAACAGGTTTGAGCAGAGATTTGGTTGAGCATAGATTACCTATTAAAACTAATTGCAAACATTTGAAACAACTTCCAAGAAAGATGTCTCCTGAAACCATATCTTTGGTTAAAGAGGAAATTCAAAACCTTTTAAATGCTGATTTTATTAGAACAGCAAGATATGTAGAATGGCTATCAAATATTGTTCCTATTATCAAGAAAAATGAGAAGATTAGGGTGTGCATTGACTTTAGAAACTTAAATACTGCAACCCCTAAAGATGAATACCCAATGTCTATAGTCGACATGCTTGTGGATAGTTCTGCAGGCCACAAAATCATGTCTATTATGGATGGCCATTCAGGGTATAATCAAATTTGTATAGCCAAAGAAGATGTTCACAAAACTGCATTTAGGGCCCCGGGTAATCTTGGGACTTTTGAATGGGTCAAGATGCCTTTTGGGCTAAAGAATGCCGGTGCTACTTATCAAAGAGCTATGAACACTATCTTCCATGAAATAATTGGGGGTTTTTTAGAGTGTTACATAGATGACATCATTGTTAAATCAGAATCTATTGATGATCAGATAGAACATTTGAAGATAGCTTTTTAAAAAATGAAGCATTATCAACTGAAGTTAAATCCTGCTAAATGTGCTTTTGGAGTAATGGCAGGAAACTTCTTAGGGTATCTGGTCCATAGCAAAGGTATTCAAGTTGATATAAATAAAGCTAAAGCTATTATTGAAGCAAAACATCCTTCGAACAAGAAAGAACTTCAAAAATTTCTTGGTCAATTGAATTTTCTGCGAAGGTTTATATCTAATACAGCAGGAAAAACTAAAGTCTTTTCTTCTTTGTTGAAATTGACGGATGGAGAGGACTTCGAATGGACAAAGGAGCATGATGATGCTTTCAAGGCCATCAAGGAGTACTTGATCAATCGACCAGTTCTTGTTCCACCTAAAAAGAGAGACCCTGTTAAATTGTATTTGGCAGCAAACCATAACTCATTTGGAGTTCTATTGGCTCAAGACAATGAAGAAGGGAAGGAGCAAGCTGTCTATTATCTAAGTAGGTTTCTTAATGATTGTGAAAGTAGGTATTCTGCAGTAGAAAAGCTATGTTTGACTTTGTTTTTCGCTTCGAAGAAACTCAGGTACTATATGATGCCTAGATTAACTTATGTAATTTCCCAGACCGATGTTATGAAGTACATGTTGTCTCAACCTGTACTTAGTGGCAAAATTAGGAAATGGATTGTATCTTTAATTGAATTTAATCTACAGTATGTTCCTCAAAAATCAGTTAAAGGACAAGCTTTAGCTAATTTTTTTGCTGATCATCCAAACGAAATTGAGACTCCTGAGATAGCAGATGTTGATGCAGTAACAATTAAGCCATGGAAAATGTGGTTCGATGGTTCGAAAACATCTCAAATGGCTGGAATTGGGGTTGTTTTGGAGTCTCCTCAGGGTTTCAAAACCAAATTTGAATTTCAGATAAATGAAGGGGAGTGTACCAATAATCAGCAGAATATGAAGCCTTGATTATGGGATTAGGGCTTTTGCTTAAAGGTTGACATAGTTGAGGTGTTTGGAGACTCTCAGTTGGTGATAAACCAGGTGAATGGAGATTTTGGTTGTCATAGTGTTGGTTTAAAACCTTATCATCAATATGTGAAATTGGTAGTTAAGCAATTTCGTATGATTACTTTCACTTATGTGCCAAGGTTCTTTAATGAAGAGGCAGATGCAGTAGCTCAAAAAGCATCAGGATTTAAGTTTATCACTGATGAAAATAAAGAGTTTTGTCAGTTGACTCTAAGGAAATCTTTACCAATGCTTAGAGATAGACATACTGACTTCGAAGTATGTGAAATCACTATTCCTCCTAGTTTGAATGATTGGAGGCAACCATTGATCGATTATTTAACAAAACCTGATGCTAAAACAGACAGAGCGACTAAGGCTGAGATTTGTTAATTACATTATGTATAATGGAGAACGTGGGTATTAACTGCCCATTTTTTCGCCAAAAAAACTCTCACAGGGAGCATAAGAATCAAATTATAACTGTATCATTGGAAGTGACGAAAACTACCAATAACTTCTGCTTTGGAAGTTTACAGGAATTCGAAGCGGCAAAAGGCACATTAACACTTATTAAATTTCCTTGAACAAAGATGTTAATGTGGGGGGTATGTTTACATATAAAATTAACAAATCCAATAATCAGTTGACACGTAATCAAAATGCAAAATGTTGGCAATTATTTATTGATGAAGGCACACTGGATTAAAGGGACATATTTGAGTAAATACGATGTCGTATGGTTTCTCAGATTTGAAAAGCAGTTATTGGCAGTTACAAGTCAAGGATAAAATAAAAATTGACTTCGAATCCATGGTATTAACTGCTAAATACATAAACTCCACGTGTAAACTTGTGAAACAAGCAAATTGGCAGTTAGAACACGTGGAGTGCCTATTGAAAAGCAGTTATTCTCCTTAACATATAATCATTTGAGTTTAGTTCAAGCAACCGTGCAGATTCAAAATCAAAGCTTCTGGAGGAAGAATTAGAAGAATTCAAATTCAGACGTGGAGGAAGGAAGAAACTGCCAATTCGAGGAGTAGAAGTTAGAGTTCGAAGCAAGCCAAGTTCAAGTTCATTGAGCGGGAAGTTCAAACTGCAAGCAGTGTCTATAAATAGAAGAAATTGAAGAATGAAAAGCTCGGACAAATCTTCAACAAACAACTATCAAAAAACTGATGCTTGGTTTGTTCATTGGCAAAGTAGTTTAGGATCTCGAACCCAGTTCGAAGTAGATTAGGAAGTAGTTAGGATTGATCTTGATTGTTCTTGTAACAATCACCTGTTCGAAGTTCTTGTATTTGAAGTTGGAGACAATGTCGAAGTAAGTTTACCTTTGATTTATCAGTCGAAGTATCTTGTTTCTTTGTTGTTCTTTGATTTCCTAAGTATATTGGTTTACATTTCTTCACTTGTTAAGAAAAATCCTCTTAGTTGAGGTAATTGAACCAATAAAACACAATCGCCTGATTAGATTTGGTTTTTCCAAAGTTAATCTGAGGGAGGAGATTGAAACTCTCTCTGGCACGCTTGCACACAATTATTTTCCATTGCAAAGAAGTAAAAGAGCCAAACAATAGGCTGCTGACATTGATATCTCTTTTGTACTCTTGAGCCTTGTCAGGGTTTTGAGCTTGGATGTTTGATTTGAAGTGCGTTCAGCCGGCGCAACTTCAAGTTCAAAAGCTAGCTTAATTCCCACTTCCACTATTTCCTTAGTATATCTGAAAGGAGCACATGCATTCTTGTTATTTTCCTTATGTGAGTTGATATCTAGCGTAGTGTCGATGGAAGAGTTGATATGGAGAATGAGAAATTATATGTAAAAGAATTTGCATTGAGATTTTCTTGATTTTCATGCGTAAAGGTTAAGAATTTGACACTTGATAGTAGTTGTGTGTTTGGTAGACTTGAATTGATTTGAAATTGAAATTACTCAATTGTGCATGTAATGATAGATTTTGCTCTAGAAGTATTTGGCTATGTATTACCTTTTTGCGAATCATAAGAAAAACTTCATCTTTTTTGTTGTTTTGTAGTAGGGTTTGAAAAGATTTATGATGTGTTTTGGTGCCTTAGTGGTAATTAAAACTTTTGGTGAAATTTTGAAGTGGAACATTTGTGCCTATTTATTTAATTTTAGTTTCGCTCACATTGTGTGGTTCTATTCTTGAATTTTCGGGCAAGGGTTGCTGCATTTTAGCTAGATTCATGATAATTCTTTTCTTGAAGTTTTAAATACATTCGGACTAATATCTCTGTCTGATGAACTTTTGAAGTTATAAAATTCAACTTTTGAAAAGAAAAGAAAGCAATGTTATTTTTTCTTATGCACTTAGACTTTGGGTTTGCGAAGCTTGAGACTTCGGTTTAATTGACTTAAATATGTTGCGTTGTGTTGTTTTTGTTCTTATATTCAAGTTCATGGGGTTATATGTCTTAGGTTTGTACTTGCATATATGATTACATACATGGTTAATCTGCTTGGGTTGCACCTTGTTGGACGGAACATTAAAAGATATACTTATTGGTATGAATATTTTACTCTTCTGTGTTTTGATTTTCTACGAATGAAATTGGATTATAATGTGTTGATTATCTCGAGAAATCTTATTTGTCTATCTAGTGCATCATGAGATGCTTGACCATAAATAACTGTTATTATGAAAAGATGTGTTTTGTTCTATTAACGGCTACCATCGTGGAGCTTATTTTGTGGAAATTCGGTTTTATGTGTATCTGGATTGAGGTGTGGTTAAGCTAGTCGGACAAGGATAATCGATATTGTTGTACTTAAATTGAGTTGGTGCATGGTCTTGAAGTTTTGTGTTGATGTGAGTTGGCTTGAGTTTTTGGGGCTGCGAGTTGAGAATTTAGAGTCGTATAAGGACCTAGGCAGGCAATCGGTTTTGTTCGGGAACTGCGTGAGTCGTTAATACAAATCCAGGGATCTTGTGAAACCTCTAGTATGTGGACACGTTTGCAATTTGAGCTATGTGAATACTTGGTTTAAATTTTCACATTTCACGAGCTTATGAAGTTAAGTGCACGTTATATATCATGCATGTAGTCGCTTAGAGAACATTGTTGTTTTAAATTTTGAGGACAAAATTTTTAGAAGGAGGGTAGAATGTAAGGACCCTTATGAAAAATCACTTTTTGGAGAAGTTTCGATTTGGCCGATAAAAAGTCCCGGTAATTGTTCCTTAGATTTTTCTAATCACAATGGTATAATTGGAAGTTATTTTTGAGTAACACAAAGTCATCTTTCACCCATTTTCTTCGGAGAAAAATGTGTCGTTTTCCGGTTTTGTACTAAAAGTGGGGGGATGAGATTTTGATGTGATTAGAATTTCAAAATTCTAAAAATGCCATTGTTTCCAAATGTGGGGTACTTCCTTATTTTCAAAAATAAATTAAATAAAGAAAATTATAGTCTTTACTTAAGTTTGGTTTACGAAAATAAGTATTGAGCTAAAACATGCTTTGCTGGCACAGTGTGTAAAGACCCGAAAAATTTAATTACTTTTTGCAAATAAAAGTTGGAGTTTTGTGAGGAATGTTGAAATCTGTTAATTGGCTAAGTGTGAGAGTAAAATTAGCGAGGTGGGATCACATATTTTATACATAAGTGACATTTGGGTGTGAAGTGTAATTTGGAGTTATACAAGTTAGTGTGTGGGAGAAGCTTGCGAACATTTCACTCCCCTCTCTCCTCCCACCGGACCGGTCTCTCGCTCTCTCTCCCTCTCTCAAAATTCTTCCATTGTTACACCTCAAAATTCCACCAAAATCAAATTCTTTCAAGGTTCTACCATAAAATCTTCTCCTATACGTGATTTCAAGCTTGGGTTGTGTTGGTTTTAGCTTGGAAGGGGGTATTTCGAGTTTGGAAGCTCAAGCTCTAGGGTTTTGCATTTTCTTCCCATTTGAAGCTCCAATCTTGAGGTAGGGGAACAATTTCTACTCTCTCTAGTTGTATGCTTGTGATTTATTGCACATATCTTGTTCTTGACTTCAATTTCTTTGAAAAATCATGTTTTCCTCAAATTGTGTGGGTTTTCCCGACTTAGATTCTTTGATCTATCATATTACTTCTTGTTGGATGAAATTGGGAGTGAAATTGACCTCCCTCCATGTATAATTTTTGCCTAGCATCTCTAGTTTGTGCCTAAATTATCTCATTTGTGATTGGGTTGAAATTCCACACCTTAACGGTGAAAATCTGCACTGTTTACTGTTCATAGCTGCTGCCTCTGTAATTTCCAGCCGCAATCCCTGTCCTTTGGGTGGCATTCGGCCACCCTTTGATGTCCGTTTGGTCCCCGATTGCTCAATATTTCATATAATCGACCTTTGGCATTATTTTCACCCATATTTTGACTCGAGGACTATGGTTTTATAGACAAATATGTCATTTTACGTCACATGAAAGTTTGAAGGTTTTTAGAAAGTGCGTGGGGGTGTGTGCGCAACCCTTTATAGAAAGATGTGAAGAAATGAAATGAACTTAGGAAAAATTGGACTTGTTATTTAAATTGAATGGAATGTTTGGGAAATGAGATGTTTCAAACCAATGTGATCATTTGGTGAAATTTTTATAAAGGCACGCGGAGCCTATGAAATTTGGCAGGGGCACGCGGAGCCCATGGAATCCAACAGAGGCATGCGGAACCTATAGAATCCGGCAGAGTCACAAGGAACCTTTGGAATCCGGCAAAGGGATTTAAATCCCTAGTATTAATGAAATGATGATTTTCTTCAATGAAAGAAGTGAGAAATGAGATTTTTGAACTAACTTTTGTGTTTTGTCAAAACTCGATATGTAAACTTGATTTTAGTCTTGTGGGATGAACTTGGATGGTTTGGCGAAATAAATTAGATACTTAGGTGGTGTTTGGGTACTTAGAGAGGACTTTGAACATTTGGGTTGTTAGTAGGGGTGAAAATGTGAAACCGGAACAAACCGGACCAGACCGGAAACCGGACCGAACCGTCCGGTTTCGTCCCACTTTTAGTTCAGCTGATCCGGTCCCGGCCCCAAACATTTGGAAAACAGAATAACTGGTCCGGTTTCCTGTTGTAGAGGTTTAAAAACCGTACTGAACCGGATGTATATATATATATAGTTACTAATTTATTATACTCTGTCTATTGTCTAACCTTAATAGTACATTATACGAATATACACAACACATTTACACCGCTGCCTTCTACTTCTCACCCTCTCATTCTCTCACTACGACTCTTCCTCTCTCATCGTCTCTCCACCCTTCGGCCTACTCTCACCGCCGACAGCCGGTACAGCGGTATGTATCTGAGTATCTCTCTCTCTCTCCTCGATTTGATTCTCCCTCTCTCTGTGATTCTCTCTCTCTCTCTCTCTCTCTCAAACCCTAAACTCTCATTGATCTAATCTCATTTTTTCGGGGCCTCTTGAAATCCTCTCTCCAATGGCCGAACCAGTGGCTTTCACCATGCAACGATGGCGGCGAATGACTTCGATTCAACGATGGTCGATGGTGGGAGTAGGTTGACTTCGATGCCTTCCAAGTTTTAGGTACTCTGTCTGATATCTCTCCTTCCCTTTGTTATTGTTGCTCTGGATCTCTCTATTTTTGGATCTCCTTGATTTTGCATTTGACTCTCCCCTTGATTTTCGAAACCGATCAAACCGGCGAAACCGGACCGAGTCTGGCGAAACCGGATGAAACCGAACCGATAGTATTTGGTCCGGTTTCGGTTTCCATATCCCCCAAACCAATTTGCTGGTCCGGTCCCAAAAAAGTGCCAAAACTGGACCGGACCGTTTTCACCCCTAGTTGTTAGTGGGTACTTGGAAATCACTTGGGTACTTTGAAACTTTCTAAATCCTTCCTCTATGACTTGGATACTTGGACTCGCACATGAACATCCTTTGGACATATCTTGCCTCTATGTGCATGCATCATATTCATACACCAAGCGTTAGTAGAATAGTTCTCCTATGAGCATGTGTGCTCACCCTATCATTTTCAGGTACCAAGTTTTGATCGTGCATGGTTTGAAGTGCATGACTTGGATGATGAGCATACATGGCATGGAGTTATTTTATTCATCTTCTATGCATTAAACTTTCTTTTGGGGAGATGATAATGTAACTCTAATTTTTCACCATCTTTTAACTTTGGATTTGTAATAACTTATGAGATATTATTTCGATTTCACCTTGGGGCAAGGGTGCCCAAACATCATTTTGTTCAATATTTTTTGAACGTGCTAGCTTGGTGGATAAGCCATGAGAATTCCATAAAAGGTATAAACGATCAACTCTAAATGGTATGTCGCTCTTCACTTCCTTGATACTCTTTCTGTACTTTTCCTCCATAGCCCCTCTCTCACTTGCTTTCCAGCTAGGTAAGGCACTAATGGTGGGTGTTGCTTGTGCAAGACAGTCCTAGTGGTTAGGCAAGTCATCATTATGTTCAGGAGGTCTAATCAAGGACAACATGTAGTTACCACACATACTCTAAGTTAAGTATGTGATTGAAGATCTAGGCTTTTCTTTCTCTATAAATGGAAGGATACTATACTAATAAAAACGTACTGTTGAATAGCTAAATAATTGCTACAGTCCCGCAACTCAATCTTTATCAAAATGGTAATCTTATCAAAACCGTAACTCAATCTTTACGAATATTTTACGTCAAAAAACATTGACCTAGAACAAGGAAAAAACAAATATTAGTACTACTTCTATAGGATTATGGGCACACAGTACACGCGATGATCCCTGTTAAATTTGGCGGATTTACACTCCTTGGCAGCTGCCAATCTCCCATGCATCTGTCTAACTAGTTTTCTGAAAGAGTCTTGGCGGAGTACTTTTTATGAGCACACAGGATTTCCTTTTAGGCCCATATAATATGCATGCACGGATATCCATCACAAGTGAAGCCACACATACACACTACTACAAAAAGGTATAAAGATCACGCCTCAAAAATAAGAAAGATCTCAGTTTTTGTAAAACCGTGATTAAAAAATAAGAGTTAGATTTTTTATCACGGTTAAGTACAAAAACCGAGATGAAAGACAGTTTTAATCTCGGTCATCTATAAAACGTGATTGAAAATAGAAATAAAATTAAGTTTTAATCTCAGTCATTTAAAAAGTGTGATTGTAAGTAAGAGTTTTAATCTCAGTCATTTAAAAAGTGTGATTGTAAGTAAGGTGAGATAATTTCATTTTCATTTTTAATCACGTTTTATAGATGGGCGAGATTAAAACTGTATTTCATCTCGGTTTATGTACTTAACCGTGATAAAAAAATCCTACTCTAATTTTTTTATCACGTTTTTACAAAAAACTGAGATCTTTCTTATTTTTCTATTTTGTTAAAGAAAGCTCAGAATGTGATGGATGTTGGATAACAGTTGGGAGTAAAATTTTATGGGGAGAAAAGTTTCAATTTGATGAAAATTATTGAGTTGGAGGATCATAATTATGCTGAGAAAGAGAAGAGGGATTTAGATGCTTTGATGGATGGAAATTTTGCTGAATTGGAAGATGGGACATCCCTTTTAAACCAAAAAAAAAAAAATTGTTGTCAGAAACTCATAGAATATGAACCAAAAAAAATATTTTTGTAACCAAAATTAAATTTTCTCAATCAAGCTTGGAAACTATAAGAGTACATAAAGCCTAGAAAATCATAGTCAATGTTCAAAAAAATAATATGGGCAAGTGAAAGACCTACAGAAACTACTATATATATTAAATAGTTCAACAACATAATGAAATGCATAATGGGTGGGGTGGATAGGTCTTGCTTGTCTTGTGCAAGAGGTCAAAGGATCAAATCTAGATGGAAGCAAGGTTTGCAAGGTAAGGCAATTTTTGGATGCCTATATTAGAGAGGAATTTTTTTTCATCACGGTTTTTTCCATTTTTTAATCATGGTTTTACAAAAAAAACTGAGATCTTTTCTTTGTAAACAATCACGGTTTTTAGGCAAAACTGAGATGTTATATTGTCAAAGATCACAGTTTTTTTTGGTTTTAATCACAGTTTTTCATGAGTTTTTATCACGGTCTAGAAGCGTGATTGAAAGATGGAGACTTTTAATCACACTAGGTTAGATCACGGTTTTTCAACCGAGATTGAAAGTGAAAGATCACACCAAAAGACCGTGATCTTTATGCCTTTTTGTAGTAGTGACATAAAGAAGATTTTTTTTTTTTTTGGGTAAACAATATGAAATAAAGGCAAAATGAAACTTTCTTTGTTCAGTAAAATCCCACAATATCCAACATCATGCAGGCCGATCGAGCGGCAAGAAGCCAAATACTACAAGACTATCTATTCTTTGCCTACTTAAGAAATATAAAAGAATGGTTTAAAACACATCACCACCCAAAAAACATAAACATGGCTAGTCCCTTTAAATTTCCACCCTCAAGGCCCCTTCAAACACAAAAATGCTTGTAAAAGTCGCACATTATTTGAGGGCCATTTGGCAGCCTGGCAGGGCTCCTTCCTTCGCAATTACATGACTTGCAAAGAGTCACATTCAATGTAGACATTTTTGCTGGTTTCCAAAAAACCATGGCGGAAAAAACACGGTTTCAAAAATTATTTCGGATCTACTTCTTACGTATACGTATAGTTTCATGAAGGATTAGGGTTCTATCTTCTAGTTCAAAGAACTGGAGCCTCCTACACACCAAAGATCTTCAACCCTATGACCCAAGAGAACAATAACCAAAGGGTTTGTGGGAACCCAAGATTTTTCCTCCCGCTTTCTTCTCTCAACTCTCTCTAGATTTTTTGGGAGAAAAGTTTCCTACACCTTTTGTTGTGTCTTTTCCAAAGGAGAAAAAGATGTATATATAGAGGAGGATTTCTTGGCCAATAATTCAACTTAAAAATAAATTGAATATTATCTCTAATATTAAAGCTAGGGTTGGGACCCATGGGCTTCTTGAGCACTAGCTAAAATTGGGCTTACGCTCTCTCATCTCTATGAGTGGTGGTCCAATTAAACCATAATTAATTCCACTATATAATTATGGCTGAACTCTAGGCCTCAAGAATTAATATATATTATTACCCATTAAATGTTACACCATAATATCAAACCCCTTCACTACGCAATGTCTACAAGCAGCAATTGGTCATAATAAAATACTGCCAAACCAAAGCATACTTATATTTTAATTCCATTGAATACTTGCTCACTCACTTTTAGTCTAGAAAAACATTCTAACTTTTCATTAAAATGAATATTACTAGATTCTTAAGACTAATTCAGTGAACTAACTCAAGGGGACATTATACTCTATATTAAAATAGAGAGTGAATTCCATCTTGAAAATAATGTTCTCACAGTTCTAACATAAATCATCCAACTCACCGAGGTGTTGATCAAATAAGACCTCACTCATTGGTGAATCAAAGTGACATAGGATAGAAATTTGAGTTCATTAACTTTCTCAAGATTAAGGGTGAAATACAATTAGCAAATAAGATTCACTATGTAATGCCCCATGGTTAGCTTGCCTATTTGCTCTTGGTCACGTGCTAGTCTCATCTTTGTGAAGTCTCGTTGACATGGATTGTGCTTCTTAATTAGATGCTTTCTGAGTTCATTTTCGCTACTTTCATTTGCTAAAACGAATTCTGATTCTCTTTGATTTTGGTGAGATTGAGCTATCCATAGCCAATGATTTCATCTTGAAGGCTTGAAGACTTGTCAAATGATGATTGGTCAATGGTGTTCATCTGCTATTACTCTCTCATTTAGACGTCTTTGTAATGTACTAGACTTGTCTTATTAGATGATCATACTCTAACTTTGTTAGGATTGGTGAGGTTTGTATGTTCTGGGGTTTTTTTTTTTGGCTTGGCTGGTTGAACTCTTGCCAACCATGCTTGGGGTTTAGTGGCATACGATTGTCGTGAGGGTTAGGTGCCAACCTAGTTGGGATTTTTTCCTCTCGTTGTGATGCTTCAATTCTTTGCCCCTTCTTTATTGTATCTATTTTATATGGAGCAATAAAATTTCTTTTGCCGTGCAAAAAAAAAAATCACACTAATCTGACAGTCGTTAAAATAGTGTGACTCTTATAGCGGTCCTTCAATGTATACTGAATACACCAATATATTAACTTGAAGTCTTTCACTTCAATGATTGAGATGGATCATTCTATCTTATACTCCCTGCGTCTCTTTTTAAGTCATCCATATGGGAATACGTGCAATTTCAAACCCTTAAAAAACATATTTCTCTAAATTACTTTTTAATTCGTTTTATACCAAATTAAAGTGCTCATTGAGTACTTTAATTTGGTGCCAAAAAAAATTTAAAAACGATATACAAAAGTACATTTTTAAACATCCGCAAAAATACACGTTTCCTAATTTGATCACTTAAATGGGACGGAGGGAGTAGAAGTTAATCATGTTGTAGTTGACCTGATAGTGTCACGCCCTCAAAATTTTAAAAGATAATTCATTAAGAAAATCCACGTGGACGGTCAACAAGTCCACGAGCCACGTCATAATCCAAATGAAAAATAGAAAAGTCAAAGTCAACAAGTTACATTAGTCTAAGGGTACCCGATAACCCGAATCCAAATACATAAGTTTAAGTGTGTTAACAAACCAATGTCAAAATGGAAGACTTAATCAAGTTACAAAATCATCTTGGCAAAATACTACTTCTAAGATGATAATATAACTCCTCATATAGCTTTCAAAACAATGCATGCATGCACTCCATGATCATGCTCCGTGATGGGTACCTGAAATTGTAAGGGTGAGCTCACTAGCCCAATAGAAAAATGTCTAAAATTTCTAGGTGAAATGAAACGTACATGGGTGATAGACGAGGAAACATAAATCATGTAACAAGATTTGGGAGAGAGCATGGATGGTGAAAGGGCTAGAAAGTATCACATAATCAACTAGATCCACTCAATTTTATCTCTCGTGCCCGACACACACATGACATGCCTCATGTATCCTAAACATTAACTATATACATCACATTCTTTCGGAACATTTAATTATTCTCCGGGCATACCATATAGGCCCCGTGTCACTCCGAGCATGCCATAAAGGCTCCGTGTCACTCCAGTGGGCCCCGTGTCACTCCGGGCATATCCTTTTGGGCCCGTGTCAATCATTTCACATTCACATTACCACTTATTAATACATATGTTCAACTTGATGTCCCATACGACTCACATGTCACTCAACCCTTTCTCAAGTGTCCCGGACTCTCCACTCATCCCTAATGCATGCAAAACACCAATGTGTGAACCGTGTCCTCACCAAACTCATCTTTAATCGCATAACAAGTGTCACCATTCATTCCCCATTATCAACAGATACCAAGGTTGAAAATGTCCTAATACAAGTGAAAAACATGTTTAAGGACCAAACAAGAGCATGGGGATAGGCCGGAACAACACAAGAAAAGTTGTCCACCAATCTGTCAAAACCGCCCAAGGCGTAACTTGTTCCAACAAGCGGATGGATTGAAGGGATCCTACCCTTTCTGTTAACTTCATTTGGAGTCTGCTGTACACCTTCTTCTCCATTGCAGAATTACATGGCAGGTATGGTCTTAAAGTATGCTTTGGTGGGGTGTTCTTTGGGTCTGCCCAGAAACGTTATATGATTTAATGTGTTGGTGGGATTCGTTTAAGTTCAAAAATGTAGAAAAAGCATGTTGGGATATTAGCTTTTATGCTGTTCTATGGTTGATATGGCTTGAAAGAAACCAAGTTGTGTTTAGAAATAAAGTGGTTGATGTTGGGGATTTGGTGGATAAAATCAAAACAACGATAGCAATCTGGACGAAATCCTCCTACAAACTAAATGAATACACTGTTGAGGATTTTAAAAGGTTCTTAGCAGGGATAAGGAGTTTGAAAGTCCAAAAGTTGATGGATTACTGAATTGATCAATGCTTTGCAACGGGTGCTGGTTTTTGCTTTGCTTCGATGCTGATTGTTCGGGGTGGTTTGTGCTTAATCTGAAAAGGTTGGATTATATGCTTGTTGATTAGCCTGGGATCATTATCATTATTTGGAATGGGATCAGGTTGAAGGTTTATGAAGTTTCATAGCTGGAATGAAGTATCTTCTAACGAGTCTGTAAAGTGAATTCTTCATCTTTTTTCTATCATATTTGCTGAATCTCTGTAAGCTTGTAGTGTTTTTTAAGTTGGTATCTTGCCAACTTTTGTTTCTTTCCTTTGGGTCCTTGCTTGGAGCGTGATTCATTTTCGGGCGGCCGTGATTCCCACCCAAGCGAGTTTTCCAGAGAGTAGGCTGAAAATGGCCCAAAAATGAGATTTTTGGGGATTTTGCTACACAACTCCAAATTGGATGATTCCAAAGCCAAATATTAATGGAATTGGCTAGAGGGAGATAATTTAACACTCAATTTGAACAAAGAAACATCAATCAACTTGAATCAAGCATTTACTCAAATGGGGTCCCAATTGGGTTTCTTCCAAATACAAGCAAATACATGGATTTGTTGCAAGATTAAGACTAAGTAACATCCAAATTGAGAGAGGAATCACATATGAACCAAGAGATAACACACAATAGCTCAAATTGTGAATAAAACATGATTTTCTCAATGCAATTCACAAGACACAAGTTGATGGATCAATCAAGAGTCTATACACACACACACACACAACATTCACACTTAAAATAGTTAGAAATTTCCCTACCTCAATGAAGAAAAGCTCAAGACCCAACTTGACTCCAAGCCCTAGCTTCTTCAAACTCTAGAACCCACTAATCAAGGCTCCTCCAAAGCCCAAGGAAGGAGATATCAAGCTCCAAAGGTCAAAGGTTGAAGGATTTGTGTAAGGGGTTAGTGGATTTGTGGGAGAATTTGTTGGAAGAAATGAAGAAAATGGAGGTTTAGAGAGAGAGAAAGAGGCTGGTTGATGTTGGGAGGGAGAGTGTGCTCTCTCTCCTCTCACACACCACAAATACAGACACACTTTAATTAATTACACTCCCAACCCTTGTATTAACTTGTGTAGTGCAAAAAGGTCCAAACTAATTAACTACACCCAACAATCCATCACTTAAACATTTTAATCAATTCCTCACATTTTCCCAACTTTATTTTCGAAAAAATAATTAAAAACACGGGTCCTTACAGATTGACAGTGCTTTTTATCAACAATTGTGAACAATTTAAATTACAAGCAATTATGATTTATATCTCCTGTACGTAAATCACATTCACATACATAAATCATATTCAATGTAATTTAAGACTTTTATATTCATCTCATGAACTAATAATATTCATCTCATGAATTATATCCAATGTATGAAATAAAAACACTTTATAACAATAAAGAGAAGCTCCAACTATAAACCAAAAATAACAAATTTATTGATTCTGAGGGCATTAATCCCAACAATTTTTGCATTCCCGTCTCCGGGTGATTTTGAGACCTCTATACATCCACAGTCTGATGACCCGAATTAATCAATCAGTTTGAAGTAGCCTAGAAGCTAGAACTCTCAATTCACCATGAAGTTGCAGATGGAAAAATTTAAAGGCTCTTTTTTGATAAATTGGTTCCCACTTCTCATAATACTAAGCGCTTAGCTAGGTAAGCACACAAATGAGAAATTTATTCCGCTAACTAAAATACATATCCTCAAATAGCTGAAAGGAAATTTTTCTAAAGTTTTTTAGATTGATCTAGAAGACTTTAACGAAAAACAAGCATAGAAATAGCATACCAGCTAGGTTGAACCAATACTTAATGTAGCGGTACGTTATAGATCATTGTGAAGTGCACCACATTCTAGGGGGAGGAATGTCGTTTCTTATCTAACTACTACCTTGTACTCTCCTCTCTTCCTTGTACTAACTTGAGTTTCGGAGTACCCTTCGTCGTTTACAGCCGGAGTGGTACTAAGTTTTTTACGTTTTGCAGGTATAAGGAGCTAGGAAAGACAGATTGAACCATTTGAGCCCTTCGTAATCCACCACCCCACAATATTTTTATTTATTTATATTAAACTGGAACTGCTGTCTTTACATCACTTAATATGTTGTTTAGTCGGTCATTTTCACTTAGGGCCCGATTGGATGCGGGATAAGTTTTGGTGGGATTAAATAGTAAAGGGGGATAAGATAGTAAGGGGTATTAATCGGTAAGGGTGGACCCACATTGATGTTATGGAGGGGGATTAAATAGTACATGAGTTGGATGAATTTGTGATAAAAGGGGATAAAGTTGGGTGAATGATGTAAAAACTTGGCAAATAACTTATTTGCCCTTGTGCATGGGTTATATTAGATTTTATGATAAAATAAATACATAAATACAAGACTAATTAAATTAATTATATTTGTGAGTAAATATGATTTAATAATTCCTTTTATTAATATCCAAAATTATAAGATTTAATTATTCATTTTAATAATGTTCTATACCACCTAAATTTTTACGTAAGTATATTTAATGCAATAACATGCTATTTTTAATTTTATAATACATCTGCTGGGTTGGACTGTTATTTTTTTATTTTTTTATTATTTTTTATTATTTTTTCTAATACTTGTTAAAACAAAAATTAATACATGTTAAAAAAATGTCAATTTCCAAGCTATAAAAATTTCTAATTTTTTTGTATTGAATTAAAGATCTTGATTAGTATTTTAATTTCGTGCAAAAAATAATAATAATGCCGAAGTATTTAATTTTTTGATCCAAAGGATATTGCAAAGCAAGCCAACAATGTCAAATTCTAAAGTATAAAAAATTTTAAACTTTTTTGTATCGAATTAAAGATCTCGATTAGCAGTTTGATTTGATGCAAAAATAAAAATAAAAATTTATGCGCAAAAGTACTTTATTTTTTTATCCGAAGAAAATCGCAAGGGCTCGTAAAACATTTAAATGAAATTCGATTTTATTTTTAAATACAGTCAATGGAGGGAAGGGCAAAGGACAAGGGGATAAGGGAGGGTAGTAGGGTAATTTTATTGGGGGTATTGAGGTGTATATAACACCCCTCCCCCGTATTATTAATTAGTACCCTTTTAGGGGCATAGAGGGGTATTAATTTGGGAGGGGTATGAGTTATACCCCAAAATATGCCAAACCATGCACTAAGTGGTGGGACTGGGATAAAACTCGGGAGTATAAGTTATACCCCTTCTTAACCCTTAGCCAATCAGGCCCTTAGTAATTTGTACATTATCACAACTCACTAGTGCCAAGAGTAGTTCTTTGATAGGTGCTGAAAAGCACCCATTAATCCTTCCAAATTATGCTTTGTTAGTTTGGTTATATAGTTAACTAATTAGTGTTAGTTGGTTTGTAGTGTTTCAAGCCTTAGAAGCTCAAGAATTTGAAAAATGTGTATTTGGAGTATTTAAAAGTGTCGAGGATGGGAAGAGGTGTACAAAAAGGAGCGGAAATTCAAGTTGCAGCATCTCTGGACCGGACCAACAGTTTCCTGGACCAAACCAACACTTAACACGACAAAACCTACCTTGCAACACCCTTCGTCCGGACGGGGGAAATTCTTGGTCCGGACGAAGCATACTGGCGGGTTCGTACAGCTCCCAGCTTCTCTGGTCCGGACCACCCATGTCTTGGTTCGATCGAACGAACAAAGAAATCAGCATTTTGGACGCGTTCTATGTAACTTTTAGGTCTCCTAGTATAAATAGAACATCAAAACATAATTCTAGGGTGTTGCACTATTTTGAGAGACAGCTTTAAAGAGAGAAACTCATTGTTCTTCATGTTCTTCGCGAGTTCTTCGATTTCAAGCGTTTCAACTCTCTCCATGGCCGGCTAAACCCCCTATCTAGGGGGAGGATGAAACGCTACACCAAGTAACCATTCTATTTTGTGTAGGTTAGGGTGTTGATCGAAATGAATTATATGTTCAGAATTTGGTTTCATAGATCAATGGAATCGTATTTTTATTCGTCCAAATCTATTGCGTATTTGTATGCTGGCTTTCAAATATCAGTTCATATAATTGTTTTCAACGTTGTGTTTGGAGTTCTGAGATAGATTATGCTGGTAAGATGGATCGTGCCGCACTGTGAGACAGTCCGTGGTATAGGATAGTCTATGCCTTTTAACAAACGCATATTTTCTTGACGATTATCGATGGGGATTGCAAGCCCCAGCGATAATCCTTTGTGATTCGATTATCAACCTAATCTATGCAAAAGTCGTGGTTACGAGAGTGGGGTGGATTCTAAACCCTAGATTCCCTCTCCATCAATTTAAATCCTTTTTAATTTTTGCGCTTTTTATTTTAATTATTTCACAAACAATCAAACTCCTTTTTACCGAATTAAATTAGAAGTTCATTGGAATTAACGCAACTCAGCCAATTTGTTTCCGAGGATCGACACTCGGACTTAACCGCTATTCTCTGGAATAAAAGTTAATTCCTGGTTATTAAGTATTTATTTTTTACTCAGCACGACACGGTCAAATTTTGGCGTCGTTGCAGGGGACAATTTGCACGGTTGCTTAGTTTCAATTAATTTCTATTTTAATTCTTAGTTTAGGGATTTTTAATTTCTGTTTGGTAGTGATACTCAGGGCACACGTAGTGAAGCGTTCAATTGAGCATGATTGATCAGTGAAAAGCATTGCTGTGATATAAAAGCGAAATTGCTGCTCACTGTAAGTCTTGTTTCCCTTATAGTTGCTTGTCTCTGTGCATGTTTGGTCGTCGGTCTCAGAAACCCAAACTTGTTCCTCTCAATTTAGGTATCGGAAAGAGACATAGGATTAAGAGTGAGACTGATTTGCTTTTAATGGGGGATGTTGTGAATGGTGCTAATCTGCCAGGGGGTGGTAATCCACCTAGGGCAGCTGACGCGCCCCTTGCCCCACTTCACACACACTTTTTGCCATCGTCCTATGCCGCACCATCATGCATCCAGTTCCCACCGTTCACGGCGACCCACTATGAGATTAAACATAGCATACTGCATGCGTTGCTCAACTTTCATGGGCACACTAAGGAGGATCCTTACTAGCATATTGATGAGTTCATAACCATAAGCCCCACACTTCAAATTCATAATTTTCCTAATGGGGTGCTTAGGTTAATCTTGTTCCAATTTTCACTGAAAGAGAGTGCCAAGCATTGGCTCAGTACTTTACCGCGAACTCGATCACTAGCTGGGATCAACTTAAGGACGCGTTTCTTAAAAAATACTTCTCCATAGGCAAAACAGTCCATTATCGGAAACTGATTACTTCGTTCCGACAAAATGACAATGAGCCTCTTCACGAGGCTTGGGAGAGGTATGGTAACCTCATTAGGAAGTGTCCACACCATGACATTCCACAGTGGCAATTGGTGCAATGTTTTTACGATGGGTTGAATTCTCATTATCGGATGATGGTTGATGCCTCATGTGGAGGCTCATTAATGAACAAGGATGAGATGTCGGCATGGGAGCTCTTTGAGACAATGAGTGATACCTCCCAACACCATGCCACTTACCAGCATAGTGATAGAGCAACCAACGCGGCCAGTTCTTCAAAGCCACGGGGTTTGTACGAGGTTAGCCCCTCTTACCACCTCACGCTTAAGGTTGACTCTCTCGCTGAGAAACTTGACCAATTTTTGAGTTTGGGCTCGACTTCCACTCCACCTCCTCCTGCTTTTCAGGAGGCTTGTTCTCTATGTACTAGTCCAGCCCATTATGTTACAGAGTGTCCGGCGAGAGTCCAGTTTCCAGATTTTGCAGAAGAGCAAGTTCACGCTGCTCAGGCGTACTCTAACGTTCAAAGTTATCCTACACCGGGTGATCCCTCTTTTAACACTTACCACCCAGGGCTTAGGAATCGTCCTAACCTGTCATGGTGACAACCACAAGATAATGCCCCTGCCCCACAGTCTAGGCCATGGTCTACACTATATAATCCTGCGGCCTATCGCTATGCAAACCATCAGTAGCCACCCCCTCATCGAGCGCCAGCCCAGTCCTCGAGGGACCCTTCCTTCGAGGATAAGTTTTTAAAAGCATTTGAGATGATGACTGTTACCCAACAGTAGGTGAATTCTCATACACAATCCATCGCACGAATGGAGGCGCAATTGGGCCAATTGGCCAACATGATGAACCGCCGAGAGGAGGGTAGGTTGCCTAGTCAGCCAGTTCAAAACCCGAGAGGTCAAAACCAGTGTGATGGTAATCAAGGGATTGGTAACTTTCAGCAGGCAAATGCTCTGATATTTCTTCGTAATAAACGAGAGGTCAAAACCCGAACAGAGAAGCCACAAAGCAAGGATCACCAAGCTCTCTCCTCCCCACCTAATTCTAGGGAGGAGAATTCTTGTTGCAAGGAGGCAACCCCTCCATTCATTACTTCACCACCCACCGCCATAACCATGGGATCCAAGCCACCATCCTACGTGCCTAAAGCCCTATTCCCCGCTGCTTTAAATGGGCCATCTCCCTATGTAAAGAAGCCAACTTCTATGGAGGATACTCTGGAGATATTCAAACGTATGGATATCAACATACCCCTTCTTGAGGCCATAAAGCAAAACCCAAATTATGCCAAGTTCTTAAAGGACCTCTGCACTCATAAGTGGAAATCTCGGACAAATGTGTCTAAAAAGGTCCTTCTCACCAAGCAAGTGAGCTCTGTTTTCTAGTCTGTCACTCCCCCTAAGTTACAAGATCCTGGCACACCTACCATTTCCATTGTCATTGGTAGTCATTGTATTAAGCGTGCACTTCTAGACTTCGGGGCTATTGTCAATTTGATCCCTTACTCAGTGTATGTGCGGTTAGGACTTGGAGAGTTGAAACCCACGACGGTAACCTTGCAATTAGTAGACCAATCTATAAAGGTACCACGTGGTGTAGTTGAGGACGTTCTTGTCAAGGTCAATGATTTCTACTTTCCTGCTGATTTTATAGTCCTTGACACAGAACCGGTGAGCACCCTTAGGAGGCAAACTCCCGTCATACTTGGCTGTCCATTCTTGGCGACGGTTAATGCTAATATACATGTGAGGAGTGGAGAGATGGAGGTCACGTTTAATATGACTCTTAAGCTCAATGTCTATAATACTATGAAACAACCTCAAGTGCAGGAAGACTGCTTTGCAGTCGATGGTATCGAAGACCTTGAGGAAAGGGCATTGCCTTACAATGTGACTGACGACCCGTTGGCCGCATGTTTGGCACATTTTGGTTTTGAGGATTTTGACATTGACAAGTCCATAGAAGAGGTTAACACTTTACTTGAATCCACACCCCTCATGGATATCTCTTCTCGAGAATCCAAAATTGAGCCTGTTCCCACTTTTCTGGGTGTCCCCGTCACTTCTATGGAGTCTTTAGTAGAGCTTGACTTGCTACCTTTACACTAGAATTGTGGACTCCATGTGTAGAATTGGTAGAGGCTACCATACTAGACGATGGACATGTAAAGTGTACTCGAAATTCGGGGGTAGATGGTTCTTGTGTAAATATTCATGGTATGACTGAAGGGGTGGAGAGTGATGAGATGTGGTGCCCGGTCTTAATTTGTGGGGTGAGTGTTGGGACCTCACCCTTTAAGCACATTTTTCCTTTGCATAAAGATTTTAATCCTATGGTGACTAGAGGAACAATTCTGAGTCAATTATTTGATCAACTATTTTTCATTCTTCGAATTGAGTCAAATGATATCTCTTGGGATGATCCATATCTTGTAAATTTTAAAAGGAGGATTAAATCTACTATTTGAGCATCAAGTGTGAGGTTAATCAGGACAAGTCTAGGAGACTATAAATCCTTGGAGTTTATGATAACTCCAGTGTTAGTCGTGCTCGAACGGCTATTAATGGTCCGGTATAGCCACCTACTTTCTACCCTTAAATATGTGCATCTAGGTTTCTAAAAATCTTGTTGCAGTGCCTCGGATAGTCATTAAAGACGATTGGCTCTGATTTCTTTAAGGAAAAACCTTGAGTAATTTAACCTGTTGAGTCATGACTTACCCGGGATTGTTATGATGACCTTCTCTACACATATTTAAGTGAGAAATTAGGGAGAAAAGTAGTACCTGTATTTTTCGCGTGAAGAAAGTGGATGGAGTTTACTTATTTTTTAGTCATTTTATTTTTTGTTTTGGTGTTTTGGAATTAGTGTTTTGTTTGTTCGTGTTTAGATTGTTGTTATTCTTTCTTTTGTAGTTAGTGGGGACTAACATTTGCAGGTCGTTGTGCGCAAGTTGGGGGGTAATGCCCCATGATCTTTAGCCTGTTTAGTTCTCCTTCACGATCGAGGTGATCTCTTTCCTTACTTTTACCTTCTTTGTCCTATCCTTTTAATGAGTGGCATTCCATGAGGACATGGCATGATTTAAGTTGGGGGAGTGAACACTTTGTAGTTGTGCATATTTAGAGTTTTGAGAAAACTAAAAAAAAATTTAATTAAAAATTTGACAAAAAAAACAAAAAAAAAAACTAAGAAGTTGGATCTTTTGGCTTGGAATTTGAGTTTTGTTGTGCTTACTTGTTGACTAACTGAGCTGCGGCGTGCTGCTATTGCATTGGCATGCCTTGTGCTACCCTAGTTCTGTTTGCTAGTTTGTTTCAAGGGCGGCATTGTGGCACTTAAGCATGGCACAATTGCACATTACGTTTGTTGGGTTTTAAAAACTTGTGAACTTTGATTTGCTTGTTTTCAAAGGCTATGATTAGTGGAGACTTATACCCTAGTGGGCTTTCATGCCTTAACTTTCTTTTGGAGAGGTGTCGAAATAACTCTTTGTTTGTCTCGAAAAGAACTAAATTTGTTGTCAATCTCATTATCTTTTGCAAAGTATTGGAATTGCATCATATTTCTCTTGGGTTTGGTTTGTTACTTGGATGTTGCACCCCTAGGAGATGATCATGGGCATTTTCTTGAATTTGAACCGGTTCGTCTCTCTTGTTTACATTATCCCTTGTGAGCCATTTTGAGCCTTAAACACTTAGCCTTTTCTTTGCTAAACTCCATCTTCCATATTGTGTTTTTGAGAGAGGCAAGAGTGTAGAGGTATAATTTTGGGAGAATGTAGCTTTCGTGCTTGATTTGTGGTGTTCCTGAATTGAAGTGAAATAAAAAAAAAAGCCAAAAAAAAAAAAAAGAAGAAAAAAATAATAACATATGTTGAAAGAGGGGACATCGTTATGTAGAAAGAGGATTGGTTAAATGGTGGTGGAATGTTAGCGATGGGGTGGTGTTGGAATAATGTTGAAAGGGGCACACAGTGCATATTTGCCCTAAAATGAGTGTCATGTTATACTTGCTTACTCTCGGACACGTGATTGTTTCACCTTAGCCTTGCGAATTTATCCATTGCCTAATGTTATAACCCTGATTAAGACCTATTTGATCCTAGGGGTATTGGGGTGTGGATTGGTGGATTGAGATGATTCCAATACTTGATGTTTGTTCATGAGATTGTGTGTCCACCATATAAAGCGTTTCTTTTGTGTCATAGTGTGCGGAGTATCTTACTTCAAATTTACACAACCTCCAAACAGCACACTTGAGAGTTTATAATGCACATTGTTTCGAGTGATTTTATTTGTTGAGTGCATGGCACGGTGAGAATTGAAGTCGAGGCTCGGTCCGAAGAGAATGATCATTCTTTGTTTACTTGTGATTCAGGCCCATATTCACTCACGCTACACTTAGGTGCCATTATGATTTCTCTATTTTGACTTAATAGTATTCGAAACTATATTGGCCTACCATGTCTTTGTGGTAGTGGTGCATTCTTAGCTTGAGACATTGGTGAGTTGCATGACAGGTTTTGGGTTCCATGTTGAGAGACTCCTTGTGTTTTGTGGGTGATCACTGCTGAAAACCCTCACGAGATTTCACTCGCCCTACTGGGGTGCCCGGGGGTTTAAAAGAACTATCTCTGCATTCATTTAGTAGTTTAATCACTCTTTTGCTAGGGGCTAGCAAAGTGTAAGTTGGGGGGCGTGATAGGTGCTGAAAAGCACCCATTAATCCTTCCAAATTATGCTTCGTTAGTTCGGTTATATAGTTAACTAATTAGTGTTAGTTGGTTTGTTGTGTTTCAGGCCTTAGAAGCTCAAGAATTTGGAAAACGTGTTTTGGAGTATTTAAAAGTGCCGAGGATGGGAAGAGGTTTACAAAAAGGAGTGGAAATTCAAGTTGCAGCATCTCTAGACTGGACCAACACTTTCCTGAACCTGGACCAGCACTTAACACGGCAAAACCTACCTTGCAGCACCCTTTGTCCGAACGGGAAAAATTTTTGGTCTGGACTAAGCATACCGGCTGGTTCGTACAACTCCTAGCTTCTTGGTCCGGACCACCCATGTCTTGGTCCGGTCGAACGAACACGAAAATCAGCATTTTGGACGCATTTTATGTAACTTTTAGGTCTCCTAGTATAAATAGAACATCAAAACATAATTCTAGGGTGCTGAACTATTTTGAGAGACAGCTTTAGAGAGAGAAACTCATTGTTCTTCATGTTCTTAGCGAGTTCTTCGATTTCAAGCTTTTCAACTCTCTCCATGGCCTGCTAAACCCCCTATCTAGGGGGAGGATGAAACTCTACACCAAGTAACCATTCTATTTTGTGTAGGTTAGGGTGTTAATCGAATCGAATTATATGTTCATAATTTGGTTTCATAGATCAATGGAATCGTATTTTTATTCGTCCAAATCTATTGCGTATTTTTATGTTGGCTTTCAAATATCAGTTCATATAATTGTTTTCAACGTTGTGTTTGGAGTTCTGAGATAGATTATGCTTGTAAGACGGATTGTGCCGCACTGTGAGACGATCCGTGCTATGGGATAGTCTATGCCTTTTAACAAACACATATTTTCTTGACGATTACCGATGGGGATTGCAAGCCCTAGCGATAATCCTTTGTGATTCAATTATCAACCTAATCTATGCAAAAGTCATGGTTACGAGAGTGGGGTGGATTCTAAACCCTAGATTCCCTCTCCATCAATTTAAATCCGTTTTAATTTTTGCACTTTTTATTTTAATTATTTCAAAAACAATCAAACCCCTTTTTACTGAATTAAATTAGAAGCTCATTGGAATTAACGCAACTCAGCCAATTTGTCTCCAAGGATCGACACTCAGACTTAACCGCTACTCTCCGGAATAAAAGTTAATTCTTGGTAATTAAGTATTTATTTTTTACTCGGCACGACACAGTCACTCTTCAATACTATAAAGCAGGCCCAGGATTACACTAGTTCTGGACCAATCCGATCAACCTTTGCTGATGAGGCTAATTAATCATTCCCGAATCCATTGGAGGCTCATATGATTGGTTTAAACATGTATTACCCGGTCAATATGCAACCTGGGAGCAATATCTCAAAAGTTAGCTTCAAAATTGTGCTTTGCTACTACACCTTAAAATTTGAAGGGTCACTTCATGTGGTGTACTTCACCAAATCCTCCCAACTTTAATATTTTATTGATTTTTATATATATTTACTTTTCTTGAACTAAATGTAAAATGTACATATCTAACATTAAAAAAATAATTTGTCCACTCTATTTTATTTATCAATTACTTTAGTTACAATTTTGTAAGAATACTAATGTAGGGGTCCGGATATACCGAGCACCTGACTCACTCTAGAGACACCTCTTTGATAGTCACCGAGAGACTTATCTATGAGGGACTCTCCTAATGCATGACTAGACGAATCCTTAGAAGAAAAGTAGGGCTTCGGTCCCTCGTCTCGTTTACCGAAACCTTTCCTGCATTTGATTCAATAGTGAGACTTCAGAACTCATATCGAAGACCTCGGAGAATACCCGAGGGGTAACATAAACCAACTTCGTGATCCTAATAATGTGCCGAGAGGCTCGATGCTGAGTCAGCAGAGCAGTTAATGCTGCATGTGGTAACAAACCGTGATCATGACGAATGATGTCATCCGAACGGTTAAGACACGCGTAGCAATTTCATTGGAAGCATGTGCTCGCAGTATATTCCTTCTAGCTCGTCATCGTGACGTCAGCCGAGCGGTTAAGTCACGTGACGAGCACAACTGAGCTTGGAGGCCAAGCCAAGGTTCATCTATAAAAAGGAAACATCATCACTCAGAAGAGGTACACAGAACGCTCTCCTAAAAACCCTAGATCTACATTTCATCTTCTTCCCTCACTTACTTGACCGTTGGAGTACTGTTCTGGACTCAACGGTCCAGTCCAATGCTAACGGCGCGTTGAGTGCGCAGGTCTAGGCACGATTCGAGAGTGAGGGCACCATCTCCGTCATTGATCACCGCCAGGAGGAACTACCAGAGAAAGAGGGCTCCACAACTAATTTTTAATTTTATACTCAGGTGATATTCAATGATTTTTAAATTTTTTTATCTTCAATGTTTTCCTTATCCCATATTCCCAAGTTGAATTGAACCCACTAGATATAAATTCGTTTTGTAGATAACTACCAAGAAAAAGAGATAAATTAGTGCATCCCATAATATATGATAACTGGAAGTAAAAGAAAAAAATTTGTTGCATCCTAAAATGCAACAAGAGAAATGGTCAAATGAAACAAAAAATGGAAGGTAAAATTGTAGTGAAAGAGTTGCAACGGTAAAATAGGCAATAGAAAAACATTTTGAGATTTGAGGGTTGAGGGATGGCTTCAAATTATTTGGTTTTTTAGGAATCTGCTGGATCACAAATTTCATGGTTGATCTCTCAAATTTTCTACAATTTGATGTTCGAGGGATCTACTCGAGATGCTCTAGCAGGCCCTTAAATCATTTTGGGTCGTTTTGCACACTCTTTTTGTTAGTATGTTGCTATCTTTTTTATATCTTATTTAACATGGTAAATAAAAAAAATGCCTCTGAATAAAAATATGAAGTAAGCTTTTATTACAAGCTTATTGGAAAAAAAAAGTTTCACGTTAGCAACATTAGACTTTGATGGTTTTTGTCCCCTTAAAAAAAAAAGTGAAAAGTAATTCTTTTCAATACATACATACATGATACGAAATGATAGCAATGCGAGGAAGCACAAATTATGATCACGAGAACCGTATGCTCGAAACAAGATGGATTTTTGTCCCTATAAAATGCCATCGTGGTGGCGGGGATAAAGGGCGGGCTAATGATTGTGTCTAATGAGAGGGTTCGATGACGAGATAAAATTAAACTTAAGATTTGTTAGATAAGGGTATGGATATTGATAAAATATATGAAATTATTACTAGGAAACTGGAAAACCGGCCAAGAGCGTGCCCAACCATTCTTCAAATCTTCATAAGTAAAGAATTGCACCTCTTCAGTCATACTTCATATTGATTCTTTGAAATGGAAAATCTCTTTTGATTCTTTATATGTGGAGAATCCTCTAAATTATGAAAAGTGTTTTGGAAGTGAGAGATGGTTGACTTTTGATTGAGTTATTTGAAAAATGAAGATAAAAATGAAGAATTGTGGTTGGAGTTTGAATAAATAGTAATTAGCATGAACCCGTGCTATACATGGAGACATGAAATAAAATTCTGTATTTTCTTTTTCTCAACTAACTGAAAAATGTTACATTCCACGACAAATTTTGTTACTTTATTGGATAACTTAGACCAAAAGAGTATAACAATATTAGGGGGAGTTCTTGAATGGATTATTGGATGATCATCTTTTACAATAGATAAGAAGAGGGGTTGATTTTATCAACCACTTTTGAAACTCATAGTGGTCCACAACTATTTTATCACACTAGATTTTATCTATTGGGAAAACAAGGTGATTTTATCACCCCTCCATAAAACACCAACTAAAATCAAATTTCCCATTTTATCTCACAAAATCCATTCAAGAACTCCCCCTTATTTCCTGTATGGTCCTCTTATCTCTAATTTTCCGTCATGATTGATTCGGCTATAAAATCATAATCTATAATTGAGCAAAATGAAATTATAATTGAAACTTATTGCAAGCAATTTGGTTTTCAGAAAAAAGGGGATTCATAGGCAATAAAATTAGAGACAACATATGTGCAACCGGAGATTTGTCAAATACATCAAGAAGAAGCATCACTTCAAATCCAAAGCTTTCAAAAAGCCTCTTCATCTTAGATGGTGAGGCCGATCTAGCCTATATAAGAGAGGGATTTCGTGCATCCAATTTCTTTTTCCTAAGAGAAAATGAAGGCAATTCTGGTGTTTACTTTTTGTGGTTGAATGGTGAATCGTGCACTCCAAATGGCTTTCAAAAGAGAAGGAGAAAATAGTATCAAGATAACATAAACATAGCTCTTTCTATTCAAACCGACTTAATTATTTCCACCATGTCTCCGATAAAAAATAACTAAATTGTTTCTACCATGTCTAGAATTTGCTAAAATTCAATTATTTTTCACCTATTTAAAGGTCCTTCAACACTCGAAAATTTCTTCAGGTTAGGGTTTTAAATTTTAGATCGAACCTGGTTAAAATTTCATTTTGCTCAAATTGTTTGGGAAACTGTTTCTCATCAAAATATTCATTTTCGTTATAGCGTATTTTTTTTAACAACATTTTTGCTAGAGTATCTAGATTATTGATAATATTGAAATATGGGTAAGGTTGTGTATGCATTGGATACACCCTTTTTGGTAGATGAGAGGAGTGTACTCATGTTTGAACTCAAATTTACCACTTACAATGAGTTTCCAAAATTATGTGAATTTCACTTTGCTCCAATTGTTTGACACAAACACCTACAGAACTCCTTCACCATACAAAAATCAAGAGTTGCGAGCTGCTTTGGATGCAAAAAATTTAACTAAAAAATAGTAGAAAGCAAAATTTGACCAAATCTAATGAAAGTAAACACATTATATTGTAAAACGCTTTTTTGGAGTACATGACCACTCCAAATTTGTTCTCATTAGGAGGCGTAAAAAATTCCTTGTTGTATCACATAGATGGAGTGTTTTTTATTGGCTTGTCATATATGCAAACACATTCATAATCAACAAAGAGTACATGCACAAAGATATTGGACGGCAAAGCAAAATACCTCGTTGAGTGATTCTTATTTTTTCTAGATTAGTGAACCTTTAATAGCTTTAGAGACACAGTATATATTGTAAAAAAAGGAATGTATAAGAAGAGATTTTCTCTTAGCATTATATGTGTATAACAAATTGCAACGTTTCTTATTCTATTTACGAAAATGTAGATAATTTCAAAATCTATTATCCAATCATGGCATCGCAATCTGCTATTCAAATATTCATATATGGGTAGTATGGGGAATTGGAGATAATTAAGGTAAATTAATGAATAACATGTAACCTATTTATGGATAATATTGAAGAGTATAAATAAGAGTAATGTCATATGTGTTGCTAGAAAATTCTATGACAAACCAATTAAATACTGCCACTTGTCGCATCCACGTTCTTCCTCACCAAAAGTCATCCTGCAATAATATATAAGATACTATTAAACTTCACTTTTCATTCTTGAGGAACAAGTTTCGTAGGTACATGACATACTTTCCTGTTTACACTCCCGTTTCAAGCTATAAGCTCCAAAAAGTTGCGTCCCTTTTTGGGTTGGCAATTCCATTTGACAAATCACATTTTTACATGTATCACATTATTTGTCAAGTTGTAATTTTCTAAGTAGCGAGTCTGTATAGGAATAAAGTGGAAGGAATCTCTTTTTAATGTACTTCGAGGGTTAGTAAACGATCGGTTTTCGCCTGGATCGCTCGGCAATTTAATCACAGTGGTATGCTACATTCTAAACGGGTAGATCAATGGTGAGATTAATCAACAACTCAATCGGGTAGTCCAAGACAATGGTATTCAGTTTCAGCGCAAGCAGATCGGTTATGGGATCAATCGGGACCTCAATCATGTAGTTCAGTGTGTTACAGATAGAATTTGCTTTCATATGCGATCAATCGGCTTTTACATGCGATTGATCAGAACTACATCTATTACAAAAGCGATCCCGTCTTTTATTTTTAGGTCATGGGGGCTACAGAAAAAGTTGAGAGCCCTTATTTTCAAACACACAAAAAACCCTAGAGTTTTTTGGTTGAATCTTGAAGCAAAAACAAGATCAATGGATCTTTAATCTCTCCAACATTACTTCAAGAGGTTTCTATATTAATAGTCAAGTTCAAGTTGTTTTCCGGTGGATTTCTGGAAGAATGTTTGAAAGGCTTAAGGATTCGAGGCAGCGGCAATCAAATACTAGGTGTGGTGAACAAGGAGTGGGCAACCGATCTTAGGTCAATTGCGAGGAATCTCAATTGTGAGTAAGGTCGTTTTATAACCACAAAATGATTTTTATAGTGTTTGATTCCTTCCTGTGCTTTTTGCCCATTTAGGGGTTTTCTACGTATATCTATGTGTTCATCGTTGTTCTTCAATCCTTATTTATTTGTTTTAATTTATTGGTAGCAAAATAAGAATTTCATTTGGTATCAGAGTAGGTCGCTCATAATTAGTAGGAAGTTTTTCTTTCCTGAGCGGATCCTTAGTCACGATGAACAATAGTTTGAATATGAACCATCATTCCAGCCGCGTCCCAATTTTGGACAACGATAATTTGACTATTGGAAGTCCCGAATCAAAGCCTTTATGGGGTCAGTCGACGAAGAAATTTGGAAATCACGTGTGGAAGGGTACAAATATCCCACAAAGGAGGAAAACAATACAACCCTCCCTAAATTAACCTCCGAATTATCCATTGCAAAAAAGGCTGCGCTTTAGGCAAATAATCGTGCACTCAATATACTTTTCAGTGCTGTAGATGTGGTTGAGCACCAAAAATCGCCAATTGTGAGATTGCCAAGGAAGCGTGGGACATCTTAGTCACATGTCATGAAGGGTCTTATGTTGTTAAACAATCAAAACTTCAAAGACTAACCACCGAGTTTGAGACGATTAGGATGGAGGAAGATGAGACATTTAACCTATACTACTCAGGGCTGATCTTCATTGTCAATAGTTGTGAAACCCTAGGTGAGCCTATCCCTCCTTTTTGTGTTATTAAAAAGATTTTAAGATCACTCCCTAAAAGGTTTAAAACCAAGGTGACAATACTTCAAGGTAAAGAAAAGCTTAAAACAAATCTGTTGAAGAAGTTGTTGGTATTCTTCAAACCTATGAAGCTGATATGTTACAACCTGAATCGTAAAAATCTAAAACAAAACCTTCAGTTAAGCCTATTGTTTTCTCTAGTTTTCAAAAAGAAAATAACAATTCTGATAGTGATGTTGATCTTAACTTTGAAGTTATGGCCTTATTCACCAAACAATTTTAAAAACTTTTTAAGTAACAACCTACAGAAAACGGTCTTAGAAACAAAAATGCCACTAACAAAGGAAAAGGTGAATCTTATAGTGGAAAAGGAAAAAGAGGGATAATGGACCAACACTTGGACCAAAGTGATTTGAATGTCATGGGTATGGTCATCTAGCCCATGAATGTATCAACAAGCTGAAAAAGAAAACAAATTATAAGGCAAATATTACTTGGGATGATGACAATGATTCTGAGAGTTCTGAGGAAGGCGAAGAACACACTAATTTCATTGCTTTTGGCGCTTCCTTACACTCTCAGACTAGTGATAAACCTAGTAATAACATGATGCAAGAGTTTTTAGATGATAGTGTAAATGAGGATGGCGGTGAGTTTGATGATGAGAATGACTTGAAAGAGTCATATAGTAGGCTATACTGTGAGAGTGCTAGGATTAACAAAGTTAATCCCAAACTAGTAGGGAAGTGTCAGGCAGTAAATGAGGAGATGGCAAAAGTGAAAAACCAGTTGGATGAACAACAAGGTGTTGCTTTCGAAAAAAACATTGCGGAAAAAATACGGCTTCAAAAAATTGTTTCGGATCTACTTCTTATATGCGCGTAAAGTTTCACAAAGAATGATTAGGGTTTCTACCTTTGTAGTTCAAAGAACTGGAGCCTCCTGCACACCAAAGATCTTCAAATGCTATGACCCATGAGAATAATAGCCAAAGGGTTTGTGGGAACCCTAGATTTTTCCTCCCTCTTTCCTCTCTCTACTTTCTCTAGATTTTGTAGGAGAAAAGTTGCCTACACTTTGTGTTGTGTATTTTCCAAGAGAGAAAGAGACGAATACATAGAGGAGGATAACTTAGCCGATAATTCAACTTAAAATAAATTGAATATTATCTTTAATATTAGGGCTAGGGTTACGACCCATGGGCTTCTTGAGCACTAGCTAAAATTGGGCTACTCTCTCTCATCTCTGTGCATGAGTGGTGGCCCAATTAAACCATAATTAATTCCACTATATAATTATGGCTGAACTCTAAGCCTCAAGAATTAATATATTATTACCCGTTAAATGCTAACACCATAATATCAAACCCCTTCACTATGCAATGTCCATAAGCAGCAATTGGTCATATTAAATTACCGTCAAACCAAAGCATACTTATATTTTAATTCCATTGAATACTAGTTCACTCACGTTTAGTCTATAAAAAACATTCTACTGAACTTTTCATTAAAATGAATAGTACTAGATTCCAAAGACTACTCTTGTGAACTAACTCAAGGGGACATTATACTCTATAATAAACTAGAGAGTGAATTCCATCTTGAAAATAATGTTCTTAGTCCTAACATAAATCACCCAACTCACCGAGGTGTTGATCAAGTAAGACCTCACTCATTGGTGAATCAAAGTGACATAGGATAAAAACTTGAGTTCATTAACTTTCTCCAAATTAACGGTGAATTACAATTAAAAAATAAGATTCACACTAATGTTGACAGTCGTTAAAATAGTGTGACTCTTATAGCGGTCTTTTAATGTATATTGAATACACGAACATATTAACTTGAAGTCTTTCACTTCAATGATTGAGATGGATCATTCTATCTTATAGAAGTTAATCATGTTGTAGTTGACCTGATAGATAGTCCTTTCTGTTAGCAACTGTGAATAATTTAAATTACAAGCAATTGTGATTTATATCTCCTGTATGGAAATCACATTCACATACATAAATCATATTCAACATAATTTAGGACTTTAATATTCATCTCATGAATTAAGAATATTCATCTCATGAATTATATCCAAAGTACGAAATAAAACATTTTGTAATAATAAAGTGAAGCTCTAATTAATAACCAAGAATAACAAATTAATTGGTTCTGATGGCATTAATCCCAACACAAGGTCTTCTTATATCAGTTACAAAAGAAAGAGGCAAGCTTAGGAAGGAGACAAGTGACTATAAAGCAAAAAATTAAGGCCTTGGAAGAATTGAACAATGTCTATGAAGGTCAAATTGAAAAATTGAATAATGAACTTACTAGTGCTAACTGTGTTTTTGAACGAATGAATGTAGGATCTAAGGCTTCGAATGATATGCTAAATAGTCAAAGAACACCAAGTGACAAGAGCGGACTTGGCTTTCATGGAGCGTCATTCTCTCAACAGCAAGGAGAAAAGGTGTATGAGAACAAATCCAAAAAGGCAACTTCCAAACTACATTCAACACCTGTCTCTCAAATTAACGCTAAGAAAGCTCACATTGTGAAAGATGTTAAAAATCAAAAGTTCATCCCTACATGTCATTACTGTCAAGGGTCATATCAAACCCAACAGCTTTAAACTCCATGGCTATCCCATCACTAATCATATTCATGCTCCTCAAAATATGGGTAATTATGAAACATGAAACCTAGACCTCATCATAGGAAGTTGCATGCATCAAATATTTCACATACCCACTTAGCATATACTCATAGTTACAACAAACATGTGCCTACATGTCATTTTTGTGGTGTGAAGGGTCATATTCGACCTAGGTGTTTTCAACTTAATGGGTACCCAAATGCTTTTTTCGATCATCACCATTTTAATAATTATGAGGGTAGAACCCGTGGAACCCAAAAGCCTCGATGTAGGGTGAATCAACAGGAAAAAGGTTATGAATATGACCCCTAAACATGTGCATTAAATTTTTGAAAGCGTTGAGAAGGTCAAGACTAGACCTACATGGGTGAGGAGGTCAGATTTGAGACCTTATACGGATTTATCTATCAACACTCTAGATGATATTGTATCATCCGGAGATGCTGACTTAGCTTTTTGAGGGTTGATCTTGGGTCCATAGTGTAGGTTGATCTACATTATTTATTTTGCACCTAGTACTGTGTGTTAAGTTGTTTACTTAGTTTTATTACTTTTCTAATTTAGTATCCGTTGTTTATTTTTTTATTGTCATTTGTTTTATATGTTTTATATATAAAAAAAAGGGAGACTTGTATTCTCTTCTCTCTGTATCTGTTGGTGGATGACTTCTTTACTACCACAAAGGAAGTTTGGTACGTCACTACAAAGGATCATTTTTTCCTTTACCTCTTCCCTTTTTACTTCTGCGTAACTTTCCTTGTGCTTATTTCCTCCTCTTTCGACCGATTCCCCAATTCCTCTCTAATGGAAACCCAAATCTTATTGATACAAAATTATCTCCAATCTTTCCAAATCAACCCCTAAACCACGGTCTTTTCAATTCTCTCTCTAGTTATGGCATATGTAATCTTTTTCCCTTTCAATCATCGCTAAATTAAACCCTAACCTTGCTTACAAAAACTCCAAATTCTAGCACGTCTTTCCTGCGCGACAACGGGGTTCGATTTCTCTCTTCATCTCTGCATTTGTGGGTTTAGTAGTTCACTGTTTTACAGGTATACTCTATGGAACTCTACTTCTTTTTGTTCCTTCGTCCATTATATCACGCTTAGTCCGCTGTTTTGGCTCTCAACCCTTTGATTTTTTGCGTTTATTGGTTCGGTTTTCATAATAGGATTTCTTCACTATATATATATATATATATATATATATATATATATATATATATATATATATATATATATATATATATATATAAACACAAAACCGAATTTTGTTCCACAAACAACCAAATAGGGTTTTGGGTATTTACCTGTACTCATTTTCTTATTGTCTATTATTAATGCTTGGGTTGCTCTGCATGTCTCTTTTTGTGTGTTTTTCAGTTTGCATCATGACGATGCGCCGTGCTGCTTCCAACCAAGGTGCTAAGAACAAACGAGTCAAACACCCAACCACCAAAAATCCCTTGTTGTGTGATCGGTTTCATACCATGGCTGAACAGTCACGATATCATGAATTCTTTGTGATCGCACAGTGTTCTTTGAGTGTCATGTTGATATTCTGCCTTTGTCGAATTACTCTTTTCCTACTTGGCTCAAAAGTAAGGATCGGCTTTAGATCTTACTAATCTCGAAGGTTCTGTTAATTGCACCTTAGTGCGGGCATTCTATAGTAATATATATTCCTACGATGAGCAATTTGAAACTTTATCTTCTTGGGTTCAGGGTGTTGTTGTCACGTATCCCCGACTATTTTGGAAAATTTCACTGGTCTTAAACTTTTAACAAAGTATGTTTATCCCCTTTCCCGCTCTCACCCTTCGATTTTAGATTCCCTCACTGGTCTCGGTCATAATTGGGATGAGCATTCTCTAGCTCAAAGGGAGCTTCGTCCGGATTTTCGTTTACTTAAATCTTTTTTATTGTCATAATGTTGACCCCACATCCCACTCTTCTGAAATCTTGGCTACTCGCGGATTTGCTCTTCGGCTATTTCTGAAAATTTTCCTGTGGATTGGTGTATGTGGCTTTTAGGTCTATAGCTAAATTTTCTTGTCCCAATCCTCCCGCGGGTGTGCTTCCTTTTGGCGTTCTTCTCTATCATATTTTATCTCAAGGAAACATTCCTGAAACCTCTGAAGATGATATGTGCCTTCCTCTGACTTTGCAGCATATATTGACTTCAGAGTTGCCACCCTGAGTTCTGCTCATGTTGCCCACACTGGTGATGCGGAGAATATTGTTCCTGTTGATGCCAATCCATCCAATGTTGCCCTGGCTACTCATCATGGTCACCGTGGTTCTGATACTTACTTCCTAGGGCAGCTGGATGAACTTGTGGCTTTCAATCATCATCTTGTTAACACTATGTCTCGTATGGAAGCTCGGCAGATTGCCATGAACACTCGTCAAGTGGCTATGGAAACCGCGCTCATGTCATACTTTGGAATAGCTAAAGATCACCACATGGCCAACCAAATGCACGAAGGGGAGGTTAATGAGTTTACTCGTGTTGTGCGTCTGTTCCTTAATTAGCATCCAGATTTTTGTCCTTTGCCTCCTCGCCGTGCTTATAGTCACTGACTTTCTTTTGGTATGGCTGGTTCTATGCTATCTCAAGATCTTATCTTTCGTTGGTAGTCAGTACTTGTTTATTAGTTATGTTTTTAGTTGATGGTTTGCTCTGCGTGGCTGATATTTTTTTGGTTGGGTACGCTATTTACTAGTTATTTTGACATTGCTGCACTTGGTTTCTATTTTACGACAGCCTTGGTTATTATGATGTCTTTCTGGCCTAGTATTTTGGAGTTTCCCTAATGCTCTCTATTCCAGTACTTTTGCTCATATTTGTTTGTTGCTTCTAATATATTGGTTTAACTTCTCATCATTTGTCCTTCCAAGACAAAAAGGGGGAGTAGGACTCATGTTATCTCATCCTATTTGAGTTCTGGTTCCAACATAAAGATTAAAGTTAAGGGATTTTTTTGGTTAACGTGTTTTGTCATGGAAGTGCCAAAGGGGGAGATTGTAAGCTCCAAAAAGCTGTGTCCCTTTTTGGGTTGGTAATTCCATTTGACAAATCACATTTTTACATGTATCACATTATTTGTCAAGTTGTAATTTTCTGAGTAGCGAGTCTGTATAGGAATAAAGTGGAAGGAATCTCTTTTTAATGTAATTCGAGGGTTAGTAGACGATCGGTTTTTGCCTGGATCACTCGGCAATTTAATCACAGTGGTATGCTACATTCTGAACGGGTAGATCAATGGTGAGATTAATCGGCAACTCAATCGGGTAGTCCAGGACAATGGTATTCAGTTTCAGCACAAGTAGATCAGTTATGGGATCAATCGGCAACTCAATCATGTAGTTTAGTGTGCTATAGATCGAGATTGCTTTCATATGCGATCAATCGGCTTTTACATGCGATTTATCGGAACTATATATATTATAAAAGCGATCACGTCTTTTATTTCTAGGTCACGGGAGCTGCGGAAAAAGTTGAGAGCTCTTATTTCAAACACACAAAACACCCTAGAGTTTTTTGGTTGAATCTTGAAGTAAAAACAAGATCAATGGATCTTTAAGCACTCCACCGTTACTTCAAGAGGTTTCTACATCAATAGTCAAGTTCAAGTTATTTTCCGGTGGATTTTCGGAAGTTGTTTTCCGGTGGATTTCCAAAAGAATGTTTGGAAGGCTTGAGGATTCGAGGCCGCGGAAGTGAAATACTGGGCGTGGTGAACAAGGAGTCAGCAACCGACCTTAGGTCAATTGCAAGGAGTATTAATTGTGAGTAAGGTCGTTTTGTAACCACACAATGATTTTTATAGTGTTTGATTCCTTCCCGTGGTTTTTGCCCATTTAGGATTTTTCCACGTATATCTCTTGTGTTCATTGTTGTTCTTCAATTCTTATTTATTTGTCTTAATTTATTGGTCGGAAAATAAGAATTTCACAAGCGTACATATATATTACATTACACAATGATTCTGAGTAATGTCTCTCACAACTGTCCTCTGTGGCGTAATGAAGGGTTGAGATTGAATTTTAAAGTTGAGTTACAATTGATCCGAGGGCTTCTATTATTGAAGTTTAAAATTCAAACCCAGATGCTAAGAAATTCTCTTCTAGGGCTGAGATTGACACAAAGTTAATCTTAGGGGTGAGATGAAACCTGAAAGATTGATAACGGATCATTTCCAATTTCAAACTCGCTACTCTCTCTCTCTCTCTCTCTCTCTCTCTCTCTGTGACACACACACACACACACGAACCTCTCCAGTTTCATAATATTTAATAATCATAGTAGGAAAAATTAAACCAAGTATTGTAGGTATAACCTATAATTGTCCATCTTTCATAAGTCACATTTATAATTAGGCAATGTTTTGGGGAAAAAAAAATTGCCTGAAACCATGATTTATGCATTTTCAAAACATTTCGTAATTACATTTGTTTATAGTATGCCGTAGTTATAGTTTTCCATATTGCTCTTCATCCTTCTTTATTCAGTTGCCCATATTATACCCTAATACATTTGCAAAAGTAGAAGTATACCATAATTAGAATTCGAAGTTTGGAATTTTCGTGTTTGTATATAAAAAGAAATCCTTTCTCTAAATTTTATTGATGATTTCTCTTTCTCTTTTCTTTTTTGTTGTTCCACGATTAGCATCTTGAGAAAAGACTACTTAACAAGATGATCAATTGGCTATGGGTAAGGGTGCACACGGGGAAAAATATTTAGGCCCATAGGGCCGGACTGGGTTGAGATTTTAAGCTCGTTTATTAATTAGGTCGGGGTTGAGAAATTACTCTAAGGCCCAGCCCAGCCCGATTTAATTAATACTTTTATTTCAATACTATATAAATATATGTATATGTTATCACTGGAACCTAGTTGTTTAGGTTTTGTTTATCTTGATGAAAGTGACATTGATGGAGATGAATTACAGGTACCACCTATAGAGAATACCTTTGAAGTAATAATAATTTGTTAAGAAAATTTGAAGGTTTTTTTCCTTTAAACTACTGTCTTATAGTAATAATTCATAGTTTTTTCTTCCATTCATATTTTTATTGTGCTCTACAAGATCTGCTGTGAAAAAGTGTTCTTTTAAAGGAGAGGTACTCGAGAGAAGTTTTTATGTGTTAGAGTTCCATTTTTTAGAGCACTTTAATTTATGGGTCTGTTTTTAATATTTTTGGGAGAACTTAAAACTTTAAGTATATTATTATGGTTGTGAATTGTAATTGTGATCGTTATGGTTGAGTAATTTATGTTTGTGATACCATGCTTTAGAAAAGTCAATGGGCTTGTTGGACGAGCTTGGGAAATTAATATTTTAATTCGGTCAAGCTTGGCATATTAAATGAAGCCCGATTATTAATGGACCGGATTTGGGAATGGACAAATCTCATTATTATCTAGTATAAGCCCGGCCCAAACCCAGCCTGGCCCGGTGTTTGTGCTCCCCAGCTATGGGTGCTCTAATCCTCTCCAAAGTGTTACATTTTTTTAGAAGTTCCATTCCTTTGTTAATGTTGTTAATCCATCAGCCTTTTTAAAAGATTATTAATACATTTGCCCTGTAATTTTTTTTTTTTTTTGCATAGCTTTTATGGCCTACGTCGTTCAAGTTTCTCTAATTTATGAACCATGAGTAGTTTGGGAAATGGTTATGGTATGAGATTGATGATCATAGCGGAAATGGTTTGGGAATCATCTATAGACCAAGTTTTGAAGAATATTATTTCCATGAAATGTGTTGACATGACAACAACTCTTCCATGATTTGCCAATGTGTGATACTACGAGAGGAATAAATAGTTTTCAAAGTGGGTACATCATCCTATTCCTCCTTTCTTGGTGTTATCTTTTCATAACTTATTATTGGACTCAATTGGTTTGGTGTATAATTTGGTAGAAAAGAAGACACGGCTTGCCAGCATGTTGGCTATATTTCAACCTTCTTTTGATATGTCATTTCAAAGTTTTGGTATGAAGAATTTGTACGAATTTTTGTGTAATTTGATTGTATTTGTCATGTAGAACAAGATCTTTGATTTAATTTTGAGAAGTTATTACATTCAGATATGTTTTGGTCAGAACATGTTGCTTCGTGCCTTTAGAAACGGACAATCCCTAGTAATAACATGTGTAACATTACATTTGTAATATTTCACATGGGTAAGTACCAAAGAGACATACTTGAAATTACTCTGTAACTACTCCATTATTATAGTACGATTCTATGAAACCCCCAAGTAAGGTTGTTCAAAAAATCGGTGAACCTTGAATCCGGTCCAGACCGAACCAATTTGCTCGTTTTGGATTTTAACCGTGGATTAATGGTCCAGACACGGATTTAAAAAAAACCGTGACTCGCGGACCGGATATGAATTTTGATTTTGAAACCGTGGATTAACCAATCTGGACTGTGAGATATGTATAGATAAATTAATTTTACCGCTTTTGTAGCCTACTTTGTTTGAAATTCTAAAATGATGTCTGGGTTTTGTGCTTGTGACTGTCTATTTAGATGTGTTTGTTGGCATGTTTAACAAGTTTGATGTTTACACTTTACAATGCTCAAGCTCAGATTTATAGCCTACTTTGTTTGGAATTCCAAAATGAGTTTTGGGTTTGTATTTTGGCTATCTGTTTTGATTCCATAATGTTCAAGTTTAGATTTGTTCAATTAATTTGTTGGAATGTTTAATAAACTTTCATTATTTCTTTCCAATTGATAATTTATATTCTCATCTACTAACTATACTACTGAAGTGTTTGTTTCAATATGTTGAGTTTGAGTTTTTGAATGAGTTGATGATTTTTTTTTAGAATAAGTTAGAAAATTTGTAAACAAATTCAGAACCGATATGTGACTCGCGGATCGGATTGGAACCAAACCGTGAGACTTTTACATCGGACACAGATTTTATTTTCAAAAAATCGTGACACGCAGATAAAGATTGGATTCATGTCAATTCAGACTAATCCGGACCATGAGCACCCCTACTAAATTGTCAACTTTTATCTCGAGTACAGGCAGAATTGTAATTTTAATAGATTTGAGTTGGGAATAGTATGTGCTATTTTTTTATTTTTTTTTTTTAACAGAGAATTAGTATGTACTATTTGTAGTATAATTGCTGTACCTACCAATGGCGATGGTGTTTTGGACTGGCAGGTGCTGGCTGCATTGCGTTCCGAATATTAACCTTCATTTCCTACAAATACATAAAACACACAGGTTCTCCCATTACAGATATCGAGCTACGCATACGCACACATGTATGTTCGTACATGCACTCACAGAGGCATAGGAATTGGAATCTAGGGCTTCGATTGGTTTGATTGAGTTCAAAACCCAGGATCTGTTTCTACGCCAGGATAATTCGATTCAGATGAAAAATCCACTGCTTAGAAAGCAAACCCGAGAATTGGTGGCCCGGTGTGATGTTTTCTGATAATTTGATAGGGTTTTCTCTCGCTGTGGCATCCAGTATCTTTATTGGATCGAGCTTCATTATCAAGAAGAAGGGCCTCCAGAGGGCCGGCGTCTCTGGCCCTCGTGCCAGTAAGTGGCCGAATTTTCATCTTTATTCGTAATTGCTACCCTTAATTCATCATTTCCCAGCTCATGTTTTGTTAATTTGATGCAAAGTTTATGCTTACATCAATTTGGATACGGTACATTAGTTTTGCAACTGTACATATTGCCCATTTTCGAAAAAAGAGGTTTCGTTGCTTCAATTATAGATAAGCGACAGGGAATCAAATCATTGGCACGCAGTTATTGTTTGGCTTGCTGGGATGATTCAGGAAAACGGAATGGTGGTTACTTGACCTCCTAATGGAATGTCCATTCACCTAAATTGGTGAATGCTGATAACTTTTGCAATGTTTATATTGTTGAGAAATCGGCCAAACCAACAAACACACAATCGCAAAGAACAATTCAGAACTGAAAACAAGAACGCCAGACAGATTTTTACGTGTTCCCCAATTGTGTAGTTGAGTACATCCAATGCTCACACCAATTTCCACTATGTAATCGAATGGAGATTGTATAAGTTGCATCGGCTGCTATGCATAAAAAGTATTTACGTCACCAATTACCATAATACCCTTATACATGTCGAACCTTGAACCATCAGCAAAGCGTGACCCAAATCAAATAGGGCATCATAACACCCAGCATATGTTGCATCAATTCTTTGGGCGAACTGAACGAAAAATGAGGATCGCAAAAGAATGACCATTCCATCCTTAACTTATCCCAATGCACCGAACATTGGCTTGTAAGAGATGAGTTTTTATTATTAGCCTTCATTTTTGTAGGATTGCCAGAGGTAGCATTCTGGAAAGGAGGGTCAAATTAGATTTTGGGGGTGGTATATTTCGTAGTCCTAGAAGGATTGGCAACACATTTACAGGAAATTGGGTTAGGAGTCACGTTACTAGTATGTTAGAATTCAGCAGGACATGTACAAGGATAGTAGCTACTACATGACATTGGTTTGGTAAAGATGCTATAGATAGGAGAGATTCTTGATTGATTAGTACAGATTGTCTAGAAGTAGAGTTTACTCAATTTGACAAGTTTTAATTTCTGTAAACTTGTTGATAAGTTACGTCGGTTACCTTTTTTTTCAACTTACTATGATACTGTGCGCAATTTTATATATGTTAGACTATCTTTAACTCATAAACCTTAAGTTGTAAAATACTGCACCAAGATAATTTAATGCCCATTTGTATAATCTATAGCTATTTCTTCAGTGTCCCCGTAATATTCTTCATTCAGAGGAAGTTTTCATACAAAACTGGTTACTGGATTGTTGAAACATGTCTTAGTGTCTTCATTGATTTTATTTCTTTTTGATGGTGACTTGTTTCTGAAATGAAGGTTCAGGAGGATATGGTTATCTGCGGCAGCCACTTTGGTGGATTGGCATGATCACTAGTAAGTCTTGTAGTGCCAAATCGTTGATATTGTCTTTTTCTGTTGGTTGTAGAAAATTGGGATAAATAAGAATATGGTATTGTTATTCTCATGGCAGTGATTGGTGGAGAATTAGCCAATTTTATTGCTTACATTTATGCTCCTGCTGTGCTTGTGACACCACTTGGGGCATTGAGTATAATTGTTAGGTAATTCTTCTTTTTTCATTTTTCTTTGGCTTACATTTTCAAACCTAAGGATTGCAAATTGTGAGATATTGTTTTCTTCAATGTCAGTGCGGTTCTTGCACACTTTTTATTAAAGGAGAAATTGCGACGTATGGGCATATTGGGATGTGTTTTGTGCGTAGTGGGGTCCACAGTGATTGTGCTTCATGCACCAAGTGAACACACTATAGATTCAGTGGAAGAGATCTGGGAATTAGCAATACAACCAGGTAAATTGATGTTCTTTAATTGCTTTGCTTGAATTCCATGTCTAGTTCATTTCCCTTGATTTTTTTTATTCTTTTATTTGTTCAGCTTTTCTTCTGTACACTGCCTCAGCAGTAGCTGTGGTGTTGGTGCTGGTGTTGTACTGCGAACCACGCTTTGGACAGACAAACATAATGGTTTATGTTGGCATATGTTCAGTAATTGGGTCATTGACGGTTTGTAGTTTTCTTTAATTTCCCCGTCTCTCTCTCATTGTCTAACTGTCGTGTCTCTCTCCCACTTGTAATTGTCATGTCTCTCTCCCATTTTTTCACTGTCGTGGACTCGTAGATAGTTGCCATAGTCGAACAGTCATCTTCTGCGAAAAGTGATAATGCCTGAAAATTCCTGTATCCATAGATCGTTTATCTATCTACATTTTGTATGTGTCGCAAGAAATCTACAAAAGTACAGCGAGGGTGCGCCCTCTTTAAGCCAATTAAGCAAAGAAACCAGCACTATTCCCTTCAAGACTACTTCAGAAGTATATAAAACATCTTCAATGCTACTTAAGAGTGAAGGCATTAGTAGAGTTGATTAATATTTAATAGAGTACTGATTAATAGTGCACTCATTTCTGTCCCAGAGGTATTCTGTCCCTCTTTTCAAGAGTTTGTAGAATATTTTGATATGAACCGCTGTGTGAATTGCAACCGTCCGATGAGGCCTGCTCTCTCTTCGTGTGAGCCACATCAAACATAACTGAACTGCATTCCAGGCTTCTTTACGTCTCCCCTGAGCAGCCTTTGTGCCAGTTATTTAGCATGTACATGGACGCGGGACAAGATATAACCTCTCCTTGACACATTGACACTGAAAATACATGTTTAGACAGTCTGATACAGATGTTACAAATTGTAAATCTTAGTATAATATGAAAGTATAGCTGTACGGGTTATGTAATGCCCTTATTCATTGATACTGCATTACACAATATGAAGCCCCACAACCAATACAAAAACAATGCTTACTTTGCCCCTCCCCTCCCCCTCAAATTTTAATATATGCAATTGCTTATGTTGGAAGTGTCTATTGCGTACTTCTTATAGATTGTATATGTATACCGTTTTTTAGAAATGTTAATCAGTTAATGGCATTTGACCCTCATACCTGACTACTTGAGGATATCAGACACCACACTACGTGTAATGTGTGTCACTTAGGTCATGTTGAGAAGTTATAGAACTGTCTTCAAAGTGTCCAAAATTTTCAAAGTTCATTATTAAGTATGGACCACCAAAATTTGACATAATTCCTATAAATGTCGGAGTAGTTGGTAATTTAGTAATTTCTAAGAATGTCTGAGTAGTCTGCAGGGCTTAAACATACCAAAAGTTGACATACTCTTCTTTTCTAATTTTTTTGGGTGCTAGTTCTGCCATGTAAAACATATTGTCATTATACAAGTGTTTTTTACTAGGGACAGTTTACAAGACTCGCTACTAATTCCCACTTTAGTAATTGAAGTAGTCATGACGCAGAGGTTTCTTGGTGCTCTTTCACAGGTTATGAGTATAAAAGCAATAGGGATTGCTATAAAACTCACATTGGAAGGTTCAAGCCAGGTAGCAAGCTTCCAGACGTGGATTTTTGCTATGGTAGCAGTTACTTGTATTATCACCCAGTTGAATTATTTAAATAAGGTCAGTTCACTCTTTTCTTGTTGTTTCCTAGTTTCAATGGTTCTAATGTGGCACTAAAATGATGGGAAATTGTTGTCCAGGCATCCAAAAAGACCTTTCTAATTTTTCTATATTGAGAGATAGCATCTTGGTGGATGATGTGGTGATAGTGTATGCAAAATTGTCCAAATTTTCCTTATAAAATCCAATTTTACTCAAGCCTGATATGGGTTTTAAACATACCAAGTTACTCAAGATTCACATATATTTGGCTCTTTAGAAGCTCATTCGAGATTGGAAACAAATCAATCTTGAAAAAGTTTTAAAGCACATTATTTTGGTAAGCTTGACTCAAACTTGACTTGTTAAGCTTTATACTACATAAATATAACCAAGTTACTTGAGCTTGCGTTGCAATTGGCTTAGTTTTGAAGCTCGTATGAAATTTTTTAGTATGATAAGCAATCAAGATTGAACACGTTTGCTCGAGCTTCATAAAGTGTTGAAGCAACTTGAATGACCCCACTGCATGACTCTCTAAAGCTCAGCTTGTTTATAACGTAGAGGCTCTTGACAAGAGATCGATGCAAGTACAAAATTAACAATTTTAGCAAAATGAACTTGGTTGGGAAACATTGTAGTTGTATTTCTTGAAGTATTAAAACCAGAGATTTTGTCTGTTAGTTAGTAAACTAGGAGGAGATCTAATGGCTTTACAGTTCACATGTTCATACCTTGAGGTTACGGTGAGTATGTAACAAGATACGATAAAACCTCTTGAGTATTTTCTTATGAATCACCAATTTTCTTGGGTGGGGAGAAATTGTTTTGAGTTGTGTAGTAAGAGAAGAATGTTGTGTCGGCTCATCTCTATTACTCCCTCCGTTCCTAATTGTCAGTCCCTCTTGGGGATTCTAACTTCTTAAAAGTAAATGTAATCATTACAATTGCATCACATCTCAAGGTGTCATTTTTCAAAATTACCCCTTATTGTAACTCACTTGCAATAGAATATGTGGTTATGATCGATGGCCTATTGTGCCTCTGAAGGTGATTCAGGACATCGATGAGATGCTGAAGGCTCGGGGTGCCGAAGCTGGAGGAGGAGAGAGCCCAAGGCAGATCCTAGAGAGAGAATAGGGTGGAGTGGGTGAGTATGATATGAGTCAGTGATTTATGAGAGGCGTCCCTTGAGGGTCACCTGGTGTAAGGACACATAGCGATCCTCCAATCGTTACTGGACTGAAGGCTAATGTCTGGCGTGTAAGGGGTCAGATCATGATAGGTACGTATCAAAAGGTCAAAGGTTTTGGGGAGCTGAAGCCTACTAGCGAGTGCCATGTGGAGGTGCCTCAGTGGTTTGACAGAGGGATATGGAGGCATGCAAGCTCTATTAGGCAGAGGTTAGTGATAAATGGGGTTTTGTATCATACAGCCTCGGGGCTACATCAGTGTCAGGGTGGTGGGTAGGATGCCGACGTATCAGTCTGAGGTTTCAGTAAGGTGCAGAGGGTAGGTATGATACGGATCTCAAGAAAGCTTGACATTCAGTCAGCAGCAGATCTGCCTCTCTCCCTCTCTCTCTCTCTCTCTCTCTCTCTCTCTCTCAGACTGGTCTATGGTCTTACCCCTGGAGGGGGGTTTTAAGCCCTCGGACGATCCCTTGAGCTCAAGCCTCCATTCCACATTCCTCCTTCGGCCCCGAGCGATTTGGGCCCTGCCTCAGCCCAAGTGTAAGCCACCGACCTCATGAGTGAGTTGCCTTCAGGCCGGTCTCATGGTTGGCCTTTGGCCATGATGAGTTAATGACCTTCGCTCCTGAGGTCATTCTTGTCTCCTTCAGGCCTGGGTACCTAATGCCATGTACCTACGAAATCCTAGATATTTATGAGGATAATTTTGGAAACTAACCAATTTTAGGTTTTTAACTTTCCACGATGGTCTAACATTTTGGAACATCCCAAAATAGAATAATGGACCAACAATTAGGAATGGAGGGAGTATTTTTTGCAGATTAAGTGAGCTTGAAGGAATATAAACAGAGTTTCTATTCGTAGTGCATCTGGTCATTAGGTGTTTGCCTAGCTTTATTTATGATCCCTGCAGACTAACTCTAAATCCATCAGATCACCATGTGTGACATTTCTGTCTACTTGACATTATTCTTCATCCCCAACTGTTCCCATTGTTGTCCTATGAATCTTAGAGTAGCTCTAAGTGAGTTGCTCTAACTCCTTTTCGCACACTGAGCTTCTCCTTTTTCTTTCGTAACTACTTTCCATTGAATAATGTTCATTAGTTACGAGAGTTTCATCGACAATCTTGCTCTTTGCCATGTTTTGTTGTTTATGTGGAAGTGGCATGGGGAGGAAAGTTGAGGTGGCGCAGATATAAGGGTGCAGTATATTTAGTGTTCCCATGCCCTTGCCTCAATATATTCTAGTTTTGAAAGTACTCCTAGTTGCTTATCAATGGAATTGAACTATCCTTTATAGTTTCGCCTTGGAGTATTTTGCCATTGGACTTCTAAAAGTAGCTGTATAACCACTTGCAGTTGCAGGCTAAAGTGTTACAACAACGAATTCCACCTAAATGGATGGAAAGTAACGCACCTAAAAGAATCAATATGCAAAATTTAGCCAGAGTTAAATAAAAAATGTCACTGCCAACTGAATTTACACTTGTCTTGACGTTCACTTAACCAACGTCAAAAACCTTTGGAGTAGAATCCTGCCATCCCATTTCCTCTGTTCTGCCGCTGCCAGATGGAAGCACATAGCACCAAAAGATGAAATTTGTCTTCATTTGGCTTATGGTTTTTGCTTATAGAAATGCCTATGTGAATGAAGCGTCAATGCTTGCCACTGTAGCCCCTGTTTACTATAAGAGTCAACAACCTGCAACATGGAAAACACTACAAAGTTTTGCGAGTACTTGAAAATGGGTATCCAGAAATTGGAGTACCTAGGACTAGAGTATCGAATTTACTACCTCTTCCAACCCTGATCAAGTTGGAGCCTTTTGAGTACTGCCTATGCCCTCTTATGTTGTGTCATTAAGAACAATGAATACTCACTTGGCTTGTGTGCTTTCTAGGAATGTGCATAATTGGGTCCCAATTGACTATTTGTCATCCGTAGGGTATAATTTTCTGCAATAAGCTTTTCAAAGACCTTTTGCTAGTAGCCTTTACTTTGCCGTTAATGTCTTTCATTTGTAAGTAAATTTTGACACAAGCACTGTTTGAAAACATCTTGGTTATGCTTGCACATTGTGCCATGCATCGTGCCTAGCCCTAGCATACTTTGGTGCCATAGCTTTTGGACAAGACTCTTGATTGATTTCCCCGTTGTTTGTGCCATAACTGCACCTTGTTTCCTTACGATCCTAATGTTATAGATCATTTGCTTACCTCTCCAAGTGCGGGTTTGGGGCTGCATGTGCAGGGGAGAGTTAGAGCTTGTCCCGCACAAGGTTCTAAAACTCGCTAGGCGCTCCCAGGGTGGCCGGGCACCTTCTAGCTTCCAGGGCTGAGTACTCGGCGCCTAGTCGGGCAATTAGTCGGGATAATCAGTCTAGTCGGGCTAGTCAGTGAGGGTCCGTCTAGCGCCTCGGCGGCGAGTACTCGGCCTTCTAAACCTTCTTTTAGAACACTGGTCCCACATTGCTTTTTAACCTCCAAAACCAGCACATGAGCGTGGGCAATTGGTTTTTAGCCTACACTCATTGCCTTGAGTTGGATGCTTTGGCACCCGGCAAGCGATTTCTTAACCAACATTGCATGACATGGTACCAATCATTTAGGATTCCGTTTCTGCTATGTGACCGCTTAAATGGACGTGGACACCCCTCCTACATGACGTGGTCATATAGAACATACCTCACATTTACACAAGTGGAAAAAGTAAGCGATAGTTGGTGTCATACATTAGGTAGGAAAGTAACTAAAATATCCAAGTACACTTTTCGCTAAATCTGAGTATATGCATTTCTCCTTAACTTGTTGCTGGGCTCTGGTTTAGAATCGTGTTTTGATGGGCAAGTTTTGTTTTTTCCAGGCTCTGGATAATTTTAACACAGCAGTTGTCTCTCCAATCTACTATGCCTTGTTCACCTCCCTTACAATTTTGGCTAGCGCAATAATGTTCAAGGTAATCTCAGAAATGTAGTATTCAATTGCTTTTTTGGGTCTCTTCTACTTTATAATATGACATAAGACTTCTAATATTTGTAGGATTGGTCTGGTCAGAGTGCCAGCAATATTGCATCAGTGCTTTGTGGATTCATAACTGTGCTTTCAGGTACTATGGTTTTGCATAGTACGAGAGAACCTGATCCACCTCCTGTCACAGGTAAAAGATGCAAGCAGAAGTATATGAAACATATGAATGCTCAATGGTTGACTAGAAATTGCAAGGGCTTTGCACGTGTTAGTTTTGTCTCACGTGAGATTCAATTCCTCGTGTGTTTGGGAAGTTCAATTATTTCTCCATGAGATTCGTGCCAAAATGGACATACAGCGTGTCAACAAACTGCGGCTTGTAAACAGTATTAGAGCTCCAGAAACTTTAGTACTGAGGCTCTGTATAATACCTTGAGCCACAGTCCCTCAGTGTATCTGTCAAGAGACTGTTCTTGAGCAACTGATCATTTTAGTGGTCTCTCTCTCATTTCCTTTTGTTTCTTCATCCCTGCATCTGCTCTCTCTCTCTCTCTCTCTCTCTCTCTCTCTCTCTCTTGTTGTCTCTGTTCCACAATCTTATGCCACAACAAACAGGTATTTTCTTCCCCTCTATTTGTGCGAGTTTGGTAGCAAATTTTGGGGCATAGAAAATCATGGATTGGAATTTTAGGAATTACTAGAAAAAAACATATGAAACATCAAATTACAGTGAAACTGGATGCCCAATCAGTAATGCAACCCAGGCTTCCCCCCAGATCTGTGCCTTTTCTTCCTTCAAAAAAATTAGAGCTCCAAAGGAATACTCTCTTGTTTCAAGATCTGTGCCTATTCTTCTTTAAAGACCTGTTTCTGTTAGATTCTGTCACTGAGTCAATAGGATAGTTTCTTTGAATGCCGTGGATGCTTGGATAAAGAAAAAAAAATTACACAAAAGATAACACAACTAACATTTTATAGAAGGATAGCTATAATAGCTAGCACTGTTAAAGCTTCAAATGAATGTCTAGGTATTGCTATTTGCTAGGTGGTGTTGTGTATGCCCTTAGGCTGAATTGCATTCCTGAGTTTTTGAGGTATGTTTTTACCAAATCTGTTTTAGTTAGGACAACCATCACTTGGTATCTATAGTAATAGTAAAATAAACTCGATGGTTCAACTTCATGACACTAAACCATGACATTTGGTATATGAAAGCCTATAACATTGTCAAAAGTTGATGTTATGGCACCCTTTGGCCACATTGCGCACATCCATCATCGTACAGGATTCTTCTAAGTTAGAACCACCGGAGGGCGTTGATTAAGGTGGAGATAAGACAAAAATACTCAGTTTCCCTATACGACTCACACATATATCAAGACAATGTTACATATATCAGGACACTTTTCAATGTATATAAACCAAGGCTAGCTACCAACTATAGGTCGCCTTCGATTAAATAATTCCGTGTAGCCCATATAAACCTTATGGTAACCTATTTTGTCATCCTGTTTGTTGGAATACTTGCATGTAGCTCATATACACCTGACCTTATCATATCCTATGTATCTTGTAATGTTGCAATGCCTTTGATAAGAAGGTAGATCACCTTCCTTTAGTCTTTGGCCTTAGCCAGAGAAAAATGTCTTGAGAATTTTACTGTTTGTCTCACAATCTGTCGCTTGTATGTAAGCTTATCCATCTGACTTTTGAGTCCTTGTTGAGTTTTACTTCACCTTATTCCTCTCTTTTTCCCTATGATTTGTGGAATCCTCCTCCCCCTTTTCTACTTGTTGAGAAGCAAGAGAGGGAAAAAAAAAATAAGAAAAATAAGAAAAGACACCCGGGCAACTTCCCTGGTTTTACCCTTGCTATGGAGAGAAGGTATTTATCCTCCATTTGACACTTCATACCGATACATTTGTCTATTCCGAGGCTTATCATTCAGAGTTTTTATTTGGATGGGTGAACGAAAAACTCGGAGTTTTTATTTGCTGCTATGCTGTAACTTCAGAATTGATACTTAACAATACTATTGGCGTTATTGAACCTGCAGACTATTCCTCTCTTTCTCCTCAAATATCCTGGATTGTCCATGCCAACGGCGAAATATGGAAGCACAAAGAGGATGACGAGTTGCAACCTGAATTCATTGCAATAATTCAACAAGATCATTTCAAGTAAAACACACAGACGTCTGATATATCAAAGCTCAATCCCTATGAGAACTGGTGATCTTGGCAATGGTACTTTTCGTTTCAGATCGGGTACAGTACATCAACTCAACAGGTGGAGGGTTGATGTTTACTTTCTGCATGCCAATTTTTTTTTATTTTTTAATGGTTTTCTTTTTGGGAGCTTTGATTTTTTGCTTTTTTAGTTTTTTTTTTTCTTTCTTTGTTATTGGATTTAATCTAACAAGTATGTTGTAGAAGTATTTCTAATTTATTCATTTTTTTTTTAATATCACTCGTTACCGCAGATTCAAGTGTAATACTTGTACAAATGGCATGAGGTTTGTCACGTTTGTAAGAACTGCAGACCCTCTGCTTTAGTTGAGTTGATGTTGGATGGGCTAGAGATATTGAATTTGAAGAAGCTGAGGATAATGCTAACCTAACCAGTGAGAAAGTTAACAGGCAGGAATATTGAAAGGGAATATTTACAAAAGCGATGCCGGCGTCTCTTTACAGAATATTTTTTCGCTGGAATTTGCGCGTTTTAAGTTTGGATCATTGGTTCAAAAAAAAAAAAAGTTTGGATCAGGCTACGACCCTCGGCAACCAAAAAACAAGGGTTTTTTTTTATTTTTTATTTTGAAGGAATTAAAGAATGACATCATGTTATCATTTCTTTAATTATTTTTTTTGCTAAGCAAAGAATTTATTAATCTTTATAAACAAATTACAAAGATTAAAGAGACCCGAGACTGAAAACGCCAAGACCCAAAAGGGAGAAAAACAAGGAACAAAAAGGGTGGTAAGATATCAACCAGCACCCGAACCAAAAACCTGAAAGAACCATTGGTACGGCCAATAAAGAAACGACCTAAATACTCAAACCGCTAAGCCACCCAAGAGCAAGCAAAAACAGAAATATCGAACACAACCAAAGAGGCCAAAAGCTCCCAAAACGACAAAAACCTCAATCTAAGATCTCCCAACACCAGACAAGAAGCGGATCAGAACTCCATAGAAAAATGAGGCATCACCCTCCAATAAGTCGAGAGCTTTAATTTTCGCTTTAATAACCTGTTCAGAAATATCGATTCCCTGCAATTCTAAAAGCTTCTTAATGTTAAAGCTCTCCCTTCCATGAAATTTTACCCCAAAGTGAACACCTATCTTCATGTTCTCCCAGGCTTCCTTGACTAAAATCGAATTCCTCTGATGAATGTTGCTACTAACCTTTTCTTTAAACGAACTTCCTTTCTTGGCCTTGTGTGACTTCTTTTGGCGTTTGTGTGACTTCTTTTGGCGTCTGTGCTCCACATACATAAAAAGAGGTTCGTTTGAGGCAATATGACTATCATCAAAATTAATTCTCCCTAAAACTGCCTAAGCTATCAGAATAGAGTCATCCGAATAGACCTCAGAATACTCCTCAAGGCTTTTCGACTTCTCCACTAGCTCAACATCATGGGTCTCATGGAAAAGAGAATGAATACCCATAGAGTCCTCCACAGACGGTTCCAAAACTTGAGTGGGCTTCAAGATTGCATCCTTGATTGTTGTCTTCCCAAACTCGCACGAGTCTAATTTCGCCTCTCCAATCCCAATATCTTCACCAGCTTGATCAACACCCATAGGAGAGCAAGAATCCCCAATCACAGAATTGTTGATTGAATGCAAAGATAGCCCCTTGACATCCTTAGAGATCTGAATATGGACCCCATCACTGGATTCAGCCTCCGCTTCTTCAGAGTTACCATGGACATTTTCTACCTCTTCCTCAATCAAGACATCACTCTTTTGATAAAGATGCTTCTTAACTTTTATAGATGTAACAATTATATTTTCCCAAGAAGTTTCAGCAAAAGGATCCTCAACAATTTTAATAGGATAAACCTCACCTTTTACCTTCAGGTCCATCATCTCGTTGATGCAATGAAGTTGATCAGTTACGATGAACATTCTTCCTTTTGCTGATCTCATTTCTTTAATTATATAACCAATAGTCCATCTTTTCACTAATATTTTTCTTAGGAAAAAAGAGAATAACTTAGTGTAGAAAAATAGAAACTGCTCTGATAGTATTATGATAAAGCAAATAGGACTCACATCGGATTTTATTAAATGATTCAAGTTGTTACTGTTTACCTCCCAAGATTTGTAGTTCATTTATGAAAACCAAATCAGTCATCAAAAATTGCTTGACATCAAAAAAATGAACTACCACAATTGTTATAAACTGGTACACGATCTACATGATTTTTTAGGCATAATCTACCTGGAGGGGGCCTCAAAAGAACGATATCACTAAACGTGGAATCCGTGGTGGGTCCCATGGGCCTAAAATGTTCAATGCAGTCTATTTATATTGGAGAGAAATCATTTTAAAAAAATACTCCTAATATATTAGCAGATGCATATGTTTTAATCTTTACTTATCAGTTATTTTATTTAAACAAAGATTTCAGTAAAAGTTGTCTGATACCAACTTGTGTATGTCACCTAATGTATGGTATAATAATAATGACCAAGAGAGTTTGTTTCTTCCAGAAGACACGAGCTAATAGAACAATGACCAAAAGTGGAGGCTGCTGGTCTCTCATTCACACTAATGAGTTGTGTAAACAAATGAACAATAATACAAAAGTTTGAAGTTGTCCCCGATTCTTGACGCGGTCATTCCAATTCGGATGGATTCAGCTTAATTTAAGCGAAAATGCTAGAGGTACAACAGAGTGGGATAATAAGTGGACACCAGCGGGCCAGTTGTTCAAGGAAAAAAAAAAAAAGGAATCGAAAAGTTGAACCATCTCTCTCATTCCCTCATCTCCGGCGACACCCATCTCCGGCGTACCCCTCTCTGGTGAGCATCTCTCCGGCGACCCCCTGCTCTTTTGCTTTACATAATTGAAAGGCCGCCTTCATCAACTAATTCCTACCAAAGGCACTCAAAAAGAAAGCAAATGCACAAAAAGGTAAAAAACTGATTACATGGTTTCAATTTTAAGCCAAAATTCGAGAAAAATATGAGATGAATATTCAGAAACCAAGAAATTAGTGAATACCCATTATCCCAAATAGGATTTAATCTGCTTCAGAACAAGTTCAAACAAATGGGCATCAATAGAAGAAGCCAAGAAAAACCCAATAGCACAAATGTGTGTCCAGGTGTTTACATATAAAATTATCAAATCCAATAGTAAATTGACACGTAATTAAATATGCCAAGCATTGGCTAATGTTTGTCAAAACAGATGCATTGGATTAATGGAATAAGAAATGACTAATACGATGTCGTATTTAGTTATCAATTTTGAAACAGTTATTGGCAGTTACGAGTTATTGTTGATATGAAAGATCAACTTCGAAACTACGGTTTAAACTGCCAAGTTCATGAGTTCCACGTGTAAACTTATAAAACAATGCAATGAGCAGTTAGAACACGTTGAGCAGTTAAGACACGTGGAACATATCTTGAGGGGCAGTTATTTCCTTAATTGTAATCATTCGATTGAATTTAAGTAACTGTGCAAATTCAAATATAAATCTTGTCGAAGAAGAGTGAAAGAATTCAAATCCAGACATAGAGGAGGGAAGAAACTACCAATTCAAAGTGCAAAAGATGGATTTCGAAGCAAGCCAAGTTCAAATTCTTTGAGCGGGAAGTTCAACCAACAAGCAGTGTCTATAAATAGAAGAAACTGAAGAGTAAAAAACCCCCCAGACAAATCTTCAACAAACAGCTATCAAACAAATGATGCTTGGTTTGTTCATTAGCAAGTAGTTTTAGGATTTCGAACTCAGTTCGAAGTAAATTAGGAAGTAGTTAGGATAAATTTCGGTTGTTCTTGTAACAATCATAAGTTCAAAGTTCTCGGTATCTTGTATTTGAAGTTGAAGGCAATTTCGAAGTAAGTTTACCTCTGATTTGTTAATCGAAGTACCTTGTTTCTTTGTTGTTCTTTAATTTCCTAAGTTTATTGGTTTGTTTTTCTTCACTTTGAAAGAAAAATCCTCTTAATTGAGGTATTTGAACCATTTAAAACACAATCGCCTGATTAGATTTGGTTTTCCAAAGTTAATCTGAGGGAGGAGATTAAAACTCTCTCTGGTACGCTCGCACTCAATCATTTCTATTTTTAAAGAAGTAAAAGAACCAAAACACCTGGATTAGAATCACAAGGTCTGCAGATTGAACAAAGAAACTAGCGAGAACTTGTTACTAGAATCTGAGTGGAAATGTTTCAGATCAGTTGAGAGCTATTGTGCATTGATTTAAAAAGAGACAAAACTACTACACCAAATCCAGAAAACGAAACGTATCCAGGAGGGGGTCGCCAGAAATTTTTGTCTGTTTTTCCGAATCTTTTTTAGATGAGTAAAAAAAAAATTAGATTAGTCATTATCTTCATGTGAGAAATCAAATAAGTAAAAACTTAAAATCAAAAACTGAAAAAATGTTCGCTAAAAGGTCAGGACAGATTTTTTAATTTTTTTTTTTTGTTCTTTGCTTCTTCTTTTTTTTCCAATTTGTTGCTAGATATTTTCATATTTTTTTTATTTATTCTGTCCAGAAGAATGAACAATCTCCAACGTTTTTGACAGATTCACTTTGGATGCTGGTAATCTTGAGGCAGAATGGAAATGTCATATCTTCTTCCATGATTCCAACGTTTAGAAGAGACAGGAACGAGAATGTAATGTCATGCTTCTATGGTTCCGACTTTCTGATAAGACAGGAATAGGAATGTGATTTCTAATGACATATTCAATCAAGAATTGCATTCCCAAACTGAGTGGAATTTGATACCTCCCGCACACCATGTGAATCTTAGATTCCAGGCTCATTATTAAGAAAATGAAATGTTAACTGAGCCAAAAAAAAATGAAATGTTGACTTTAATAAATTTTCAAAATCCCGTGTGAGGTTATCGAATTAATCCAAACTGAAATGAAATTACTCCAGGTATCCAATTCCTAGGAATTTAATTCCCAGCAATCTACCGAAGAAAATTTCGAGGAACTTGATTCCGGGTAATCGTATTCCTATTTCTATTCAAGATTCCAGTCATTCAAACACAACCGAAGTTTAAAGAAAAAGGTTTTCTAAAGGATTAAATATCTACTTACCCCTTAAACTATCAAATTTTTTTTTACTCCCCCCTTCAACTATCAATTGAACTTTCTTCCCCCTTTAACTATCATTTTCTTCTTTACTAAGGACAAATCACGTTTTCCATCCAAAATTTGTGACGGAAACCGTTGACTTTTTTTTTTTTTTAACTAATGAAAAAGGAAAGAGGGTAATATGAGCATTTCATATACTTACAACAATAAAACAACTAAGGGTTTTTAACCTATTAATCAAACCAAATATTTGCCGAAGGGTTTCACTTTTCAGACTCCATTGTGGATCAAGGCATCAAGAAAGCTGGCATAGGAGAGCAGCACAACCAATAACATTCTAGATGGTTTAGCAACTTGGGGACCTTTTTGCTTTTAAATCAATTGGGGCTTTTTTTTGTTAGTCACCGTTATTCAACTCCACTGCGTGTCTGGAGGGTTTTATCAATAAAGCTAGGGTTTTAAGGATGGCATGGATCTTGAGGGCTTCCATGGGAAGAAAACCGACCTGTAAGTATCGAGCAACACATTTTTATTGATAATGATGATAATGGTGGTTTTCATATAACTAGAGGGTCGGGCACACACGATGCGCAAGTCGACATGTGACAAAAAAATTGGCACAAAAGCTACTGGCTTATTTTTTTAATCGCATGGGCATCGCATAAGTTTTTTTGCCAAACAAACAAACTGTAAACATCACCCCAGTAAAAATAACACGATGCACACACGATCAAAAAATAAGCCATTAGCTTTTGTGCCATATTTTTTTTTTGTCACAGGCCGACTTGCACACGCATCCCATGGGCCCCCGGTCTCTAGTTGATAGTAAGAGAAAAAACACCTATATGAATAGTACGTAAAGGGTAAATTAATTGTGTATTAGGTTCCACCGCAAAGGAATTAATTCACTGCAATTGGTTCCCACTTTGAAGAAAGAAATTGACAATGACATAAAATCACAGGAGGTTCCCATGTTGAAGAAAAAAAATTCACTTTGTAATAGGTTCCCACTTGAAATTGTTCACATCTCTATAATTTGTTTTTTCTCTTTAGGCAAAAAGTTTGATGTTATTATTTTTCTTTAAGCAAAAAGGGTGAAGTATAAAAAAAAAAATGAAAAAGTATGAGGGGTAAGTGGATATTTAAGCCAAAAGACTAATATAGCCTGGAGACTAACTTTTCCATCCATCAACTGGATGAAAAATGTGATTTGTCATTATTAAAAGAAAAAATGATAGTTGAAGGGGGAGAAGAGTTCAATTAGGAGTTCAAGGGGGAAGTAAAAAATATTTTGATAGTTTAAAGAGCAAGTAGATATTTAACCCTTTTCTAAACACAAAAAAATACCCACGGCCCTTAATTTTGTTCAAATCGTATTTTACTGTCTTAATCTAATCCTGTAAACCGTTCTCTCTCTCTCTCTCTCTCTCTCTCTCTCTCGTGGAGTATGGTCCAACAAGCTTTTGCAAAGGTAACAGAAAGCAACATTTATCATTTGAAGATTGTTAGGTGGAGCTAGGTTGAATACTTGTTTTTTTTTTTTTTTTTTTCAGCTGCAGAAACTTGCTAGGTTGGCAAGTTGTGATAAGGACTTTTGACTTGTTTATGAAATCAACACGTTTGGGTTTTGTGAATTTATTTTATGTTGTCAACTCAATGAGTTTTGGTTTGTTAATTGAACTCACCAAAAACTTGTGGCTGAAAATGAATCCTCAACCCGAAATCATGAACTTACTATTAGTTTTGCTGCATGACCTCATTTTTCCATTAATAGTGACTTAATTTACCCAACAATTGCCAGCTGAGATCAACCTTAAAATGCAGAATAATTTTGCTTTGACATTATCCAATGAAGGACAAAGGGTCATTTGAATCAAAGGTTGAATCCAACAAGAAAACTTATCTGCCATTTATTGGAGAATTCGAGGAAGTCGGGTTATCTTTGATAACTTAGGTGTCCAAGCCAGCTTACTCACACTTTGACTATTTCGAACCTGAAACCTAGGGGGAAGCAAACTCGTATGTCTCAAGCCTTGACCACTAAGCCAACCCGTTGGGGTTTGGATTTTATACTGTTTATCAGATTTAATACCAAAGGGTTCACAAAATTTGGTTCCAGAACTATAGATCAATATACTGCTCAGGAGAACTTCAGAAATGATCAGACGAAATATGTAGAAAAAAGAAGCAATCGACTATTTTGCATGTCATTAATTACAATTCCTCCTTCGAAATAAGAGTAGACATGCACAAAGGTGTTGTTAACTGTGATAACAAACATCCCTCTGCAAACATTTACAATATGAGAATGAGAATGACAAGAACACTATCACAACTTTGCATATTATACTTCTGAAGAAAGCATTTTTAACGTACACCCTCAATTTTTTTTCACTTTCCAAAGAGGTTGTAAACGAAAACGCAACGAGTCCATTTTTCTAATTCGAAAGAGAAGAAGAAGCCCCCTCCACATTCGAAGTTTGGCGCGGCAGTGACAAAGACTGAGCCGAGGCTGAAGCTGTAGCTGCAAATGGAAAGATAGAACTGACGCTCCTGCTTACATTCATGCTGGTCCCACCCACTGACCCTTCAGGCATAGCCTTAGGTACCGGTGGCTTTTCAATTTCGGTAACCCCTTCTAACATCTGAACCACTTTTCCCATCATTGGACGGTGAGATGGTTGCTCCTGTATGCACCAGAAACTCACCTGGATTGCCCTAACCACTTGCTCCATATGCATTTCATAATCTGTAAGCCTTTTGTCAACGATTCCCTTAACGTTTCCCTTTTCGAATTCTTGGTATGCCCAAATAGAAAACTTTTCCCTACTTGTTTCTTCGGATACTTCAAAATTCCTTCTACCACTCACTATCTCTAACAAAACCATACCAAAACCATAAACATCCGATTTTGAGGTTATTGGGAGATTTGCAAGCCATTCGGGTGCCAAATACCCTCTAGTCCCCCTGACACTTGTCAATGTCCGATATCTATGGTCTCTTGGATTTACGAGTTTTGCAAGGCCGAAATCCGAGACTTTGGCATTGTAATTCTCGTCTAAAAGGATGTTTTCTGGCTTAATGTCGCAGTGCACAATGCAGTCTCGACACTCCTCATGAAGGTAGGTCATACCCCTTGCAGTCCCTAGGGCTATCTTAAACCTGTACTCCCAATTCAAGAATTTCTCACTTTGTTCTTCATTTGTAAAAAGGAAATTATCGAGGGATCCATTTTTCATGAACTCGTACACTAGAAGCCTGTGACGCCCTTCAGAGCAAAACCCTATCAACCTCACCAGATTTAAATGGTGAGTGCTACTTATAGTTGCAACCTCCATCCTAAACTGTTTCTCACCTTGCTCAATTCCCTCTAGTTGTTTCACTGCAACAACAGTTCTATTGGAAAGAACACCTCTATAAACCGCCCCAAATCCTCCGGCTCCAAGCTTCTCCTTGAAACCTTTTGTGGCTCGTTGTAGTTCTTTGTACGAGAATTGGACTGGAGCCCCAGAGGCATACTCGAGAAGAGCATATTGAGCTGACAAACCACCGAAGTTGGTGCCATTTCTACAGCACCACCACCACAAACCTCCCTCAAACATGACCAAACCCAAAATAGTTCCTATGATCACAACAGCAATGACCCAATCCTTCCACCTCGAACCAACCCTATTTTTGCCATTCAACGAGGACACAGAAGGGTTTGGGATAATGGGGCCACAAACCTTGACATATGAAATACTTGGAAGAGCAGCTGACTGATACCCGCTCACGAAGTTAGGGTTTTTCAAGTAACACAACCCTGTCCCATCCGATAATGAGGTGGACGCAATACAAGAGCCACTCACAAGACAATTCAATCTACACGCTGATATACCAACAAAGAAAACCTCGGAAGACAGCTCAGGAGGGTACGTCAAGAACATTGCATGATCTATTTCCAACATAGTCGCGCTTCTGGGACAATTCTCAATCTCCACCTTCCTCTTACAGCCTTTCCTACTATCCTTGGGATCAATCGGATCGAAATTCTGCGAAGGACACCCACAAACCGGACTCGAATCATTGAAACTACAAATACCCAGATCCCCACAATACCCAAAAACTTGACACTGATCACTAACAGCTGCCCATCTCTCAGTTTGAGTCCCACTACCCCTAGCTGAGCTATAAATCCTCAAATTCCCATCACTATCCAATTTCAAAAACCTAAGTATGTCACTCCCTTCAGCATAATCACTGCTATAAGCAACAATCGCAGGGCTAGATAAATTCGAATCCAACAGAGATAATATCCCAATTGACTGAAGCCCTAAAATGGGTGATGTCATATTCATGACAGTCGATGAATTCAAACCCAGATTCCAATAGACAATCGAATTATTCCACTTTAAGGTTAAATTCCCAGACCTTAAAATACTAAAAGAGTACAACCCAGATCGCAAAACTTTATCATTCGTTAAATTCTGAGAGGGCAACAGGGTATCAGTCGGGTAATCGAAGGTAGACCAGATCGAAACGGTGGCGTTTTTGAGGACGAAGTTACCTGAGTCGTCGAGGGCGGCGGAGGAGACTCCGCGGCCGGCGGTGTTGGACTGCCAGACGAGGTTGCCGGAGGAGCCGTTGAGGAGGCGGAGATTGCCGTCGGGGAGGAAGTGGAGGGAGGCGGAGGAGTCGGCGGCGGCGGTGCCGGCTGTCCAGACGGGGATGCCGCCGGAGTAGGTGACGGCGGCGAAGTAAGCGGAGTTGATGGAGATGAAGTGGAGAGAAAAGGTGTTGTTGGGAGAGGACCAGGTTTGGTTTGGGTTTGAGGCGTAGAGGGTTGAACCCGGGGGAATAGCTGCTGCTGCTGCTGAGATACTTCCATTATCATAGATGATGAAGAAGAAGAAAAGATAGAGAAACAGGATTGGTGAGAGTAGTGCTAATGGGGGTTTCATTTTCATTTTCCTTTCCTTTCCCCCTCACCCATGAACTCCTGAATCCTATAACCCCTCTCTGGCTCTCTCTGGCTCTCTAGGATGTATGTATGCATGTATGTACAGATGTACAAATGTGGAGGTGTGAATGGGTTTTGAGAAACTAGAAAGAAGAGGAGCAAACACAAGGGGTTGGTGAAAGAACTTTTTGACTGGGAGCAAACGCAGTGGTGGTTTATTAAACACACGCAGTGGACAAAAACAGTACTGGATTCACAGAGAGAGAGAGAGAGAGAGAGAGAGAGACTTGAATATTGGAGTAATTAGTGGGCTAATTAGACTTTACCCCATTGGTCAAGTTAAAAATATTTGGCCCCACGTTTACCGGTGTTTTCAAGTGGTATAGAATACATACGTTTACACTCCCGTATCAGGTCCGCTGGCTCCGTTAATTTGCATGTGCACTTATCTCAGAAAGTGCTTTCCGGTCGGAGTATTGGCTAGGAGTAATTTACTTCTTACTATTTTTTTTATAACTGGATATCCAGATCAGTTTACTCGTCCTTCGACTAATTTTGAAATTCTATAGAAAATGACCGAACATAATCACCAGGAGTTTTGCCAATGATGGAAATTGAACATAAGACATTGGGTGAAACTTCTTACTAATTTACATTTATTAGTACAAGTTCCATCACCAAAGGATAATGGATAGTACTAAATTCACATTGTATACTTAGGTCTCATTTGGTTGCGAGATGAGGAGGGGTATAACTTTTAGAACTCGGATGACTAATCTCGGATCCATTCTTCATCCTAGATTTGGAAATTTTTTGGAGGGGAATGAGTTATCCCCCTCCCAATTTAATACCTCTATCCCCTTCCTCTCTCACTCATAATAGCATCACCCAGTTCAAACTATACGAGTAATAGAGAATTCATAAGGGACACCCGGCTCAAACCATATGCACAAAACACAGGATAAAATCATCGACAATCACCCACAAAAGGGATAATACGATTCCACTAAGGGGATAAAACCTCACACAGGGTCATAAACAAAGAACAGTTAATTACCGAAGAAAAAACAGAAAAGATGATGGAAAATAAAAATCCCGCCGTAGAAGATATCTTCAACATCTATGGCAAAGAATTGTAGCAGAAAATTGACCCAGTTGATGGGGCATTAGAGGCATACTTTTCAGAGAATTGTAGCAGAAAATTGACCCAGTTGATGGGGCATTAGGGGCATACTTTTCAGCTTTTCATTTTCAACTTTTTTTATTTTTGGCTTTTTGAATTATGGTCATAATGTATTTGAATCCAAGAGGAGTGTTTAGAAAAAAATGTGTAGAATGCATTTTGCAACATGGGTAGTGTTTTGGGAGAATAATGAAAATGAGTTATTGATTGATTGTTTACCATTTTACCCTTGTTTTTTAAGTTCATATTGGAAAATATTTTGGTAAACGTTCCCCGTCTAATTTTTTTTTTCCTTTTTGTAAATTTTTTTGCACTTCATTTTTTTAGGGTAATTGAAGGTGTCCCATACTTTAAAAAAAAATGATGTAAATTGGAAGTAATTGCCCTAAAATAACAAAAGTTGGTCCTAAAAAATCTTGAACGTTAAAAACATTACAAAAATTAATATCATACACAACCAACATTACACAAAAAAAAAAAAAAACATTACACAACGACCAAAAACAACAATCCTACCTACAAATTGAAACATTACACATATTAGGCTTCTAAATTTAAATAACATGGAAAAAAATTTGAGTACGACCTGAGCCACAACAAATGCCCATTTTTCCAAACCATTGCTAAAAAAGTCATTTAACATATACGATTATTGACAATATAATCCCGAATTGTAGCCCTCACACTGTCCATTTCGCCATCATTGTGTTGGTACATATGTCCATGTGCCCTGTTTTTTTTTTAGAAATAGAGAGAAAATTCATTATCTGTGAAATCGCCAATACATACTGCCGCCGGCGATAGGCGGAGACCTTTGCGAAGCTGAGCTGTCACGACAAAGCTTCAGCCTACCCAACAGAAACACAGATACATCAAACAAGATACAACACATCAAACCAAGTTACAACATGTCAATAACCAGAATAGATCTACAAAAATAAGAAACACCCTTCATCAAAGGCGCCCACCACCACCACGCAATACAGCCGCCCAAAAAGAAAGACTACCACCGCCATAACCATGCAACGCCTAACAAACACAATGTTGACCTTACTCCCAACCTGTGCTCAAGCAAACCCAACAATAGCCTTACTCCCATCCGCTGCTCAAACCTGCAAAAGAACAAGAAAAAAAATGCAAGCATCGAGCCAATAGAAAACAAGCCGATCAGAAGAGTGAAAACACAAGGCGAAACCACAGATTAAAAACCAGAAAAACCATTTTTGAAAACCCATTTAAGAAAACCCATTTTAAACAGCACTGATCGGACTGCTCGATGCATGCATCGGAGAAAAAACAGTAAGGCAGGGGTACGGGCCGGAGGATTTGTGGTGATTGCTGAAGGTCCGAAACCCGAGGACCAAGAAACGGCAGAGGTTTGGGCCGGAGGATTCGCTGTTGATTGAAAGGAGGAGCCGATCAAAACAGAGAAGATCGGAGGGCATGCGAGCCCACGCTCATGATAAACGACGCGGCAGAGAACGGTAGAAGGCTGTCACGGTTCACAAGCCTCAAAACACCGACCGGCAGCCCCTGGGTTGAACAGATGGAGCAAAAAACGAAGGGCTCATCCCGGCAGCCTGGGTTGAACGGAAAAGAACCGGTGGGTGTGGAGGTTAAACAGCGCCTTTGAGAGTTATTAGCAGGGGAAGAAAACGAACTGGGGGGGGGGGGGGGGGGGGGGGGGGGGCGGACGGCGGAGCCGCCGCCGCCCCCGATCAAGCCCTAGATCTGGGTAGAAGTTTTAGAGAGAGGCGAGGGAAAAATTTTTTAGAGAGAGAGCAACATGTGCCCTGTTAGGTGTTGTAGTTTCCAATCCATGTTCATAAGACATGAATTGTGAACCATGTAGGTATATCATCCACATAGAAAGAACCATGTAGGTATGTCACCCACATAGAAAAAACCATATGAGCCACCCGGGAATGGCACATAGAAAAAACCATATGAGCCACCTGGGAATGGCGCATAGCACTGCTCATTGGACTCGTTTTAACAGGGAATAAATTTTTTTGTGGCAAAAAATATTTCATTGATCTATGCTCAGAGATATAAAAATTGAATGGATCACGGATACACTGACATACGCCCCGAGAATCAAAACCAAAAAAAGGCAAGATGTCAAACAAAAAACGAAACCGCACAACCGCTAAAACAATCCAACAACCTTCAACCAATACAAACTAAAGCTAAAAGAAGAAAGAAAAATCCAAATGAACAAACTAAAACCCGCCAAATCTGGGAGGATGTTGTTAGGGGGCTAATGTGACATTGGAGAAAATTTTGGGTACCACGCTGTCACGCATATGTGGTACCCGGATCCAATAAACATGCTGCCAGCAAATGAAAATGGAAGAGTTGTTGTCGGCCCACTCAGCACCAGACTTTTCAAAAGTGAATGGAAGTTTTACCCCGTCAAGATTTTCCCATCTCTCTCAGTCTCTCAGCATAATTTTACAATATTCTTCTCTTTCCTACTTTGTTCTTCCTCACGTTTCCGAAATTCACAAAACCTAGGAAATTTTCTCCATTTTTCTTTGAAAACTTCCCAAAAACTCTCTCTCTCTCTCTCTCTCTCTCTCTCTCTCTCTCTCTCCTTCCCAAAATCTCAAAACCTACTTTCCTCAATCTTATTGTTCCTCAAAAAAGAATTATTATTGTGACCTTTGAAGAAATCGATCTCATTGTTCCTCTCTCCTCTTGTCACTAGGTCATCCAACAACTCTCTCTCTGTCTCTCTCTCTCTCGTTTGTGTAATGCAGAACAAGGGAGCGAACTGAAGCACACAAAAAAAGCGTGGAAAATGTTGATTTGTCTTGAAATTAGTAGTAAAAAGTACTCCTAGTAAGGATTTAAAGAAGGCACAAAATTAACTGCTAAAAACAGGTTTTAATTGCTTTCCATTTGGTTGTGTTAACCTATATTGTTTTGCGTTACTGAAACAATGGACAGAAAGAAGGGGTTGGTTTAGAGGTGTCAAACGGGTCGTGCCGTGCCGGCAGGGCCCATTTAGTTTCGTGCCAACCGTGCTTCGTGTCGTGCCATGCTGTGCCAGCCCGTTTACTATACCTTGTCGTGCCATGCCGTTTTTTAATCGTGCCTTGCCGGCCCATTTACTTAATCGTGTCGCGTCGCGCCGTGCCATTTTGTAATCGTGCCGGGCCCGGCACAACACATCTCTGATTTTTGTCAAAAAAGATTTCCGAGTTCCATTTAACCTAACTGAGTTTTGCGGAAAATTTATTTTGTATAACTAATAACTATAGCTCTATTATGACATCTCTTGTTGCCTCGACAAAATAATATGCCAGCAACCAAAGAAAAAATAACCAACAGAATATTGAATAACGGAAACTGAAGCAATTAATTAAATTTGGGGATCTACCATTGATATTGCAGTTGCAGACAATTTAGGGATCTAGCATTGAGGGATTTTTTCACGATTTAGGGAATTGAGGATTTGGGGTGGGTGGGGGTTAGGGTTGGGGGGAAATTTTGGTGGGATTCTTTGATTGTAGTGTGAAAATTTTGGTGGAAAATTTACCCCAAAAAAGTTGGGGGGAAAGTTTTGATTTTTGGTTTTTATTAAAAATTCATCTACTTAATGAAATTGTGTCTCGATCAAGGAATTTTCCATACCCGATTCAACCAATTTTTTACGATACTCATTTAATAAATAGGCACAACAAAATCAATGGTCTTGATCATCTTAATTGTGCCACAGTCACGTGGCCACTTGTTTACATATAAAATTAATACATCCAGTAATTAATTGACACGTAATTAAGAATGCCAAATGTTGGCAGCTTGACGTTAATGAAAAACAATGGATTAAAGGTTCATAAAATGGATCAATACGATGCCGTATTTGTATCCAATTTGAAAAGCAATTATTGGCAGTTATAAGCCAAAGAATAAACAAAGAAATTGGCTTCAAAGCCACACTTTTAACTGCTGAAAAGCATGAATTACACGTGTAAATGTATAAAATAAGACAATTGATAGTTGAAACACGTGGAGCAAGTGGTGCAAGGCAGTTACTCTTTAAAACTAATTATATAATTTGAATTAATAACCGTGCAGATTCAGATTTAAAGCTTTTGGAGAAAGATTGAAGTAATTTAAATTCAGATGCATTTGGAGGGAAGAAACTACCTTTTTGAAATGAAATGATGAAGTTCGAAGTCAAGAAATCAAGCGGGAAGTTCAAATTGCAAGCAAGACCTATAAATAGAAGAAGTTGAAGAGTGAAAACCCCCCGGACAAATCTTCAACAAACGGCAAAAATGACGCTTGGTTTGTTTTTTGGCAGTTAGAATTGTAGTTTTAGGAATTCGACTCAGTTCGAAGTAGATTAGGAAGTAGTTTTAGGAAGTAGATGTTAGTAGTTCTTGTAACAATCAAGTGTTCGAAGTTCCTGTTATTTTTCTATTTGAAGTTGAAGACAATTTCGAAGTAAGTGTGTCTTTGATTTGTCAATCAAAGTATCTTGTTTCTTTATTGTTCTTTGATTTCCTGAGTGAATTGGTTTACATTTCTTCACTTTGAAGGAAAAATCCTCTTAGTTGAGGTAATTGAACCACTTAAACACAGTCGTCTGATTAGATTTGGATTTCCAAAGCTAATCTAAGGGAGAAGATTTAAAGGCTCTCTTTGGCACACTCGCTAGGGGTGAAAATCGGTCGGGTCGGTTCGGTTCGATTTTTGGGGTGTTCGGGACCGAACCAATCGGTTCGAGGTGATTTTGCTGGGAACCGATCCCGAACGAAAAAAACAATGGACTGATAGGTTCGGGGTGGTTTGGTTTTTTCGATTTTTTTGGTCCAGCATTAAAATTGAGATGGATGGCTGTGATTTGTTATTTTTTGCAGGGTCAATTTCAAGAAACCGAGATAGGGGTGATTTTCGGTCCAAATAGGGGTGGTTTCAGGGTAATTCGGTCCAAATCAGGATGATTTTCGGGTATTTCGGTTCGGTCTGACAAAAATTTTGAGAAATCGAAACCAAACCGAGATGTATTTCAGTTTTTTCGGTTCGGTTTTTTCGTTTTTTTTCTAGGCTAGACCGACCAAACACCAAACTGAATTTTCAATTTTTCGGTCAGTTCGGATCCCGTTGGTTTTTTTTTTTACCCCTAACGCTCGCAGACAATTATTTTTCGTAACAAAGCAGTAAAAGAGCCAAACAACACATTTTTTAGCACTCCCGGTGGGATACCAAAGTGTTGAATGGCTCCAAAACTTAGGAAGCAAGCAGATGATTCTCTGGCTGGCAAAGCATCAGAAGAAGAGAATAATGGTAATCATAAAGAAAACAGAAAAGTTGAAGGCCTTCAAACAGGCCCAGAAGTTCGTGTTGGCCAAGATCCAAATGTGGGAACTAGCCAGGCCTCTAGAATGAATACTCAAAATAACAAGGTAACACATGTTGATGACCCTAAAAATTTAGAAATTGGAGGAGGTGTGTCATCTAGTCAATTTGTTGAGTTGATTGCTACATTTAAGGAGTTGGCTCAAACCCAAAAACTTATGGTTCAAAAGTTAGAAGAGTAATCAAAACTTCGGAATGAGCCTTTGCCTTCATCTGAAAAAGATAAAGGAGAGGCTAGTTAAAGTAAGTTTAAATCAAGGCCCGGAAAAGAGCCTATAAATGTAGATGATATACCAGAATCATGGTATGAACCAGCAAATATCTATGATTATCAAACGCCTAAGCCTAAAATTTTTTTTAGGCAAACTATAAATGTTTCTTTCGAACCCAACTTTGAAGGCTTAGGTGGAGATAAGACTTTTAAGAATGACAATCATGGCTTTGAGGAGTTTAATTTTACTCCAACAAACCATTTTCAGGAAAGGGCTAATTTAATAAGGCCTGTACCATCAGAAATTGGAATTCCAAGGTATCCAGGCATACTAGAAATGGGAAGGGTACATTTGAACCATCTCTATGAGTCTTTTGGAATGCAGGAAGAAGGTTTTAGACAACCCAGGCCAGTTGAAGGTACTTTTGAAAGGTTTCCAGATGATCCCTATGCATAGAAATATGGATTGGGAACCATCTGTTAACCCAAAAGTCCATCTAGGAGGAAATCCTGCCCTTCGAGATGAGATACTTGGCCTTATGCAAGAATTTTATGGACCTCTAACTCGGGGGATACAAACTCAAATTTATAGAAAACCTTATCCAAAATGGATAGATAGACAGTTTGAAGTCCATAGGGGGTTTAAAATTTTAGATTTTACTCTGTTTCATGGGGATAGAAAACAGTCAACAACTGAGCGCATTGCTAGATTTACTGCTCAATGTAAGGAATTACGTAATAATGGGTTCATTAAGTTGAAATTATTCTCTAATTCCTCGACAGGAACAGCCTTAGAATGGTATTCTAATTTGCCACCAGAATCAGTTCCAAATTGGCAAAGGACGGAAGAATTATTCTATGCTCAGTTTTATCAAACTGAACCTGAAGTTACCATGGCTGATCTAGCAAGGTTGAAACAAAAGCCTGATGAAAAGGCTGCTCAATTTATTGCTAGGTTCAAAAGGGCTAGAAACAAATGTAAACTTCAACTACCAGAAGTTGAATTTGTAAGAATAGCACAAGATGGTTTAAATAGAGAACTTAGAAAGAAGTTTGACTCTACTGAGTTTATGGATCTGGTTAATTTAACTTACAAAGCATCAAAATATGAATCCTTGCTAGAGGAAGATGTTGATAGACACAATTCTTCATATTCAACATGTTATAGGGATCCTAGTTATGAAATTGATGATGTTGAAATTGTTGAACATGATCCTTGTGTTTGTGAAAGTTTAGTTTGAAAGGATTCTTCTATAGCACCAAGGACTAATAAGAAAGCAACCATTAAAGTATATTCATTTGATGTTTCTAAGGCAGATGAAATCTTTGATTATCTGTTAAAGAAGAGTTAATTAAGCTTCTTGAAAATGTTAAACTTTCAACAATGGAAGAAACAAAAGGGAAAAACTATTGCAAATGGCATGCTTCTGGGACTCATTCAACTAAGAATTGTAATGTTTTCCATGACAAGATTCAAGAGCAGATTAAGAAAGGACGGATTATGTTTCCAGAAAAGACTATGAGCTTAGACACAGATCCATTTCCAAATATTGAAGAAGTGACTGCTAATACTAATGTGCCAATATCTTTGGCCAAAACAGTTCGAAAAGTGTGGCAGAACAAGAAAGTGCATGTTGGGATGAACTCTGTGCAGTTTGGTAGAGGAAGACCAAAAATTGGTCAACTTCGAAGCAATGTTGGAAGAAACAACAAACAAAAATATGCACCAGAAAGTTCTTCTCAGGGAGGCTTTAAACAATCTCATCTTCCTATGTTTGAAGCATCTTTCTTGGAATGTTTGTGTGTGGAATGCAGAGCTAACTATTTGATTTTTAAAGACTTGGATAGACAGGGGGTTGATTTCTTTCCAAAAAGGATGGAAAGAAAGGTTTTAGATCAAAACAATGAGAGAAAGCCTTGGGTGAGTCCAAATCAAGGAAGAAATGAGAAACTTTGGTTGGTTTCTAAAAGGAATGTTCCTTCTAGCCCAGTTCTAGCAACTTCGAAGAGGGATTATCCTCCTTCAAAGAAGGTTAACACTGGAAAAGCTCCAATGGATCAGGAAAATGAAGTTCAAGAGGAGCAATTTACCTTGGTTAAAGGAGTTCCTGATTGGTTTTTGAAGAAAGTAAAACCAGAACTATTCCATGGGTATAAGGGATCGTCCAAGTCTGGAAATAAGATGGCTAAACCTCCAAATGCTCCTACTGGTCAATGGGTGTTGGTTTGAGATCCAATGACCAAGACACCTCCAATGGTTCCCATGCTGACAAGAACTCAGAAGTGGAAGTTGCAAAAGAGGTATACTAGTTTCTAAATGGAAGAGTTTGCTTCAAAAGAAAATTCCAATGGAGGGAATAAGTTTAATCCAAGGTTTAACAGACTTCAAAGAGAAGATTCAGAGGAATCTCTTCGAAGGGGGTTTACACAATCTGAGAAAGAAACATTGGAGAGTTTGGCTTCAAGAATGGACAATGAAGTTCATGAAAATAGTCCAACCTCTCCAAATTCATTGGCACGCTATCAATCTGGTTTATTAGAAGCCATGGTAGTGGAACAGGAAGAAGGGGGAATGAATTCCTCTCCTGTTGAAGCATTTTCTCCTATAGAAACCTCTGCTAAGAATGTAGATGCTGCAAAGAAAGCATCAGAGAAGCAAGCACATGGAGAAAGGACCATTCAATTTAGAACTTTGCCTGAAGTTCAAATTAATATGGTTTTTCCTTCATTTGTGAATTTTGGACCATTTGGATCAGATTGCTCAATAGTTCAAAGGTCTTTATAGCCAGAAGTTGGCCCTGTGAAGATTATTGATGTATCCAGTGATGATGAATATGATCTAACATATATGATAATGGTTAGGATATTGGATGAGGTGCAATAATTTCAAAGATTCAAAAGGAAGAAGAACTTCTTGTTATGGTTAATGCAATAGAGGAACCAGAAGTAACTTCCAAGGAAAAAACAACTTTTGTCCAAGAAACGGATTCAGATTCGGGATATCCTTTAATTGTTGATTTAAATTGTGCTGACATTTCTTATCCTTTCAAGCCACCATCAAGTGATATGAGGCATGATTTGAAACCTTTATACATTTCTGCTTCATTTTATGGAATATTGTTGAACAGAGTTTTGGTTGACAATGGTGTAGTAGTGAATATTTTGCCATGTAGGACTTTGAAAAAGTTGGGTAAAGAGAAGGTTCGATTGATTCCAATAAGCACTTCCATTGCTGGATTTACTAGTGAAAGTAAAAGCCCCAAGGAGATTGTATCCATACGCCTGAAAGTTGGCCAAGTGGAAACTGACACAACATTCTTTGTCATGGATACTTTTACAAGTAAGTATAATACGTTACTTGGAAGAGATTGGATTCATGTAAATGGTTGTATTCCTTCTTCAATGCATCAAGCCTTACTGATTGTGAAGTATGAAAATGGAAAAGAAGTAGGGATTGAAGAAGTGAAGGCAAATCCACATCCATTTAGTACTTCAGCAAATTGTGTTGAAGCTGAGATGTACAAATCTGAAATCATCCCTTTAAGTGAAATAGCACAACCTGCCACCCCTCCATCCAGTGTGTTGGAAGTTGGAGAATTGACAGAGTTAAAGTCAAGGCTTAAACAAGCAGTTGATTATGAATCAGACAACCCACCAGATGAAGTTGCTTGGATGTAAGTCCAAGAGAGAGTTCGAAGAGGCCAACTCTTTGGCTTTGTTAAATTTATGGCTCTAAAAATAGAGTAGAAGTTGTAAGAAACAAATGATTGGGAATAATCATTGGCTGAGAAATTTGACTGGGGGTTGAGGCCAAGTGAAATCGAAGAAGCCTTTGTAGGCTATATGGATTCCCAAGATCCCTTAGAAGAAGTAGAATTGGGAGATGGAGTTGTTTCAAACACTGTGCAGATCAACAAGGAACTTGATGCTACTTCAAAGGCCAAATTGATTGCAGTGTTGAAAGAAAACAAAGATTGCTTTGCTTGGAGTTACAAGGAATTAACAGGTTTGAGTAAAGATTTGGTTGAGCATGGATTGCCTATCAAACCTAATTGTAAACCTTTTAAATAACTTCCAAGAAAAATGTCTCCTGAAACCATAGTATTAGTTAAGAAAGAGATTCAAAATCTTTTGAATGCTGGTTTTATCAGAACAACAAGATATGTGGAATGGTTATCTAACATTGTTCCTGTTATCAAGAAAAATGGAAAGATTAGGATTGGCATTGATTTTCAAAATCTAAGTACTGCAACTCCTAAAGATGAGTATCCAATGCCTCTAGTAGACATGCTTGTGGATAGTTCTGCAGGCCATAAGGTCATGTCTATTATGGATGGACATTCAGGATATAACCAAATTTGTATAGCTAAAGAAGATGTTCATAAAACTGCATTTAGAGTCCCTAGAAACATTGGAACTTTTGAGTGGGTTAAAATGCCATTTGGGCTAAAAAAAATGCTGGTACTAGTTATCAAAGGGCAATGAACACTATTTTTATGAAATAATTGGGGGTTTTCTAGAATGTTATATTGATGATATCATTGTGAAATCAGATTCTATGGATGATCATATAGAGCATTTGAAGACAGCCTTTTCAAAGATGAAGCATTATCAACTGAAGTTGAATCTTGCTAAGTATGCTTTTGGAGTAATGGCAGGAAACTTTTTGGGATATTTAGTCCATAGCAAAGGTATCCAGTTGATAAGAATAAAACTAAGGTTATAATTGAGGCAAAACCTCCTTCGAATAAGAAAGAATTGCAAAATTTCTTAGTCAATTGAATTTTCTTCAAAGTTTTATATCTAATACTGTAGGGAAAACTAAAGTATTTTCTTCTTTGTTGAAATTAAAGGACAGAGAGGACTTCGAATGGACAAAGGAGCATGATAATGCTTTCAAGGCCATTAAGGAGTACTTGCTCAATCCACCAGTTTTAGTTCCACCAAAGAAAGGAAAGCCTGTGAAGTTGTACTTAGCAGCAAACTATGACTCAATAGGAGTTTTGTTAGCTTAAGACAATGATGAAGGCAAGGAGCAAGCTATCTATTATCTAAGTAGGTTTTTAAATGATTGTGAAAGCAAGTATTCTGCAATAGAAAAGTTGTGTTTAACTTTGTTCTTTGCTTCGAAGAAACTTAGGTACTATATGATGCCTATAGTAACTTATGTAATTTGACAGACTGATGTTATGAAGTATATGTTGTCTCAACCTATACTTAGTGGCAGGATTGGGAAGTGGATTGTATCTTTAATTGAGTTCAGTCTTGAGTATGTTCCTCAAAAGTCAGTTAAAGGTCACGCTTTAGCTAACTTTTTGGCAGATCATCCAAATGGAGTGGAAACTTCAGAAATAGCTGATGTTGACACAGTTACAATTAAGCCATGGAAAATGTGGTTTGATGGTTCTAAAACATGTCAAATGGCTGGAATTGGAATGGTGTTGGAATCTCCTGAAGGTTTGAAAACCAAGTTTGGTTTTCAAATAAATGAAGGAGAATGTACAAATAATCAAGCAGAATATGAAGCTTTAATTACGCGCTTAGAAATTCTGTTGACTTTACAAGTAGACATAGTTGAAGTCTTTGGAGATTCTCAATTGGTTATAAATCAAGTAAATGGAGAATTCGGTTGCCATAGTCCTGGTCTAAAACCTTATCACCAGTATGTAAAGATTTTGGCTAAGCAATTCCACATGATTACATTCATTTATGTTCCAAGATTCTTCAATGGAGAAGCAGATGCAGTGGCACAAAGAGCATCAGGATTTAAGTTTATAACTGATGAAAGCAGAGAGTTTTGTCAATTGAGTTTAAGGAAGTCTCTACCTATGCTTAAGGATAGAAATATTGAATTTGAAGTGTGTGCAGTCACTACTTCTTCTAGTCAAGTTGATTGGAGACAACCTTTAATTGATTATTTGACAAAGCCTGATGCCAAAATAGATAGAGCAACAAGGCTCAAATCTTTTAATTATATTATTTATAATGGAGATTTATTCAAAAGAGGAGCAAATGGACTTCTGCTAAAATGTTTAAGCAAATTAGATGCTTTTAAAGTAACTACAGAAGTCCATGAAGGTATTTGTGGTGCTCATCAAGCTGGCATCAAAATGAGATGGTTGATTCAAAAGTATAAATATTATTAGCCTACTATCCTTAAAGATTGTATTGATTATGCCAAAGGATGTCAAGCCTGCCAAAAGACAGGGCCTCTTAAACGCTTACCTGTTACTGAATTACAGTATATAGTTAGAGGGTGGGTAATGGACATGATTGGTATGATCTATCCTCCTTCTCGAAGTAGAGATAAGTTCATCCTAGTTGCTACTGATTACTTTACTAAGTGGGTTGAGGCTCAAGCTTTTGAAAGTGTAACTCTAGAACAAGATATTGAGTTCATTAATGGTATAATTTACAGATTTGGGTCTCCAGAAACCATAACAGTGAGCAATGGATCCATTTTTTAAGGTAGAGCAGTAAAAGCTTTTGCAGCAACTCATGGAGTATCTTTGATCAATTCAACTCCTTATTATGCTCAATCAATTGGTCAGGCTGAATCAACCAATAAGATTATCAAAAGAGGTATTCAGAGAATGGTTGATAGAAATCCAGAAGAATGGCCAAATATGCTTTTGAATGTGTTATGAGCTTATCGAACCACTAAAAGGACTAGTACATGGACTACTCCTTTTGCTCTAACTTATGGTCACGATGTTGTTTTGCCAATGGAGATTGTTGTGAGATCACAAGGAGTTGCTTCTCAAAATAATTTGAACACTGGAGCATACTAAGCAATGCATATGGAGCTCGAAGAAATAGATGAAGAAAGAATTAAGGCTCTAAATCAAATTCTACTTCAGAAAACAAGGGTAGCCAGAAGTTATATAAAAAAAAGTGACTGTTCGAAGCTTTGATATAGGTGATTTGGTAGGGAAAGTAGTATTGCATATCAAAGAAAGAAAGCAATGACTTGGAAAATGAGCTCCAAATGGGGAAGGTCCCTTTCAAGTACATAGAAACTTAAATGGCATATCATTTAAGAAACTTAAGAGATGGGCATATCATTTAAGAAACATAAGAGATGGGCATATCATTTAAGAAACTTAAATGGTTTTGTTCATAGAAGGAAAATTAATGGGAGACATCTAAAGGCCTATGTCCCAACCATTTGGGAATCCTTTAGCAGAAGGTGAAATTATATGTAGTTTCTCTTTTGTTTGCTTGTGCTGCTCAAAGTTATGAGTTGTGTAAAAAAGCAAACAATTGAGATACAAGGGCTAGCACTTGGAAACATTGCATAAAAGCAGTACAAATGACTAAGCGAAATGAAATAACAAAATGTTCCATTAATCAGTCTAGAAACTGTACAAAAGTGTTTTTCCAATTGCTCAGAACATCAACACTTTTATTACAGATGAGGTCATAAAGTTCTTCTTGATCAGCAGTATGAAGTAACTGAGATTCAAGATTCCCTATGTTCTCTATAGCTAAGGAAGCTTTGGTTTCAAAAGTCTGCATGTTCATGTTTGTTTGAACAATCTCTCCCCTGACTGCAGCAAGAGCATTCATCAAACATGCTTCTTCTTCTTGTAATTCTTGTAGCTTGATAGCTTCAGCATCATAAAAAGAAGCTACAATATTGGCCTCATCTTCTAAGCTAGATAATTATGCTTTCAGACCTTGCCTTAAGAGATGACTTTCCTTTATCTCAAGGAGTTGCTTGGCCTTAGATTGAAAGTCAGAAGTAATATACAAGAATTGCTTGTGCATTGTTGGAGAATCAGGCCTTAAATAGGAAGCATCTTGACAACAAGTCTTTAGAGGCATTACAAGTTCTCTTTGAATGAGCATTTCGAACTCCAAATTTGAGAATTGTTTAAGGATTTCCTTCAGTTCTTGAACCTTTCCTTGAGAGAAAACAGGCTTGATCATCTTAGTAAAAGATGGATTGCGTCGAGCCTTGATCTTGACAATTGGAGAGTCAGGAATTGTGGTTGGAGCATTTGGCGTTGTGATTCTTGATGGAAATCACTTACTTGGAGCTTGAATTGTTCTAAAGGGACAGGAACATCAGTATGTGCCAAAGGAGCTTCCTACTAAAAAGAGATGTGAACACTATTAGGCCTCAATTTTCTAATAACATGGTAGTTACAAATTCAATAGGAATAAAGTGTAATACCTCAATTGAATGAACTTGTTCTTTTGAAGGTTTGCCACTTGAATGTCCCTGAGGGATATTCTTCTCAGTTGTCACTTTAGGCTGCTCAATGATAGGTGCAAGGGAGTCAGTTTGTTGAAATTCACTGATGAGACTTGTGTCACCTTCAGAAGCAAAAATTTTTACAACAGTTTGTGTTGAGATATTGAACTCAGAAGTTTTGCCTGTGTCAACCTCTTTAAAACCTTCTGAAACAGGGATATCTGCAACACTGGTGGCTGCAACAGGAGAAAGGATCTCTTTAGGTTCTGATTGAGATTTTGAAGTTTCAACTGCTCTAGTGGCCGGAACAGGAATAGAAGGACCAGGTTCCTGTGCCACAGTCCTTGAAAGAGATTCAGAAGCCAAATTGATCCTTTAAACTACATTTGTTTCACCAGTAGTAGGTCCAACTTCTTTTTGAAGTTCAACAGGTGCATGCTCAACAGGCTTTGAAGGCATTTCTTTTGAGGAAGAAACTTAAGCAGGTTTTGATTTGGGTTTCTTACTTGAAACAATGAATGATAAGAAGTGATTAAAAGAGTTAAATCAGATAGAGATTGAAAAAGAAGGCTTATCGTTTGACATTTGAGTAAGAGGAGTATCATCTGGTTCCTTACCCTTTGATTCTTCATATTCTGAGTCAGCAATGGCCAGTTTTCTCCTCTTCTTTATAGCCTTGTAGGCTTTTGCCTTTTCAATCTCTTCAGGATCAATTTCAATCTCTTGTTCCTTGGAGCCTTTCTTTCTTTTAGCTGCCATTTGGAAAGAAAAGAGTAAGGATGTTATGCATAATATGCAAAAAAATAAGTAAAAGGCTTATTGGAACATATAGTACTTGGCTTCGAAGATGAGAAGACAGAAGTTGGAACAGGTTCTTTCCTTGTCCTGGACTTTTTCCTTGGAGGAGATTCTGTATTTCAAATAAATAAGTAAGAAAGAAGGTACATTGAAGGTACAATTTGTTTGCACAAAGAATAAAAAGAATAAAAGGTACCTGTTGGAAAGGGAGGAGTGGCCTTTTTCTTCTGAGATCTTGTGGTCACCGTTGGCACAACTTGAAGAGGTAGAACATCAAGAGCTACAGACGCCATAGCAGAGGATGGAGAAATATGGTTCTTTTTCCCTTTTCTTTTGCTTTGTACCTCTGGTGTCTTTTCTTCTTGTTCCCCTTGAGGTTTACCCTTCGAACCAGCTCCAAAGCCATCATCTGATATGGATAGAGAGCTAGATTGGGCTGAACCTTCAAATGTGAGAGGCATTCTAATGTGTTTTGCAAAATTTTGGACAGTCTCAGTTCTATTATATAACTCCATGACATTGTGCCACCAATTTGTGAAATTAGAGAGAAGAGGGCTTTCAATGACAAACTGGGACGACTCAAACTTTGCCCTAAATCTTCTGAATTCTATATTAAGGCGTGAGATTTGGTTCTTATCAACTTTTTGCCTCTCAAAACGGGTAATATTCACTTCTCCAGGGTAAGGATAGGGGATAGCTTGCACCAAGCCAAATTGTCTGGCAAACTATGCAGGACAATAAGTTTCACCATGAGACTGCTCGCAGCCTCCAATAAAAGCCCCTATAAAAATCTCTCTTGGAAGGAGAATGTTTCCCCAAGCTTCACGATAAGTAATACTACCTCTCTGTTCCATCATTCTTCTTATTATCCATTGAGGACCAATATCCTAATTATAGAAAGGAAAGAATTCTTCTTCATCTTTATCCTTTTTCATGGTATAAAAATATTACAAATATCCAACCAGAGCAAGGGGATTTGAAGCCAAAACTGTGAACTTGTCCCCATAAATAATAAGTTGATGTTTGGCAGCAACTTTGTCGTCTGGAAAATAGGCTAAAAGCCAGAGTTGTAGGAACCAGAGAGGACCACCTAAGTTGAACATAAGTGGTTTTGTGGGATTATCAGATCCCACTTTGTAAACATAGCCTACAAAGTATGAGGCCAGGTCGATGGCCTCACCTTTGGAAATGGTATAGGCTAAAGGTGCAAATTCAAGCATAATTTTCTTACCACTGTGACAAAATACCATTTTGCACAGGGTGTACCAAAGTTATGCAAAGAACTCTATTAGATATTTCATCTACATATTTCCTCTCAACCTGTAAAAAGATGGCACATGAAGCATGAGTACCAGAATATTTGATATTTCTTAAAAATGGTATGTCAGTAGATGTAGAGATATCAAAGACAGGCCCAAATGGTGGAAACCCAGTGAGAAAAGATACATCTAAAACTGTGGTAGCCATCATCCCGCAGTTAAATCGAAAGTAATTAAAGGATGGGTCCCAAAAAGCCAAAGCGGCGTGTATAAAAGCAGGGTTTTGCTGTATACCATTTTGAAGTAAAGAGATGACATACAATAGCCCAGTCTGTTCTAACTCTTTCTTCTTGGCCTTCAATATACGTGTAGTCCAATCTTCCCATTCTTCATCATAATTTGGCCAACAGACAAAAATTTTCTTCGCCCAATTTGAGAAATTTAATGACCTGTCTTTTACAAGGTCACTTTCTTCAAGGTTGGGGTAACATGTAGTGAAATTGAGCGGCAGTTCAAGGAATGCAAGCCCTAAAATTTGAGTACCGGGTTTAATGGGATTTTGAATAAATGCATGGTTCTTTAGAAGGCCATCATTGGGTTTATTGAGTTCTATCTCAATTAACTTTCTAAGAACGAAGAAAGGAGTACCCTTTAGTTCTGAACTCTCGGAGGCCATGATTGCAGGAGTTTGAACGTAAAGGAGGGAGAGAAAAAGTGTTTGAAAGTTGAGAAAAGTGATAATGGAAATATTTTAAGCCCTAGATATACACGTTGTGCCTGAAATGGTATGTCGGTTCGAGTTAAAACGTTGGGTTAGAAGCTAACTGGGCCTGAAATATGTGTAGGCCCAAGCGTAGATTTATGTTTGAAGTAAAATTGAACCCTTTAGAATGTGTTGGGTTCAATTGTAAGACTACTAACTCTTTTAAACCATTTTTATTGGTTTCCTTTTAAAAGATTTATTATTCTTTGTTCAGTGGTTAATTTTATGTCTTGCTTTAATTGGTTTGAAGTATTTAAAAATGCTTCGAAAGGTATTATAGAATACAAAACAAACCATGAAGAAAACTAAATTTGCATTTAACATGAAAAATATTACATGCCGCATTTGCAAGTCCTATTACATCAAAGAAAAACTAAACTACTGGCATTGGAGCAACAACTGGGCTGGAATGAGTTGAAAGTAGTGAGGAAAGCTCCAAGTCACTAGGGCATGAAACCTTTCCCATGTGAAGGTAAAGACCAGCCTCTCCATCACCCTGACCCTGTTCTCTTCATCCAGCTTGAGCTTTTTCTCAATCAAAGGCCTAATTTTCAAAATCAAATTTTTGGCTTTGGTTTGAAGTTTGGCCAACTTGAAAGCATTTCTCTTTGTACGCCTCTTGAATTTCTTTTGATGCTGTTTGGAAGCCCCAATTGGGATTTCGAAGGAATTTCCCTTCAAGTCTTCTATCTTATTGTAAAGCTTAGTGACTTGATCGTGAACAATTTCATAATCACAGAGGGCTTGGTAGAAACCAAAAGCAGCATTGCTAGATTTCATCCACATTCGAAGAAGAGGAATCTGACATCGAAATGAGTGGATGAAAGAGCCAATTTGCTCAAAGACAGCACACTGAAGGGTCTCACATGCCCACAAGAAGTTCTTGTAAGGGATATCTTCTTCCAAAATTTCCATATCCAAAAAGGCAAAGCCAGCCAAGACTTCTTCAGCTTTGATGGCATCAGAATGAGGGAAAATGGTATAAGAATAGTCGGCATGAGAAGAGGTGGGATCAAACTTGATATTTTTCAATTCTTCGAACCAATCAGGATTTTCTGGAAGGGCTCGAATGGGAGGAGAAGTAGGATCAATAAAGTTTTCAAAATGAGGCCTTCGAACCTCATTTAACCAATACATATATTGCTTGGTAGCTCTCCGTTTGAGTTCACCATAACCAGCAAAACCTGATTTCTCTGGTTCTTCAACTTTAAAGAATTGAGATGGAACGCCCCGATTTTCGGAAGCATTAATTTAAATCATTTAATAAAAGATTAATACAAATAAAAAGGATCTCATTAATAAAGCAGTGGAAATAACATAATTGTCTTAGTTCAAGCACAAATAAACATAGTATTTTTATTGGGAAAATTAAATTACAATTTTCCAACACAAAAATAAGGGAGATTGGCTCTACGGGTTAAGGTTGAGATTTTGATCCCAATGCTCCTTTTGAGCCTGATCCATTGAAAAACCTTCTGTTCCAAAATAAGCGTCGCCCTCGACACCTACGCCTCCTGTTTGATCATAATCTGGCATAATACGTCCGAGTCGCAAAGCAACATCATGGTATTATACCAGGGTCACCCAAAGTGTAACACCGTGAGCGATAAATCACTCAATAGCTACACTAACCCCCAACTCTTACATTACATACACGTACAACATATATGATTGAAAAGCAGTAATTAAAGGAATAAGCAGGAAATAAATCGTAAAGTAGAAATTAAACACATAGCTGATTTCATTACTAGCCATTAACTTACATGTTCATCTAAGTTCTCAACCTAGAGAACTTTCCTCCCGGTTAACCACTAAGGAATATGACCAAACTGTGATTTGTTCCCCCCTTGCTTGCCCTTCACTCGGGGGCCCCGACGGAAGGTATAAGTTACGTACTTAATCCAGCCGTCAGCCGCCTCGCAAGGATGAATTTCCCAGGGACAAATTTGTACCACTGGGCTACGTATGGCAACTGCCAGGTCCTGTAGGTATATAGCCGAATCTGGTCTATAATACTTCCACCCTTATAACGCCTCAGAATTCAAATGAAGCAAATCACAGAGTGTCACATCCTAGGGTTTCAAAATCAAGGCAGACTGCCAAACAATCCTCCGAAACAAATCACTTGGCGGAACTGCCATTCAACAACAATCTCGGGGTAACTCCCCATCAATCAATTCCAATTCACTTTTTCATTAACCTCATCGTCTATGTGATATCCGCGTACAATCACCCAACCCGGGAACCTAGTTGTCCATTCTAACAATCCAACAATTTGCTGATAATGTAATACCACAAGCGAAGCAAAGCAATAACAATATCTTAACAAGAAAAGTAAGGCGATAATGACATTTCAAGGGTCACAAAATCAAACAACACGATTCACAAGTGCACAAGTTATCACAAACCAAAGTAATTGAGAACAAGGGGCCTTAGCGTAATTAAATACAGTATAGGGTCATAAACGTAATTTATAGAAATAGGGGGTCGTCCTCGAAATTTTAAGTACCTATAAGGGTAACAAAAGTAATTTCACTGTTCTAGGGTCCTTCGCGTAATTTTTTTATTAACTTTGGGGGCCTTTTGTAAATAAAGCTTTATGCAAGGGCAAAATTGTAATTTTGCCACAACGAAGGGTAAACACGTAGAATACCTTATTAAAACCCACGAGATAATATAAGAAATGTATACCATTTTCTAAAATCTTGACACTTGCAATAATATAATCGACATGTCTAATAAATAAACAAGTATGGTTGCAAAAATGGTCAATCGATAATCCCGGGCACAATTCCTAATCTGGTCATGTACTTGGTAATTAAATTAGATCATGTTTAATCTAATGTGATACAAAATTTTACAATACAAGGTTAAAATATAAAGTAACAAAAATCTGCGATTAAAATGTTAAAAATCTAAAGTTTAGGGACCCAACAATAATAAATCTAAAGTTTAGGGGTCAAACTGTAATTAATAAAAAATTAGGCCCGGCGTAGTTGACCGTCCAAACTATTCACTTGATTACAAGTTGGTGGCTATACCGAGTGAGGTGATAGCCATGCGCTCCACCGATCGAAACGTCCAAGTTTTGTTTATACACAATGAAAATTTACAAATAATATATCAAAATGTTCGTTAGGACATGAAATACACTTCTATCACAGAAAAAGTTGGATTTGAAGTGGTTTGGACATGACCCAGTAGCTCGGAATGTCAAAAACGCATATACACTGCTTCCCGACGATCGAAACGCTTGGGTTTTATTTCTACTTAACGAAAATCAACGTATTATATATCAAAACGTTCGTTATGAAATGAACTACAACTCTATCATGGAAAAAGTTGGGTTTGGATTGTTTTGGACGGGACCCAGCAGCTCAGAAGGTCAAAAACGAATTTACACTACCTTGCAACTAACGAATTACTCGGGTTTAACTACATTTTACATAAACAAACACAAAAAAAAATATGTACTTGTTCCCACTCTTAATCACAACCATATTGGAATTAAAACATGATAGTACACAATGAAACATCTCAACAAACATAACATATACTTGATAACTTGGTCTGATAATTTCCAGCAAACATAATTTGGTTCCACGTGTTTTGCAATTCGAAGGCCACAATAAGGTACACATGTTACTAAGCCAAGGTTAACAACATGCATGCCACCAGTTGTTGAACAAATCTGATTTTTCTCCTATACACTCTCCAACGTTATAGCCGTGTGAAACAATAATAAAACTGGGTTCGGTTTTGATGAACGAGTGCTTTTCTTTTCATTTTTAAACCATAGAAATAACTCATAAACATCATAATATATTTAGGAAAGGTGGAGAAAAGTTATACTACCTCTCCTCCGAAGTCTAAGCGTAAAAATGGGATTTTTGGCAAAAATACGTGAACGGGAAAGACAACCGGAAGAGAAGGCCACGGGGTGGTGTTGAGGTGAACGGTTGGAGCTTGGTGGCATATGAGAAGGAGATTTGGAGTGTTTTGAGGGTGCTTGAAGTATAAGAGAAGATTTGTGACTATGGGAATGTGTATACTAAGACCCAACTTTCTCTCTCTCTCCTAAACACTCCATTGATGCTCCAAGTGTTTCTTCCCTTTTGAGTTTACTCTGAGTGGGTTTAAAGGGTAGAGGTGAGAGTGAGAGTTGTGGTGAATATTTCGGATGAGAGAAGGGAACAGAAATAGAGGATTGGTTTTTGGTATAATCCAATGGATTAGGGGGGTGTTTAAGGGTCTAGTGGTTAATGGTAAGTGACCATGGTGGTTGTCTAAACCCCATTGGCTGATTTTAAATGTGTGTCAAAAATAGCCATACATGGAATGACATGGGAGGAGATGTTGATGGACATAAAAGTGAAAGGTGAATTAGACCATAAATCGGTTAGGAAGCAACTCGGTTAATGAGGAACTAAATTGAATTTGGAACTAAATGGATTGTGTAATAGATGGGTAACTATACCTACATCCATATTTGGGTTCACGGCCAGGAGGGCTAGGTAGTTAAGAAGAAGTGCGCACACGACACCCACTCATGCACTCACATGTTTGAACGCGTAGAAATTTTACAAGAGTGTATAAAAGCCAAAATAAAAAAAAATGTCCTAATTTCATGAAATAAATTTTATAAATAGAAATGCTATTTTAAAAAAAAATCCGGACCATTACATCAAAAGTAAGGCAAGAAGCAATGAGGTTGTCCAAAAGAGCCATATTTGGATCATCCCTGATGTAGGGAGAAAAATACCTACTCATTGCCAGTGAGCGATATTTGCTCCAACCTTGGATAGAAGAAGGGCCATCCATCTTAACCACTACTATTTCAGTGGAAAATGGTAATCTCCACATTGATGGCTCCGGAGTAGAAGGAATAGGAGGGTTCCATGGATCAAGGGGTGTTTGCTCTTCCATTTGAATCACCACATAAGAACGATTACTTCTAATTTCACCAACAATGGGTGAAACCAAGTTTTCAGTTTGGCCAAGAGAGAAACCATTAAGATCCATGTTTTTTAAGGCATTTTGGGTAGTGGTAATATCAGCCATTTGAGTAGCGAAGTTTGAAGTTTGAAGAGAAAATTGGCCTTGAGTGTTAACCAGCAATTGGGTACATTTATAGATGGAAATTGACAATGAAACGATTCAAATTTTTGTGAGTGGAGAACGTGCAAGTTAACTACCATTGCCCATAAATTTCTCATTGGAAATAGAGGAATTGCTCGTAACTTCTTCATTGGAAGTGGAACGAACTACCAATAACTTCCACATTGGAAGTATGTAGGAATTCGAAGCAGCAAAGACACATTAACACGTATTCAAATTCCTTGAATAACAATGTTAATGCGGGGGGGTATGTTTAGATGTAAAATTAATACATCCAGTAATTAATTGACATGTAATTAAGAATTCCAAATGTTGGCAGCTTGATGTTAATGAAAAACACTGGATTAAAGGTTCATAAAATGGATCAATACGATTTCGTACTTGTATCCAATTTGAAAAGCAGTTATAAGCCAGAGAATAAACAAAGAAATTGGTTTCACACTGTTATAAAATTAAAACAGCTACACTGTTGAAAGTAATATAGCCACACTGTTAACTACTGAAAAGCATGAATTACACGTGTAAACATATAAAATAAGATGGTTGACAGTTGAAACACGTGGAGCAAGCCGTGCAAGGCAGTTACTCTTTAAAACTAATTATATGATTTGAATTAATAACCGTGCAGGTTCAGATTTAAAGTTTCTGGAGAAAGATTGAAGTAATTTAAATTCAGATGCTTTTGGAGGGAAGAAACTACCTTTTTGAAATGAAATGATCAAGTTTGAAGTCAAGAAATCAAGCGGGAAGTTCAAATTGCAAGCAAGGCCTATAAATAGAAGAAGTTGAAGAGTGAAAAACCCTCGGACAAATCTTCAACAAACAGCAAAATGATGCTTGGTTTGTTCTTTGGCAGTTAGAATTGTAGTTTTACGAATTCGACTCAGTTCGAAGTAGATTAGGAAGTAGATGTAAGTAGTTCTTGTAACAATCAAGTGTTCAAAATTCATGTTATCTTTCTATTTGAAGTTGAAGACGATTTCGAAGTAAGTGTGTCTTTGATTTGTAAATCAAAGTATCTTGTTTCTTTATTGTTCTTTGATTTCCTGAGTGAATTGGTTTACATTTCTTCACTTTGAAGGAAAAATCCTCTCAATTGAGGTAATTGAACCACTTAAACACAGTTGTCTGATTAGATTTGGTTTTTCAAAGTTAATCTAAGGGAGAAGATTTAAAGGCTCTCTCTGGCACGCTTGCACACAATCATTTTCCGTAACAAAGACGTAAAAAAACCAAACACCACTGTACATTCAACTATAGCACAAGATTTAGTTTGCGTTCCGATCAATGACCTTTCCAAACCCGATTCATCTAAATTTTTATAGCATAAATTTAATCAATATGCACAGCAAAATCAATGGTCTTGATCATCTTGATTGTGTTGCGGTCACGTGGTAGCTATACATTCAACTACAGTACAATATTTAGATTGTTATCAACTACATTAAGTGTATAGATTTTAAAGGTTATTACCAAGTCAATGTTTACGATGGACGATCTGAACCGTTAGAGTTTCATATCACGCTGATATCATCACTGTTGCCAAAATCAGAGATCATCAGATATCGGCAACTGCATGATTGGATCACATTTAATGCATCCCAAGGCATTAAAGTCCTATAGTGGACAACCAAAGCTCCAACTAATTTTTTTGGGTGATCGGAACCGTCTAACTTTTACACATAATGGAGTCCTTCATTCATATGAAAAATTAAGTGAATCACATATCCGTAGCCATTTAATCACAAGAAAGCTATCATTAAAAAAAACAAATAGGGTCTAGATCGATGAGCTTTCTAAACCCGATGAAGCCAAAATTTTATGGGAATGATTTAGTCAATAAGCGCCACAAAATGAATTGCCTCGATAGTTAAAATAGTTTGCTTTATTGAGATCCGCTTCATATTTGTACCAAAGACTATTACAAAATACATAACATATAATTAGAAACATTTTTGTCACAATAAATCTTAACCAAGGATAACTTGAGCTAGAAAAAAAAAGTTTCTGTTGCGCCATGCTTCGTGCTGTGCCTCGTGCCGTGCCATGCCGACCCACTTCCATGTCGTGGCCGTGACCGTGCCCGTGCCCATCTAAAACCATGCTCGTGTCGTGTCATGCCAAATTTAAATGTGACGTGTCGTGCCGTGCCGTGTTGTGCCTGTGCTAGCCCGACCCGTTTGACACCTCTAGGTTGGTTTTAGTTTCATTAGCAAGTCGTGTTGTGTCTTAAAAAATATTGGACACATTCATTATGGAATCAAAATCATACAAAAACGATTGTTACATCCAAACCATCTCCGCATCCACACAGTGTCTCAGGAAAAAAAAATTCCTCTACAAACCAGTGCCCCTAACTGAAGAAGAAGAAGAAGTGGGATTGCGAATCTTCTCTTCAAATAGGTGGGAGAGAGAGAGAGAGAGAGAGAGGGAGAGAGAGAGTGTGTTGGGAAATTAGTAAAGTAAGAGAGAGAAAGGGGAAGTACACGTGAGAAAAGAGGAAAGAGTTAACGGCCACTTTTGGTAGATGATGTCTCCATTACATCTGAAAAGCTAAGTGCTGAAGTGGATGACTTCTGATTCAATCCGACTTGTATGACTTGTGTCAGGCTTCTATTGGCTCCGGGTACCACGTGTGTGTGACAGCGTGGTATCCTATTGGCACCCAAGTTTTTCTCGTGACGTTATGTCCACGGTTTAAGGGGAAGCGGATCCTCTATCCTGTTTCCCCTGTCCCAGTTGCCTTTATACGATACCTATCGTTGCACCAAAAACAAAATCACCATGCCACACCCAATCTCCTCGCTACTGTAAAACCCTTGCCGACAAAACACTTTCACTACGGGAGATCGCCGCCTCCCTCATCGTAAACCCCTCAATCCTTTGTCTGCCGCAACGAGAGCAACATTACATCAGTAATTTCCTCTCACGAAGCCCTCGTACGGCCATAATTAGAAGAAAAAATCCTTTAATTCAAGAAATTGTGAACATAAGTGCAACAGCCTGAGGTTGAAGTGTTACTTAAGATATTAATCATGGTATAAAATCAGTGAATGATCTAATCTGCAATTTAAAGGCAAACGAAAATGATAATAGAATTTATTTTTGAACACGTTGTATATATGCGTATATGCACAAAGAGAGAGAGGAGGAGGAGGAAGAGGAAGACAGATTCAATACATTACCAGAAAAATGATTCAGTATCGAAGATGTGGTGGTGGAAGGAGAAGGGAGAGAGGAGCTCCGGGGGGAGGGTTTTGACGGGAAGAGGCCGGACGAGAAACTAAGGGTCTTGCAATGGAAGCCATCGGCTACCCTAAATTGGCCGCATTAGCAGGAAGATGAAAAGGGAAATTTAGTGTAGATTAATTATTTCGTTTTTGGTGCAACGAACAGGTGTCATATAAAGGCAACTGGGACAGGGGGAAACGAACAGAGGATCCGCTGCCGGTTTAAGGTTGTCAAATGAGCCAGTTCCTTTAAGGAATTGGATTGTCCTGTCCGCCTCATTTATGGGTCTTTCTCGGGCTCACTTCAATGATCGAAACTGTTCACTTTATAAATTTCGTTGGGATTATAAGCTACGCCAAAAATAAACATTGGTTTGATACCGTTTGCTGTTTGGTATGTTTGGAACACAAATGTTCCGGAAAATGAGTTGAGATTCAATGTTTCACTTTATTTTTTTAGTTTTTTTTCAGTTTTAATGTGTGATTGAAACCATATCAAATGCCGTCTGATGAATATGATTTTTTGCGTGACTGAAAATCTCGGCAAACTTTAAAACTTGAATAGTCTCGATCATCATAGAAGACCCGAAAAAATCCCCACAGACTGACAAGATTGGATAGTCTTGTCACTCAAAGAAAGTGGAGAAGATCGAACTCATTTATGTATCATTACACGACTAAGCACGAGGTTAATTTAGACACAGACATTGATGTCCTCAATGAGTTCCATCCAAATACTCCATCGATAACCTTAACAAATCTAACAACCACCACACTGCTAATACTTATGCTACTAGATAACACAGACACATATTAACACGCCCTGAGTGAGTCCAGTACCACCCATAATTTAGAGATAGACAGAGAAAGTAGCGACATTGATTATTTCTAACACAGACACTTATCACACACATCGACATGCCCCGAGTGAGTCCAGTACCTCCATCAACATCAAGTAAGTCCTCTAATTAAGTCCAACAAGCTCCCTGACATTCATTGGATAAACTTCGTTTTTGGAATTGGAAGCATAGGCATTTCTTGCTATGTGCACATTCACAGCTTCAGTTGGATGCAACCCATCAAAGAACACATGAAGGGTCCTATTTGCACAGGTTGAGCCTCCTCTTTTGCATAGAACCCCAATTGTTGCCACTTCACAACATGGACTGCTTGTATCACTAAAACCTGATCAAAAAACATCAAGGCATTAATGCTTTTAGTTTTTCCCAGTTCATTTGGTGATTCCTGCTCGGATAAAAAACTGCTCTGATCAAGACTTTCCCTGTCATTTTTTTGGATGATTCCTCTTGAGACCTTTAAAAACATGTTTTAAATACATTGGACGGTTGGGATCACGAAAATTTGATCAGGAAAATAGGGTGTGGACGGAAAGTCTGCATTTTAGAGTGTGGATGGAAGTAGACTGTATAAATACCTGTTTTAATATTACATACGGACTAAGTCGAGCTGTGTTTCAAGAGTTGTTTCAACCTAGCCCATTCTACTAAACCCAACACAATCATATGGGCCTGAATATCAATATCCAGCCCAACAAAACATGTGTGAGAACCAACAAAACATCAACAATCCAAAATTCTTGAGAGTTGAGACATGCCCGAGGACTGATCTGTCGCCACACCGGCATATCTATTCAACAATGTTAGGTACCGAAAATTAAGTTTCGTCCCTTGAGAAGACTTGAGAGTCTGTTAAATAACTACTGTTGATGATATATACTCAATATGGTCACCAAAGTATTACTCAGTTTCAATAACTTTGACATCCTAGAAGAAATCATTTGTTGAATCCAAAAGTTGTTCAACTTTTGTATCATTTTAATTTGATATCGGTAATGCAAAAACTAGAATATCATACCTGTGGAAGCAGGATTTCTGATGATATCCCTGATGATCTTGTAAGAATTGACAAACACAAGGTTAGAAGCAGGCATTTGTGGCTTGATGGCATCTACCAGTGACTTCAAACGGTTGTTGAAGAGGTGAGCAGCTTGGTTCAGTTTTTGTGCACAACTAGCCTTGTTATTCTTCTTCGCCGACTGGTGCATTGCCTTAGCCACTGGGGTGCACCCAATTGGGTTCAGTGACATCAGCACAAATTTCCGGCCTCCCTTATCATATAACCTCTGCCATTTCTCACAAATGTAAGGTTGGTTACTTTTGCAGAGACCTACTTTGAAACAGGCATGACAGGCTAATATTGGAAGGAAAAAAACAATTTGGCATAATAATGGAAGAGTTACTTGTATTTTCTTGTAACAATAATGGTAGAATTATTTGTATTTTCTTTTTTTGCCATTCGATATACATTGGGGGGTCAACGGGGGAGTTAGTGAGCCCTCGAAAACATTCAATATCCGGATAAGGACAACAGATCTTCCTAAGGCGCTAACGTACTGGGGAATGTAATGCTCAATTTATGAAGTTCGTTGAGAAGATCAGCAAATACCCCTTAGTTGAGAGATAATCAATGTACACAGAATTCATGTCTTAAAGATTATTATCTATCCCAAAATCCCCTAACATAAAGCATCTCATGTAGGTTATCGAAAAAATCGCACTTGTTTTTTTTTGGAGTATTCAGGTTGTCTTGTTATGATTTTTCTTTTCTTAGGCTTTTGGTCCAAACATTTTACTTACAATTTTTTTTTTTTTCTCTCTTCTAGAATGGTCCAAAAGTTTTAAAATATATATGAGATGTTATTTTCAAATTGTTGTGTCATGGATCCCTTTTCCTATGTGTACGTATTTGAAGCCATGCCTAAATTCACTCATATGATGTGATGATTATTGCAAAACACGCGGTTGCAAAACTATTATTGACAGATGAATATGATTTCATAAGATATATATTACTACCATATGCATTGTCACTCTATATATGTAGTTCAATTCGATATCCGGTCAAATGCATGGGCACATATGATTCAAAAAATGATCGTTGAACCATGAAATTATATTGGGACAAATGAAGAGAAATATTGAGAACAGAGGATCCCATGTTCCACCCAAGACTCTAGTCTCTGCCCTCACCACTCAGATCTGCCTGGTGAAGAATTAAATGGCCGGAGGGACCAATCTGGTCAAGTCAATCGTAGTCCGTTCAAGAAGAAACAAGGACAAGGGGCCACAAGGCTTGTCCTGCTTTTTCCAACATGAAAAGGTACACATCTTTAACTACTCCACTAATTTAGGCGCAATATTATACAGTAGGAGACTGCTGTCCTTCTATGTTTGCTATGACCCCGTTAATTACTCCTTGTTGGATCTGAATCGTATTACGTTAAACTCGTTGAGTGAGCGATACATACGCTCTACTAGAAAATCATATTGCTCGACCTTTGGAGTCACATATAGAATGGCATTATCTTGAAAGTTTACGTTGGAAATTATATCCGTATGCTTATAAAAAAGGAAATGTTAATGACAACCTATTTGGTTGTGAACAAAGAATGAAGAGGACAAAAAATACAATTTTTGATGCATCTTTAACACTTTTTAAATCACTTTAACACATCAAAAGCCGTGTTTTTTTTTTGTCATATTCCTCCCTTATTCACAACCCAATGGGTTGTTATTAGCATTTTCCTATACATAAACTACTCAAAAAGCCAAAAGGCCAAAAAAACCACATAGCAGAACGGGCCCCAATGTGTGGGAGCTTTTTTGGTTCTTGCAACACCCACCACTATGCTCTTTATTTTTTTTTTTTAATGTTGTATACATCAACGAAGGTTAGCGGGTAGTTAGTATATTGGATATTGTGCTTTTGCTTGGACCAATTTGGTACTCCACAAAATGCATCCAAATTCGTATGGTGATACAGAAGCAATTAATGGCTACTGACACCTCTACATTTTATTTGTTGCACCATATTATAGACCCATGTTCATATACATATACAATTCTTTCCCTAAGGGCTAAGCATATAGAAATTTTTTGTCAAAATACTATTATCAACGCAAGTATAATTCAGTTTTGAAACGTAGTTTACAAGTACTCCAAAGCGCATTTAAAGTCGCACTAATACCTCTTCCAAATAGAAAATTTTGCACTAGTATGCGCTAACCAATAACACACTGCCACATCACCAATTGAGTACATCATTTGTGAGTTATTACATCGGAACCCTGTTTCCTCTTTCTCCAAACTCCAACTCAACTAATGTTTACTACTTACTATTTTATTTTATTTTTTGATACGGTATTTTATGCATGTTGGAAGTGAAAAAGAAAATGAAGTGAAGCAATAAGTAAGGCTGAGAAAAGGCATTGAAAGCTTGCCTTAAGTTGAGCAGAGAGTTTGGTGATAAGATTGGTAGTGAAAGCTTCAAGACTAGCAGGGCTAGTGTCATTGCTGAGAAAGTAGTTGAATGAGTAGTCGTTCCCTCCACTTCCCACCACAAACAGGTACTTGGGCAGTGATTCTCGGCTTCCGCAACCCAGTTGTGCCTCCAAATCTGGCAAAGTCACTTCCTCAAAGTTTCTGATCTGTCGGCTTAAACTAATCACTTTGCCCTGAATAAATGAAAACCCACAATCTGTTGGGTTAAAAGACATATTTCTTCCCTTGTCTTGTTGATTAAGAAGAAAATGACGCTGGAAATAATAATAACAAAAATAAAAAGAACAATAATCTTGTTTTTGCATGCACTTTGAACAGAATGAAAAGTTTGGAAGAAGGTTTTTGAGGAAACCGGGGTATTGCAATCTTTTCCCCTTAGTCCTAACAACTTCCCCGGGTGTCCGTTGTGGCAGAACACATCTTACCCATCACTTGGAGCAGGGCAGGGGTCTGATACCATTTGTAACGACCCGGCCCGTCTGACCATGGACCGCCTTTCGGCCCAAACACTTGGCCTGAAAAGGTATACCTAAGAACAAGGGCAGAGGCACCTTGGGTTTGGGAGATGCCCCCCCCCCCCCCCCCCCCCCCCCCCCCCTATTAAAATTTTATATATAGGCAAATTTTCTAGCAAGGACCTCCCGTCAATAAGAAAAAATGTAATTTTTTCACGTTAAAAATTGTTTTTGGGAAATCCGAACCGTCCAATGTGTTCGAAAAGTGTTTTCAAGGGTCCACGCGGGAAATCTTCAAAAAAAAAAAAAACCGGGAAGGGCTTGATCTAAGCAGTTTTTCCCAAAATTGTACATTGAAAACACCTTATGAACACATTGGACGGTTCGGATCGTCAAAAAAATGCTTGGATCACGTATATATATATATACAGGGAGCCCTCCAATTATCCTATTTCCCGATCAAATTTTCACAATCCGAACCGTCCAATGTGTTTAAAAGGTGTTTTTAAGGGTCCACGCGAGAAGTTAGTGAAAAGAAATACCAGGAATGGCTTGATCTGATCAGTTTTCGATAAAAAAAAAAATAGGAGTCCCTGATGGGAAGATTTATATATAAGATATCTAGTTTTTTAGCAGCAATATTAATAAATTAGGTTTGATTTAGCAAAAAAAAAAAACAGGTTATTTCACATTTTAATTTTTTTATTTCTTTCATAACAAAGCAAATGAGCATGCGAGTGTTGTCGTTGCATAAAGTAATAGAACAAAATGATTCATATTCTTTTACTGCATTAGATTGCAATAATTTCAATGTGCATATGTATTACACGAGAAAACAAATACTCTACGGTATAATTTGTTTACGTGTATACAATAAGATGTCAATTACTTCGGCCCCCCTACGATTAAAATTCTGGCTCCGCCACTGCCTAATTAAGAAGGTACCAATGTGGAATTGAACACCCTTTACCCCCAAACCTGGGGTATTGCAGAACGACTCGGATTATTTACCTAAATCTAATTTTTCTTGATATATTTTTCAATAGGATATTTATCATGGCTAAGAGATAGATATATTTACAATAGCAGGTTGACTATGCTAGTCAAGGCAGCCGCTAATGCTAACAACATTTAAGTAAGAATAATAGAAGCTATACATTAATTAAGTGACTATATAGAAGAAGTATTAAAAATATTTAGTCAAGTTGAGGGATAAAAAAAAAAGTTTTAATTTCTCTATCGCAAGTTTTAAACAGTGTCAAAGTTGGGGAGAGAGAGAGAGAGAGAGTCTTACAGCAAGAGAGCCAGTGTCATCAAGAATGCCAGAACCACCAGAAGCATAGTTGACACCATGGACAACCTTGCTCCCCTTTGTGGAAGGATTAGTGAATGGGGGAATATAGTAACCAAGCTTAAGCTGGTCACCAAGAAGGTCAATCACATTCTTGCCATTGGTAAATCTACCAGAAGGGCCAAGAGGGAAGTCTATCCCATACGGGGAGTAATCAGCCTTAGCCATTGATACATTAAGGAAGTTGTTGTTCCCATTGTCAACCAAAGAGCTTCCAAACACAAACATTCCTTTGATCTTATTATCTTCTCTGCTACTGTTAGTGGAACTAGTACTACTGCAGTAGCAGCAGCTCAAGCCGTGAGCTAGGACAGAGAAGAAGCATAAGAGGAGAAGATTTGGAGAGGCTTTTTTAGACATCAGCATGTTGATATTGCTTTTGGAAAACTAAGGAGGAGATTGCTTAATTTTGGGAGAGTGTTGCAAAAGTACTTATAGGAAAAAGAAGCCTATCACCTTCATCAATAAAGGAGTACTAAAGCCCCAAAACAAAACAACAATAACTGGAATTTTGCATTTCCAATAGTTTGACCTTTTTCCCCGCATTAATAGAGCCTCTAAAATTTGATGGAGCTAGAGATTCTTTAGATTTGTTTGGGCCCTGACACACGTAGAGTCTCATACCCTTTTACTGGACGGCGGGGATGGTCCTGATGCGTTCGACAATTTTGATTTAATTTTGATTTATTTTCATTAGTAAAAAATTAAAGCGCATTCGAACCCTCCAAAACACGATTGGAATGACTGTGCTCCTTTTTTCACCACACATTGTGGTGGGGTTCAAGACGCTTTGTCTTGGATCCGACCTCAATGTATTTTTTTGGGTAAATCAGCTTAAAATAAAAAAGGGGTTAACCGAATGTACAACCTACAAGAGGCATACCCAAGGGAGGACAAAAGAGAAAAAATAAAAGGAAAAGATAGAGAGGCCAAACGGCTACAAAGGAATGCATGTAATAATATGGGGGAGATAAGCAAGAGTTTCGGCTCCATCTAATAGATGGGGGCGGAAACACAAACATCTAATATAAAAAATAGCTAAATCCTACATTGGGAAAATGGGAAGTCAAAAGGACAAGCTGAGATATGAACGCGCCAGCCAGTTGTAAGTGGTCTTCAACGTGGACTGGAAATGGGATCAGATTATATGAAACACTTGGCCCGGTTTAAGATGAACGTGGAGCATGTGGCAGCCAAATGACCTCAATGTATTGTTGAAAAAGGGTTTGGAAATACCACGTGGTGATGCCTCAGAGACTTTGAACAATATTTTAAATTTGCAAAAATGATATCTTATAATCAAAATGTATATTTAAAACAGTCTACCGAGTATACAAACTCCAATCATTATTATTATTGTAAGCGATGATAGCTCTGTTTATAATATTTGTAACAACACATTCCTCCCCCCTCAAATGTGACTAGCTAGCTAGGCTTCACTTTAAGAAGGCCCCAACACGTTTAAATTATCAGATAGGCCGGCGTGCAGGATTATTTACCAATTCATCTAGAAGAATAACTTGTGATAAAATATGTAGAGTGGAATACCCATATTTTAATTAATTACTCCATCAAGTGGTGATCAAAAAAGTTTAATGACGTCTTGGTGTTTCTTTATCTTAATTATGTCACTGAGGAAAATTGTAAAAAAATGATCATATAACCTGTTAATATGAAATTTTTTTCAGCATATATAGAAAAAGTGGTTCCAAGAAATATGTAAACAAATTTCGAATTTGTTGTTATATTGTACATAATTAGAGAACTTCGACCCACTCTTATAAACATCGTTTCTTGTTGAAAGGGTAACGTGATTTTTACATTTTCAACCACTTTTTACATAGGATGACACTAAAGATTATAAAGACAAGCGCTCTAAAAAAGATCATGCCTAATGAACTTTTTTTTTTCAATATTTAGACGTAATTTCTAGCTTTTAGATTAATCTCTTCAAAACGATAATTGATCAGTAACTTAACACAAATTTTAAAAATCAAAAACTGTGAACAAAATATTAAATATGAATTTTAGGTAAGCTTCTCCTCCGGACTCCGGACTTCCGGACCTCCATGATCCGAAATTTTTTTTGACGATCTGATCCGTCCAATGTGTTCAGAAGGTGTTTTCAAGAGTCCACGCGAGAAATCTTCAAAAAAAAATACCGGGAAGGGCTTGATCCAAGCAGTTTTTGTAAAAATTTTATATTTACAGTTTTTGCGAAAACTGCTTGGATCAAGCCCTTCCCGGTATTTTTTTTTGAAGATTTCTCGCATGGACCCTTAAAAACACCTTTTGAACACATTGGACGGCTCGGATTTTCCAAAAATAATTTGCAACAAAAAAAAACTCACTTTTTTCTTATTTTCGGGAGGTTTGGACTAGAAAATCCACCTATATACATATATATATATATATAGGTTCCACTTCCTATCCGGACTCCGGACTTCCGGACCTCCATGATCCGAGCATTTTTTTGACGATCCTGAAACGTCCAATGTGTTCAGAAGGTGTTTTCAAGGGTCCACAGTTTTTGCAAAAAAACTGCTTGGATCAAGCCCTTCTTGGTATTTTTTGTTGAAGATTTTCTGCGTGGACTCTTGAAAACACCTTTTGAACACATTGGACGGTTCGGATTTCCCAAAAACAAATTTTTAAACGTGAAAAAATTACATTTTTTCTTATTTACGGGAGGTCCTTACTGGAAAATTTGTCTATATATATATATATATATATATATGGGGAGAGCTTCTCCTCTGGCCTCCGCACCTCCGGTCCTCCATGATCCGAGCATTTTTTTGACGATCCGAACCGTCCAATGTGTTCAAAAGATGTTTTGAGGGGTCCACGCGGGAAATCTTCAAAAAAAAAAATACCAGAAAGGGCTTGATCCGAGCAGTTTTTTGCAAAACTGTAAACATACAGCTTTTGCAAAAAACTGCTTGGATGAAACCCTTCTCGGTATTTTTTTTGAAGATTTTCCGCGTAGACCGTTGAAAACAACTTCGGAACACATTGGACGGTTTGGATTTTCCAAAAACAATTTTTTAAAGTGAAAAAATCAATTTTTTCCTTAAATCCGGGGTCCAGATAGGAAATTTTCGGTATATATATATATATATATATATATATATATATATATATATATATATATATATATATGTAGTCCACTTTCGGTCCAAACTCCCGAATTTTTTTTTTCAAATCCTGCAGTTTTGTGAAAAACTGCTCGGATCAAGCCCTTCCCGGTATTTTTTTTCCTAATTTCTCGCAGGGGCCCTAAAAAACACCTTTTAAACACATTGGACGGTTCGGATCATCAAAATTTGATAGGGATCAATGAGGTCCGGATTTTAAAAAAAATTCGAGAGTTTGGACCGGAAGTGTGGTGTATATATATGTGTGTGTGAATTTTAGGCCGAGTGGCCAAACCAAAAAATCGCGTGGAGAAAATGCAATGGTTTTCATAAATCAAAGATAGCTGGGGCCCTGGGGTTTTCATTATTTGTTTTGTTATATTTTGATTGTCAAGAAGGGAGTCCCGTCTATGGTGTATACTAAAGGGGTTTTGGTGTATGGTATTCCAAAAGTAATGCTGAAGGGATGGTGTAGTGCCTCATCTGGCCGTTCACTTCGACAATAATCAACTCAAATTTAATCTAAACTTTTAAAAATTTGGACCATCTAAGCTTAAAAATGGATGGCCGAATGAGAGCACTACAGGGTTTCGGATCCCAAAACTAAGTATTCTATGTGTTGGGATAAATATTGCAGATGCTATGGTAAGTATTTTATTGACAGTGGTAAGTATTCAGATATTGTGGCAAAACAACAAAACATAGAAAAATAATTTTATTTTATGCGAAACCACCCGTTTTTAGTACACGATTTTCATCATATGGAATACTTACCACTTTATATCGAATCCTTACCACATCACTTTTGAGGTTACCATATACCAAAATAATTTTGGTGTAGGTAATGATTTTGCCACTATATTTTCTTGTAATTAGATTCCAAAATTTGTCTTTTAGTGAAAAAATACATATAGCAGAATTATTAAAATACAAATCGTGTAGTGCAATTCTAAGAAAATGGAGTGCTAAAATCATTATCCTTTTGGCGTACCATAGAAAAATTCTCAAGACAAAGTTAACATTCGTATAAGGGTGCACACAAGTCCGGTAACCCGCTCAGCCCAACCTGGTTCTTTTAGGGCTCAGTATGAATATTTAGGCCCGTAAGGTCGGGCTTGGTTGGGATTTTAAGCCCATTTACTAAATGTGCTGGTTTTGAAAATTTTCTCTGATGCCCAGTTCGGCCTAGCCCGATTCAAATAATATTTTATTTTAATAGTATATATGGAGATTGATGGATGTTGGAGAGTTCCATCTTTTTTAGTACTTTAATTGCACATTAACTTTATGGTTTGTTTTTATAATATTTTTCTGAGAACTTAGAACTTAAGTATATATGAATTGTAATTGTGATCGTTATGGTTCATTAATTTATATTTGTGATACCATACTTTAGAAAAATAAATAGGCTTGTTGGACGGGCTTGAGAAATTAAAATTTTATTTGGGTTGGGCTTGGACATATTCAATGAAGTCCGATTATAAATGGTCCGAGTTTGAAAATGCACAAATCTCATTATTATTTTACTCCTATCATAAAAGCTCGGCCCGACCCCGACCCGACCCGACCCGGTATATGTGCAATTAAAAAAAGACCTATAAATTAGAGAATTGATACTGACACTCTCCTTTTCTCTATTGACATTCCTTTTTTTCTCAATTGACACCTCCTTTTTTGTCTCTATTCATAAAATGCGAGAGTAACTTTTCCTTATAAAGACCAAAAAAAGAGTGTCAATAGAGAAAAATAGTGTACCAATATCACTTCCCATGAATTAATAGTGTGTCAATTGGGTGAGTTTCCGAACGGATTTTATCTAGATTTTATCAAAATTTGATAAAATCAAGCCTTGATTTTATTCATTCGTAGAAAGAGTTGATAAAATCTTAGATTTTTCAATGCAAAAATCTAAGATTTTATCAACTCTCTTCACGAATGAATAAAATCAAAGGCTTAATTTTATCAGATTTTGATAAAATCCGTTCGGAAACTCACCCTAAGTAAAATCACTTCACACTAGTATTTTACAACCCCAACTAGAACCCGAAATAGAGGGGCCATCCGGGCTTAAGAATCATTCGCATGACAGGCGTCAGGGGGGAAGGAAAAGTTTTGACAGGTGTCTACAATTGAAATCGTTACATAGAATTGGCACCGGTGAGCGGAGACCCCTGTTTCGGGTGTTTGGTGGGGTTGTTAATGTAGTAGTACTTCAGGCCAGGCTTCAGGGAAAACTTTTCTATACTGCAAAATCAGGCAATGGAGTTAATGCACAACTTTGTCTTGTCATTTCGGGGCACCTTCTTTCTCGGGAGAAAAAAAAAAAAAAACATGGGACTCTTTCAATGTCAATATTGGCCATAAACATGGGACTCTTAGATTATGTACTCCCTCCGTCCCAAATTATTGGTCATTCCTTTTATTTTGGGATGTTCCAAAATGTTAGTCCTATTTCCAAAAACAACAATAAAATATGTCAAACTTCCAGTTTTACCCTTAAAAATATTATTTCTCTCCTCATTTATTTCACTGTTTTTGAAATTTGTGTCATTTCTAAGATGGGGTTTGGCTAAAGTAGTTCATGCTACTTCTAACTTTTTGCTTATTTGAGAGAAAAAGCCACAAACAAAAAGTTTGCTAGTTTGGCCTAAAATGGGCTTTTCTTTTTTCTTATGAATTTCAGTTACTTTTTTGGCCTAAAAAGTTCCCAAAAGTTTGCTAGTTTGGCCTAAAAATGGCTTTTCTTTTGGAAACTTTTTAAGCCAAACCTTCCATCTTTTCTGGGCTTTTTTAAACCCAAAAAAGCCACAAAAAGCAAAAACTTTTTAAGCCAAACTTGCCCTAAATCGTTTATGTTTTTTAATTTATAATGTTTCTCATGATTTTTAAAACTTTGTATAAAACAACTAATTGAGATCTATCAAACAAGATCCATATTGCATATTTTTTGATATCCATATTGAAAGATATAACCAATTTAAAATCGCTTAATAAGCTTCACAGTTTGGAAGGATAATGTTGAAAATCTAAGACAATAGTTCTGTCTCCTTAAAAAGTTGGATTTCCCAAAAGGGACGAGCAATTTGGGACGAAGGGAGTATGTTTTTTGAACCATAAACATGGGACTCCTTTGATTATTTATGTGTAATCAAGGCCACCCGTCAAGAGGTTCACAGTTTGGAAGGATAATGTTGAAAATCTAAGACAATAGTTTTGTCTCCTTAAAAAGTTGGATTTTCCAAAAGGGACGAGCAATTTGGGACGAAGGGAGTATGTTTTTTGAACCATAAACATGGGACTCCTTTGATTATTTATGTGTAATCAAGGCCACCCGTCAAGAGGTGAGGGCTGCTCACAATCTTGCACGGCGTCGCCTTTGTAGCTTATTGGTTTAATATTGTAGGGGTCTGGATATACCGAGCACCTAATTTATGAAAGAGATACCTTTCAGGTAAAGACCGAAAGGTCACCTATGAGGGACTCTTCGGATGAACGATTTGACATGATCAGAATATGTTTAAAAGGAGCAGAGTGGGGCTTCGGCTCACTGCCTCGGCTATTTGCCGAGACCTCTTCTATACTTGATCTATTCGCCACCTTACAAAGTTAATATTGAAAGAGCTCGGCAGAAGCCCGAGAAGAGGGTTGTCACCTTAACCAACTCAGTGGTGTCGGGAAGGTACCGAATGGCCAGATGCTGACTCAGCAAAGGCTTTAATGCAGCATGTGCGTGTAACAAACTATGATCGAACGGTTACGACACGTGTCATGACTTTACTGGAAGCATGTGCTCGCAGTATATTCTCTTGGACTTGTCATCATGACGTCAGCTGAGCAGTTAAGTCACGTGATGAGCACGACTGTGCTTAGGGAGCAAGTCAAGACTCTCCTATAAAAGGTAATCTTCCTCGGAAGAGAAAGGTACACACTACTCCTCTCCAAAACCCTAGATCTACACTTCCTATCTTCTTCCTCTACTAACTTGACCGTCGGAGTGCCGTTCTGGACTCTACGGTCCGGTCCGGCGCTAACGGTGCGTTGAGTGTGCAGGCCTAGGTGCAGTTAAGGAGAGGATAATCATCATCATCACCGATCACCGTCAGGAAGGATTATCTAAGAAAGAGAGCTCCACAAATATATATATCTATGTTTATGGTTCAAAATATATATACATGGGCCCGGAAATCTTCTAGTAAGGGATCCCTGACTTTACTTCAAGTCAGGACCTCACATTTCCTGATTGAATTTTGATGATCCGAGCTGTCCAATGTGTTTTTAAAGTCTCCGTGAGAAATCATCAAAAAAAAAAAAAAAAAAAGACCGAGAAGGGCTTCATCTGAGCAGTTTTTATAAAATATATATATCTACGGTTTGTATGAAAAGTTACTCGGATGAAATCCTTCCTGGTCATTTTTTTTCTTTTTATGATTCCTCGCGGGGATGGCCATGTGATGGAGAAAAATATGCCCGGTCATATTTTTAAGGGTCATTAAAAATATGCTCTAAATACATTAAACGGCTTGGATCATCAAAATTCAATCGAAAAAAGTGAGGTCCTGACTTTAAACAAAGTCAGGGATCCCTGACTAGAAGTGGACATTGGCCATAATTATTAATCCGTTTTAAAAAAAAATGAGAAAGCAATACTCTATTCGTCCAACAATATTTGTTTCAAATGCATGTCCCTTGAAATTTGAAAATGACCTCTCATTCCCACTCTAACCCCCGTTAATGAAGTTAATTTTTATTACTTGTAAAGGGTAAATTTTGAAAATTCATGCACTTTTTATGTTAAGACTTCTTAAAACGGATTAATAATTGGAATAGAGGATGAAATTGTGGGATGGAGAGAGTAAGCACTTGTCAAGGTCTCGCATTCCACTCTAATAGAGGCCAAAAATTTCGAATCTTGAAGCTACTGGAGAGTTCGTCTAGCCATTCATTTTAGGGTCTTGGAATTATTCGAGATCAAGGGCAACGCCAGTGTATAGTTAGTGGTGTCAACTGAATCCACTCGATTGAAAATTTCCAAGAATTACCGAGTATGTTGGTACCTTTTCCTGGTAAGCCAATAGTCTCATGTCACCACTTCCAAAACTCAAATGAAGGACATCCTCAGCAGGTTCCTTATTTTAGCTTTTAAGTTAATATAGGGAGTCAACCTCCCAAAAACCCCCCAAAATCAGCCTCTCTATTTGCCCTCGTCAAATTATTTTTGTTACAGTGTCTGCTTAAATTTGAGTAAGCACTGTTCACTCATCTCCTTTTTTTTTATTGTTTTTGCCAGTGGGGTTTGATGGGAAAGGGGGACAAGAGAAAGAGCAAGTGGGCGACAGAAGAGAGAGAGAGAGGGAGGAGAGAATAGAATGGTTACACATGTACTTCACCAGGACTCTCAAATAGTAAATGGAAAAAAGTTCTGGATGGAAAAGGTCTTGAATGGTTACATGTGTACTTCACCCATGTACTTCACCCATCTTTTTTTTTTAATAGATTTGAGGGGAATAGTTTAATATAGTAAAATTTAGATAGAGAGTCTGATTTTTTGAATTTTTGATAAAGTGACTTGCTAAATTGTAAAAGGTGTTTTTGTGGTTAAATTTGGTGTTTTTTTTTTTTTTTTGTGAGGCCGATAAGGATGGCAAGTGCAAAGTTTGTAAACTGTACAAGTAGGAAGCCTATTAGAGGCTACTAAAATGTGCATACTAAAGGCTAGCAGCCTATCGTAGAGTAGAAAGCCTATTCCTTCCACAACTTTCTTTGGTAATTATGTACGTCCTTTGTTTGTGTATATGCATAGCTAACGATTGATCAAAAATAAAATAAAAAATCGTTGTGCGTTTTTCTTTACAAAATGTCGTACATAGTACTCCCAATAACCATTTTTTAAAATTTTTTTTTTACATATACCCCCTCCATTCTCAAATTTTGGTCTCTCGTTCTATTTTAACCAGATAAAAGATTAAAAGTAGTTATAACTTTAAATCGGAATTGAATTTATATTCATTATGAATCTTGTACGATAGATATCAATTAGTTCTATAAGACAATGTTTTCAAAATCACGTAAAACAATGTAAATTATGAGATATAATCAATTGAAAAGTGACAGAAACTAGCAAAAAAGACTAACAAATTAGGACAGAGAGAATACAATACAAGCAAATTTTTCATACGATAGATTAATGACACCACTGACTGAAATTCCTGGAGTCGCCACTGTTCGAGATGGGTACATGCAAGCACAGACATCCAATTGTCAAAAAAAAATTCAATGGTTACTCCAAAATATAAAACATCATTCAAGTGCAGCTAAGGAATCGACACATGGTACCCCAAACCCTTTTAACGCATACATGATTTTGTGTGGAGCCCAAGGCTGAGTATGTATACCAACACAATTACACAATGGTGTAATGAAAAAGTAACCCGGGACATCACGTAACAGTACCCCAATACACTAGATAATCTCCCCTGAATAACTCTGTTCCTTCCACAATTCTAGTCTTCGGAGAGTTTTCATTTCCTAACTGAATGCCATTTTCTTTTCTGTAAAAGAGATAGAATCTTATATATTATTACAGAATGACTTTTTTGTGAGGAGTGCTATGGTTGCAACAAGTGTCATGTATTGATTGGATGTGAATTAACTTATTGTTTTTGTTTAACCAATCCTTGATTTACGGGAACTTTTTTTTTTAAATTTGGAATGACTTCAAAAGTGAATCCTAATTTAAGGCACATTGGATAAAAATCCCATTATTTTAATTATTTATAGGAATGTCAATTCCTTTTCGAATTTTTCTATCAAACCTAATTTCCAAAATACACATGGAAAAAATTCTAATGCAGTAACATGTACATTCTAAAACTTACCCCACGACTGGGAATTCTCAATTGAAAAAGGAAAGTTAAATCGTCAACATTATAGAGTTATCTAAATATAATTAATTATTATCCTTATGTGAACATTTTTCAAAAGAAAAGGTCCGGAGAATCCCCAATTCATGATTTTGCTTTCACAATATTTTTTTTTTAAAGTTTCCCATTTGGTAATCGATTAATTCCCACATACGAATTTCGTAAAGGAGATCATTATTTCCAAATAAAAATGGATTGGTTAATTCGTGTTTCTTTGGTAATTTGGTTTCAATTTTAAACAAGGTGGAAGAGCTTAATTAATAAATTCAATACTCTAAAGAAGTCTAAAAGCATTCGTACAATTTTTCTCTTTTGTGCGTTAAGTTGTTTAAACTTTCTTTCACTTTTTGTTAGTTTTTGAAAATCCGTACAATTTTTCTCTCAATCTTTCTCATTTGCTGTTTGCATATTCGTAGGCATAAACATATAAAGTGGCAGCTTTGGAGGCATCGCAAAACTAAATTGTCAAGTGAATCTTTCTATCAATCGCAAACACTACATGGATGATCGGTGTAGTAAGCATTACCATTATTGAGGTTCATATATGTTTTGTTGCGTTTAAATATGTTTGATATTTAGAACTAATTGGGCAAACTTCTTAAGTTGATTTGTGTCTTTGAAGTTTTGCAAATGTTTTCCAGAAAATCTGCACATATGTTTTGTTAAATAATCTAATGGGCTCTCTAGAAATTGCTTTCGGAATGATATTCAAAATTCTATCAATGTACTTGATTGCTTTTATGTCATTTTTTCCTTTCCTTTTCTTCTAGAACACTACCAATGCATTAAAAATTAAACGATAATTTCATTGTGTTACACCCTTTCACGTTTGTCTTTGTAAAATGAAATTAATTTGACTTTTACCCATCATTTCAAGGAGCAGGAGTGGAGCAGCAGATCGAAGAAATGAGGATAACAACCATAAGGAGGACCTATGGTTCATGTCTCTATGCATAGCACGGGTTCATGCTAGTATCATTTAAAGTGGAATGTTGTTGCAAACTACCGAAAATAAAGACAACAAAATTATAACAACATACAGACGAGAAAGTGAATTGCATTTGATTATGCATTTCAAAATAGGAAAACGCTAAAGTTCGCCATTTAGGGCAGAGGATTATGTGTAAATTAAAGATTATTGATATTCAAGAAAAATATATTAATATCTTTAAAAATGTATTATTATCTGTGAAATGAGTATTGAAATCTGAATGCATTTGCCTTTATGTTTATATTACGCTCCACCTAGTGGGCGGAGGCTATCGATATCCTTCAAAATAGATCCAAAGAATATTTATCGCCAAAAGTTTTATTTACCTCAATCTTTCAAAGTGTTCATTCCATTTATGAGCAATATCTTTCAAAAATCTATAAAGATTTTGACTTTAGATGTTCAGCGTAGAACTATATTTTGACGCATCCAAAATTGATGAGATGATGACTAAAAAATATGTAGGGAGTAAAATGCAATGAAATGTAAACAATAAACATTTAAAATAATTTTAAATACTTTTTTAGTAGTGGCAGAACTTTGGGAAATTCCGTCAGCACCCCCCACCTTTCTCCTCAGTACCCACACCAATTTCATTTGTCTTCACTAATACCAAAACTATCCTTATTTTTTCCCAGCACCCACACCTCCCAACTTAGGCCTAACCACCGCCTCCTTCGGGTTTCATGCGGCCACCATCCACGACCATCTGGCCATCATCCTGCAACCAGCACCACCTCCAATGAGCTGCCATCTTCGCCAAACCACTTGGTTTATTTACCTGGTGGCGGTTCCAGGAGTTTTGAAAAGGGTGTTCAAAAATTACATTAATTCTAGAGTAAATCACCTAGACACCCCCTATACTATACCTCTTTTACCTAGACACCCCCTAAACTAAATTAACCTACGACGACACCCCCTGAATTTTCAAAAAGGTTTAAAAGCCCTAACTCCGTTAAAAAAAGGCTACTAAAAGACATTTATGCCCCTTCCCTTATACTAACGCTGCAAATACACTTCATACACTTTCCTTTTTAGAATACTTGTATAAACTCACGAATACAGTTCGATCTCCCTTCTCTCTCTACACCCTAAAGAATTTTTAGAATTTCATTAATTTTTTTTTAGATTTTCAAAATATGTAGAATTCAACTATGGGTATACCAACAAATATACACCATATTTCATGAGATTCATTTTGGGATTCTACACTAATGATTAGAGCTGTTCAATTTGCAAGTTTTGTTATGAGATGTTTAAAAAAAAAAAAAAAGCTTATTTGGATATTGATAAATGCTATTATTGACTCATTTAGGTTTATCGTGGCATATTTAGTGACAAAAATTGATCAAGCTATTATTGACTTTTTTTTTTTGGGTTTTGGTCATTCGTCATTCTTACTCTATTACATGGAGGGGGGAATGAGACTCGATCCCGGGATATAGTGTGAGGCATCTAAGAGCTCTACCGAATGAGCTAGCCACCAATTGTTATTATCGATATCTCAGTGAGTTAATTTTTTATAAGAATATTAAAAAAAATATTTTAAACAAAACCCACAAATTAAATAGCTAAAATTACTTACATAGCACCACAAAATAGGTCCACACAACCACAGTGAATAACTTTTCCAAACAGAACTTCATCTACCTTCCCTATTTCTACACACATCCAACCACCACCACCACCACCCACGGCTGCCACAACCAGCAACATCGGCGGCGACTGGACCTTACCCTGCCCCTCCCCCATTGCGACACATCCCTCGTCGTCCCTTTCCCCCTTCCTCCCAGCTCCGCTCCACCCTCATCCACATCATCAATGTTCCTCCAGGTGAATTTTTCGGAGCTCAATCGGATCAATCGAATTGGGTCCGGGTCAATAGCACTGTCTACAAAGTCCTCCACCACCCATCAGGCAAACTCTACACCCTAAAAGTCATCTATAGCAACCACAAGGACTCGATCCATTCGCCTTCAGATCAGCCGTGAATTCAAGATCCTCTGCGATGTCGGCAGTGTCGAGGGGGCCGGAGTAAGAGGTGGATGTTTTGTATAGCAGAGAGGATGAGGTCAGAGAGATCGATTTGGTGTCGGAGGGGGTCAGTGCCGATGAAGACGGTGGAGATGTGGGAGTGGGGTAGAAGGGGACAACGTGGGTGTAGAGGTAGAGATTGGTGTTGGAGCGGTTATGGGCGTCCTAAGGGAGGAGGGAGTTTGGGAGGGAGATGTTGGACTAAAAAAACATTTATTTCGCAGAGTGAGGGCAAGTTTGGAAAAAAAATATTTATCTCACCAAAAAAATTAACGGAACTGGACGGATTGCTAACGGAAGGGGTGTCGAGGATAACGTTAAATAGTAGAGGGGGTGTCGTCGTAGGTTAATTTAGTTCAGGGGGTGTTTGGGTAAAAGAGGTATAATATAGGGGGTGTCTAGGTGATTTACTCTTAATTCTACTTCCTCCATTAACTAGTCATATATACACAATTTTTTTATATCTTAGTGTGAATATACCGACCAAATAATAATAGAAAAATACATAAAATGTCACAATTGCATATTATCTCAGTGAATTATAGTTTAGGCCAAACAAAATTAAACCGGCGTATAAAAATATTAGTTTTTATTGTAGAAAATTGTTTGGCGAATAGGTTCACACGGATTTTTTTGTTTCCTTGTATGCTATTATGTTTGGAAATATAGAATTGATTGTTGTTTAAAGAAAAATCAGAGTGTGATATCGATACTAATAGATACTTTTTTGTCTCTAGTTTATATATATATATATATATATATATATATATATATATATATATATATATATATATATATATATATATATCATTAAGAATGTGCACTTAATTTGTTTTGAGCTAATATATATATTATGTGTTCAATTATGAATTTCCTGAATTGATGTATATTCACAATATAGGACAAGGTGTTCAAATAAACACAAGATAAAATTATTACGTGTAATATAAAATATTACATGTATTTTAAACTTTTTTTTTTTAAGGTATTTAAGTGACCACCCAATACATAAGGTGGAGCATCCTCTGTATTCACACAAATCAACCCTTAATACCCACCCAATTCAACATCTCCCCTGTACTGAACAAACTCAACAAAGATATCATAAAATTAGGGTACAAAAGGCTTTTAATCATCCATATAAACCGTATGCCTTTTCGTAGTACTTTTATAGGTTTGATAATAACATCTTTCTAAAATTCTTCTTGCATGCATGTCTAAGAACTTTTAATATAACAGTTTTTTGTTTTTCTGGGTTGTTGTGTTTGACCCGTTTCATGCTGTTGTTTCAATCCCCTCCCCCCTTCCCCGCTGAGCAACTTTCCCCGATTGTAACAGCCTTGTCTCTGTTATGATCTTTTGACGTTTGTGGTTAAGGTAATGCCTATTTGTGCATTTCCGTATGCCCTTTCGTAGTACTCTAAAAATTTTTGATGAGTTTTTAAAGCATAAGTAATTTTCTAAATTTCATTATGCATGCTTGTTGCGGGTTTTTTTGTGTTTCTTTCACACACGTGCATTGGTTTAGGTTGCTTGGTTTGTGTTGGTCCGTCCAGTGGCTTTTAGGGTTATCTTTGGCCTATCTGGCTACTCTGGGTATTTGGTGCAATCCACAGAATCTTTGGTTATCGATTGGAACCTGAGGCAGCGGTGGTTATTATTATCTGGGTTTCTGTGATGGGTGTTTCATGGTTTGTATGTTGTAGCAGACTTGGTTTGATGTCTAGGATGGTTTAGCAGATTGACTAATTGGGCGGTGAAGGTGTGTGTGTGTCGGGGTGTTTTATTTTTCTGCAATTAGGTGCCAATAAGCTATGGGAGATCACTATAGATGAATTGGATTCTCCACAGCACCTTTCTCTGTCTTCCACGGTTGCGTTTCTTTCAGCAATTTCTCTACCAATTTTAGAGTTCTGTAGTTGGCCTCAGCTATCTAGTTGTACGATGCCTAACCATGGAAGCTACGTCATTCGTGGAGCTACCGGGACAGCAGCTACTCGATAGCGTACATTGATCACGGACATCTGACAGCCGAAGCAAGCTCACGTTGGATTTATATCCTTCTTTTGTATTGGTTATGTTTTATATTCTTCTCGTCTGTATGCTGTTTTATTCTGTTGTCTTAGTTTCCGGTAGTTTATAATTGCTTGTCCTTGGAAATGAAATTCTCTCTCTTTCACCAAAAAAAAAAAAAACCCATAATCGATTAATATAGACTACAGAGGCTTTAAAATCACCATCATAAATGAAACACACCCTTTGTTTTGTGCAGTTTCAAATGGCACGAAACACTGATTATTCAAGTATGATTGGAAATAAATAAATAAATAAAAGCACCTTTTCTAAACAGAGCCAACTAGGGGTACAAAACCCCTTGTCCAAAAATCATACAGAGCGCACTCAAGGACTCACTTGTGGGTTTCACATGAGTGATCTGAATCGTTCATTCATCTTCAAACATTTTTCCGAGTGGGCCCACAAAAATCAGCTCTATCCAAAATGCATAAATAGTTGATTCAAACTTTTCCCATTTCAGTCAGCCACTTATGCATGCTGGATTGAGCTGATTTTTCATGGAGCCACTCGGGAAAATGTTTTAAGATGAATGAACAATTCAGATCACTTGTGTGGGACTCATAAGTGGGTCCCCAAGCTCGATCTATACGATTTCTGGACAAGGGGCTCCTTACCCCTCGACTTACCTTTTTCTAAACAGAGAAGGGATGAGGATCACTTGAAATGTCAAAAGATGACAGCCACTGAATTATTCCACATTTTACCTTTAATAAACACTTGGAACACAAAAATTGAGCCGCCCCTCCCATTTCTCTCCATAGGACTGAGCCGCCCCTCCCCTTTATCTTTTAGGGTTTCCAGCTGCTAGGGGAGGGAGGTGCTGCCTCCTCCCTCCTCCCCCAGGCATCTGCTCCTTCTCCCTCTCTGGTCCTTACCCTATCTGACTCTCTCTGCTCGTTTTCTACCTCCATCCCCACCTTAATCTGATCTTTTCTTCTCTATATTATGCACAAAATCGATCTGCTTCAGGATAGCAGATGGACGGTGGCAGCGGAGCGGTGGTCAGCATCGACGTCATGGTTCTTGACGTCCGAGTTTGCTTGGGTTGCTTTACCATATGACTAGAGGCCGCGCACACGCGAGGCATGTGCAAGTTGCACTTTGACAAAAAGAACCATATAAGAGAGACAGGATTGAAAAAATTATCAAGCTGGCCTTGCACACGTATTTGTGTGTCCGGCCTCTAGTTCTTGTATAAATATTATGCGCGTAATTGAATCATACCGTAAATAAAGCACGACATGAGAAACTATGCTCCAAATTTAAGGCCTTTTTTTTAAGGAAGCATTTAAACAATTCAAACTCCTACTTTTAAATTAACTTCCATTTCATCACTCACGCTTAATATTCAATTTCGATTCTCCGAAATCATGGAATTATTCTCTCTCCAGCTCAATTTATTTGTCTAATTTCAAATTTATAAAGTTTGACACAATTTTATGCCGCAAGTAAATATCTTACCTTAATAATTTGAAAAATGCAGACAATTTTTCTAGAGGTCCCAAATAAAATAAGTAGAAAAATAAATTGGAACCAAGAGATACTAATTTCTCTAATTTCAACATCAGAAAAAGCACCATCATGAAACTTACCGGATTATTCACTGTGAAATTATGGATTCTTGTCTAGTTGTCGTGCCTCCACACTGATACCAACATTGAATTTATTGATTTCCATAAACGCCATATGAACACACAATTCCTTTTCTTCAGCCTCCATTTTCAACCAATTTGGATTTGGATTTTGTAATTGAGAGGAAACTGATGAATCAGTTTTGACGTGGAGTCTGTTCAAACAAATAAGTTCTAACGTGGAGCGGTTTTTTTTTTTTTCTCAGCTTAAGCGGTTACCATTTTTTTTCCCCTTTTACTTCTTTAGCCCTATGATCAATCAAGTTAAATTAAAACCTTTGTGAAAGCATATTTTTCGAGGGATAATAATGGAAAACACTTTTGTGACAGGGTTTCAAAATTGGGTTACACCAAACTTGTGCTCCCCCTTTATATATTAGAATAGATAAGCGATCCTTCAAGGGATTCTCGGTCGGTGACGAGGGCGGCTTTCAGTGAAAGTTTCTTCTTCCTGCTTCTTTCTCTTTCCAGTCTATTTTTTCGACCCCCTGGTCCGATACCTCAGTGGGTCTACCATTGTTACACTACCATGGCTGCTCGGTATCTTTTTCCAAGACCTTCTCCGGCTGGGTTTCTGATGGGATCTCCGACTTTGGCTTAACAACAAGGATCTGTTGTGGTCTCCCTTTGCGGTTACTGTTGGGTGCTTGGATTTTTCTTTAACGGCTCAGTGAGCTTCCGAGGCAGTTTTGGTTTGTTTGGACTCGCGACCTCGCCTCTAGTTTGGTGGTTTTGTCGTGGTTTTGGTGGTTTTCTGGTGGCAATGGCTGACGGTGGTGAGGATGGTGGATGTCGAGAGTCATGGCGGACAGCGGCGGTGGTGGATGTTTTGTACTTGGGTTAGGGTTTTCTTGTTTTGGGCTTTGAGCTTTATTGTAAGATTTGGTTTTTAGGCCTTCGGGTATGGGCTTCATTGTTTTATCAGGGCACTTTTTGGGCTTTGCCCTCAGGATGTTCCAACATTTGGTTGGATTTTTTTTCCCTCTCGATGTAACCTTTGTTGAGATTCTATAATAAATTTTGTTGCCGATAGAAAAAATAACAATAATAAATACTTAGAACACACACAGATATTTTATGCACTTTTTACTAGCTATCTTTTGATATAAATAAAGATGCAAATTTGCAACTTTAGAATATTTAGACCCCCCATTTCACTAGATGGGAAAGGCTACAATACACACCTCTAATTTGGGTGTGTATTATACACACCCCTACAAAGTTACAACTTTTTCTTTTATGAAAGTTACGATTTTTTTTTTTTATAAAAGTTACGAGACACACCAAAATATTACGAATCATATTGTTGAAAAGTTACGAAAAACTAAAATATGTTACGATTGCCAATGAGGTGGCACAATCTGAACCATACAATAAGTGCACATGGTATTCACTTTTAATATGTGTGTATTCTAGCCATTTCCTAGATCGATATCTCCTTGAATACCTTACCCACAAAAGTGTACATAATTAATAGCATGTGCTCTATTCTTATCATTTGGCAAATAGAGAAGAAAAATGTTAAAATCAGTTCACTTGGCTATCGTTAAAGTTTAAAAAGTGTACTAAAATATATAAAAATTGTATAAAAATATGTGAAGGCATATTCAAAATTATAAAAAGTACACTGAAATATGAGATTTTTTTTTTGTCTTTCTTATTTATTTATTGTCAGATAGAAAAACTCAGAGCACATAAATGGATCAGTTGAACACATTCTAGTGGGCCATTTTCACCTATTGGGAATCCCATTTGGTTGAAGAATTCACTATTTCCAGAACAGGAAGCCTGTGATACATAACTCAATTCTAGTCACTAAAATTTCAGTAGTCACAAATCAAACGCGTCACTAACACCTATTTTGGGATTAGTGTACACCACTGTCTATATCTTCACCCAAAAAGATGCATTACTAACGCCAGAAAAATGGAGAATTAATGTGAAACTTTAATTTTATTGTCCTCAAATGACTGTCCCTGTTCAGAAATAGACACAGGTTGATGAATTTACTCATATACTATTTATTTTCTACATTAATTGCCAAAAAAATGCAATGCTGATGTTTCTAAAAGCGATAAAAAGTACAAATCAAAGAATGAAAAATGCAATAATAATGCTTCTTTATTTTTATTTTTATAACCCATGTGTCCGATTCCGAATCAGCTTACAAGAATCTCAATTGATCTTGAGGAGCAATTCCATTGTGCAGTAGTTAGGGTCCAAATAACACATGTACAAAACCTCTGTACGGATTGTCCCACTAAAAAAAAAGTTATGCCGCTAAGTCGTAGCTAGTGTACATGTCTCAATCAACAACGACAAGAAACGACAATTACACTCAAAATTGATGATCTAAAACATTTGCCGTTAATGTAGATGAGCTTCATTCTACTGTCTCATAGTCTCTCCGTTTCTTTTTATGTGATCTACTTAGAAAATGTGTATTTTTATTGACGTTTAAAAATGTACTTTCACATATCGTTTTTAAATTTTTTTGCACCAAATTAAAGTACTCAATGAGCACTTTAATTTGGTATACAACAAATTAAAAAGTTATATAGAAAAATGCGTTTTTAGATATTTGAAATTGCACGTATTTCCGTATGAATCACTTAAAAAAGGACGGATCTGAGTAAGTTTTGTAAATAAACTGCATATTAGAGTTACTCGTGTATCTCGTGGAGGCATGTAAGTATTGCCTTTATAGGGCCCTTACCACTTGCATATGTTGGTTTTCATGGAATATTTTTAGATTGATATACCCTAGCTAGGGCCTAGGAGGGTTGCGTGCAAAATTTGTAGAAATTTTGTACACAGCATTAAATATTCTAAGCACAAAAGCAATAACGATGAAGTTGGAAATTTCTCAAATTTTAGATCAATAAAATCGGGGTATTTGGAGGCCGAAAGAACTCCTACGAATTCAACTAATCTGGAAGAAGCCATTAAGACTGCGGCTACTTATGGCCCCCATGATGTGAGGTTTATGGCAGAATTAATTTCGTTCTTTCATTCCAGCGGTTTTCGGAATCAATTACCTGCAAGGCAGGTCAAGGGTCTTCTTGGTGTTTATAATCTTGACAATCCTGTGTTTTTTAGAAGACACCAGAACTTCAAGTTTCACAAAAACTATTCTGAATTTCGTTCTTTGTGTATGAGAGAGAGACAGAAAGTTGTTCAGTATGCCATGGCTGTCATTGGTGGTGTTTCGAAGGCCACTGTCTAGCCGGTTTATTCTGGAAAACAGACGCCGGTGCATCTTATTACACCCTCGGTAGACAGCAAATTTGATTTAAGAAGACTGTCGCTATTACATGGTTTTTTCTTTTGTATGGGTTTTTGTTTTGATGTCAAAGATGGGAATTCCAGTTTATCTCTATTTGGATGGGAATTGTAAACATCAAGTTTACAATTTAAAAGTGAACCGAATTTTCAAGAGGTATCTTGAAAATTGACGTTTACAATTCTCATATGGAATTCCCATCCGAATAGAGATAAACTTGAATTCCACCATACTAATCACATGATCATTTAAATATGATAAGCAATTTAAGTGATATATAGTTTTTTAATTGTTTTTAACTATTGGCTCATTCACAATAGTTATTTAACAATTCTAGAAATTTGAGTGCATTATATCTTTATTAACTATTAATTATACCAAACTTCCAGCCTAGTACTGTACCATTGTTTATATACCATTGTTTTGATTAAAAAAATTCAACACTAGCTTATTTCAATAAATAGGAAGGTATGCGTCCAAAATCTCTGTAGTTTGTATGGCTTCCAGGCAATAAATGAGATGAATTTTTAGCTCTAGGAGATCAAAACAATCCACTGGAGAACTTCCTTATGATATTAAGGGTATATGTCAAGTTTACAATTTATTTATGCCTTCTTTTTCGGTTTGACTAAATCTTATACCTTTCTAACTTTCTTTGTTGTTTTCGTAACCCATGACATAATTCTATATCGTAGTCTCTACAAAAAAACTATACAAGATATGTAATCGTCTCGTTTGGAAAACTATATGTATCCCATCTCGTATCCTTTTTTGTGTAGAAATCTGGTATATATCCGACGATTAGTATCGCCTCCTTCAAAGAACAATAGGTATCCCACGCCCCATATCCTTTTTTTAATGGGCATCTTGGATACAGTGACAATACTTATTTAATTTCGAATTTCAATTACTTAATTAAGTTTTTGAGCTGTTAAGGCACGTATAGTTGTGCATTTTTTTAATTGAATATTAACTTTTCTTTATGTATGTTATGATAGGAGATACATATATACATACACAGTGAGCTTCCTATCCAAACCACTAAATCCGGACCTCACTTTCCGGACCAAATTTCGACGATCCGAACCATTAGATGTGTTTAAAACGTGTTTTTAAGGTCCAACGAGAGGATTTGGCAAAAAAAAAAAATACCCGGAAGGGCTTGATCGGATCAGTTTTTCATAAAAATGCACATATGCCAAATCCTCGCATTAGACCTTAAAAACACGTTTTAAGCACATCTAATGGTTCGGATCTTCAAAATTTGGTCCGAAAAGTGGAGGTCCGGACGTTAACAAGTTGCGGGATCCTTGATAGGAAGCTCACTGTATATATATATATATATATATATATATATATATATATATATATAATAGCATACATAACTCAATTCCCCGACATTGCTTTATATATAGCTGACAAATTTTCAACAGAGTAAATGAAGTTCTCCATGTTGACAGTATTGTCAATTACTAAATAAAAAGGATAAAGTTCCTATTAGGCTATTAAGGACTATATCATGCATCAACTCAAATCATCAATGTTATGGTCCTTGTTAGTAGCAACATTCCACTTTTCATATGAAAGCCCTTAATTGGGTAATAAATTTAATTATGTACCTTAATTTTTTGGTATCTGTTTAGGGATCTATAGCACGGAGCTTATTCTTTTCTTCTTTTACTCATTAGCATTTCCTTAAAGATGGCTACATAAATGTCCTTTACTTGGAGATGATTATCTTCTCCCCAGGATATATGTATATATATATATATATATATATATATATATATATATATATATATAGGAAGAGCTTCCCATCCAAACCACAAAAATCCGGACCCGTCCACACCTCATAGTTCCAGACCAAATTTTGACGATCCGAACCGCTCAATGTGTTTAAAATGTGTTTTTAAGGTCCAACGCGACGATTTGTAAAAAAAAAAAATACCGGGAAGGGCTTGATCCAAGCAGTTTTTCATAAAAGTGCACATATACACGTTTTATGAAAAACTTATCCGATCAAGCCCTTCCCGGTATTTTTTTTTAATGAATCCTCGCGTTGGACCTTAAAAACACGTTTTAAACACATCTAACGGTTCGGATTGTCAAATTTTGGTCCGAAAAGCGGGCTCCGGACGTTAGGTCCGCATTTTGTGGTTTGGATGGGAAGCTCTTCCTATATATATATATATATAGCTCTGATATTGGTTTATGTAGAAGCCTAATGGATAGGTGTTGGATGTATAAATCTCGGTTGACTAGTGAGTATCTGAATAGAGTTGAGGAATTCTTGAAGTTCGCATTTCGTAATGCAAATATCGATGGGAAAATTGTTTGCCCATGTGTGAAGTGTGGAAATGGCAGGTGGGTGACGCAATCTGAGGCAGTGGACCATCTAGTATTGATGGATTTATCAAGGGTAACACAAAATGGATAGCTCATGGGGAAACTTTATCATCTAGAACAACTACTATAATTCCCACTAATGTAGATAATGCCTTTGGGACAAATAGTAGCATGCGAGAGTTGCTGCACGATATATTTGGGATCTCAAATAGTGATATTGGCCTAGATGATGTACCAAATAGTGTCGAGACGCCGAATGAAGCTGCTGCAATTTTCTATAAGTTGTTAAGTGATGCTGAACAACCTTTGTACCCTGGGTGTAAAGTTTTCAAAGCTCTCATTACCTGTTGAACTATCACCATAAGTGCCTTGGAAAATGGACTAATGACTCATTTACCAAGTTACTTAAGACGTTCAATAGGCACTTCCAGAGAGTGAGAAATTGTCCAATTCATACCATGAAGCGAGAAAAGTGTTGGGAAAATTGGGTCTCAAGTACAAAAAAGATTCATGCTTGCCCTAATGATTGCATGTTGTATTGGAAAGAACACATTAATGACACAAAATGTCACATATGTCAAGAACTGAGGTACACGAACATTGCCAATCATGAAGGAGAAGAAAGCACCTCATCAAAAAAAAGTGTAAAAAGGTTCCCAGAAAGTTTCTACGCCATTTCCACTGATATCAAGGGTGTAAAGATTGTTCATGTCGTCAAAGACTGCATCCTTTATGAAGGGGCATGATGAGGGTCGCACCAAAGATGGTTGCATGTGTCATCCAGTTCATGTCGTCAAAGACTGCATCATTTATAAAGTGGAATGATGAGGGTCACACCAAAGATGGTTGCATGTGTCATCCTGTTTATTCCCCTGCTTGGCATACTTTTGACTTCCAACATAATGAATTTGCTACAGACCCGCGTAATGTTAGACTTGGATTAGTGTTTGATGGATTTAATCATTTTGGGACGATGAGTGTTGCTCACAGCACATGGCTTGTCATCCTAATGTCATACAACCTGCCACCTTGGATGGGTATGAAACAACTGTATTTCATGTTGTCGTTGCTTATACTCGGTTGTTCAGCACTTGGAAATAACATGGATGTGTATTTGCAACCTTTGATAAAAGAGCTCAAAGAATTATGCGAGGTCAAAGTAGATACACATGATGCTTCAACCAATCAAAATTTTGAGATGCATGTTGCATTAATGTGGACTATCAGTGGTTTTCCTACATATGCAAATTTGTCTAGCTGGAGTACTAAAGGGCGTCTTACGTGTCCTTCATGCCATAAAGACACATGCTCTTCTTGGTTGAAATATAGTAGGAAACACATCTACGTGGACCATCGGCGATTCTTGGAGGATAACCATGTGTTAGACGAGATAAACATGTCATTTAATGGAAAGGAAGAATGTAGGAAGGCACCTTGTCGCTTAAACCGGGTCTATGATACAAGAGGATGTTGAAACGAAGTTTAATCGAGTGGGTAGAAATGATGATGAGAATTGTAGCACTACTGCAAGTCTGCCTATTTTTGCAATGCATGGACGTTCATTTGGAAAAGTAGTGACAGAAGCCTTAGATCGGGAACACTCGTAAAAGTACATCAATGTGTTGCCAAAATAATTTATTTTTGGATATATCACAACAAGGTAGTATTTTAATACTCAAATAACTACCTTGAATGTGCAGTCGACACCAGACCATGACAAGATATCAAAATCCCCATCTGCGTTTACGAGAAACCCAACGTTTGCATAATGAAAAGTTTGCATCATGGTTTGGAGGCCACGTAAGCATATAATAATGATATGTACTTTATTTGTTCACTCCTTTAGATAAGAATTTTTTTAAATCTATTAGTTGTTTGAAATAGGTTCAAGACTTGCATCTCGCAGAGGATGAACCGCTCTCTAAAGAGCTTAGAGCTCTAGCTCGTGGTCTAGATGATGTAGGGAAGAGATATAATGGATATCTTATAAATGGTTTCAGGTTCCACACTCGAGAAGTTGTGAGGGAAAAGGCCCGATGAACAAGGTTTCACTCTTGTTAATTTTGCACGATTGACACATGCCAATGAGCCTTTTGTTCTGGCTTCGTAAGTCCAACAAGTATTTTATGTTAAAGATCCCCTCGATGAAGGCTGACAAGTAGTGATAAAGACAAATTGCGTGGTTTAATGTGATTGTTGGGGAATCAAAGTAAAAGATATTTGAGCTTTCTATCAACTTTTGAGATCAATAAATGTAAATCAGTTTGGTAACTAGGAAAAAAACTCATCATGACTGAAGGGTAGAATTTTTAAGTGAAAGAGGATTCATTTTCTTTGTTTCTTGTTTGTAGGTTTTTGTTGGGTATAGTGGTATTATGCGTAGAGTTTATGCTCTTTGATTCATGTGCTTATATATCATGTTTGGACAGTAATAAGAATACTCATCAACAATATTCAAAAGGACCTTTCTCTACTATCTTGGAATTTTATTTCCAGCATTCCTATTGCTTGAAGCAAATCTTCAAGTTGTTATTGACTGAGAGATAATCTTAGCTTTCTCATGGTTACACATGTAAATAATTTTATGTTTTATTTGTTAACACAATTTTAGGACAATGGCTTCTACAACTCGTAATACTAGACATGTCCATGTGCAGCCTAATTCCAATCAGCCACGCCAAGGAAGTATTGATGATGTGGCCATTGTTCATCCCCTCGATGAACCAGGTAAAGGAAAATATGTCTTTTCTTTCTTTTTTTTGGTTGATCAAGTGTGCTAAATCACTATCTTGCCATCGATCAGAAATTGGAATAGAAGAAATAACAGGTAGCAAGAAAAAGCATAGCAGCGTATGAGGTCCCACTTTTATGTGCAAAGTTTAGGGCCAACGCGACGATGAGCGTGTAAAAGTTTTATTCAATGACAAAGGACAACCGATATTCAATCACAGCAGTTTTAGCCACTTCTTAGGAACTCTAGCAAGAAATGGGAAGTATGCGCCTCTCCACTATAAGACTTGGCACAAGATGCCCATGGTTTATAAGAATGATAGGTTGGCATTGGTACTAGTAATTTTGATTGTCATAGTGTCATTTATTTGCAACCATATGTGGCGAGAGATGTCTTTGTATGTGAAATGCCATCACCCACACTTTAAAGTTAGATTACAGTACATTCTCCAAATTTTGGGCTTGTTAGCTTGCTAAATATGATCCTCCAAATATTGTAGATTTGTAGCAAAAGTTTGATATCCCTCTTGGTCACAAGAGATGGATCTTCAAAATTTCGTAAAAATGGAGGAATTAGAAAGCAACAGTGAAGCGTACAAACTTTGATCCTGACCTATCTATCGAGGAGCAAATATATAGTCCTCTGGATCGAGTGCAAGCAAACCAATGGAAAGAACTTGTTAAGTATTGGCATGGAGATGGGAAGGTACGAGACCTTTGATCTTTACCACTTTAAGTAATCTTAAAAATTTTCCTTCATGAATACTTTTTTTTTCTTTCCAAAAATCAGTGATAAAAATAAGTCTAGCTGAGCAAACCAAACTATCATTTATAAGAAGGGCAAAACTCTGCTAGCTGTAGTAAGAAATACAGAGATAATTTTATATTAGTAGACTAGTTTAATTGTACTAGAATCAAAACATTATAAGTAATGTGAGATGAAACTTTTGTGATACTCACAGGTAGAAAAGCTTGGCCATGATCCGTCGTGTGTGCGTATGTTCCTTACTTGCTTCACAGAGAATGGCGACGTCTCAAATGAGGAGTTGGGGAAAAAAATAGTGCGTTTCAAAAAACAATTTCCTACATATAATTTCGTTATTGGATTTTGAAAATAACATACATTATTGTGTTCCAGGAAGAAATGTGTGAACTATCCAACCAATTTTCTGAGGGTGAACTCGATTCTACTGGCCCAAATGATGTATTCGCCAAAGTTATGGGCAAAGAAAAATCTGGCAGTGTGCGCATGTATTGGCTAGGGGTTTGCCCATCTAATGTTTGTGATGAAGTGTCAAACAATGGCACTTCTTATAGGCAATCAATGGAGAGGAAGACAAAACTAGATAAAACAAATAAAAATTGGAAGAGCTAATGCACTTGTTTTCGCAGAGTGGTGCAAATTGGGTTAATCCCTCAAAAATCTCAGTCCCATCTCCAAAACAACAACAACATGTGGTTCCTCAACATCTACTTCCCTACAAGGGCATGTTAAGGTATCTATTTTCAAGTCAAAATTTTAGAGTTCCATTATCAGACTTTGAGTATTGAATTTTTTGCATATGCAATGACTATTACATGCTGATTTAGGAGAATTTAGTTTTTTATGTTTATGTGAATTTATTCATTGATCATGTTGATGATAACTTACAAATCACCCTCGACAATCACTGTCATGAGCCCCAGTTGTTGTCCCAATTGCAAACCCCAACGAAAAGCCAAAGCCTCTGTGATAACAGCGCTGTTGCACCATGGAAACACTCCGTTTGCAGCAGCCACAAACTCTCCTTTATCGTTCCTAAGAAAATATCATTTTTATTTGTTTAATTCGAGTTAATCCATCTTGATCCTTGTCTCTTTCCTAACAACTAATCTTATTCTATCTCTTTCACTGCCTTTATTGTTGATATGTTTGGACTTCTAAACTAGATGTCAGTGGTTGATGAAATTTATTCCTTGCAGTTATGTGCAAATGCGGAACTGGTTTGACTATCGTAACCATATTTGATTTGGTGGATTAACGTCCCAACTTTCATGTATGTTCGGGGTTAAGACTTTTGGATGAATTCAATGGTTTTAACAGGTGTTTGAGAAACTTGGATCTAGCTTATATGATTTTCTATGAAAAAACAGTTATCGGTCTTTTTCCATTGATCTTGTCCGTGAGAGAGGTAGCCAACTGTTGGGATGTGTAGCATGGGTGTAGTTATTACTTACTCTAGTTTCTTTACTCCATTAGTTGAAAAAATACTACTAGCAGTAATCTGCTGTAATTTCTGGTTTTCCTGTTCTGCAAATGTTTTTCTTTTTCTTTTTAAACTTTCCATATTTTCATATGTGAGTAATATTCTAGTGTATTTGCCTTGTAGTTTCAATAATGTTGCCTTGTTGTAGTTTAGTATGCTAGCCTTGTTGTCAGACAGTTGATGTTGTGCCTCGCAATCTAAGTAGCACGGACATGAACATGGCAATTTTACCCAGTATAGTCTGATAACTTAGATATTGTAGAATTTAAATATGATGTTTTCTATTGATTGATGGTAGATGGGCGATTTTGCTTATTTCAAGAGTGTAGCCAATCCAACAGAAATTGTTGGTAAAGGGAGGATTGGATCCATCTAAAGAGTTTGGTGGAGAAGAACTCGGAGCTAATTGGTGTGAGATTGATATTCAACTTCCAATCAAATGGAACGAGCATTTGATCATGAGGCCTTGCGGAGGCCTTAAGACCGTTGATGATGATTGGGACACCAATAGAATGGCCTATTTCTTTGGTACGTTCAATGCCCAAAATTGTCTGTATATCGTCCTTATTATAAAACAATATGTTTTGAACCGATGTATTCAATTTTATTTGATCAGGTGGTGAAAGAATATGATGGCTGCTTTACTGAATGAATGGGATCACTTGGAAGGTGCTTTGTAGATATGGTCATGTCACATGGATTCTGAATTTATGGTTTTTGTTTTTATTTTCACTAGTCGACTAATCGATTTTTTTATACCATGATATCTTTCATGGTATTGTTCTAGATTTCTATCGGATAATTTATTAGTTTTTGTTTCATGTTCGTTGTGGAATTCTGTGAAAAGCTTGTTGACTAGTTGTTTTTATTGAAGTTAATGACTATGGCTTCCGTTATCTTGGATATTGATGTGATACAATTTGCAGTTAATTAAGGTTGTACACTGTCACTGGCTAATCACATGTTATAAGAGGGAAAAATTGTACACTTCTTAGGGCACTCAAAAAGTGCCATAAAAGCTATCTCATTGAGCTTAACTAATGATGGTTTATGGGGCACTTTAAAATGCCTTAACAGTGAAAGGAAAATGGATTCCATAAATTCTTTGGCAACACCAATAAATGTCGCGGTAAATAAATTATGCAGCACCTTAAAGTGGGGCTAGAAAAAACTATTGAGGCACCTTAAAATGCCTCGTAAAGCAAAATAACATGACACCTAGAAGTGCAGCGAGAAAGAGTTGTTGAGGCTCCTCAAAAGCCTTTGGGAGCACCAATAAATGCCTTGATAAGTAAATTACGCGGCACCTCGAAGTGCGGCTAGAAAAAGCTATTGAGACACCTTAAACCGCATCGTAAAGCAAAATATGGAGCAAGTACAGTGAGAAAGAGTTATTAAGGCTCCTCAAAAGTGCCTTAATACGAATTTAACACGGCACTTGCAAGTGCAGTAAGAAAGAGTTGTTGAGGCTCCTCAAAAAGCGCCTCATTAAAAGTGCCTTGACAAGAATTTGAAAGTGCAGCAAGAAAGATCTATTAAGACACCTTACAGTGTTGTGTTAAAAGTGCTGCTTTAGGTCTATAGCTGCATCACTGGAAGCGGCACAACACTTTAATGCCCCAATATGTAAACTACCCCAATAAGGATGTTTTAGAGGCATTTTTTAATGCCCTCATAAGCTATTTTTGTTGTAGTGTGTTAGCATTTTCCCTTTAAATAATTTTTCATTGTACTCTTGGTTATTGTAACGCCCTCTCCGAATTTCCAAGGACTTTCGAAAGCATTAATAAAATGTTTCTTATAAAAGATTTACCTTATCCCATGAAATTACCTTGCTTAAGAGCTTTATCCATTACAAAATAACATTTGATAACATCAGAGTTTATTACAAGCAGCGAAAAAAATTTAAATTATCAGAGCCTTCTACGGGTAATAATCAAGATTTCAAACTTCTTTAGAGTCCTGTTTCGGTTGATAACAATCTTCCGCTTGATACTGCTCTTCTTTTCTCCTACAAGGTCTGGCACGGAGCCAGGGTATACCGTACCATGAGTGATGAGGATCACCCAATAGAATTTCCCAACCCATTCTAACCAGTTATAATTGAACAGTATAAACAATAATCTCAATGATAAATAGCAACAAGCACATTAATTAATAAGACTAGTTCTTTCATTATCTTTCTTTAGGTGTATTCTACATCTCTTTTCCTCGAGAGATACTCCTCCCAACAACCAACTGAACCATGGTCTCTCTAATGATTCTACTCCCCATGCTTGTCCAACATTGGGGCCCCAGATGAATAGGATTCAATTATCTTCTGAATCAAACCCATCCGTGCCTATACAAGGATAGAACAATCCCTTAGGTTCACATCGTGACCATAAGGAAATAACCTTTATGAGTACTGGTTCCACTGACCAATGCAATGGGCCTGCCGGGCTCCTAGACTCAAATCCCCAATTATCATTATTTATACCTTCTAGAGTAAATCATACAGTGCCATGTTCAGGGTTCGATAAGACACTAGTCTTGACCACAAGCCCCGATTCCGCTAACCATTCTTTCAGGACCTACCGGGTTCTCGGCTACTCTGGTTTCCCCAGACCCATTACCATCACAATCGTGACTTCTATCAATATTTCACTTTTCTTTGATTATCGTCTAATTCATTCTGTCACATTTCTCAACCCAACAACTTAGAGTCCAATCTCATAAGCATGACAACATAACAAAATAAAAATATGAATGACAGTAATATTGCATGAGAGTAAACGTAAATGATCATCACATGAGAATTTGAGATTGGTCGATAACCTTTAAGTCTTAGTACGTATGTACATTAACTTTTGCTAGTTCAGGCTTGCCACATCCTCGATTTTTAGTAACCAAAATATAAATAATATCCACGTAAGATAGACCAACGTCAAACAACTTCCCGTTAAAAGTCAAAGTCAAAGTACCATAAGTTTCTAGTCAAGGGTACCTGTACCGGTTCATAAACAACAAAAGGTTTATAGTTATTACATATGTCAAGTCTGGCCAAAAATTGAAGAAAATAGAAGTTACAAGATCATCTTCCAAAAATATATAACTGTGGAGAGGATAAAATAACTTCATGTCAAATGTTCTTCACGATATTCATGCACACGCCAAGCATTCCAATCACGTGCCTTGCTGAGTACCTGAAAATGATAGGGTGAGCTCACTAGCCCAGTAGGAATCTTATCTACTAATGCTAAGGGTATAGAGAATGAAATGTGCATGCAAAATCAATGATTATGAATGAGAAGTCAAAAGAATGCTATTTATGATTAGTCCAAGTACCGAGTGCCCAAGAAATACCTAAGTGTACCCAAAAGTCCAAAAGAAGCTAAGAGTCCATCATTTTTCTCCTAACCGTTTTCAAACGTGTCGTGTGTCCAATTTTATCAAAATATCTCATCTTTCACAAAGAACCTTGTTTTCAAACATTTCGCAAAAGTAACCACTTGTCTTTAATAGGGGATCAACCCCTCTCTCGTATTTCGTGGGCTCCATGCACCCCTGCCGGATTTCGTATACTCCGTGCACCCCTAGCCAAGGACACACCAAAAGGTGGCCCTAGTATTAGCTCACCAGTTCAAGAAAAAAAAATCAATCTAACCCTCGTATGTCCAAAATATCCACGTAACCCATTTTGACCAAACAACATGTTCATACAAAGTTCACTATGTTAAATGTGTCATGCGTAAGTTGAAAAATCAAGGAAAATAACCAATCATGCAAAGGTAGGCTAGGAAGGGATATTTCGGTCATTAATGAAGTGCACAATGAGGATATACCAAGTACGGAGCCAAATAAGTCAACCGGAAACAAAAGAAGTGCTTAAGTACCCAAGGCCACGTGGCACTCCGCCACCGAGTCCCGGGAGTCAAGGAATGAAGCATTGAACAAGACTCGATAAGCTTAGGGGTCACGATGACAAGCTGGAAGGTCAATGGATCAAGACGAACGAAATTCACTTTTTTTCCAGTAAGTATTGGTAGAGCACTTTTGTGCCTACCGGTAGCCAGAGGTAACCAAAATCGAGTGAGTTTCAGTACCGATAGAGCACTTTTGTGCCTACTGATACTGGATGCATTTTTCTGCACAAAATATGCCTGACCAACAGCTTTTCCCAAATGGAAGGGGGTTCCAACCCAACTCAATTTTGGGGTTTCAAACACCAACTAAGCATGGTATAAGAGTATATCAACCACCAATTTGTAGATTTAGCAACCAATTAAGTGGAAACCAAACTCAATCAAAATCAAACCCATTTCAATGGAGGTTTTCAAAGGTGATTAGGAAAAATGGATGAACAAGCCAAGAACCATGCAACATATCAACAATATACCATTAGAAGGAGTAGAAATCAGATCCCTACCTCAAAGAATGAGCTTGATATGGATAGGAAGTGGAAAACCCTTGTTGTTGAAGCTCCCAAACTGAAAAATGCTAGCTCCAAGCGAAACCACGGAGACCTGGACTCCAAATCACGCGTAGAAGATGAATCTTTGGTTGGATGTTGAAGTATTTGAGTGTAGAGGGAGGATTTTGGAGGGATTTTGAAGAAACTTTGAGAGGATGAGAAGACGGAGAGAGACGTCTGTTTTTAAAGAGAGGGAGGAGTGTACTTTGTGAAGAAAAATCAGCCACAAACAAACTTATACACACCCCACTAATTGCATTTACACCCCTTGTGTTTCTAGTGTGTTTTAAAGAAACCCCAATGCACATACTAACGCCACATTGACCCCGCATTACACTATCTTCATTTCCTCACATTTTTCCAATATTATTTTTGAAAAATTATTTAAAACACGAGTACTTACAGGACTTGTAATTTAATATTTAAAGACTTAGGGTTATTCGAAGAATTTTATTTATCTTGAAATCCTTCAGAGTTTCCTAAGGGTATGAAGTCATAACTAGAATCTTTTTGGGGTGGTTGAGAAAATTCTAGTAACCTAGGGTTTAATCTTTAAAGGATTCTCTCAATTTCAAATTCCACATTCGGTCCTTGATTTAAGTCATTATCCATTACTTGAAAGATTCCTAGTTAAATGGTACTGCCACAATGGGTAGGTTAGGACCATTTACCTTCAAGCTGTAGGTTGTTTTGACGGAATCTTCCCATAATTTAGGATAGTAAACTTAAACTCAATTCTTGTTTGTGTAATTAGGAACCATTAGGGATTCTAGTAATGGATTTGTAAGTCAATAGATAATTTTATAAAAACCAAAGGATTAGAGTATAAAGTTATACGATTTAATTAAAACTAAATAACAAGCTTTAATTGTTTATATGAAATAATAATCACACCTATAGTAATAAGAACCTATTACAATTTAATAGCTCACAGAGTGGATACTATAAAAGTAAATAATAATTTTATTCAAGAATTTTTGTGCGGTATAATAAAAATTACAAAAGTGCAATAATTCAATTATTTAAAACATACTTAGAATAAGGCGTAGAAAAATCCTACCTCGATCTGAAGAATGAGCTAGGCAAGGAAGGTTTGTTGGAGTTGCGAAGGTTTGAACTACAACTATTCCGGAAATGATTTTCTAGTCTTGAAAGATAAGCTAAAGTTAGGAATTTTTTTGGGAGAGTTTTGGATATAATTTAGAGAGAGCTAAGTGAGACTTGGTGAAGGTGCATGAAAAATGAGAAGGAATGAAGGCTATTTATCAAGGTTCTGAATCTCGTATCGAACAAGGTACCAATTTTCTTACAGGTATGGTATGGTACCGGTACCAAGTGGGTACCGGTACCAAGTGGGTACCTTTTCGGATTTGGCGGTACTACCTGTATATACATATATAAAATCAAAATTTTCCTAGTATCATCCTTTTTTTATGGGTATATTATTATATCATCCAATAAACTGTTATTAGAAAACAAATATCATAAAAAGGCCTTCAAAGTAACAAACAAATGTTCCAAGTGCATAACACAATAGCAAAACAAACGCAATGTTCTCAAAAGAACGCGGAAAGTTCTCCAAAAGGACACGCAAAGTTTTCTAAAAGAGACTTAACAAGTACATAAAAAAAAGACATAGGATGTCATTCAACATAAACATAAGGATCATTTTCTCCTCCAAGATCCCAATTATATTGGGACATATTCTCGGGTGGGAAATCATCAGCAACATCATCAAAGATAGGTGGATCATCCAAAGTCAATCCTTCTAAAGATGGTGGTTCAATAAGCTCTCATGCAATATCCTCATCATCACTAAGTAGACTTGGTTCTTCATACACCCAATCATCCAACACATCTATGTTCTCAAGACGAATCGGATCAAGTGCATCTTTCCTTCGCTTTATAAATTTACAAAGTAATTATCACAATTCATAAGATCCATATTCGAAACATTAAATATAAATTTAGCAATTTTTTTTGAAATAATACGTTTCTCGAACTTTTAAATTATAGCGAACGTAGACTAAATCATTGAGTCTTTTGTGCTCTAGTCTATTTCGCCTTTTAGAATGGATGAACTCAAACGTGCTTCAGTTTCTCTCACATCCAGTTGCACTACCACATTGACTAAGTACTCAAACAACAAACTTTTTTAGATTGGGGCAATCATTTCCAAATTGCTCCCACCATGCAACTAAAAAAATAAAAAAACTTGCCCATTAACTAAACAAAATTTAGCAACTTACTAGATATAAGATTAACTACAAAATTGAAATAGGAATCTCATAGATTTTGAAGATTTATAAGGTTACCTGGATTTAGTTTCTTTTGTTGAAGAATAGCAAAGGCCATACCAAAGTCACCTGTTGACTCCTGGTATGCCTCCATTTGTAGACTTATCAAATCTTGTGTATGATTATCCGGCAACAAGACTGTAAGATTTTGAATCATTCCTCGGACAACTTCCGTTTTCTTTGTGAAAGAGGGACTAAAATATGTTCCGGGATTGAAAAAACAACATACTTATAAATGCCTATCCCATCTAGCATCAACCACTCTAGTGTAAGGGGTATATAGAGATAGTCTATTGTTGAACCGCACTTTAATTGCAACTTTCGCCTTATCCATTGCTTCATACAAGTACCCCATTTCAGGCTTTTCATCACCATCTATTGGACGAAGAACCCTCACCAAAGGTTCACTAACTTTCACCACAAGTTGACAATTTGACCAAAACTCTCTATCCTCCAATATAATTTTAACAACTTCTTTTCCCCCCTTCTCTTTAGCATATCGAGACCGAAGCCATTTGTCACTAGTGAACATTTGTCTAAGCTCCTTCTTGAAATTCATAATGCATTGAATACTTAAAAAGTTTGTAGCTAACCTTGTGACACCGGGACGACACAAGTTTCTACCATTTGTGAAGTCTTTCCTTATTAAGTTCACAACCCATGCATGATTATAAATGTATCGAGTTATCTACAAAAGTAAAAATCACAATTGTTAAGATCCGTAATCAAAACATACTAAATTTAATTGAGCAACATTCACAAGTTCTTAAATCTAAATGTATTGAAGTACCTTTTTAGCTTTTTGGATGGTAGCATCTATGTGCGGAAAGTATTTAGGCTTTGCGAAATTCTCCAACATCAAGTCCAAGCAATGAGCCGCACAAGGAGACCAATAGAAGCATCCATAATGTGCTTGCAACATCTTTCCCGTCGCTTTGTAAGTAGCGTCATTGTCTGTGACAAATTGTGCAATGTTCTTTGGCCCCACTTCATCAACAATCTCTTCAAAAATTTGAAACAATACATCCGCATTCCTAACAACCCCTAACATATCCATTGACTTCAAAAACATAGTCCCTTTAGGACAATAAACAAGAAAATTTATCACTGGCATTTGATTTTGGCTTGTCCATCCATCCAACATGATTGAGCATCCATAGGTTTTCCAACATTCTTTCATTTCATCAAGATACTCTCTAGTTTCACTATCACATTTATTCAAAAGAGGGCATCTCAAGTCATTATATGAAGGACCCTTGAAACCCGGTCCAACTGCTACCATTGCATCAATTGCCGGTTGATAATATGGAGATAAAGTTGCATTAAATGGAATGTTAGCATCATACCACCATCAAGCAACCACCATTCTTGCTTCATCAACAACTTCTTTAGATGAAAAGGCACTTCTTATAGAAGGTTGGGCATCCGGTGTTGCTCTTGGAGCAAAAAATTCCGTTATTTGCCTTCTTTTCTTTTTCGTTGCTTCATCAGACATTGTTTTCTCAATTAAACATTCCTCAACATAGTCTTCATCACGCTCATCATAGGAGGGTCCATGTCCTACATCTTTGTTCACTCTTTCCCTTCTTTCTTTTTCTTGCTTATACTCGTCAAGCACTTGTTTCATTTGCCATTTGACATCCAACGACACTTTTTTACAAGCTTCAACTTCCCCTTTAATCCCAGCAAGATGTTGTTTTAAATGTGTGATTCCACCACGTTTAAGATGCTTCTCACAAAATGTGCAAATAGTGTTGTTCTTCTTTCCGGGTACCAATCTAGCATAAGCCCAAGCAAGGTCATCAGACTTTGTAGGAGTTGAGGACGTTGGTAGAGCATGGCTAGAACCATGATCACTCATATTGAACAACCTGTTAATCAAACCATTTGAAAACATTAAGAATAATTTATTTAAACCAAACATTTAAAAAACTAAGAAGCAACAACAGGGAAATGTTAATTCAACAGTTTCCTTATTCTATATCCAATTAATTTTTATATAGCATGTTTCAAAGTTACTTAGAACAAAATAAATGTTTAATTTGAATTATTCATGAAGGTCTAAAATTAACCCTATACACGATATCAATATACATTTGCTATCAGATTAACTTAACTTGATTGTTTTCTTTTAAAAAAGGCCATCATACTCCATAATCAGATTCTAAAAGCTTTTGCTTAGGAGTTTTCAATACTTTGGGCCAAAATTCAAATCGATTCTTTATCGGCCTAAATAATCTCTGCCAAAGGTACGGGAATCACTTAATTAACTCCTATTCTGAATTATCAGCATCATGTGAAATGGGTATAATGACTAGAAGTACCCTATGGGTGTGCTATGAACATCATAGAAACTCAAGTTATATCTGTCCATTTTCTAATTTGAAGCATTGAGAATGATAGAAACTCAAGCCATATGTGCTATGAACATCACAGAAACTCAAGCCCTATGGGTGGAGGGAGGCACTATATTCCGAAACAAGTGGATTTGCAAAAAAGTGAAAATTATACACCTCACATTTCACAATAGTTTTGACATACTTATATGTAGGTAACTGATTTACTTGAGGAATTTTTTCAAGAGAAAATAGGAGAACATTTTAGAGAAATAAATAGCGCCGCATAGAAGGCATATCAAGCTTTATTTTAGGGACCACTGGGAAAAGATTTTCTGTATTGGTTTGCAGAGCACTTGATGGAAAAAAATCATTGAATAGGTGTGGTTGCCATTAGCACATACAATAGTTTTGATTTTCACATGTTCTCTCTCTACGTCTCTCTCTCTCTCTCTCTCTCTCTCTCTCTCTCTCTCTCTTCGGTGAAAGCGAGGAAGAGGAGTGATGGGAGTTATTACTCACATCATCACATGGGTGTATAGCTATGATATAGATGACAAAAAAATAAATAAATAATGCTAAATAATTTGATAGGTGCATGATTATACCAGTCGCACCACTATGGAACTGATAGTAATAATGTTTCAACTTGGAAAGAGTAATTGTTAATGGAGTACAAAACCAAACATCTCATCTAGCAATCTGAAATTCTGAATGCAACTACTAATTCAAGTTTTTGCCTGAAATTGAGAAATGAACATACAAGGAAAATTCACCTGATAAAAAGAGAAAGGAACGTCTGTTGGACTGTTGGAATGTGTGTTGGACTGTCGGTCGACGACATTCGCCGAAGAGGATCAAACTCATAGCAGATCAGTGGCCATCTATAGAGGGGAACGTATAGACACCCTACATCCACAGTAGGGTTTCACAGAAGAGGGGAAACGTGAAAATAGGCTTATATATGAAGTTGATTTCAAAAAAAATTACAAATTTGCCATTTGCAATTTCTCGGGTGAAACAGCCGGAACCTTCGTACCGTCTGGTATTGTCCGGAATGGCCCGAACCGACCGGTATTGACTAGAATTGAGGACGGGGATGGAATTATAGGGTGACGTTACCGTTTTATGCAAATGCGGAACCTACCGGCCGGTACGGTATGAGATTGACAACCTTGCGATTTATACATGAAACTTGGTAGATAAAACTTAATCCTAGCCATTGATTTGTGGTAAGTGAGGACTAATCCTAGCCATCGGATTTTGGTAAATTGGAAGGTAAAAACATGTGGGAGAGGTAAACATGTGAGAGAGGTAGATAATGTGTAGGAAGGGTAGATGTACAGTGAGGTGATGTTATATGTATTTTATAAGTGTATACATACCTATGGATGACTATGCATATGTATAAGTGTGCATAAATAAATGTGAGTAAAATTACAATAAAAAAATTAACATCATTTCAAATTTTTGTTTTTACAAAAATTTGGGATAATCCACGCCTCCCCTTTTCAATTTCAACATTACTACGGACACTTGTACAAAGGTGCAATTGGGAAAATTATTTGGTAGTCTTGGGGTACTACGCACCACCCTTATCAAAATTGTGTGCTTACTGGGCATACAATAAGCACAAAAAAAATTAAAAAAACATACATTTCAGTGCACCTTTTATACCGTTCAATACATTTTCATTTACTTTATACACTATTCACACATTTTAACAGACTTTTTCAGTCCATTGGGCTTATGTTAGCATTTTCCTTAAATGTATTTACCTTAATGAAAATATATGTAAATAAAGGTGTTGGGACATCATGTAATCGCGTGCCTCAATACACTGAATAAAGGTGTTTTGCCATACCCCAATCCCCAACCCGAAAGTGCATCCCCGCCCCCGTCCACACCCCTAAGAGCAACTCCAATGGTGGGTACCATTTTTTGGGTGCCAAACCCAAATTTGGCACCCCAACAGTGTTTTTTTGGCCACATTGCTCCAGTGGTGTGGGTGCCAAATTTTGGCATTGTTGCTCAACTACCTTCCAATAACTAATTCTCAACAAACTTTAAAATTTCCTAGTAATAATTTATATGCTTTAACAATTGTTTAATTATCTCCTAATTACGATTTTAATCAACTAACTTTTCCTAACTTACTTTCTACCCATCTACCTTTCCCTACCTAACTTTATTGGTTTACCTAATTTTTTAAAACTACCAATTCTCAACTAACTTTTCAATTTTATGGTAATAATTATATACTTTAACGATTATTTAACCACCTCCTAATTACGATTTTAATTAACTAACTAACTTTCTACCACAACTAACTTTCCCTACCTAACTTTCTACCAATCTACCATTCCCTACCTAACTTAATTGGTTTACCTAATTTTTTAAAAGTCTATATATCCTACCATACAGCATACACAATAAACAACACACAAAACAATGAGTAAATTTAAAAAAGCTGTTCTTAGAGGAGATTTTGACTCTTCTAATGATGATGACGACGATTGTAGAAGCAAAATTTTCACTGCTATGCCATCAGAGTACCACAGAATGGAACAGAACAATCAAGCCATCAAAGCAAACACGGTGGCTCTTCAAGCGGCCGCCAGCACATACCTTGAAATAGAGTTGGCACGAATGACCAGCTAATGAGAGATTACTTCGCTGAAGATCCACTCTTCCCTTCCGACAAATTTCGAAGGCCGTATCGCATGAATCGTGACTTGTTTCTTCGCATCGTCAACACTGTCCAACAACACAACGACTACTTTGTTCAAAAAGTAAATGTAGCGGGATATCTCGGTTTATATGGACACCAGAAAATTACTGTAGCATTTAGGATGCTTGAATATGACATGCCTACTAACTCCATTGATGAGTACGTGAAAATCGGTGAAAGCGCAACAATTGGATCTTTAAAGAGATTCACTCGAGCGATCATCAACATCTATAAAGAGGAGTATCTTCGATTCCCAAATGATGCAGAAGTTGCCAGATTTTTACAAGAGGGGAAGAGCCGTCGATTTCCAGGTATGTTGGAAAGTTTAGATTGTATGCATTGGGAATGGAAAAATTGTCCAACTGGATGGCATGGTCAATTTACTGGACATGCCAATAAACCTACAATCATTCTTGAGGCTATTGCTTCTTATGACTTGTGGATATGGCATATTTTTTCGGAATGCCTAGGTCCCTTAATGATATCAATGTTCTCGATTGATCTGATCTCTTCACCGCCCTTGCTACAGGGAGTGTCCCTCCTGCCAACTATACTGTCAATGGACACCATTACAACATGGGATACTATCTTGCTGATGGTATATATCCTAAATGGGCCACTAAATTGTTCAGACAATCTCTAAACCTGATAATCCGAAGAAACAATTATTTGCAAGGTTGCAGGAGGCATACCGAAAGGACATAGAAAGGGCATTTAGTGTACTTCAATCACAATTTGGCATTGTGCTAGGACCAGCTCGATTTTGGTATCAGGAATATCTTACTTACATCAGGAAGACATGCATTATCCTACACAATATGATTATTGAAGATGAATGTGATGATCCACCAACCCATGTGCTAGTTCAAGTGTCAAGAAAGTGTACACCTGTATTTACTGAGTTTCTTGCTCGTTACCAAACGATCCAATCTTCTGCAACCCATCATGTCCACAATGGAAATAAAAACAATCAAGCCATCAAAGCAAACATGGTGTCCAGATAAACCGAGATATCCAGCTACATCTACTTTTTGAACAAAGTAATCGTTGTGTTGTTGGACAGTGTTGAGGATGCAAAGAAACAAGTCGCGATTCATGCGATACGGCCTTTGAAATTTTTCGGGAGGGAATAGTGGATCTTCAGTGAAGTAATCTCTCATTAGCTACTCGTTCGCGCCAACTCTATTTCGAGGTATGTGTTGGCGGCCGCTTGAAGAGCCACCATGTTTGCTTTGATGGCTTGATTGTTCTGTTTCCATTCTGTAGTACTCTGATGGCATAGCAGTGAAAAATTTTCTACAATCGTCATCATCATCAGAAGAAGAAGAGTCAAAATCTCCTCTAGGAACAACTTTTTTAAATCTACTCATTGTTTTGTGTGTTGTTTGTTGTGTATGCTATAGTAGTATATATAGACTTTTAAAAAATTAGGTAAACCAATTAAGTTAGGTAGGGAAAGGTAGATGGGTAGAAAGTAAGTAGGAAAAGTTAGTTGTACTAGAAAGTTAGTTATTTAAAATCGTGATTAGGAGATAAACAATCGTTATTGTACATAAATTATTACTAGGAAATTTAAAAGTTGGTTGAGAATTAATTGTTGGAAGGTAGTTGAGGAACGGTGCCAAAATTTGGCACCCACACCACGGGAGCAGTGTGGCCAAAAAAACACTGTTGGGGTGCCAAATTTGGGTTTGTGGGTGCCAAAATCAAATGGCACCCACCATTGGAGTTGCTCTAACCCGATCGGATAATGGATGGGTGCCCCTGCCCCGCCCTCATCGAGTAACTGGTTTATCCAACTGGCCTGCTCCTATTTTTTTTTACCCGACTAGCCCGCTCCTATTTCTCAAAATAATTTATTTTTTCGGGATAAAAATGGCACGGTCACTCGCATATGAAAAGAAAAATGTGGGATGGGGTGGTGATAGAGAGTTTTCAATGCCCGTAGGGCATCGTTGGCCACGATTTTGGACCATACAAATTTGTGGGGTCCACACAAGTGTACTCCGGAATCATGTTTAACCATATCCCAAAGGGTGTGTTTTTAGGTAAGAGAGAGTGCTTTTTCTTTTTTTAGATAATACAGGATGTCCCGGGTCAACTGACGCGCATCTCTAACTAATTCATACAACCCCTCCCACAACCAAATCACTTCGCCAATTCCTTCGGCTTGAGGATTTTTTTTTTTTCTTTTTTAAAAAAAAAAAACAAGGGAAAGAGTGTATGGAAACAAATATAGTGGCGAGTGAGTATAAAATTCCTCTAAAAAAAAAAACCTTGAATACCTGTTATAGTGGGAAGAGGAAAAATCTTGGGCTTCTATACGGGTCCCCTTCCACCGTGACGGAATTTGCCCCATACCCTTGTCCGCAAAACTCGTCCACTCCGACCAAATACCTGATTTTCCATTTGCAATGTTGTTAGTTGTTATGTAGTATCCAGCAGAATGTATGGAATCAAATTTTTTATAATTTTAGGAACAAAGTTTTCTAGGCTCATTCATCACCTGTATCCAATATGCCAACAATGGTATCTGATGATGATTCCTGAGAAAAAATGTCGGAGTCCTCAAGGCTCAAACGATGGCCGAAATCCGTTTCTAGATCAGTCTGATACTTCAAGAAATCCCAAGAACGGGTTGTGTGGAGTTTTAAGAGTGTATTTCCTGATACAACTCCGGGCCTCCGGGGATCGGATTTGCATCTTCCTTTCAGAGGCTGCTCTAAAAAGAGCCGAGGGTGGTCACCCAAACACCCTGAAAAAAATATTTTTCGTAGAAATACATGTAAAAATTTATTGATTTTCTAATTTTTGTCATTTTGAATACCCTAACTAAAATGTTTGAACACTCTACCCAAAATGCTTGAACACCTTACCCAAAAAGTTGAACACCCAATCTCAATGACGGAACTCACCATGGACTATTTGATATTAGAGAATAGTATAAATTGGATATTTGAGAATTTGGGTGTTTCTTTGTCCCTACACATTTAGCTCTAAGAGGTAAGAACACTTTTAGCTCTCTCTTTAATCTATTTATACTTATTTCAAGTGATTGCTCATTATATATACGAGAAAACATTATTTCTACCACCGCCGGAAATAACTTACTCTCTATATATAGTGTTATAAAATATAGATCAATAATTTAATATATATGCACTATCTTTTTTTGTGAAGCACTTTAATATACAGAAAATTGGTCTAAAGGCCAAGTTTGGGGCTTTAAATGGTGTTTAGTCCAGCTTAACTTATTTTAATGCTTCCAATACATTGATAGGAAATATTTGATGACTCAAGGACAAAATTAGACAAAAATACCCTTAATGAACTTCACTACTCACGCGCACATGTGGAGGAATTTATGCGTACAAAACGAAAGGCGGTGTGGCAGATTACCCAATCCCAACTTGCCACTTGAGAGTGAAAGTGACAGGTGAGTATTGAAAGCGACGGTAATGCCCAATTCCCGTTCTCTCTCTCATCAGGCAACATTGAAATGAGGCAGGTGGTCAAATATCCAACGGACAAAATTGAATGATGATGGGTATTGCCCTTGAAAGCAACGGGTTTAGGCTCATGGAGTACTACCCCAAAATTGAATGGCGATGGGTACTACCCCTTTAATTTTGGGATTGGGTTTAATTTTTTAGTTCAATTTTAGGGGGTTTAGGCTCTTTGGGGTAGGGTATAGTGGGTTTAGGCACTTAGGGTGCACTTTCCATTATAGGGTTTTAGCTGTTTAGGCACTTTCATAGGATACCCTAGGGTTTTAGGCACTTTCATAGGGTACCCTAAGATCTTAGGCATTTTCATAGGGTACCATGGGGTTTAAGTTTAGGCACTTTCATTAGGTTTGGGGGTTTAGGCACTTTCATTGGCTAGTGGGGACATTTTTGGAATATGTAGGTGATTTGTCCTTTTGGCATTAAAGAAAAAGTTGATGTCCTTATTGAAGTAAAGACCCCTTTACTATGTCCTTCCTAAAAACGGACCCAATATATATATGGACAATATATATATGGACATAGGGTGTATAGACACAATAGATTTGAATTATTATATAGGTTATTCATAGTTTCGTGCGACCCTGGGATTAGTCGAGTTGCGCGCAAGTTAGCCCGGATTATCCAGTTACACAAAAAATGATTTGTAGAGGACCGTAATAGAATTTCTGGCCACTCCTAGAGCCGCCACTGCTTCTTTTGATAGACGAGCCGCGAACCCAGAGAAACCATGTTTGTAAGTGTGCACCAATGTATTTTGTGTCCTAAAGAAATTGTCGAATAGATACATAAGTAAATATTGATGATATTTTTAAGGCAGGAATATTTAAGTGTATACCTACGTGCAATAGTATATATTGAACATTATCGACCGATATCATGTCACGTTTTACAAAATATTGACATCGAATCTCAAACATTCGGGTACGTATTGTATTGATAGAACTGACATTCCAAACGCTAAATTACTATGGATATTTACCCTAGTGACAGAGAGTTCAGAGGCTGAGTGTGGTCATCTCTCAAGGTACCATTTCGCGAAGCGGCAGCAGCTCCCATGTATACAACATAAACACCATTATTTTGAGCTTCATCATTTGCCTTAACATCTCTGAGGAGTGAGAAATGTGAGAGAGAGAGAGAGAGAGAGAGAGAGAGAGAGAGAGAGAGAGAGAGAGAGAGAAGTACACGGAGAAGAAGGAGAATGAAAGGGAATATTCTTTCATGTTTGTGTTTGAGTTGTACTAGTATTAGACTCCTTTTCCTAGGCCAGAGCTAAGCAACGAGCTTTTTGTAGCACAAAGATCGGGAAAGGTTGGTTTGGTGGTGGAGGGAAGGATTGGTCTAAATAAAGAGACGGTCTTGAACTAAAGTTAACGCAGCAGAATTCACGAGAAACTAGTTAGCGTACTAGTTCAAACGATGATAGATCTCGAATCCACATGGGTTCTTGAATCCACAAGAAGAAAGAGAATAACTCTGATTTATAATTGATTAAAAGATGAATAATAATAGAGGTTACATGCCTTTTTTATAGAGAAAACTAGCAAACCCTAGCAAAAACTTTCCAAAAAATAAAGTATCCCAAAAATTGGGAAAACTCCCAAAATTGAAAACTAGAAAGAAAAATAAGAAATTCTCAATTGGAAACAACGTAAACGGAATTACACGTTAAGAGTAATTCGCAATCTAATTATTACCTAAATAGCAAAATTACTAAATTGAAGGCCTAAACAAATGAATTTGGCCGAATTCCACCATCAGTCACGATTACGGTGGTGAGTACTGATCGCAGCGCGATTCTGCTTCAGCCCACCGGGCCTATTCCGGGCTCGTCGATAAATTGCCGAAATTGGCAATTTTCAATTAAGAGTTGCTTGGGCCTCCCAAGCTTCAATCGGTCCAACTGATTATAGAACTGTGCTGTTACTTGTTCTGCATCAAAAGTTCAAGGTGCGGCTGTCCCAGGAATTTACGAATTTTAGGGGTCCCTCTTACTTTGATACCCTTTATGATAGTCCAATAAAAAAGGGTCTCATTTTTATTCTTCATTTTAGACTCCCGAAAAGTCGGGGCCAAAATTGGGTTTAATGCTGTGTGAAAAGTGTACTAGTATCAAGCTGAATATATACATAGTTATATTCACTTAAAAAGTGCTCTATTGCTCATCAAATCTCAACACTCCATAGGTCGAGATATTGGTAGGGTGGTGGAGGTTAGAAATAGTACTTGTCAAAGTCGCGAGAGATTTATACACTTGTTGCCAACAAACACAAAATACTAAGCTAGTAACAGATTTAGTAACTGAACCACTCATGCCATTTAGATGAGAAGCTTAATTTAATCTTGGAAATAGAGCTGCATGTGTTTTTTCTAACTAATATATACATATATAGGTTTTCGGGGTGGCTTACTCGCACCTTGACCGATCCTGAACGCCAATCTCACCGTTAACTTGCAGGGAGTCCAATTATAACCGGAGCAAAGATCTGGCTATATCATGTTAGCTGTATTTGCCGATTAAATATTAATTTCGTGTTTACCATCCACAATCACGCATTCATGTATACAAATAAATAAAGTCAAGTCCAACATAGTTTCTAAGTGTATTTGGTTGTTTCATAACCTCCGTCCAAACATGCAAACTACTACAGATGAACTGTATTGGCAGTGCCCCAGTATTTAAAATTTCTCAAGGCCAATTTATCAGTAGAACTGTATTGGTCAAAACTAAGGTGATGTCAGTATATTTCCGACGTACCAAAAAGAAAAGACACTTCAAAAACCCACACTCAAAGCCTGTGAGATAATAACTAAGAGAGGATCCAAGTAAAGCTAAAAACTGGTGGAAATAAGTCCAATAAAAGAGTTGATCCAAACAGACCAAAACAGAAGCTCTGGGTACTGAAATTAGTGGTTTCCATGTGGTCCCATTTTGATGAATGAAATCTCTGCTTGGATCATAATAAAAAAAGAAATAATATACCACTTTTTGGATCTTTGACATGCATTTTTTCCAAATGGCCTTTTAGCATGATGCTTACACAAGAATCATTCATACAATTGTGCTGTTAACAAGAGAGAGAGAGAGAGAGAGAGAGAGAGAGCTGTGGATCATAATCTTAGGCCACGCCCACAACAGGCCATCATTCAGTTGGTCTGGTGACAGAAATTGGGGGCATCAGTTGAGGGCCTTGAGGCAAGCAGCAACCACAAGAACGAACCCTATGGAATCGACTGTAATGGGCATCCAAGTTCGAGAACCAGAAGGCCCACAAATTTTTTTGGCCCAATATGAAGTAGCCCACCTACAGATTCAACCAAAACAAGCCCAAGATGAGGCTGCCCCACAGAGAAACATCTCCCGAGGCCCAGACCGTCAAATCTCGGCCTGCCCATGGATTCTTGCCAAAACTTACACATACAAATGAAAAACCGGTTCCCGTTTCCCAAGGAACATGAACACAACAAAAATCAAAGACCAAAGATACCATGAAGATGCATCAGCTATTTCTACTTGTCTGCTCGATTTCTAATTGGTTTATATAATCCAGCCAACGAAACCACTTTTCAAAATGCAAGCCTTCTCATCACAAAAGCATCATTGATCCTGTATCTAACAACTTCCTGTATTCGAAAAGAGAAAAACAAACCAAAATAACAAGGAGAGAACCACCCTCCAAAATCCGTTAATGAGCAGCACATTACCAAATCCAAGCTAGTAGAAAAGAACCTAATCATCAGCCTTGGCCTTGGCCTCCTCTTCATTCATCTTCTTCTGCCACCTTCTCTTTCTGTAATCCGCTAGCATCTGAGGCATCTTCTGCATTAACTCAGCAGTGTGTGCCCGCTTTTCCGCCGATATCCTGTCATGCTTATGCCCTTTCCTCTTAGTTCTCATCTCTTTCCTCGCTGGATCATAAGGCCAGTCCTCACCGGCAAGGAGGACTTCTTTGCGTATACGAGCTCTGTGGCGGGCACTGATGCTTAGTGGCTTCCACGCTCCAAGCTCCCAATAACCCCAAACGCCCTTAGCAAACTCATCCTTGTACTTTGCCAACTTCTCTTGCCAGGGATACTTGTACTCACCAACAGCTTTTGATACAGATTTTACTGCTTTTCCAGCCATTATCTGCCACGATTTCACATAAGATAGTAAATAAGGCAACTGTTTAAAGTCCTGCCAGGGAAGACAAGTTTTTTAACTTCAAACGCAAGTAAAACAGTTGGGAACTGAATGGCGCTATATCCTAAAAAGCTCAAATTACATTCCGGTCACCAGATAAAAGAGTTGGGATCATTGAGAAAGAAAATTTTGGTGAAGAAAACTTTTACTAGGTACATATTCACGTCCTTGGCTAAAGTAATATGTGCGCAGCATTTCAGCCACACTAGCAACCTAAATTACCTGATTCTTCAAGTTTTGTCAAGTAAAATGTCGGACTTGCTATACCAGGATATGAATATGAATTCTATGTAGCTGGCTTGTATAAATAAAGGTCTACCCAATAACTACTTCAATTCTGGAACGTATTTATGCTTATTATTCCATTCTCATATCACTTTTCGGAATACATGACAGTTTAGGTTCAATACCCCAAAAAGAGATATTAGAGTTCAGGTATCCCAACAATTGCCTACTACAAATATCCTCTCTTTTAAAAGTAAGGAAGTATTTACGTAAATGAAATCTAATCTTTCTTCTTGTCCGTGTACATGAACATAAAATGAATCTAAAATGCAGACCTCAGCTCAGATGCCCATATCTGAGTCCATGTAGTATAGCCAGCAACGCAAAATACAAAGCAAACACACCAAACGGTGTTTATTCATGCCAACGAAGAATGCAAGTTACTAAAAAACTTGACCAAATTCTTCAACTGTTGGAACATACAACTTGATCTAAAATTCAGGGTAGAATTGTCTTGGGTAGAACCAATGAAACATGGGTATGTGTACGGAATATGGCAACAACCTAAAAAGGTAGGGAACGGTTACGGTGAATTTTTTTATTTTATTTCATATATTTTTAGCATGCTTCATAATATATAACAACTACTAACTGTTAGAAACAATTATCGTTTATGGTAACATGTACATTGTATCAATTAGAACGATTGAAATCAATTAGGAAGATTGTAATTAGTCCAATCAGGTAAGTAGAATAATAAGATTTTATTTATTTTCCTTATTTGCCTTTGTATCCAGTCTATAAATAATTCCTTCTTGTGAGAAGAATAATGTATCGTTCGCATATTTCGACATGGTATCAGAACAGGTTCTAGGAACTTGATCTCTTTCTGTTATCTTTTTTTTTTTCTTCGTTAGATCAGTCAATCTATCTCTGTCGATCTATCTCTCTCTATTCTGCTACAGTGAACCATCAAAACTCTTTCGTCAACCATCTTCTCCTTCGTTTAACCAACACCAATCCTTAAAAACCTGAAAACCGAAGCTCCTACAACCCAGAAAACTCTATTTCAACACTGTTTACCCAAAAACGAGACTGCTCTCCACAGCTCTACCCTAAATCGACTACCCTATTGCCCTAACAGTATCAAATCGACACTGTTACAGCCTTCAAAACCCTAAACCGAGGTCGACCCAGTTGTTTTCGAGTCCCTTCAGGCTCGAAGTTGGTCTGTTATAGTCGATATTGTGGCCGGTGCTGCTTGAAGTTGATTTCAAGTCTGACCCAGTTGATTTCGAGCCCATTCAGACTCGAAGTTAGTCTGTTGCTGCTTGGTATTGAGTTGTTGATGCTCCAGATTGGTGTATTCGACTCTCACTTGCTGCTTGCTTGCTGTTTCGCTGCTTGTTCGTGACCTCATGAGTCGAAACCTACTGGGTCTTTACCAATTGCACTGGGCTTGAACATTCAGACCTCAATCTCTCATATTCAGCAGACTTTGACGATTATCTGAGGTATTTTTGCAGTATTTTGGATTCTATTTGCAGTATTTCTCTACTCTAAATCTATCATGAGCGATAAAACTAAGAAAACCGACGTACCCGAAGCCCCAGAAACCAAAGAAGTTGTTAGGGATCCTTTTTCACGTCGTTCTCTCACCACTATTAAATTAAATGGATCCAATTGTCTGCCATGGTCACGAGCAGTAACTGTCTCTCTGCGCGCAAGTGGCGAGATTTCATATATCACCAATGCCTCATCTACTAATCCTACTTGGATCAAACATGATTCGTTTAACATGACCTTACTTTGGAATAGTCTTGAACTTGATATTTTCAACAACGTTGCCTACCTTGATACGCCCAAAGAAGTCTGGGATACTCTACACCAATTATACTCATCCGATCATAATCTCTCGTATTTATCAGATTTATCAGAATATTTTCTCTTTCCAACAAGGAGATCAATCGATCGATGAGTACTTCTCCACCTTAAAGGGTATGTGGGATGAGTTAAATGTCTACCAACCTCTGACCACAGATTTGGCAGTTCAGCAAAAGTACAAAGAAGAATTCTGTGTTACCAAATTCTTGTCTGGATTGAATTCGGAACTTGCTCCTTTTAGTCCCCAGATTCTTTCTAGAAAGGAAGTTCCCACCATTGGTGAGACATTCGCTCGTGTTCAACAAGCTGCTACTCATTCGTCTGGTTTGGAGCGTCTGACTCCATCTGCTCTAGCTGCTCCCACTACATACCCTAATTCATCTTCTGGACATTTTGGCAATCACAACTTCCCCCACAATCGTAATGGTCCCTCTGAACGTGGTGGTCGACGTGGAGGACGGGGGGGCGTGGTGGTCGTGGCACCAAGAAGTGTACTCATTGTGGTGCAACCAACCACGATGTTGAGTTCTGTTGGAAGCTTCATGGCAAGCCGGCTTGAGCTAATCAGGCTGCTAATCAGGCTACACTTGAGGGGGAACCATCTGCTCATATTACTATATCCCGGACTGAGTATGATTCTATGGTACAAAGGGCTAATGCATCTTCTTCTTCTTCCACTGTGACCCATGTCGCCTCAGGTACTACTTGTCTTCACTCATCTTCTCGTACTTGCAGTACTCCTTGGATTCTCGATTCTGGTGCATCTGATCATATGACAGGTGACTTGTCCCTTTCTCCTTTTAATTGTGATACATGTGAACTTAGTAAACACCACAGAGTTTCTTTTCCTTTACGTACTGAGTCACCATGTTTAGAACCTTTTGCTTTAGTTCATTCAGATATTTGAGGACCTTCGCGCACTACAAACTTATGTGGTGCTTGCTATTTTGTTACATTTATTGATGATTTTTCTCGTTTAACTTGGGTATATCTTCTCAAAGATCGGTCTCAATTATTTTCTGTCTTTTCAAGTTTTCATGCTGAGATTGTTAATCAGTTTAATGCTAAATTACATATTTTGAGAACTAATAATGCCCAAGAATATCTTTCTCATCAATTTACGCATTTTAATGAAACTCATGGTATTATTCATTAAATTGCTTGTGTCACCACCCCTCAACAAAATGGGGTTGCAGAATGGAAAAATGGGCCAATTTTAGCGGTAGCTCGTGCTCTCATGCTTCACATGCACGTTCCAAAACATTTTTGGGGCTATGCTGTTCTTACAGCTAATTATCTCATAAATAGAACACCTTCTCAAGTTTTGAATGACAAAATCCCTTATCAGGTCATGTTTCCTGACAAGGATCTTTATATCCTTCCCCCAAAACTTTTTGGTTGTGTTTCGTTTGATTATAATTTATCTCCTGGTCGTGATAAGCTTAATCCTTGTTCTTACACATGTATCTTTCTTGGTTACTCTCGGACACAAAAAGGATATAAGTGTTACAGTCCCACATTACGGAAGCACTTTGTGAGTGTTGACGTGACATTTTTTTAGACCATCCCATATTATTCCCTTGAAGGTGGACAGGTATCGCCACCCGTTATGGTTGACCTTGGTCAGTCCCCTTGTCTCCCTGAGCTTGCCACTTGACCACCAATTACACAGGTATATGTTCGTCGTCCTTCCGCTGTCACTCCACCTGTTGCTACTACAGATGCAACTTCTTTACCCACATCATCTCCTCCAGCGTCCACGGATCCTACTCTTGATCTTCCTATTGCTCAGCGTAAAGGTATTTGTTCATGCACTTCCCATCCTATCTCTCAATTTGTGTCCTATGATCGTTTATCTTCCTCTTTTCGTGCTTTTTCTGTCTCTTTCCTCTGTTGTTGTTCCTAAGTCTTATCAAGAGGCTCTTTCTCATCCTGGATGGCGTTCTGCTATGGAAGACGAGATGCGCGCTTTATCATTGAATCATACTTGGGATCTTGTTCCCAAGCCTTCTGAAGCACATATTGTTGGTTGTCGTTGGGTGTTTACTGTTAAACACAACCCTGATGGCACTGTTGATCGTCTGAAAGCTCGTCTTGTGGCCAAAGGTTTCACCCAAACCTATGGGCTTGATTACACTGAGACTTTTTCTCCGATTGCCAAACTCAATTCTGTTCGAATTATTATATCTCTTGCCACCAATCTTGATTGGCCTCTCCACCAACTTGATGTCAAGAATGCATTTTCATGGCGATCTCTCTGAAACCGTCTATATGTCTCAACCACCCGGTTTTGAGTTCAAGGGGGAGTCTGTGTGTCATCTTCGCAAATATTTATATGGACTCAAACAATCTCCCCGGGCTTGGTTCGAGAAATTCAGTAGTACCCTCGCGTCTCATGGTATGACTCGAAGTCAAGTTGATCACTCCGTATTCTTTAAAAAGACCACCCGTGGTATTGTGATTCTCGTGGTTTACTTGGATGATATTGTCATCACCGGGAGTGATAGTGCTGGGATTCAAGTATTGATTCGTCATCTATGTTCCAGTTTTCTCACCAAGGATCTAGGCAAGCTTCGGTATTTTCTTGGCATTGAGGTTGCTCATTCCAAAGCGGGCATCGGTTTATCACAAAGAAAATACACTCTCGATCTCTTGAAGGATACAGGTTATCTTGGTTCTAAACCTGTAGCTACTCCTATGGAGACTAATCTTAAACTCATGCCTGAAGATGGTGAGTTGGTTGATGATCCTGAGATGTATCGGAGACTTGTGGGTAAACTTATTTATCTCACGATTACTCGACCCGATATTGCCTATGCAGTCAGTGTTGTTAGCCAGTTTATGACTTGTCCTCGAGTTTCTCATATGGAAGTAGTTGTTCGTATCTTGAAGTATCTTAAAAATGCACCTGGACGTGGACTTCTCTACAAATCATCGGGACATCTTCGTATCGAATGATATACAGATGCTGACTAGGCGGGTTCTCCTGCTGATCGTCGTTCTACCACTGGTTATTGCACCTTTATAAGTGGCAATCTTGTGACATGGAAGAGTAAGAAACAGTCAATTGTAGCACGTTCTAGTGCTGAAGCAGAGTATAGAGCAATGGCTTATACCATTTGTGAGTTGACTTGGTTGCGTACACTTCTACAAGAGTTTGGGATTCCAATGCATGGTCCCACTCCTCTATATTGTGATAATCAGGCTCAGTGTTCTAAAACTCGGCCAACTCGGCCGAGTACTCGGCGAGAACTCGCTGGAAGGTGCCTCACCGAGGCGACTATGGCCTAGTCGGTGGAGATACTCGCTGGAAGGTCTAGGCGGAGGCTAGTCGGACTTAGTCACCGACTAGTCGCTGGAAGGTCTAGTCGCCGAACAGCCAAGTCGGGTAGAAGTCGGACCTAGTCGAAAAAAATCGGAAAAAATCGGGGGTAAAACAGAATTGTAGTCAATTTTAGGGGGCATAGTGTAATTCATGCAAGGTTTTATACAATCCTAATCTACTAAAAATAATCGATAAAAAGTAAAAACACAACAGACCTTGGTCTTCGTCAGTCGCCTCTCCTTCTCCCACTCATCGCTCATCAGTCGATCATCACTCATCAGTCGTCGTCGACTTCATCAGAGAAAGCCAGAACCAGAAAGGTCGATCTCGATTCTCGATCAGTCGTCGTCTCTGTTCCGTCGATCATCCATCGTCGTCGACTTCATCAGAGAAAGCCCGTCAGACGTCGATCATTAATCACTCGTCAGACGTTGTCTCTCTCTCTCTCTCTCTCTCTCTCTCTCTCTCTCTCTCTCTCTCTCTCTTTCGTCAACTTCTGGACTGGTGGTGGTGAGCTCTCTCTCTCTGATCGAGACTTCCCGACTAGTGGTGGTGGCACCATTTATATGTCCACAGTCCACCGACTCACATATGTCCTTCTCTCTTTATATGTCCAAAATCCACTGATTCACATATTTAATTACTATTTGATAGTTTTTTTATTTTTATTTTTTTGAAACACTATGTATAATGGTGTTACTGTGATAGTGTTACTGGGTTTTTTTTTTTTTTTTTTAAACAGTAGATTGGAAATTGTTATGTAAGTTATTATGGAAATTGACTACTTATTTGGTATTTGGTAGTATTTAGTTTACAATTTTACATGTCTCTACATTGTCTACAATGTCTATATATTATAAAAATAAATAAAAACCGAGTAATTTCTCGAAGGCCGAGTACTCTCCGAGTACTCGGGTTGGAAGCTCGAAGGTCCCCGGCCGCCCTGGGAGCGCCTAGCGAGTTTTAGAACCTTGATCAGGCTACTATCCATATTGCTAATAATCCAGTATTCCATGAGAGGACCAAACACATTGAAGTTGATTGTCATTTCAATCGGTCAAAAGTGGAATCTAAAGAGATCAGCATGCCTTTTGTTCCTTCAGGCTCTCAACTTGCTGATATTTTCACGAAGGCTCTTCCCAAGACTTCCATTGACTCTATCTGTCACAAGCTTGGAGTATACGATATATACGCTCCAGCTTGAGGGGGAGTGTTGGAAACAATTATCGTTTATGTAACATGTATATTGTATCAATTAGAAAGATTGTAATCAATTAGGAAGATTGTAATTAGTCCAATTAGGTAAGTAGTATAATTAGATTTTATTTATTTTCCTTATTTGCCTTTGTATCCAGCCTATAAATAATTCCTCCTTGTGAGAAGAATAATATGTCATTCGCATACTTCGACATATGTACAAGCAAGATAACAAAAGCTAATTTCATAAGCAAAACAATAGTAGTGCAAGTCAATGAGGTACAATACAGACCATTGCTTGAACTCATCTTCCTAACAAATAACGTGCAGTACACAACTTATTTTCAGGGAGAGAGAGAGAAAGAGAGAGAGACTAACCAGATTTGAGAGAGGAAGCAATCACCGATCGAATTCTACGGAGGAAGAGAGGAGATCGTCTCCTCTCTCTCCCCTACCGAAACGACATGTATAAGCCCTAGATCTAAAACATCGTGCTTTGATGCTCTCTGAGTTTAAGGCAATGAGAAATTGCATATGAAGACCGATAATTTAAGGTTTTTCATTGGGAACCCCTGAAGTTTTTAAAACATTACAAATTTGCCCAAAAAAGTACCCATACCAATACCCGGTACTCGTACGTCACCATTTTCAAAGTACCTATGCTTCAAAGAGTAGAACTCAACTCCAAAAGCTAGGTAATGAAGTGATGGTGCACTCATGCCTATGAACTTCATATTACTTTGGTACCCAGGTGATGTCGGACTTCGCTTCGCACCCTCCCTCACAGCAACAAAACTACATTCATAAATAGGGACAGGGAGACAGCCAGAAGGGATCAACAAAGACAATAGCTAGGCATGATTTACCAACCAGCAGATAAAAGGAAACCAAACAAACTAAACAACTCTTGACCGCATCTGAGACTTCTAAACAAGTTGCAAAGAAAGAAGGAAGTGTCTTTTATAAGAGAATAACTTATTTGCGGATTGATTCGGGCCGTTGGATCTCGGGATGGATGGCGCGGATGTTCTATGTATAAAAATTCCCCCTCAAACCCCTTTTTCCCATAATTTTTTTTTTTTTTTTTGTGATTTTTTGTTTTCTGCAATGATCATGAAAATTTCGGGGCAGGACGGGATCCCCGTTCCCTATTTGGGGCGGGGATGGAGGTGGAGGTGGAGGTGATTCCCATTCGGAGAACGCGATGGGGACAGAGGCAAGTTTGGGGATTTTGGATAGGAATGGTCAAATCTGTTCCCGATCCGCCCCATTGCCATGCCTAGGGCAGTGTCAATTTGATGATTTCATTTCCTGTCATTTACAAATGTGGTATCCTCAATCCTGGAAATTGAACTTCGTCGTGGGTGTTAAGGGTATCCACTAAATTTCTGCCCATCTAAGAAGTACAGGTGCTAAATGTGAAGTATGTGATGTGAGTTCTGATTGAGAGTATGCTTGTTTTCCTTGCTAATAAGTGAACTATCTCACTTGGTTTTACTGCCAACCCCCTAGTATGTAACTGTTAGTGACTTGCTTCAGCAAATAAAGTGGTGGCTGTTTCTCTTTGGTTTCATCTTGGCCTGAATGTGAGACTGCTTGTTGAAGTAGCTAATTGTGGAAACGTGATCAATGAGGGAATTGATTATCAAAGTCAGCGAGATTTTGTTTTGGGTTTGTTTACCCTGAAAGCTTATGCCATTTTCTTATCTATTATAAAAGGAGAAAAACTTATTTGCGGATAGTCCACAGACAAGGTGTTTGCACACGAGCACATCCGCGCCGTCCATCTCAAGATCCAACGGCTCGAATAAACGAGCAGATTTTATTATTATTCTTTTTTTTTTAATGAGGAGAGAGAGTGCAATGATCCAGGCCATTAGATCTCGGGATGGAAGGCACGAATACTTACCAAAAAGTTAGATCTACATGTTTGCATCACAAAGAGAGGAAAAATGGAAGGAAAACCAAAGCAACAAGTCTAGGCTCTGATTATCTTCTCCTCTAACCTCATTTCCTCCCACTTGCAACTCAACTGAGTGCCCAGATAGAAAGAAGAAAGAAACCGTACCAGATTCCTAACTTGTTTGACATTATTTGCTTATTACCATTTGCCTACTAGGTGGAGGTTACTGGGTGCCACCCTTTTTTTCCATCAGCACTAGGAGGTTTACAAAGTCATCCCATACAGAAGATGTGGACCTCTTTGAACATTTAACTCGAAGAGCATTGCTCAAGATTCTCGTTGGTATTTTCTTCAATTTTCCGCGCCCTATGACATGTTAAATAACTGTTTTTAATAAAGAAAGAAAGCTCTAAGTGAGATGATTTTGATATAAAAGTAAACAGTACAGAGACATCTTTCAACAAAACATCAATGAAAAGAAGTATTCCACAAAATGCAAAATGAGAAAGAAGTTTATTTTCAGGTTCAATTCTAATTTTTCATCACATTGTGCAGTTTAAAGCACATCAAAACAGGGGTCAGAACACTTGACATTTGGTTCTAACTAGATAACAAAACACAGACCAAAAGCATCTTTACTTCTTTCTTCTTCTTTTTTTTCCCGTGTTTGGCTTACGAAAAGCCTTTTCTATTCCTCTTTTACTCTCCTGGATATCAATGAGATCAAACTACTTAAACAGCAAAAGGCCAGTATGCCTGGAGCACGGAAAAATAACCTGAGAGTATTCAAAAGCCCAGGGCTTTTCATGTTAGTAACCAATTGAATACCGGAGAAGGTAGAGGGGCCCAATCCTCATCAATGTTTCTTTGAAGCATTTTGTCAAACACATAAAATGCAAAGTGAAAAGCAAGTTTACTTTCAGGTTCAGTTCAAGAACAAATACACTACCATCAAAACAATTCGAACCACAAATACCCATAAACACAAGTGTATAAATCCCAGTTAAAATCCACCCTATGATTTCTTCTAAATCTACTCCAAATGGAGAGAACACAAACAGATACAAGAAATCGCGAAATACAAACTGAAAGAAGAAAAAAAGTGAACTCGTTTCAAAACTCAGAAAAATGCTGATTGTTTCCTAAGAGAATACCCAGAGAGAGACATTAGGATGAAGAGCTAACCTGATTGCAAACTGATGAGGAAGGTGCAGGTCGAACAGAGAAGCAGCGGGTCGCGTGTGGTTGCTAACTGATGAGAAATTACAGCTTTTATCCCCTAAATTATTCATCCTTTTTCTATCTCATCCCTAAACTATAAAAACACATAATTTATCCCCTAAACTATTTTTTGCAAGTTATTTTGCCAAATAATTAATGCCATCAACTTTTTTGAACGGAAACCATCTACCCACATATAGTTGTGCGCACATATCGCTCTGTGGGGTTTACTTTGGGGTCCCGCATACAATCTGAAACGTTTAATATCTTAAAAATAATCACTTTGTTCACTTCACATTTCCAAAAAAAAATTCAAAAAGATTCTTTCCCTATCTCTCATCTCTCCAATCATTAATCACATTTCTCTTTCTACTCATACCCTTCTTTCCAATCATTATTCTCATTTCTCTCTCTCTCCAATTATTATACTTCTCTCTAATTATTACTTTTTCCAAAAACTTATCCAAACACTATCTCCAAAATATTTTTCAAGTGCCTTCTGTAAATAATCAGCTCAATCGGGTATCTCAAAGTGCTTGATCCAATTTTTCAATTTTTGATAACCTTAAACACTTAATCAAAAATTCAAATGCAAGATAAAATACTTAGAGTTATCCAATTGAGCATATTTTCGAAGTACTCAAAAATATATTTTAAAATGACGAACCGATTGGATTGTTCATGCGGGACTCCAAAGTTTGCGCCACGTCATAATCTGTGCACACAGATCTCTGCAGGTAAATGATTTTTCGACCAAAAAATTGGATGACATTAACTATTGTGGTTTTCATAGTTTAGGAACAAAGCAGAAAAAAATATGAATAGTTTAGGGAATTTGAATAAATAAAAAACTCTTGAATAAATCAAATTGTGGAATGCCAAAATACCTCCCAAAGAAAAGCATATCGACTTTTTAAGTTTTTAGGTCATTTTGAGCTCGTTTTAAACTTATGTGTATTTGGATTAATGTGAGTTGACCTGTATATGACTCATATAATATGAGCAAGTTGAATTGGGTTCTTAGTGGGTGAGATTGGACGGGTTCAGGAGTCATGTTGGAAATTGCAACCTCTACTGAGTGAGTTGGAATTCCTTCATATATCGTCTCAATGCGTCAAATCAGTGATTGGAGCTAACTGTTTCTCCACCCTCTCCCATCTCTATCTCTCTCTCGTATTTGGTTGTCATGGTTGAAGGAATAAAAGAATTAGAGGCCGGTTCTACTTTTTAAGTTCGTTTTCATCCCAACCCTAAATACTGTTTTCGAACATAGACGCGCAACATACTCCTGTACTTCTTTCATGCATCTATTTTGTCTTTTTTTTTGTTTTACATAAACTTTAAAATGTCATAACTTTTAGTGTACATGTTCATTTTTAGTACAGTAAAATTAATGTTTGGAATCTACTCAAGAAGATGTATGAAATGAGATTCATATTCACTATGAAATTATAAAAAGATTAAAAAAAAAACTAATTTTTTAGTATGAATACTATGTGAACGATGAAATATGTGAAATATAAACTATGATGAGGCTATGTGGCCTGTCTATGTGAACTCTATATGATGAAGATATGTGAACTGTATTTTAGTGTGTGGTGGGGTTATGTGAACTATATTGTTAGCATACGTAAAGTGTGTGGCGAGGCTATGTGAAATGTATAACTATATGTGAACTATGTATTATAATGCTATGTGAAATTTTTATGTGAACTATATATTTTAGTGTGTGGTGGGTTATGTGAACTATGTGGTTAGGCTAAGTGAAGTGTGTGTTGAGGCTCTATAAACTATTTGTGTGAACTGCATAACCTTATCTGAACTCTGTATGATAAGGCTATGTGAACTGTGTATTTTAGAGTGTTCTGGGGCTGTAGACACCCCGATTTTGACCCGAGAAACTTATCAAGCATTCCTGATGATGAAAATGCCCGATCAGAGCACGCGAAGCTTGATTGAGTACTTGAAACCCCTCCAAAACCTCTTCAAAATAAACCCAAGCTAGCACCACCTTCTAGTAAATTCAAAACCCTTTTTATCGACATATAATACGTCTCAATCCGTTTTAAAAGGAGGGAGATGTGCACGTTTTACCAAAATGACTTGTTTTTCCAACCTTCTGAGGGTAAAATGGTCATACATTTTGATGTACAAATTATCTTGGGTTCAAACCACTTGGGTTAGAAAGTAGACTCAATTACCTTTCCAACGCCTCAAACCATGCACAAAATGAAGTTCAGTAGCACCCGGAGCGGCCCGACGAAGTTTGGAATATTGTGCAGTCTCCAAGTCCAGGCACCTGGATTCCCAATTCCAGGCTCCCAGACTCAATCCAAGCGCCTGGATTCCCAATTTCGGGCGCCTAGACTCAATCGAAGATCCTGGACTCCCAATTCTAGGCACCCGGACTCCTAATTCCAGGTGCCCGGACTCACTCCATATACTTGCATTCCAAGGTGAAATGGGCGGGAAGGAGCGTCTTGGAGGGATTTTCTACAAATATTTTGTGCTAGTGGAGGAGAGGGAGATGATTAGCCTAGGTGAACCTCTAGTCGACGACCCCCCCCCACCCCCCCCCCCCCCAAGGCCATCCAATGGTCCCTTTCATGCCTATATAAAGCCATTCACCTCCTCTATTTGATAAAGGCTCAATCCCACCCACTCTTCTGCTGTTATGCTGCTGCAATAACCCAGAAACTTCACTCCCAGTTCATCTCTCATTCTTTCATTCATTTTCACCCCCAAAATCAACATTTTTACTACAAAAAACAATTATATTCCTCACTCAACACCACAAAACCTTGACAAAACCATCTATAATCAGTCTCCTACACTCCTAGCAACCAAAGTCCAGTACACTAAATCATCAAAAACTCCCCAAAAACCAGACCCAAAGCCTATCAAATCAAGCTTTAAAGATAGTTTTCCTACCTAATATGCTCAAATAGGGCCCTGAGGGGACATCATCTGAGTTCTTACTAGTTCTTCATACTAGCTAAGACCTTGGAAAGTCTTAAATATCATAGAAAAGATGCTCCACACTTGCACCTACACTGAGTGCAAGCGCTTGTACTCATAGAGTCCAAACGCCTGGACTTGATTCATGCCGCTGTGATTTCTTACTTTTTCATCTCTTTCATGTGTTCATTTGAACTTTTTGCATGGTATCTAAAGTTCTCATCTGGATTCATGAGTTAAAAGTGTATTTCAAAGCATCTTTGAACCCCTTTTTGGTGAAGAAATTGTCTTAAAATAAAGGTTTATTGGTTAAGAGTGCATACCATGTGTTTGAGTATTGCCTTTTATAGTCTGATCAAAACATTATTATAGTTAAGAAAGCATGTTAGTTCATTCAAGCTCTCCTTAATCATCTCTCATGTGTCCATGATAAGGGTTTCTCCATGACTTTCATTGTCACAAGTTTAAATTCTTCCATTAATCCTCTCTGTGCATGAGGAAGAGAAAACCATTTTAGAAATAAACATAATAAGTTCTATTTATCCATATTGCATTCTAAAATAATGGTTCTCATAGCACAAATTATCTCCTATGGCTTACATTGAAATCCATTTGGTTTAAGGCAATACCAAACACCACAGTGCACATATAAGAATAAGTTTTCAGAACTTGCATTTGTTGTCTAATCAAAATCAAAGAGTTGGGAAAAGTTGTGCAGATTCACATTTCAGGTGCCTACATTGTGTAGATTCAGTCGCCCATAGTCACTCCAGGCGCCTGGATTCCCCTATTCCAGGTGCCCACATCTACTCCAGGCGCCTAGATCTGCCTAATCCAGGTGTCCAGAATGCAATCCAGGTGCAAGTCATGCATTGTTCGTAGATCCATTTGAGGGGATTTCCAGTGCTGTTTGAACATATTTAGAGTCATTGAGTGCATAATATGCTAGTATTTCCTTATATATGTCGTGCTTTCATCCATGACACCTTGCACATGTATCCACATGCATCATTTTTGCTTTACAAATGCATTTGTATGCTCTCGTATGAACTCGTAATATATAGTTGTATCACACAAATTTCGAGTCTGCGAAAAAGACGGAAAGATGCTGATCAAAAAGTCAATTTTATTGATTGAAAAATTAGGGTTTACAATCTCTATAACAGTTTCTAATGAAAGAAAATAATCCTATGATTCTTCTCTTCAAGAGTTTAATTCGAGGGCTTGTTCTCGATTTGAACGGCGAGATCTTCTTTGATCTTTGCGAAGATGACGGAGAATTTGATGGATTTTGACTCGAGGGCTTTGAAGCTTCTTTTCAAGTTGATTTACTTGATCTTCTTCAATTTCGTTGAAAAAAATGACGAATTTGTGACCGTTGACTTGAGGGCTTTGGAGGTTCTTCTCAAATCGGTCTTTGAGATCTTCTTCAATTTAGTTGAAGGAGATGCAGATTTGCAGATGTTGATTTGAGGGCTAGCTTAGGAGCTTGGTCTCAAATCGGAGTTTCAGATGTTCTTCAATTTGGTAGAAGGAGATTGATGATTTGTGAATTTGGTTTGAGCGTTCTTCGGAGCTTTGATATGAAGAGGCGTCTTGCTTGATGTGGATTTGAAGGATTCTGAAGGGCTTTAGAGGCTTGATCTTCAGATCTCTGAAGCTTGTGTGTTGGATAGAGGCTTGAAAGTTCTTCGGAGCTTTGAAGCTTTGATCGAAGAACAGTCTTGTTTGATGTAGACCCGAAGAATTCTGAAGGGCTTTTGAGGCTTGATCTTTAGAGCTGTTGAAGCTTCAATGTCTTGATGACTTGAAGAAAATTTGAAGGGCTTGGAAGCTTGATCTTTAGAGTTGTTGAAGCTTCAATGTCTAGATCGAATCTTCAATGTCTTGATTACTTCAAGGAGTTCTGAAGGGCTTTGAGGCTTGATCTTCAGAGCTCTTGAGCTTGAATGCTTGAAGACTTGAAGAAATTCTGAAGGGCTTTGAAGCTTGATCTTCGGAATTGTTGAATCTTCAATGTCTAGATGTCTAAAAATATGAGAGAGAGCACCTCTATTTATAGGGATGCGAGATGGGGAGTTTATGGTAGACTGCACTTTTTTCCATACTTGTCTCTCTAATTATTTCCTTATTTTGATTTATTGGAAAATAATTAGAATTTAATAAATATCTTTCTTCTTATTTATTTTAAGAAAGACAATTATATATGAAGAAATATATAATTTATTTCACCAAGTGGCATAATTTAATTGGCCAAACTTGATAAATAAATTACTGTGTCATTTTGACATGTGGCGCCATTTAATTGGTCCCTCCGCGTACCACTGACTTTTGACTTGTAAACACGTGGCAACATTTGATTGGCCACTTATTGTGCTCAGATTTTTTACCTACGGACACTTGGCAGCATTTGATTGGCTTGTCCGTAAAACTTTGACTTTGACTTGTGGACACTTGGCAACGTTTAATTAGCCAATTTATGTGCCCTAGCAACACGTGGCCTCTTGTAATAGGCCAGAAATTTTACGTGTCTACAATAGTCCATTTAAACAGTGTTTTCAAAATCCCCTTGAACATTAAGTAGAGACCGGTAATTGTGTCAGGCGAGAGGGGTGCTTTGAATTCCTTCCCCTCTCGTAACCTAGCTCCCGGACCCGAGAAATCTTAATAAAAGCAAACCAATGAAATGTTTTCCATACCAAGGGCAAAAGAGTCATTTTTTTAAACTGGTTTCTCGGGTACGGCTCTCAAACCCGGGTGGCGACTCCATCCAATCAATCAAACCGATTTCCAAAATCACAATTTTGTGTAATCCGGCGGGGTGTTCACAGGGGCTATGTGAACTGTTTGGTTGGGCTATGTAAAATGTGTATGGGGAGGCTGTGTGAACTAAATAATAGTATGTGAACTTCGTATGATAAGGCTATGTAAACTGTCTATATGAACTGTGTATATTAGTGTATGGTGGGGTTATATAAACTGTGTGGTTGAGCCATATGAAGTGTGTGGTAAGGCTATGTGAACGTATAATTTTATGTGAATTATGTATGATAAGGATATGTGAACTGTCTATGTGACTTGTGTACTTTATTGTGTGGTGGGGCTATGTGAATTGTGCATACTTCACAACGATTCACGTAATTCACGAGGCTAATTTAGGGCCGAGCGTAATTTTCGGGACCTCTTGAAGGAAAGTAGTTGGAGGCCCAAAGGCGGAATAATTAGTTGAACTTGAGCAGTACCTCTCTGGGTGATGAGTGCAATTTTGTTCACCCTCCTTAAAAGAGGGTGAACAAATCCCTCTCTCTTATTGGTTGAATTGGTGTGGGTCCCACCACAAAATGATGTCATGCTTACTTCTGCAATACACTTTTTGGTAAGCATGACATCACTTTGTTGTGGGATCCACATATTTCAACCAATAAGAGAGAGGGTTTTGTTCACCCTCTTTTAAGGAGGGTGAACAAAATTGCTCTCCTGGGTGATGAGTAACGGCCTAATTTTATGGCCCTAGTAAAAAACAAGCCAGGTCTTGATTTCTAACTAGAGTCGGGAGTGATTATTCAGTGCTTCTGAAGCACCGTCAATTATTCTTGAGGGGGCTTTTTCGTCACACATTGTGTGGGAGTCGACACTTGGTGGTGAAAAAAGCTTCTTAAACGCCGCATAACGGTGCTCCAAGAGTAATTAATATTTTTTCCTGAAGTCTATCTACATTGGATTTGAAATGAGTTACGTATTCTCTTTCAAAAAAAATATCAAAAACACTGTATAAATAATTTCTAGTTTTTTTTTTTGTAGTAATCTGTATAAATAATTAAACTCTTTAAAATCTTGCCAAAAAAAAGTGAAAAATTAAGCACGAATATGTCTTTTTGACTTCATAAAATTATGCAATTTAAAGTATAAAACAGATAATGTGGGACGAAAAGGATTATAAAACATGCTTCAGTCACCTATGGATCATCCTTTTCCCACTATTTAGAAGTATAGATGTCATTTTCTGCAATCAATAAAACCAACATCGATGCCTAACAAAAAAAAAAAAATCTCAAATCGATGTAAAATATAGTCCGTCGTTTCCCATGAAAATCACGTTACAGATCGTTTCCCATGAAAATCATGTTACAGATCATTCTTCCTTCTAGCAAGTGCTATTAGAAAGAAAGTAAAAAATTATTGATTCAACGAGGGACCAAGCCAAAGGAAAGATGCATGTGGTAGTTCTTAGAAGCCACTAATTAGTTAAAAAGAAAAATAAAAAATATATATATATAAAGTGGACATTATTGTAAATACATTTTTCTATTATCCATTGCTGGGGTTGGAGTCAAAATTTATAGTTAGCGGGGTCAAATATGCAATATTTGCTCATGCAAAGAAATGCTAAGTAAATTAAAAAATTAATTATAACGTAGTTATACATGTATTATTGCTTTATAATTGGTCCCAATGGATAATTGAAATTACCTGTATGCTTATATTTTACTACCATTTAAAAAGATAAGTTTCACTATTCGACTTCATAAAGATATTATTCACATATAATTTCCACTTTGCTTACTTTTTTCCTTACTGGCCAATTATGTTTTCCACGACAACTTACACAAATAAATTCACTTTTCGACCACATAAATTCACAATAATTACAAGTAATGCGCCTATTCTACAACCCCTGAACCACATAAATCTCAATATTCGATTACAATCAACTGTGAATTTTTTCTGTTTTGGGAAAAAAATTCACTGAAAAAGTGCCAAAAGTTCATCACCGGAAAATAATTGACGACCACCGGTGTCGAAGGTGATGGTTGTCCCCCGGTATCAGAGTGGCAGTGGTGTAGGTTGTAGTGATTAACGTGAACAATGTTGAGATTCAATCTCCTTAAGCGGGCAGGGTTTTTTACATGAACATTCTTATTGATTGATCTACACGTTCTTATGAAGTTTGGCCCAGTGCCCCTAATCAATTTTGCTTACTGAAAATATGACCAAAAAAATAACGTCCAGTTCGTGCACAACAGTACTAGAGAAAAAGTCCTTACCACACAGAAAAAATTCAAAAACTCGTATAGAATTTGGCATAAAAAAGGTCTCACAAGTAAACTCTCTTGCCTAATTATATTTTACTGCCATTTACAAAGATAAGTTTCATATAGAATCCGGACAGCATCAAATTCAAGGGTTCGTGACAAAAGAAAGAAAACATGGAGGGCTAAATTTGATAAATACAACCATTAAACTGCTGGCAATCCCGTCGCATCGAAGGAGAGACCAGCATCAAATTTGTCTAATCCAACAAGACCCTAAATATCAATTAACCCTTGTGCTGCTTTGTAACTCAACACAGTAGCAAAGTAAGCATCGCACACTTCAGCTATATAAGCAACCAACTGTCCCTTAAAAAGTGGGGACAACGGTCACATAACCTGAACTAGCTTAGCACCTCCTTATGATACTCGCGACATTTCTACCAATCTCTTCTTTCGCTTGCTCAGAAACGGGAACATCTCCAATGTACATATCAAAGAAAGCAGCTGGAAATTCAACATAAAGGTCAGAATCTTGAACAGAAAGGCATAGGCGTGTCCAAAGTAAAATATCGATGCAAGTAAATGGGAGTATTTCACGTACTGCACAATTCCTTGCTATGAACAGCTCCAATCTGGTTACCTCCAACTGCACAAACAACATTCTACCATAAGTTTTGGACATGAATATTACAAGGACAAAAAGGGGAAACTGAAGAGAAAATGGTGCTATTGGAGTCCATCCTCCTGAAGTATACCTGGCCAGTAAAACAATGGACCAGATTATAGGGATACAAGTTATGAACCCCCTACTAAAGACGGGAGCTACAACAAGGAGGGATGAGGTCCTACAGGGACCTGGGGGTCCTGTAGGGCGGCCCTGCAGGGCGACTCTCGGGCCGTTGATCTCGGCAATCAACGGCTCGGATTTCATCTTGGTAATGGACTGCTCAGATCAACAAAGTGCCGAGATGAAATTAAGACCATTGAAAACACATCCAATGGCTCGGATGCCGCCCTACAGGGGGCGCCCTCCAGGATTTCGAATTCCGTCCTGCAGAACTTGATTTCGTCCACCCTCATATGAAGATAGTGAATAGTACCCTTTCTCGCATTGGTGGTCAGGGTGTGGGGTCCCACTAAAATAACCCCATCCCCACCAAAAAGTGTGTCGATCCCATAGCCTAAACCCTCTCACCAGTGAAATTGAGGATATTTATTCACCACGTCTCACTAAGGTGGACAAAATCGGACTTGCTCATAACATCAGCTTATCAAATTTTAATCTATCAGTTGCTACTCACTCACTTTCAGTAATTAGATGTCCATCAGCTGTTTGCCGAAAATCAATTGTTGTACCCTGTAGAATATCAAACTTAAGTCAGAAGTAGATCCATGGCACACCCAAAAGTAACGGAAAAGTAATGGATTTGACAGAGACATGACATTACAGCATGTAAAGGTATATCTTGAGCGAAAAGGGAACCAAATGTTGCTAGGCAGTTAAAGTCGGTGTCTGGGTTCGTCTACACAATCAGATTAAGTGTCAGGAGTACAACTGTGGAATACAGTCATGGAAGAAGCAGCACATAGACATGAACTTACCTTCACCAATCGAGCTCGCAGAGATTTCTCAAAAGATCTGTACCACATAGAACAATAACCAAAGTAAAGTTTAGGCTTCATCGTTAGCATTCATGTCGCACACATCTCTCCTCTTTAAAAAGAGTGTTCCAAAGCCAAGCCAAGCAAAAAACGACCTCACTAAATTGAAGTCAAAACTGTTTCTACATTCCTATAAACGTAGTAAGATACTCTATTCTACATTGACTGACTAGTTGCTGCAAAACTTTGATGAGTTGAGTTGAACAGGTAATCAGATATTCCCATTATACTAGACTTTGATTTCGTTCTCAAGAGACGGTACTAGTTCAAATTTGGTTTGCTTGCTCCAAGTAAAAACATCTTATTAATGACTACTTATTCCTTCAACAACAAAAACAGAGAAACAATATGGCAGAGTATAATCTAGGAACTGCTCTAAATGAAAACACTTAGTAGTGGTTGTACCATTCATCGGGACAGGGGCGATGCCAGAGAACAGCATGAATGGGTTCATATCGAATACGTGCTCAATTTTTGCAGCCACACTATGGCTTTTTATCTTTCCAATTAACTATGGCTTTTTATCTTTCCAATTAAATATTAGGGGCCACTATATTAATGACCCAGTGCAAAGTGATTGGAATTCCCAAGCAAACGAATTCAAACCAATGGATTCACTAGAAGACCACATGTAGGGCTTGGACAAAATGAGGAAAACAAATGAGCTTCCAAAATAGTAGGAACAATTGTTATCCCCTCACCATTAGATCAAGCATTAATTACTAATCCAACAGCTCAAACCACATTATCAACCTCTCTTGTTATGAAGGTCAACGCAGGCAGAAGCAGCGCACCCCCCTCTTATTTGCTTTGCCTCGAAAAGCACGTGCCCATTGCATGAAGCTCTTGCATATGATGGGTTTGGGGAATGGTTGATGTACGCAACCTTTTACCCCTACAAGCAGAGAGGCTGTTACCGAGATCGAACCTGTGACCTTTGGGGCAGCTTCACCACTGCACCAGGTCCGCCCTTCAAGGTTTGTCTAGGAAAGGTTTCGGAAAAATTTATTTTCAACACTTCTGTTTATCTTTACATACAAATAATCTTAATATCAAGATCACTACAATGGGGAGAGGGAGAGAGAGTTAGAGATGGCATCGACCAAAAATTGAAATGAAGTACTTTCATGGCATATTCATATCGCTTAATAGAAGGTTTGATTGTCAAAAGAACATCTGGAAGAAGAAGAAGAACTACTTACTCCCTCACAGTGTTGATTTTCATCCCATTGCAATTAACCACAAGCCTAACAGTCATACTGATATCCTCCCTGCGTCATCCAAACAAAAGGAAAAGATTCCTTGGAAGATTAGATGAGTGTTAAACTTTACATCGTGATATGATGAGACAGAAGGATGACATTTCACAAATGAAAAGTCCCAGATTATGGCATTTCCACAATAAAATAAATCCAATCCAATCCGCAAAGGATTGTTCCTGGAACTATAGTTTCACATAAATTGCCTGGCAGACAGAAGAACCATAATATTCAGTTTGATTTTTTTCATGCTCAACTGCATTGGCAAACATTAGTCACATCCAAACTATATCTCTGATAGTGATATTTGAATCCAAAGAATAACGGTTATGTATTATGTGTTGACATATTTAACATAGAACATAAAGTAGAAGACATCATACACAGGACATTGCTTGGTGCAAAGGTAAACAAAACGGTTGCCAAGTGTGAGTGTGTGCCAATAGAGTTTCAAGCCTAAAAGCAGCTACTTTGATCGTATAGTGGCAAAGGCAAGCAAACTTGATTGTCCTTTCATACCAATTCATTGTTTCAACTCTGTAAGCTAATTTTACAAAAGATAAAAATAAAAATTGATTAAGCCAATATTGTATCGTAGGCATTTCAAGTTAAAAGGAAGCATCTAATGTTCTTTTCTGTCTCACTATTCATCTAGTCTACTAAGTATTCCTGCTCTAAAAATGTTAAAGGGCACGAAGAAGACCTTCGTGGGAGTCGAATCTCCAAATACTGAAACTTGCAAGTAAAGCATCAGACCAGTTGCAAGGTTACTAGCAAAGAGACGGGTAGTTCAACTGCTCTAACTTTCAGTTGGCGGACTTTCTTGAGATATTGCACCTTCTAACAATTGTATTCTCAGTCTACAATCAAATAGTTAGAGGCTCGGATTTGTGTGGATAAACTTCAAACACTGTGGACCATTACCAGTAAGAAAATCGCTAAGAATCATTCACTCAAAAAATATAAACATACAAAAGCCTTAGGGACACAGCTCTAATTCATATTCTTGTATGGAAATCCAAATATAAAAGATTTAGGTATCTTACTTTCTCATCCCAGTAGTAGGGAAGATGGAACTCTTAACAGAAACAAAATTGTTTTCTTTGGCTTGTGATCATTAAGGGCTATTTCAATACATAAAATCCAAAAATATCAGGGCATCTGGTAATGAATTATTGGCTAACTACTAAATCAGAGAATTCACTTCGACAAGGTCATGAAATTGAGTCAAAGACATCTTACTGCTGACTAGTTTATCATACTTGCAACAAAACATAGCTCTGTAATTTAATCTTTAAGTGAAGATATATCTTATATCTTCGAAGTTCCAACTTCAGAAGCTGAATTACGATCTAAATATAACCTTCAAAAGCTGAATGCTTAAACATTGAATCTAAAATTGCACAAGTACCCAATGATTTTTACTGAAGGAATCCATAAAGTAGAAACCATAAGAACCTCTTTATTTTCCACTCGATTCCTCTTCATCACTGTACTTTGGGAGTTGCTATTAGTTTGAGAGAGAGCAACGAAGAGTGGAATAAATTTAAAAAAAAAAAAAAAAACAGCTAAAGTTGGAAATCAGCATGACATTGGGGACAAAGTCTAGTTATAAGAGGCATTGTCAAGCTTTTACTCCAAGTACAGTGTATTTATTTATGACTATTTAAGTTAGATATGAATCATGCTAGTTTTATACAGGTTTTGTAATCATACCCATGGATTTCATTCCGGGTCTCAGGTTATTGTGAACTTCATATGCTCTCTTGATCGGAGTAACTAACTCATAAGTTAAAGTCCTTAGTTTGTTTTTCTTCAGCAAAATAACTAGAAGATAAATTCGTGAAACCCAGAAGAGCATTCCATTCAAATGGAGAGCTCGAAAGAACTAAAAGGCCTAAAAAACCTATGACAGAGAGATGCAGACACCACGGCACCCAATTCTCAAGCAACTACCAGTGCCGGCGTCGAAAGATTGTCGTGGGTATTTAGTGATGATATTTTTAGTCTCAGCAAAAGACCCTATTAGATATTTTTATTTAGGATACATCTTAGATTTTTATGACCAATGGCTCTACACTGGTGAATTCTGCCTGACCTTCTTCCTTTTCCAGAGGAAACTAAAATTTAGGATTTTATCTTGCATTATTAATATTAGTTTTATCTTTATCTTGGTTGTTAAAACTCGGTGGAAGCCTATTTATAGTGACACTCATATTTTGTTAGGATAATTGAGGGAATTACTAAAAATATACTCTCGAGTTGGAACAGGGATTTCAATTCAACCTTGGGTACAAGGATTACCTATGGTTTTGTTCTCACTCTGTCTATCAGGCTTGTCGGGCCAGTTCCATACAAGTCCAACAATGCTGAAATTACAAAAACATCTATGGCCACGAAAGTATAAATATTTAATAAAATGAAATAATTAACTCTAAATGTACTAATTAAGACTATAAACAATCCACCACACTTTCATTCCATCCAAATAGTCTCCTTGCATTATCTGTTCCCAATAGATTTTGTTTTACTATTCCACAGCTTTTATATGCTTTAAATTCAATGAACTGAAATTTATTTTTTTTTCAATAAAAGAGAATCGAAATCCTGTAAGAAAGAAGCAAGAATTGTCCACCTAAGCCGAGAATATAAGAAAAGGCTACTTTGTCCCTATTAGAGACACAAAAGAACTTCTCGCATCCTGAAAAGATCACTCCTTTCAACATATAAGCAATACAATACATAGAGGAACTGTTTTTTTTTTTTTAATATCAGAACGTAGAGGAACTGTTTGTCAAGCGTTCCCAAACCCCCAATTGTGACATGCCCCACACCTAAAACCAAGGCGTGCACACCTGATGGCTGTGCTATGAAATCTCATTAACCAAACCTGTAATTGCTCAGAGTCAAAATCAAAGCAATTGAGAGATTGAAAAGGTATAAAGAACTAAAAACTGAAACAGTTCACTAAAAATTTTAGTAGTTGAGAGGTTGAGAAATCAAAAAGAGTTTTCAGGCGCAATTTTGGAACTGCAAATAGATAAAATTAAAAAAAAAAAAAAAAAGTGGGGGGACATTAAATTTTCCAGAGAGGTTGAGAAATAAACAACTGAAGCAGTTTAGGAAACAAAAAAAAAAAAGAAAAGAAAAGAAACAAAAACAGCATTGCATAGCTTCAAAAACACCAAAATGTTGTTCCTTATAGTTCAGTACATTCTATATGACCGAACTGAAGCTGAAGCTTTAGTTTTTGACATCATCTTCATGTCCATGGTTTAAAACCGTATGAACTGTGGCTGAACCATCATAGCTTGCTGGTCTATGCTTTGAAAACATTGTCAGCAGCATATTGGGTTGCCAAGGGCTCCAGCCACTTTGCTGTTAACCAAAAGACAAAAACAAAACTTGGAACCTCAAGAATAAGCTACCAGCCTACCACATGTTTGATCATGTAGCCTATAGGTAGAGATTTAAGGTATATGGTACTTTAACAACTTAGTAATTGATATATAATAGGTCATCACACCTAACCTAATGTAGCTTTCCTTTCCAAGTCTTTCGGAGGCAACCTTACTTTCAAAGTCTTTCAGAGGCAAGTGTTCTCTCACCATTCCACTACATGTTTTTTTTTTTTTGGAACTGTTTCAACATTTTCTCATCTATGTGAAATAGATTAGTATGTGAACCGGATTATGATACGGTAAAACACAGGATAAACTAAAATAAACAATGCAAGCTCTTCTAGCCTTCTTTACTTAGAAACACACATGAAGTGCTAATTGATGGGGAAGTCTACTAGCAACCCACCCAAAAAAAAGGATGGGCAAAAGAGAACAAGAATTTTGCTGCAACCAACCCCCCCAAAACACACACACCCACATACTTCTGTTTCAAGCATACTTGACATGGTCTCAGAACAATTGTTCAAATACCTCAGAAGATCCTTGTAAAAATCATGGCATTTGTTAACTTCACCAGCTAGAATTGAAGCATATTTCGAACCCAACTTCGCACAGACATCATAAGGATGAACATCTGCAACAGAAGGTAACAGCAATTAAACTTCAGGTAAGGATTTACCAACGTTAGATGCATCAAAACCTGGCAACACTGAGCGAAATCCATGAATACTTACAAAAACCAAATGCATAGACCTTCAAAGACTTGATTTTGATAATTTTCATCGTTCTGGATCCAGTTCCAACAAGGACCTGGAATAAAGATCAAATCAAGGAGCTTCTAAAACATGAGGTGGTGCAGGTCGGGATTTGTCTTAATAATGTTAAGGTTCGGATTCTGAATGGGTTCGGGGGATGTTGGTGAGGAGAATGGGTTTAATATCCTGCTTATTGCATTTTCGACGTCAACTTAAAACTTTTATTCATGGCAATTGTCCAAAAAATGGGTCGATGTGATGCACTTTCCATGAATTAAATAGCGTGAAGGTAGGGGTGTAAAATGGAAAATCAAAATTGTCAATGTATTTTTCAATAACAGGGTGGTGAAAGGCCCCGAGGCCAATCCACAATGGGGTAAAGCAAATTTTCCCCTTCATACAGTGGCCGTAGGCAGATACAAACTCCAGAGTTGCCGCTCAAAAAAAAAAAAAAAACAAACTCTGGATGTAGACAGGGATCAACGAATCCTTATAGCCATATACAGACACAGTGATACCTAGGAAATTATACTACAAGCGTCATTGATGTATGCTGGCCGAAGTCTCATGAAGTTTTCCAGTAATGTTACCAACACTATCAAGAGTAAAAAAAGAATAAGCCCATTTTTCTCATGTGTGGTAGCTTTCACTTAATAACTGCAAATCACAAAGTAAACATCTAACAAGTCAGCAGGATTTTATGGATCACTGAAATAATTTTACTTCTCAAAGCAAAATTACGACGTAATCATGCTAACTCCCACCATATTGGTGACTGTCAACCTACAGATCTCTCAACTGGCATCTCTCTCTTCGAAGTACTAAGCCACATGGCACACAGCTAAGTAAGACAGTCAAATCAATATTTTAAAAACCGGACCGGATCGACTGGCACTTGCTCCTGTCCGGATTACCTAGAAAACCATAACATTTTTTTTATCGGCTAAAAATCCAAAACAATACCCATAACATTACGGAGACTGGCTTATTCGTTAAAACCGCTCATATTTAGCTGTTCAACCGGCAACCCATAAAAATCAGTCATGGATTGATTGAACTGGATAGGATAAAATTTGAACTAAACCCCAGGGCACTTTATTACTGCATTACAACCACGGCAGGCACCGTGCAGGGGACCGCCAGCTCGGGCACTCACTATCAAACCATTTGCTGCTCATTATAATTTAGCACTCCGACCTTTTTATACATTCAAAGGTTGCCTCAAGTTCTTTTTCTCACCCATGTGGGATTGTTCCAAAAGTGTTGTCTGCATTTCTAGTGAAGAATGGCTTAACCCCTCATTTTTTAAATCAAATGATGCAGGGTTTTATATACACTTTTTTATATAGGTATTCTTTTATATCATAATAATAGTAGTAATCCTTAATTAATAATTTTTGACATGATTATTAATAAAATTGGACATAATTATGAGATCACGGTTCGATACTGGTTGAACTGGTGATCCGTTTGCCTGGTCCATATTTTCCAGTTTGTTCAACGGTACAGGTTTCAAAACATTGCCGTCAGTATGCAACTGCATCAAGTTTTAGTCAAATAGCATGTTTTCTATGCTTTCTGAGGGATTGATTGATGCATCAGATTTGATCCCAAAATAATAAAAACAAGAATGATGTGTCAGAAAAAAGCGCATCTTCCTAGGTTACCAAGTTTGTTTAATTCTAGCCATTTCAGGTTAAAGAAACGACAGAATAGACACGAAAATTATCTCCCCCCAGAAAAGGGTGGGAGGAACTCCTAGTTTACTGATGAAAATGAGATAATATGTAGCAGCTATGCAGATGCAGAATGAAAGTCAAAGTGCATATCCATTGTTAACAATGCTATTCTATATTTGCAAGAACACCATCCCTAGCACGTACGAAACAAGTTTGAAGTTTTCAATGTAGACCTCTGACATTATGTTGGTATTTTTCCCTCCAGCTAAAAGGTTGTCCAATACTTTAGGAAACTTGATCCCAGTTCTGGGCTCAACTGCATGCCTAGTCCAGTTCAAGTCAGGCAAAGAAAGATCAGCACATCCATGAGGCTCAACCTCGCAGGGGCTTTCATTCATGCATCTCTGTATTCTCATATCAGTACTCTCCAAAGGAGCACCTAAAGCCGTTGTAGACCTGATAACCATGCATAAGGAAAGAAACTTAGATAGCAAGACTTAAGCAAAAGTAAAGAAACCAAGCCCTGTAAACAAATTCCCGATGCACGTTAAATCAACTTCTCCGATGCATGTAAAAATAGTTTCAAAATAAACAAAAAAATAAGATCCAAATAGTAGTGAAGATAGTGTGACTGTTTTTTCCTAACACGCAAGTGTTGGGGAAGGTGCCAATGACTTACAAATTGTTGAATTGTGGTACCAGAGCAGCAGGCAATGACAGCGACGCAATTGATAAGAGCTCCTCGGCTACATTGAGCAGTTGTCTCATAGTGAAACTCAAGATCTTGTCAAAAATCTTTGGGGTACCAGGTTTCCCTTTTGAACTAGAACCGAAGGAAAATCCCGCAAGGTTATGTCTACTTGCGGTGGTGCGTTTTACAGGATATTTCCACCTTCTTGGATTTGAAGCGTGTGAGTTTCCCGATTGTTTGCCACTTATGCTGGAATTTGACCCACCAGCAAACCAAAATATTAAGGAACCAGTAGCAATTGAAATGCAGTCAAAAGCTTCCTCAAGAACAAGACTTTCAGGGGCAAACAAGTATCTAGAGGTGTAAAAATTATTATCGAGAAATGAACTAAACTGTGACAACAAATGACCGCCAAAATTTTGGGGCCCCGATGAATCTACTGGGAATATGTACGGAGATCCCCGGTCAGGATCCATGAAAAATAACCAATTATTCTGCATGTCCAATTATGGATGGGTTATTTCCCAATTCAGAGACTTGACACTTCTCTATAAGAAAATTCTGTGGTGAGATAAGATCATAAGAATCAAACCAAAGTATGATGAACCTGCACAAGTATCACCATAGAGAATAGCATTAAGTTATCTGCTCCAAAAGAAAAAGTCCAATAATTGAATAGACAATCAATACATGAACACAATAAGCTACAAGAAACAATTGAAATGACACAGAACTCCCATAAAAATGGAAGCAGACTTGTGCGAGAATGCTATAATGAAAACCAATTATGCAAGTGCAATGAGATTAAAATCCTTGAGATCAAGACCGTCTATGAATCTATGAGTATGAAATGTCAAAGAATAATAGAAGGAAATTAACATTTTCATTAGTGCAGAACTCAAATGAAAACCAGCTTATAAGGGAAGAGAGCTTATATTGACTTGGCGGTTTCACTCTCCTATCCTATCATAATCTAACACAAAAATACTATGCATGCACAATTGCACATAATACTAAGGTATCTTAATCCCTGATGAAAGCTATGGCAGACCCAAGGGGGTGCGTCCAGCGGCCACTGACATTTTCTTTGGATATTTTGTTCTTTCCAATAAAATTCAGTTTTTTTGCCCCCCCAGAATTCTTAAAATTGTACTTTAGCCCCTTCAAAAATCAAACTTGCCGTACCATAATTCCTCCAAACTCAATAATTTTGTGTCCGCCACTGCTGAAGGCCCTGCAAAGATGCAGTCCATCCAATTTCGTACCAAAGTGGTGCAAATAAATCTATGAGGTACTCGATCATCGAATAAAAAGAAAATGCAAGGGGTACTTCTTTTGTGGCAGTGAATACTTGCAGAGTTGCATCCTTAATCAACCAACGAGAAGAAAAACATTTAGACTCGTTTAAAGAGGGTTTTTACAACTGATTTGGGTTAAATTATTGTCTTGTATCATTGACTATACAGCATTACATTGACAAATATCAAAACTGGAGTCATTAGCTTTCTTCATCGGGTTAATTTCTCAAGAAAGCTAACCACACTGGAGACATACAAACAAAAATCTATTGCAATTACTTAACAAACACGTTATTCAACCGTATAACTGTTTAATCAAGTATAAATCCGTATGTATCATACAGAGAATACATACAAATCATTTGAGAAAGAAACAACGGGATGAAAGTCACCTGAAACGAGGGGGGATATTCCGATTAGGGTTTCAGTTGGGTCTGGTGATTTACACGTGAACGCGGTGGGTTTGTTAATTTTGCATTCAGAGAAAGAACAGTGATGGAGGAGGAGGAGGAAACGAATATGCTTACGCACTTTCTGGTTCGGGGAACGTACGTAAAGGCTGGCTGTTTTTTATTTGGACTTTGCCACTTTGGAGAGGAAAAGAAAAGAATTCACTTGCCCCCCGAGGTTCTTGATAAATGTAGAAATCTTTCCTCACTTTTTCTGAATATTACTCTCCTCCCTTACTTTTCAAAGTATTCTTTAGATTACACCTCCCAAACTTTTCCTTCGTACATTTTTTTATGAGGAACTATAAAGTTGTCAAACATTTAGCTCTATTTATGTTATGTGTGTCATTGGCTATAGGATTGAAATGATGCTATATATGATACACATATTGATGCAAAAGATCCTAGTTCGTGGACAAATTCCATCTCGGGGTTGGCAAATGATTCAAGAATGCCTTTAGAGTGAGCAAAATAATCTGTCAATGCAATTTCCAAGACACCTTTGGGTAAAACATTGCTATCAAAGTTGAAGATTATAACAATACCTATAATTTAAGTATACAATGATTAGTAATTACTTTGCAGGTAATTATTATGTGGTAGATTGGGGACATTAAAATATGCTTGGGATTCTAATGTCATACAAGGGCAAGCCGGTACGACTTGCTTGCCCTTGTTTCGTTCACGTAGATGATTAGCTAGAAAAAAAGAAGAACGGTTTGATTATCGCTACTCATCACTCTGCAATGTAGAGGGCTGTTTTGGCACATTGAAGGCTATTTTCCTATCTTGAAACAAAGGCATAAGGGCTTTAAGTTGCAGACCTAAAAATACTGGCCAACCGCTTGACGCACGGTCTTCCTATCACTTTTTTTTTTCTTTTTACAAATCAGGATATTTGGACTAGTTTACACATATGTCGATTGATCCCCACCCAATTTCACCATCCACTTGTCAGGAGTCTGATCAAAGCGAGGCAAAACTCCGTATGAATTAGCATCATAAAAATTGATAGCACCAGAAAGGTTTCGAACCTAAAATTTTAAAAGGGAACAATAAGTTTCAAACAGACCAGTAATCCAACTCAACTTGAAATTGTTATACCCATCATGTGATCGGCCTTAGCTTGCTGTTTCTAATGTTTAAAAAGATGATTAAAAAAGAAGATAAATGTTTTTTTTTTTTTTTTTTGTAGATCAAAATATAAAATCCCCTCTCCTTTTTCTTTCTTCTATTGTTGACTTTGTGTTTTTTAATCTCTCCACGGAGGCGGGGCTGTTGTGCGCCCTTAAAACAGTGTCATTTTGAGGCCGAAACACTGAACCAATCCGGACTTCTGTTTGTGGCCGTTGGATTAGATTCAACGGCTGGGAATTGGAACTCACTTAAATGAGTTCGCGGGTCATGGAACAAATAATAAGAATTGCAGCATTTGTTTCCAATGAAGCCTCACTATTGCTTAGCCAAAGAAAAGAAGCCTCACTATTCTTCAAAAGAGTTCCCTCCAAAAACCGCCGCCTGAAAATCTAGCACAACGATGAAACAACGCAAACCCACAAAACGAAACAGTTAGCACAAATGCATGTAATCGACAACGATGAAACAACGCAAATCCACAAACAAGAAATAGAGTTTCAAATTCTGGGTAACTATTCTGCTTTTATGCGCTCTCTCTATCTCCTTTAGGTTAGGGTTAGCTTTTCGAAGATTACTTCTTTTTTAGATCTGGATTTGATCCTTTCTTCTTCTTGATTCACAGAGAACACAATGTCAATCGACAAACACGACACAAATCAAACCCACAAGGAAGAAGAAGAAGAAGATTGTCAAACACTGGGTAAGTTACGTAATAACCCAGAACTCCCAACCCACATCCTAATCGACATCCTATCAAGGCTTCCAATCAAACCCCTCTTCAATTTCAGCCGCGTTTGCAAGGAATGGCTCTCTCTCATCTCTGACCCTTATTTCGCTAATCTCCATCTCTCTAAATCACGGCGCTCTCTCTTGCTCAAACCCATCAACTGTAATATACGCAACTTGGTCGACCTCCATATCAATCCCTCCGCTCCTCCTCATAATGACGTGATCGAATTGGTCACAAAAATCAACCTCCCAAACGGCACCAACATCCCATATACTCCGTTCTTAAATAAGAGCCCCACTTTCTCTCTCTTACCATTTTTCAAATTAAAAAATGAAGTACTTGCGTGTATCATTTTTGAATTTTTTCGCACCAAATTAAAGTACTCGTTGAGTACATTAATTTGGTGCGAAAAAATTCAAAAAATGATTTATAGAAATACTTCATCTTTTGATTTAAAAAATGGCACGACTTTTCGTAGTGGACTATTAATTTGGAACGAGGGCGTAGCATAATTAACTCTTGCAATGGATTGTTGTGTTTTGGTGAACCTCGCTCCTTTCGCCGGATTTGCATATGTAATCCTCTTTTAGGCGAATTGGTTACACTTCATAAATCTCCAAGTGGCCGCTTAATTTCAAACCTTTCTGACACTGCTTTTGGTTATAGTCCCATAAATGACCAGTATAAAGTGGTGCAGTCTTTTAGTTCTAGGGTTATGGACCCTCTCACAGGTTTGCAATTGTCTGAAGTTGAGATATATACGCTTGGTGGAGGGTCATGAAGGAACATAGGGGAAATCCCTACCATGGTTTATAATTCCTCGTTTGACGCATTCCTCAATTGATCCCTTCATTGGCTTCCTCATGGGCGTAGTCTGGACTCTATTTGTTGTTTTGACTTTGACAATGAGCAATTTCGGGCAGTACCTAGACCTTCTGAGTTTAGTCCAATTCAGAAAAGACGCTCAGGTTATATGCGTGCGGGGGTGCTTCGAGGTTGTCTCTCTATATGTGATTATGAGGGGCCTGATTTTGCTGAACTGTGGATGATGAAGGATTATGGGGTGAAGGACTCTTGGGGTAAGTACTGTGTCATTAGTATCAAGTTTTGCGGGTTTGGGGTTCTTTACGAGCCAATAAGGATTTTGGAGGATGGACAAATCTTGATATTTGACGGTAATACATGTTCTATTTTGCTTTATGATTCCGGATCAAAATGCCACAGGAATGTTCATACTTTTAGTGAAACAAACTTCTTTTGGTTTGCTCATGTCCCTAGCTTGCTTTCACTCAGGAATGTTGCAAAAGGAGAAAATTTTAAGGTACATATATCCGAACATAATTGCTTTATTATTCTTAGTGTAAGTCAAGTGCTACAAACCTTTGCATTTGTTTCATCTGTTTGCTATTTTCCCTCCATGGCACTGTTGTTCTAGGTTCGCTTTTGTTGCTTAGCATGTTAAATTGTTGTGTTATGTTTTCAGCAAAATGATTTGATTCCTCTATTTCCTTTGGTTCTGGACTATTTTCATAGCCAATGAAACAGATAGAACTTGCAATTATGAGAGTTTTCTCTAAATATGTGCAGCTATAAAAATGCACATAGTTCTATCAAGATGTTATATTGGCACATCTCTCAAATCCCCCATCCATACTTTTGACAAGTTTTTCCACCCTTTCAATTGTTTCACTTTGATTTATTTGTTTTTCCCTTTTCCCGCAACAAATCAACTCGGCATGCTCCCTTTGGTATTTGCTACCTTTCGGTATTATAATCTTCTGTTATCCGATGCCCCCTTTTTTGGTGAGGAGTAATTACTCATACTCTTCAGAAAGATAAATATACGAAATAATCCTGAGTTCGTGTCATCACTGTCGTGTTACCAAACAACTTTTTATTGCCAAACATAGTTCGGTTCGGATATGGTTGGACTTTTTACTGCATATAATGGAGCAAATGAGAGTCAACACTAGAATGACTTGGGAAGTTAGCTTGGGCTCCAATGGTCTATTACCTCTGGGCTCTGGTAAGAAAGAAACAACAGAGATTTCAAGGGCATTCACAGTTCTCTTGGATGCAATCCTAACTAAATCAGTTTTAATGTCAGAATTAGATGCTCTCTAATTGCTAAATGTAATACCCTTAACCATAGCATCTATCAACAATGGAATATTTCCCTTACCTTAGGATTTTTTCGTAGTTTTATTAGGCTAGTTAGTCTCACGTAAAAGGAGGGTATGCCTTCCTATATACTTGTTTGGTAAGTGATGTAAAATTCAGAAATCAGTGCAGAGTTCCTGCATGGTCCCTCTTTTGCTGATCGAGAGAAAGATGTTGCAACCTTGTCGTGGACAAAAGCACACCAGGGGCCTAGGGCCGAGGCGGCCATGGATAAGCTTCTTGGTCATTAGGATAAATCAAGGGCTCAAAATAACTCTATAAATATTTGAATAAATGGTGGCGCTCGGTACAGAAGTGCCAGTTATCACATCCTGTATGGTGAGCCTTGGCAAGCCAAACAAGATGACACAAGAAACTTTGCTCTTTATTTATTACTTAAATCTCAATCTTATAGGTACAGAAGCTAGTGGAGACAGATATCATCGCCTTTGCTATTCGAAAAGGAAGTATTTGAGTTGAAAGATAGATTTGTAACTCATTTCTTGCATTATTGGATACGCTATATTTATCCATTTTTCAGTGGTCGCAAGAAGCCAAGAACATCTATATAGTGAATACCAAGAGGTGTCGGGGGTCATAAGTCGTAACCCCTGTAAGAAGACTCAAATGTAGGGTGTTGGGGCTGGTAAAGGATGCCACCTCCTGTTGCTGTCCCTTTGATCTCACTTATATTTTACGGGTTTGGTCTCTATTATTTTCTTTATAGAAATTGCCATCTTTACTTAAATTTGGGTCAAGTAATGATCTTAATATTGAACTATATTATGACACAAGAATAAGGTGAGATTGTGGTTATATTTAGAGGTGGGCATCTATAAATCTTGGAAGAATTGAACTAGTTTCTTGGGCGTGCTAGGATCTGACCTATAATTTACTAATGAATGTTGCAGAAACTCAACTGTTTGAGAGAAACCAGATCTTCTTCCAAGAAAGATGGCTGATAAATAGATTATGGTGGTGCTTCGAAGAGCGAACTATCCATCTGGGTGTTGTTACATGGTCGCTTTTTTTGAATGAGTTAGGAGAACCCGCATTGTAAATCGTATGTAGTACTTGTTTTCTTTGGATTCATGTTTTGGTACTGTTTGTCTATTTCTCTGTTCTGTGACTGATGTCTTTGTTGGATCATTGTTCAAAACTTAAGGGCCAACTTCACTTTTATCCCCAATGAGTTGGGCCTAGTGCAGCTCAATGTTTTTGAAATTAATATTATAGTACCCTTCTTTTCATTTATTTCCCTTCCCCTTCTTTGTCTGGACTTTTGTAAACACATAGGTAAATATACAATGTGTGTGTGTGTATTCCAGGTTAGTAATCAAATCACCCTTATCTTTGAGCTTTTTACATGTTCTAAATCTCACATTAATTGTTAATTCTCTCGGAAAAAAGAGAAGGTAACAGTACAGTTTAAGGATTCTTCTAAATCAGTATCAGCAAATTTGGTTCTATAGAAAGATCCGTTTTGGTCCACCACCGAGTCACTGCAAGACCGCCGCCGCCTCTGCCACCATCTCAGAGGTTCTTGCTGACATAATACGTGGCATTGTATTAAGACTCTGATCTCAAGTCCATCATTAGTTAGATGCAGCAAAGTATGCAAGACCTGGCACAACCTAGTCCTCAAACCCTTCTTTGTCAGATGACATCTCTCAAGGGGCTCTCTTCCCCTCAGTCTCATCCTCCACTGTACCTCTCATGATGGCCCTACAATTGCTCTTACTTCGCAATCTTGAGCTTGACAATCCCACACGTTTACGCTACCTCAACGCAACCATGAAGCTTAGATCTTAAATTTACATCCCAGAGAGGGGTTATCTGTTCCAAGTCGTAGGAGCATGCAATGGGTTAATTTGCATGTAGTTCTCGTTTTGGCAATGATACTGTTGTGATGACTAACCCGATTGACAACATTTTGTGCTTCCCAAACTGACATTAGGGATGCTACATTTATTCGGGTTTGGTTTTGGGTAGTCCACTGATTGACCAGTACAACGTCTTAAAAGTGTTTTCTCATTGGGATTCTGACAGTGAAAAATCCTGATAGGCTTCGACGTTTCTACACTTGGGATTGACGATACATGGAGGAGCATTGGACAATCATCCCCTCGCTATGCATTATGTAAGGAAATATATATATATATATATATATATATATATATATATATATATATATATATATATATATATATATATATTATTTTTATTTTGAATGGAGCACTTCACTGGATATGCCTCCACACCGGAATTTAGTTCTTGTGTGATTATAATTCGGAAACCTCCCTTTCCTTGTGTCATTAAAGGCCTTCTGGTGCATCTTGGAGTTGTAGATGGTAATTGTCCTTATATTTGCGATGACTCTACACGATCTTCCATCAACGTGTGGATGATGAAAGATTATGGACACATGGGGTGTTCGACGTTAGAATGGGTAGTTAAGGAACCATATCGTCACGGGCTGGGTGGACGAGCTAAACTGTTGAAAACTATCCTAGATTGAACATGTTGATGACTTTGAACAGTATTGTAGTATGTTATGATCCAAAAATAGGAGTGATAGAAAAAGTTCATTATCATGGTGTTGTAGGTTGGACCAAATTGATTGCTTATACAACGAGCTTCCTCTTTCTACAATGGATGCTATGAAATTGAACAGTGTTGCTGTTGTTTTTGCAGTTTACTATGTTTGCACAAGCAAGAGTTGTTGGTACCTATAGCTTTTGATGGTTTGGACATTGTTTTTATTCTATTGGCAAAAGAAATATACAGAAGAAAGGGGAAAAGAGATACAAAAGGCAAAGGAGCTTGAGAATGACAAGAAGTCCACCAGCCAACGAATGGCAAGAAGCCAACCCAAAATTGAACACCTAGATCACCAACTCTGCAGAAGCTCAAAAAAAGCAACATTCTAGTAGATACAAAACATAATAGAACTCTACCCAAAACCCCAGCCAAAACACCAAAAACCACAAAAGGAGACAGCTCCTGTTGATGGCGCAACCCTTGCTCGGTTGGAGTGGAATAATATTGTTTGGAAGCCTCAGGTCAAGCCACGTGGGATTAAATTGTTTTGATCCAATAATTGTGATTGGTAGTTACTAGTTAGTTAATTATTTTAGTCAAGTTAATTATTTAATTTATGGATAGGTTTTGTTTAGCTTCAAGATAGGGGTAGCCAGATACGATTCGATCATTTTGTTGCTAAGTTCATCTTTTATTTAGTTGTTAGTCAATAAATAAGATGATTAAACTTGTAATCATCAGACTTTGATTAATGAAAAATAAGAGTTGTTTGAAGCTAAGGTTGTGGCCGTTATGTGTTTTTCCCCCCTCTTCTCCTTTCTCACACTGTCCTACATCATCACCCGTCCCTTTTGTCAACCTTACCCCAAGACCCTTTTGTCAACCTTTGGTCTCAAAACTCAAAGTTCCAGGTCATGTTTTGATGATCCATCCCATTTAAGTTGTTTAAGACATGTTTTTAAGTGTACTTGGAAGAAATTAGCTAAAAATATGACCGGGAAGTGCTTGATCCAAAGAGTTTTTCACATATGAAAAACTCTTTGGATCAAGCACTTCCGGTCATATTTTGAGCCGACTTTTGGCAGATCCCCTTAAAACATGTTTTAAACAACTTGAATGGGTTGGATCATCAAAACATGACCCGGAACTTTGAGTTTTGAGACCGAAGGTTGACATAAGGGGTCTTGGGGTAAAGTTTTAAATAGTTGAGGGGGCTCCTTGTAGGTTTATTTAGTTTAGGGGGTGTCTGGGTAAAAGAGGTATAATTCAGGGGGTGTCTAGGTGATTTACTCTAAACTTTAATACAAATAATAATGTCTCCAATTACTATATAAATAACAACTTGGTGGTTCTAGGTCTTCGTCTATCCCTGCGCCGGGTCATTTCCCACTCCGGCAGCACTACCTGCTCCATAGGACTGATCTCCACAGTATCGGTCCTGTCCATCTCGATAATCTGACATAATACATCAGAGTCGCGCAGGCAACATCGTGGTATTATGCCAGGGTTACACAAGTGCAACACCATGAGCAAGGCCCAGTAGTTCACTATGCTAAACTTCTAAGTAGCAATTCTAAAACAATAAGTACAAAAACAGTATATGAAACTCAGGGACAGTGAACCATACAATGCAGCATGCGTGTCTATGCGGATCAGAGTAAACATGTGCAGAAAACATTATTTCCCTTTCAGTATCTCAAACAGTGTCACGTGTCATTCATTTTTCTCAAACAGTTCCCATTCCGTTTCTCAAAACATAACTCATTTATCATCAGTTTTCCCAAAAATCGGTTTTCTCATATCCGTGCCTCTTTCAGGATTCTTCTTCAAATTTCATACATCTCCCACCACTCGAAAGTTATTGGTCCGTTTACGCCTCCTTTCAGCTGACGGTACCAACCTTTCTGCTCGAGATCCCGGCCGTCATGCATCACCGAACTTAACAGCCTGTTTGCACGGTTCGTCCACCCCGCGACTCACACGACACAGTCCCGGCCGTCTTGCATCACCGAACTTAATAGCCTATTTGCAAGGTCCGTTCACCGTGTGTTGTGCACGCTTAGCCCAACATCCAAGTTCTCTCCGCGAACTAGAAGTGGCGCTCTCACTACACTACCGCATCAAACCATTCCTCCAAGTTCTCTCCGCGAACTTGAGGTGGCACAAATTCATCTCATCTTATTTCATTTCATTTCTCATTTCAAAACTCATTTTCATTCTCATCTCTATTTTCTCATCAACAGTTATTCAATTTTTCAAGTCCTGTGTTGTAACGTATTGTGTACGCGCTCAATGTCACAAGCTCAAAATCATGCCTATGCAATATTTCATAAATTTTCTTTCCAAAATCTATATTTCTCCAAATAAACATTTCTCACATCATACATTTTAATACACCAACTTTCTCCAAAAATAATATTCCCTCTAAAAAATTTCTCACATAAAATCATGCATTTTAATACACCAACTTTCTCTCCAAAAAAAAATAAAATAATGCTTTCCAATTTCTCTCTAATTTTGTTTCTCATAAAAAATTCCCATTCCTTGTTCTCTTTCAAAACTATTTTATTTCTTTTGAAAGAAATAAAACTAGTCAACTTGTTCTCTCTAAAATAATTTAAACAAAACTTCTTTTCTAGAAATTTCATGCCAAAAATTTTAACTCATCTAGTTATGATCTTTCTAAAAAAAAACATTTCTCTCTCCAAAAATACTCTTTAAATTTCTAGAAAAACTTTCTTTCTAATAAACTTAAAATGAAACATCTTTTTCTATATCTAGTAAAATCTCAACTTTCTTTCTAGAAAAATTTCAATCAACTCTTGAAATTTTTCTTTTCACCATAACCATAAAATTATATGTACTCTCTAGCTTAATTAGTAAAAAATTTCTGGTAAGAAACAAGTCCCTCACTAAATAAGTTAATCTACTTATTTTAAGAAAAATTATTTAATCAACAACCAATAATTTAATCAACTAAGATTAACTAGTTCTTCTAAGAAATATCAACATAATAATGCTAGAACCTTGTCTAGAAAAATACACAACTTCTAATCATTTCTAATCAACTTCTAATCACTTTAATCGCATTAATCCCACTTCTAATTTCATGAAGAACTATTCTAATTGGAACCTAATTAACACTCTTGTTAATCTTTCAACATGAAATCCTCTTTCTTAAAACTAAGTAACATGCTTAGCAACTTAATACATGCATAAATTAACCCAATCAAGCTTATAAACTATACTTAGAAAATTAATTAGAACATCATAATGGAACTAGAAATAACTAATTAGAAGGTTAGTTTAGTAAACTACCTTGACTTCCGGGTATAAACCGGAAGCCGATTAGCTATCCTTTAGTGTGGAGGCTCCTTAATCTCCCTAACTTTCTCACTAATTAACTTAGTAAGAAGTTAATTAGGGCCTAAATAGGTTGACTTTGTGGTGGTTAAAGTGGTTGGTTTGTTGGGAATATAGAGACATACAAATGGGGTAAGTGTAGAGTGGTCCCAAAAGAACAAAAGATGGCTATTTATAGCAAAATGAGAGCTCCCTCTCCCCCCTCCAAAACACACGGCACACACACACACACCCCTTGGCCGAACCTCACCCATGTGGGTGTTAAATGTATGCATTTACTTGCACATGGGAAAGTACATGAAAGTTACAACTTCCACTCTAGGGTTAAGCTAGGTTCTAGGCTTAGACATGCACTTAGGTTGCAAGTTGGGGGAATTCTCTTGGGTAACTAACGTGGGAAGCAAGGGTGGGGGAAAAATATGCCTCTTGTTGTGTAGGTTTTTGCATGGTCATCTTTGTTATGGGGTGTTTTTAGGGGCTTATACACACAATATGCATGTGCATGGAAGATGCAGCTAGGGGGTAGCCTTAGTGGGCTAAATATAGAGAGAATATTCTCCCTTAAAACATGAAACCATGTTTCATTGAGACTTGGGGGCCAAGGTCTAGCCTAAATAGGTCTTGGTTGTGTAGATTGTGCTCTAATACATGCATTATGTGGGTATGTATAGGTTACTCCTAAAATAGCAAGGCTTGTTCTAACTAGTTTTGGGTACAAAATCTTAGCTTAGGAAACCTCCCTCAAGCATCCTCTTGCTTGTACAAGTGAATATGCATTAACTCTTGCATGTGCAAGAGTACACATCACATGCAAACACACACATCGCTCTCTCTCTCTCTCTCGGCATCTCTCTCTCTCTCTCTCTCTCTCTCTCTCAGCATCTCTCTCTCTCTCTCTCTCTAACTTGGTCAAAGGACCAAGTTCCAAGGTTCAAGGGTGGAGTAACTAGGTGGTACGGATATAGTTGGAGGATATAAAGGTGGTGGTTGGGGTAGTTTCGGGTATTAAAAATGGTCTCCGGGTGCTACGGTAGTGTAACGGGTGTGTTACTCGGTCTCGCACGCTCGCATGCAGGGCTAGAATTCTAGTTATTCGAATGAAAAGGATTAAATAATAAATTAATAGAAAAATATTCCAATTAAATAGAAAAATAAAATAAATTATTAAACAAATTTTTATTTATGAAAAATTCGGGTCGTTACAGATCTCATCAATACTTCTTGGGTTGCAGTCGAAGCTCATAAGTCAGCATTTGGTTACAAAGATTTTAGAGCATCTCCATTCTTGATCCATTTTAAAATCTAAAAACAAAATTTGGGCAAAAACCTCAAAAATCCATCTTCAATGCATGACTCTCTCCCCCTTGTGGTTTTACCCATTTCTTTGCCGAAATTGTGGACAACCCAAATTCGAACCCATTTTTTCAACAACTCTTTTGAGAGAGAGAGAGAGAGAGAGAGAGAGAGAGAGAGATCAAAGACCTATTTCTATAAGTTGTTGGAGCTTCTCGACATTGTCGGATTTGTCTTGACTTTGTTTGATCTTCTTGTCGGAGATGTCCTGATCTTCACCGGAGTTTTGATGATCGTCACCGGAGCATTGTTAGACATATTTGAGATTCTCTCCTCTCTCAAAATTACATGAATGGCATCTGGTATTTTAAAATTATAACTTTGGGTACAAAATGGTTTTTTCCATGAGATGCTAATATCCAAATTGGGTTTTTCCTCAAATTTTGACCCTAATTTGGGTATTTTTACCCAAATTAGGGTCAAGCCGGAGAGCATCTCTAGTCCTCGCCCCTTTTTTTTACCCAATTTTGAGTCAAATTTTGTCTAAATCCCCGATTTGTGTAGGTCGATCTTCAATGAAAAACCCCATTTTCACTCCAAATTTATTTTTTAAATTACAAATGGCATTTATGTAATAAGCACAAAAATTGATTTAGGTCTCTAGGCGTGCCCTCCTTGATGCCTTTCGGTTTTGATTTGGGGGCATGGTTTTGCAATAAAAACATCAGATAATTACTGTCCAGTACAAAAAAGTGATCTGTATTTACCATTAAGGTAGATGCACTTTTTAAATTACCGTGAGGTCTAACTCAAAGATAAAATGACCTTTTTGTCCTTCTTATTTAAAACAAAAACAAAACTCCCACACTCACGCTTAACACTTTCTTCTGACGAGCCAACCTCCAGTGAGTGCCGACCATCACCAACCTCCGGCGACCACCACACTAAGCTCGTCGACCACCGGAGATTAGTTTCCGGCGACCGGAGACCTCAAAAAAATTCGCAATGGACGAGAAAGATTACAACAAGGATGTTCAAAAAAAAAAAAAATTAGAAAGATTGCAACAAAACACTGTCAAGTGTCAACAACCACATCCAAATCTGTAGTAAAGACTAATGGAAGATATCAATTTTTAAGAATTCCATATTAAAGACTAAAGGAGGGTATGAACTTGTAAGAAAACACTGCGAATTTTGTAGACATGTAGAAGAACAAAAAATTTAGCACTGAGAAAATATATCCCGATCAATAAATCATCGAGAAATGCGAAAATGATTGAATTCACCCTCCAAATGCTAGCACTTTGTTTGACCTAATGCGAAATTTCAGAAGATTGAAAAATCTCGCAAAATTCGCTCCCTGCGAATTTTTTCAAAATACATTACCAACCCTTTGTTCTGCCCTGATGCGTGTAAGATCCTTTAACAAGGCATGGCAACTCATATTAAGAAGGGAAAAAAAAAAAAGAAAAAGAAAAGAGGCAAATATCCAAGAAATTCGCAAAATTCGCACCCTGCGAATTTTTTCAAAATACATTTTAAACGATTCCTTTGACTTAAGTTCGGAATTTCGTAGTGATATGATTCCCAATTGGTATATGTATACCTTGTTCGGAGAAATTCGCACCCAAAAATTCGCAGAGAATAAAACATTAGCAGGTGATCAATTTGAAATTGAAACTGAAAATTCGTGGGACATGCTTCTTCTTCTTCTTCTTCTTCGGCGGCGGCGGCGGCTGAAGTTGAAATTCGCAGTGACACGCTTCTTCTTCGTCGGGATTGGAACGTACTATACTCGGTAGTCTGGAATTTAGGAGAGAGAAGACACAGCTTGTAGAGAGAGAAAGGTGGGGAGAAACACAGCTTTTCTTTGAAAAGAGAGAGAGACAGCTTTTTATTTTTCTCTGTTCTACTTTTTTAGTTTTATTCATTGTTGTTCTAATCCCGATCAATACAGTTGGACGAATGAAGGTGACACGTCATGGAGGGGCCCTAATGCAATACAGCTAGCGTTTTGGGTCAAGCGAAGAGTGTGGGGTTGGGGTAATTTTGGTAGAAATTCTCCTACTTACCTTGGTGGGAAGTTTATAACTTGGGCTGGACTCGGAGAAAATCTATTCCAATTTTTTGTACTGGCCTGTAAATCCCTCTAAAAACATCCATGGAGCTCCTCAATTCTTGGAGGTTTAGGGGATCCACTTTTCAGTGGTATTCTAAGAGCAGCCACTTTATGCATACTGCCAAAGGTTAGATTTGTATTCAATCATCCCTTGCCCATACCCCCAATGATTGGAGACTAGATGAGTTTTATTATTGTTGTTGTTGTAAACAGCATATATGTAAATAAGTGAGATGATAGAATCAACTCTGGTGAAGGTTTGGCGACCCTCCACTAGCTCCGGTGAAGCTTCTAACTCAAATTGAAAGAGCCGGCGAAGCTCCAGCATCAAATTGAAAGATCCGATGAAAGCACTGTCATCATTTCAAGAAGGTCGGCAAAGCTCCAGCGAAGATCTAGCATGATATTGGGACGACCAGTGAAGCAAGGTAGACATCCGAAAAATGGGTAAAAGTTTGATGTCGGAGCTTGAAGCTCGAAAAAGGAGAAGCAGTAGAGCCTTAAGCTCGAAAAGGAAGTGGCGAAGCCTGAAGCTCGAAGAAGTTGAAGTAGAAGTCGCAGAGCCTCGAGCCCAAAGAAATTATCATGAAGCATTAAGCCCTTGAATTAAAAGAGAAGAGTAAGAGGATAAATTTCTTTGACTAGATATTCATCAGAAATTGTAACCCTAGTTTTCTCCTATCAATAAATTACTTTGGTGTTGTGGATTAGGTTGCGTTTTTTTGGTTGTATACTTAGATTTTATACTCCCTCTGTCTCATATTGTTGGGCCTCTTTGACCGTCTCAAATAATTGTTTATATCTCATAAACTATGATTTTTTTTGTCATTCCAACAACTTAATTTGTTTAGTTAAACTAATTGAGATCTATCAAACAAAATCAATATTGAATATAAAAAACTTAATAAATTAAAAATTATAGATAATTCTTTTAGACGTTCAAAAAAGGAAAGAGATCCAACAATATGAGACGGAGGGAGTAAAAATTTGGGGTGTTCCTAAAATGGGAAAAGATATAGGTAAAATTTCAAAAATGGATAAGGATTTAGGGAAAGATTGGAAATGAATTTTTGATGATTATCTAAATTTGGGTGATTCTATTAACAATCATAAATTGCCTAAATTTAACCCACTAAAAAAATTAAAACACAAATTTATATTTCTAACCCATTTTTGAATGAATACAACAAAAAAATTCTTGTTTATGTTTATGGTTCAAAAAATAAAATAAAATAAAATAAAATAAAATCCCAAATTTTCCCAATCTACCCCTCCCCTGCCTACCTCCTTACGTCTAGACGAAGAGGAAAGAAGAAGATCGTCAAGATTGGTCCGGCGCGATTTCAGCTCAGATATTCCCTCCCAAAAAAGCCGCCATGTTTTCCGCTAATTTTTTCTTTCGAGTGTAGTGATTCCCAGCTGCTCCAAGCTTCGATCTTTCTCTACAATTATGTCAACCAGCAACCAAAAAAGAAGAGCAGATACTCAATTAATCAGAAACGATGAACCAGAGGAAACCCACCAAGAAGAAGAAGAAGAAGAAGAAGATCCTCAATTGATCTGCCAATATTCTGTCCCAGAAATCCCGAGCCACATAATCTTCGACATCCTTTCACGACTCCCGATCAAAACCCTCTTCAATTGCCGCCGCGTTTGCAAGGACTGGCTCTCTCTCATCTCCGACCCTCTTTTCGCCAAGTTCCATCTCTCTAGATCACAGGTAAGCCTCTTGATGAATCCCATCGGCCACTACCCCAACCCGGGAATCCTCAATTTGGTCGATTTCCAAATTTCCCCTTCCACTTTTCCTCAAAATGCTGTGATGAAGTTGGTACCCGAAATCAACCTCCCCAAAATTGCATTTAACAATGCCTATAACAGCTTACTGAACTCTTGCAATGGCTTGCTCTGCTTGTGCGAGCCCGACACCCTCGACCCCATCTATGTTTGCAATCCGATTTTGGGTGAGTTTATCACCCTTCCAGAATGCACTGAAATGAAAATGTGCTGCTCTCATACCTCTGCTTTTGGTTTTAGTCCAAAGACCAACCAGTACAAGGTGCTAAGGTTCTTTCACCCCTGGGTTATCAATCCTCAGAACGGTAAAAAAGAGGTAAGAGACTATCCGGAGGGGGAAATATATACCCTTGGGGAAGGATCATGGAGAAGCATTGGAACGATCCCTAGCAATTTTGAAAATTTCTCGTTTAATACATTCCTCAATGGAGCTATTCATTGGCTTGATTTTGACTTTGGTTGTCCGGACTTGATTTATTGTTTTGACTTCGGGAGTGAGCAATTTCGGGGAGTACCTGAACCTTCGGGGTTAAGTTCGGTTGAAAAATTTTGGACTCATATGAAAGTCGGAGTGCTGCAAGGTTGCCTCTCTTTGTGTGATTATTTTGACGGCGAGCATGCTGCAATATGGGTGATGAAGGATTATGGGGTCAAGGAATCCTGGAGTAAAGATTTTGTCATTCCGAAAATGAGCATTGCCAGTATGTCGTTGGTTAATTACTACGAACCGATAACGGTTTTTGAGGATGGGAAAATCTTGATTTCATTCACTGGAGATGCTCTTTTTCTGTATGATCCTAAGTTGCAACATTATGAGGATGTTCAGATTCTTGGAATCACGTCCATGTTCCATGTGATCGCTCATGTTTCCAGTTTGGTTTCACTTAGAGATGTTGCAAAAGGACAAACTTTGAAGGTACACGTTATCTAACCCAGATACTTTTTGTGAGTAAAAATCATGTGCAAATTGCAGATAAAGCTCTTGTATAGTTGTATGTGTCTCAGCTGTTGGCAATTTCATCCATGGCAACTGTGTCCTGCATGTGCGGTTGTTGCCAAGCATGTTAATTTGTTGTACTCTCGTGTTCATAAAATGATTGGTTTTTCTAATTCCTTAGGTTCTGTATTATCTCCATCTGCATGCTTTAAACTATGAAAATAGTCCCTTTATATTTTCTGGAGGAGATATTGCACCTCTTAGGCCCAGAATACGTGCTATTTTTCTAGATAAGGATGTTCTTAGCAGGATTTTATTGGTAAAGATGAATGTTGTTTTTATGTGCCTCTAGGTTCTTATTGCAGTCTCTAGGTTTGGACTCTTTATTTATCACTTGTCCAAAGAAATGTGCTCTGCTGTTAACTTAAGCTCCTCCTTTTGGCAATTAACTGTGGTATCCTAGGCTGTTTACACCCTTCAATCGTATGCTCGAGATGGAGACACAACAAAGCTGAGTTTTTGGTATTTTAAATATGGATTCTTCGCTCTGGACGTGCAAATGAGTTAACTTTATAACAATTGGTGATTAATCTGGTATTTTAAGTTTTTTGCTGATTCATACTGGTAAAAGTTGATAGGTATGTAACTATAAATGGGAAAGCAAACTTAAAGTTCTTTGATACTCTTGTTCTGGTGGATAGAAAGACATGGTCTTCGTGACTTACTACTCAGATAGTGGCTTCTAAAAACTTGAATATGATCATCAGTTCAGCGATGGCATATTCCTATGGAAGTATGGACTTCCCAACAAAATAATTTTCTCGAGTTTTGAAGATACTATTTTGAAGGCTTTCTTTGGAGATGTGGTGTTTTTGGCTAGTTGTAGACTTGTAGTAGACAATTTATTCCTGCAAAGCTGCTGTAATACTTAAGGTTTAAAATATCTCTCATAAAAAAAAAAAAAAAATCTTTTCTTTTCCTATCCTCTTTCCGTCAATCTTCTCCTTTCTTGAAACTACTAGTGAGTGTGAAAGATTTTGGTGAACACTACATTGATGGGATGGAATAGCTCGAGAGGTTAGGTTAGGTGTCTGAGAGTGGAGCAGTGTGTAATCATTGAAATCAACCAAGTCTATGTGTTTGTTACTTGAAGATTACAAGATGATTACTTGCAGAGCGTGTTGCATTAGTGTTGGGATATGGTGGTTATGCGCACTTAATGCCTATTTGACCCATTCCTAGCATGGAATGTTTTGGGCCTTCAACCTTTAGACTTGCTTTGGCATTTTTGCCCTTCAAGGGAGCGGGCAAGGAATGAATTTTATAAAAGTGTCTAAGGGTTATTTTTGGGTAGGATCTGAAGTTAGGTTCAGTTGATCCACAAAAGCCACATAGAAGCAAGGACCAGTGTTCGAAAAGAAGGTTTGGGCGGCCGAGTACTCCCCGCCTAGGTGCTAGAAGGCCTCTCGCCGACTAGCCTGACTCGTCCGACTAGCCCAACTAGCCTAACTAGTCATGTGACTAGGCGCTAAGTACTCGGCCTGGAAGCTAGAAGGTGCTCGGCCGCCCTGAGAGCGCTTAGCGAGTTTTAGAGCCTTGGCAAGGACTCCCGGATCATGAATCTGAGTTTTCACCCAATGAGAACTTTAAGGTTATTTGACAATATGGAAAGCAAAATTGATTAATTACTCAGTCACAAGTATCGTTGCTACATCCTTTCATATTTCATGCCCCTGGTTTTATGTTTTACATGTTCAGTATTTTGGTGGAATCTTTTGTTTTTTCAACCGGATGGAGGACTTTTCTAGTAAGAAACAGAAAGCATTGTCATGGGAATGAGGGTTGGTAACAGGGAGTAAAGTAGGCCATCAATATGTATCTTCATGGGTCGCCCTCGTGGGGCAGTTGAGTTCTTTCGAATTTCTTGTATAGTTTTTCGCGCTTTAATTGAAGATCAAAGAATGCTACCTTAGGCTTTCCTCGCGCTATTTGGAGAGTAAGTCCTTGACTTGAATTACGAATAAGAAGACTCGACTTGCATGTGCTTGCATACTACACCAGAATGCTTAACGGAATGCAGTGGAATCGCCACCGATGCTGCAATGGTCAGATTAAAAATCTCAGGCCTCATAGGGATGTTAGGCATATTGAGGTCTGGTAGCATTAAGCAGAAATCCTTTCGAAAAGCAAACTTTGTAGTTCAGCATCTTGAAATAGCCATCCTTTCAACTAAACTGTTAAAAGATCATGGTTCAAAAGACTAGACTGATAATTTTTAAGGGGAGAATTGGAAGTTCAAATGAGGTCTCCCGGACTTCATATTCATCATTTTCTAAAGCAACACAAGTTTCTTTCACATCTCTACCTCATTCTAGTCTCTTGTGACACTTCATCTTTACTTCAGTTTTTATTCTTTCCGCTTAGAAATAGTATTTTATTTAAGACTAGCCTCTCAGAAAGCAATCAACTGGTCTGTGGCTTTCGATTCGGATTTTGGAACTATTATATATCCAAGGTTCATTGTGTGTCGTACTTTTGTTTGATGTCTTTGCAGTACCATCAATAGCACCTAACCTACGCCCCATTTTGGAATTCATCAATCATTGCCATGCAAACGTGAAGGGCCAGCATGTATCCATGATGCCCTACTACTTCTATGTTAATTTTTCTATCTAAGAATTTCATTAGATTGGCATATCGTACTTCTTTTTCTTGGGAAAAGCTTGGGTTCCTGGATTTTTTCTTGGGAAAAGCTTGGGTTCCTGGATTTTTTCTTGGTTGGCTATAGTTTTTTTTTAATCATCATATTAAGAAATCAATGGTGTATGTTTCTTGTGTTTATCCACTTATCATTCACCAATTTGTCAATGTGTCTATTTATGAACTGCAAAACCCTTCAAAGCTGCTACTTCTTATTCATAGATTTACATAAGAAACTCTTTTTATCAGGACAAATAGGAAATTTGAGTTAGAGAGAGATTATGAACTCACCTGACATGACTCACAAAATATGGAGACGATTTGACTGATCTACTTTTGTTCAAATTTGCTACGAAGGTGTATAGTGGTGGCAATGCATAATTAAACGGCTACTATTGGAATTATTTTTACCTATATGAAAACCACATTTGTGGAAGAATTACAACTAAGTAGTGTCATCCTGTTTGTGATGGGGATAAATAAATCTTGGGGCGTGCATGTAAAATGATGGCCTATTAGGTGCGTTAATTGAGCTTTTTGATAGACATACTTATTTACCTCACTGTTTTAGTTATCAGATAATGAATCTGACTTTTGAATTTTTATCCAAAATTCAGATGTGCAGATCCTGAGATGTGGGAACTTTTTTGGGAGGAAGAACAAAGATCAAGATCTTGTTCAATGTTGTTTCAGGAAGTGAAAGTCGCCTTTATGGTATAGCTGTGCAGGACCTCTCCTAAAATGTTCGATCAAGGATGGACTGGCTAGTTAAATTTCTTTAGCTTGTTAACGATTGTTGCTTGAACTTCAATAGTTTTGGGGCTGTTCAACTGCAGTTAGATTTCAAATGATGATAGTTAGAATATGGTGTATTTGCTCTTTGGTTCTAGTTCTCTGCCATGTAAACTGAAGCTAAAATGTACTTGTAATAGAAGCATTGCGAACCTAGTCTTTCCTTGTTCTATGAGGAAGAACCAAAATGTAGAAAGTAGAGTCAGTTTCTCCAATGGTAAAAATGATGTCACGATACAAACAGCTAGGTGGTAGAGTGACTTTGCTCGGGTTAAAATGATCTTACTGGCGTCTGTGTATTTTTTCTGCTATTGTGTCTCACTACTCCCCCTGGATACACAGGGTGAAAGCCACTGTCCCAACAGACCGCCCTATGGTTGGACTGAGGTGTTGAATTTGACACCTTGTTTTGGCAATAGAGATCGAGACCAAGTGACCCACTATTTAAGCCAACCTTAAGCATTAGTAATTTTTTTTTTCCGAGCTCAATTCCCAACCATCAAGAACTAGCTTAGTTGATTGGAGTTGTTGAACATTTTAGTTTCCATCCATCTTGTTTGGATTTTTTTGGGGTAATTTCTTGTTTGGAATTGCGTGAGAGAGAGTGACATTTCTTGGAGTAATTTAAGAGATGCGTTTAATAAAGTAACCACTTTGTTGAACCAAAATCATTTTGACAGTCATGGAAGGGGTCGTGATGTCTCATGTGACGACGTCATCTGCTCATCTCTCTCTTTCTCTCTCTCTCTCGAATATGTAATCTCTACCATACTTTGATGGTTGAAATAGAAGAGATGGTTTTGGAGCTCATTATGTTCAAGTGGGTTGCGACAATGGCATGTTGACCTTAACCTTAAGATGCAGACTAACCTGCAGAGTAGCATTAATTTGGTGTCTTAAATTTGAAATTGTGCCCGGTTACCCACCGTTAGTAATTGCAGAGGTTTACTTCGAAGATCAATTCATCATAGCTTTTTTGTACCAAGTCAAAATGCTTGTATTTTCTTCGAACAGCTATCAATTTTGACACACTTTTTAACCACTTAGGTGTCATTTGCAGTAGTAGCACTTTGAAACTTAGAATGAGTAACATGTATTCAAATTTCAAGGGAGAGATGCTAAAACATGATCCAAACTAGTATTCAAATTATCCTTTGGGAACATGAAATAATTCAAACACCTTAAACAATTTGATATACTACTAAATGGGTTTCCTCAATTACAGCAAGCAAGCAGAAGCTAATCAGAGGAGAAAGATGCAAACCGAAACCATTTTCTTTAGCAACAGGTGAACCATGGAATTTAATCAATATTGGGTTGTCGTCCAAGGATTGAAAAGATGCCATCCCATGTTTACTTGTCAAAACTTCCAGACGACACCACCACCATCCTCTGCATTGGAGAACAAGAAAAGAAACTAAAATTCCCATCAACAACTCAAAGTCTGCACATGCAGAATGAGGAAGGATTAAATTTCCTCAAAGAGAAAATAATTCGTCGACTAGCTTTGCGCAAGGACATTAGGTCACTACATTGCCCTCATTCATGTTCACCACAAGTAAACACAGAGCAAAGGAGATCGTTAAAAAAAGTAATATGCCCCACATTAATGCCATATATCTATCAAGTATCAACCATAGCTAAAAACTATTCAGTCTTGAAAGCGATCTTTTGTCTGCATTATGGTATGCAGTAAGTAGCTTTTTTGATCGGCAAACAAAGCACGTAGTTAACTCAAACTAAACAACAAAAGAATATTTTCCTCAAATATAATGCTAGACACATTTGCAGAAGACCATTTCCTGTAAGCATTCCTGTTATCTTATCAATGTTCCATATGAGCAATACCTCCAGCGTTCCAGGAGTATTAGAGAAGGGGCTAGACATTTATGTATGGTTCCATATATGTATTGCTACCATCAGACATCAAACCACCAAGTGCTATAAAAGCCAACCAACAATTGCTCAGTTCTTCATAGTCCAATTAAGTAGGAATCAGCAATTTCATTCAGATGGGTATCTTGTGATCATAGGACAGCAGATGTCTTGGAGGTCAACCAAAACTTAAAACCACTAATTATGTATAGGGAATGGAGGAAGTACCTTTGACCTTTTTCTTTATCCAGACCTCTAACAGCATCCCTGCACCAATTCCACCAGCAATCCATGCCCCGTAAAAGGCAATGGCAGTGGGTTTTGACATTCGAGGAAGAAAATAGCAATCTGGAATTTGCCTAATCTTTCTTGGCAGCCGTTTCTTTACCACTGGCCCAGTGCTAGGCTCCTTTTGCACATCAGCAGTACCCATATCTTTCCATTGCATTGCTTTAAACGGATCTTTTGGCCCTTCAGTACCCATATCTGAGGAGTAAAAGATTGTGTTTGAGATGGAAAGAATAATCATTAAACGGTTGATACAAAAAGCCAACAAACATTGACAGTGACTGTTGAAACTCAAATTTGAGACACAGAAATGCTCCCAGGGCCAAGATACAGATGGACAACATAAATACTAAAGATTTAAGCAAAAGATCCAGCTTTGCCAGTGATATTGACTGGTATAAGAAACCATATGTGAAATGCACTTAGGCTACTTTTGAGCATTCAATTCAGACCTCGAGGGTCTCAAATAAATTCCAAAGGCAAGTATGCTGGGTATGACTGGCATATATGAAATTTCAAGACCGCGACACTCATGGATAGCAAAGGAAAACTCCATACCCAATGTCTTTACAAACAGTTTCTTTACAATCAGTGTGAGTTCAGCAATTACTAAGGCAAATTGCATGGGGTAAATAAAACGGATATCAACTATTTCCAAGAAACTTTTGTGATTTCAGCAATTACTAAGTTAAATTCTCCCAGGTGTCTTTTCTATTCTGTTTTTCAAGTCAAAATGTATTTGACACGGAATAGTTGATGCTAATTCGAGATTGACAACCACTTGATGTGTTCTCTTTCTTCTCCCTTCACCACACACAGGGACAGAGTTACGTAACTATGGGTGTGGATGCCCGGGCCACCCCCCACCTCGCTAGAATTACCCTATAATTATATAGCATAGAATGCACATTAAACAGTCAGTGCTATATGTCGCCCTTCAAACTCCCAAAACTAAAATAAATGTCGCATACAAAAATAAATGGGTTAAGATGTAGTGGAAACTAATTACTTCATTTTATGTGTATGCATGCGTTTTGCCAAGTATGAATAGAAGGTGGCTACGTATTTTCCTAGCAGTATGTTATTCATTAGATTTCTTGCTTGAATTTCAAACTACATGTAAAATTCAACGACCACGTGAATATGTGGATTCCAAGTTCTAAGTTTGCAAATCCTAGCTTCATTCCCTACCTCTCAACAAAAATGTCTAACGTAAGCATAATGGTGAAAACTTCAACCCGTAAAACCATGAATCTGGTAAAAGGTCACAGATAAGGGTGTTACCATTCAGACAAACCCACATGCAAAAGAGCATAGACACATGAATTAGGTATTTTTCCCTTTCTAGATAATGTGTACGTCAATACAGCATTTCAGGCAGCAAACCATAAACAAGCAAATTGCATTGTTACTATTCTGTATCAACAAGAGAAGCGAATACATCAATAAGAAACTCACGTGGCTTGCTAGTTCCCAGTTCAATTTTTTGCCTTTGATGGGCAATAGAAAAAGCAATGCGAAAGAAACACTTGGAAAATATTCACATACAAGAAATAAACAAGCAATAATATCAGAAGATAACCATAATCAATTGTAAACAGTGTGGTTATGTGTATAAGTGAACCAGCAAAGTCAATTTGCGAAATGTGTAGGCGTAGCAACAAAGTCAAGAGCCCCATCAATAAAGAACCAAATTCAGGGTGGACCAGCTGGCTAACCCACAGAACTAGGAATTCGAAATTTTAATTGGCCATTAAGCTAAAGTATTTTGAAATGCAAAGTAATACTCCGCATATGCGTTACAGCTACTAAACATTATTGTAGGAACTATTCCTTTTGTTTGCTGCAATTAGTAAGCTAGAAAACTTAAAAGGTATTCAGATTCTGCTTCTTTATTTCAAATCAATAGGTATTTGACATGAAATATTTCAAGTTGATGCAAGATTGGCAGCCAATTGACATATTACTGTTTTTTTCCCTGCATAAACATGAATCTCTTCAAAAGTCGTAGGTAATGATATTCATGTCCTAGCAAACCACAATCCACTAGAGCATAGAGCCATTGACACATGAATTACAATACTTTTCTGTTTTTAGTTCATGTCATTGTCATCCATAAAGCATGTCAGACAGCAACCTTAAAAATAACTGAATTACAGAGTAACTCTTTTTTGATAGGCCTAAATTTCAATGCATCTATTAAGGAAGATGATGGGAGTGAGAAACTCAACCACTGAAATTGGTACACCTCTAAAGATCTTTAAAAACACAATATATGTTATGAGAGAGCAAAGCCAAAGCAAGGGGATATAACAAGTGAAACAAAGGGAAATTAAAAGCTGGTAAGCGGATATATTTTTTTGCTATTAAAATATATCAAGCTCTATATGATGGAGGTGTTCATCACATAAGCCTGCAAAAAATGAAGCAAAAAAAGAAAACAAAGGGTTTGATCTGCTTATACATAATGATGCGACGACAAGGAAAAGCTCAAGCCAGTATAGGCACCTTATAAACATTTTATTACATTAATAAGTTGAAATGCTAACCTTCATAGAATTGATATGCATTTCAGATGATCTAGCTTGACCCAAAAAAAAAAACTTTCATTGCAAGATCACAAAACTCGAATAACCATTGGAGGAAAAAAAAAAAAAGCCGAATGAATGAAGTCATAATGCCCTTAGAAAGAAGTCCCTGTAGAAGACCATCTAACCTGGATAAGCCTCTGCTTCCACCAATACATACACCATCTCCAAAGTGTTCTTTTTTACTATAGGAGCCAAAAAATCAAACTATAGAGCAGCTATGTCTAGACAGATATGGGCTTGTCTCAGAAGGCTGACACTTCGTGGCTCAAAAGCATTCATTCATACATTACCAAAGACCAGAATTTACGGCACATGAATAATCTTGCATCAGCTTCATGGACCATCAAGAAAGGAGTATGGTCCAGCCTTGGATCAAGTATGTCATAGGAAATCGTACACCTTTCTGTGGTTTGACAATCGGCACACTCTGGGCCCTCTGAATAACGGATTTGGTGTGAGGATTATGTTTAATTTGGGAAGGTTCCTTCATACCAAAGTGGATACAGTCATAAGGAATAACTATTGGTGCTGGCCCAGAAGAAGAAATGGAGTCACTAAGGAGATAATGGAGAATACCCCTGGCACTTTATTCCTAATTCTTCATTGGATGATTCCGTTCAAAGGACTCTAAATGCTCAGGAGTTCTCTATTAAGTCTGCTTGGGAGCTATTGGGGTGAAAAAACCTGTGCCAAACTGGGGCCAAGTGGTGTGGTTTAAAAATCATGTTCCTAGGTGGTCTATCGTGCAGTGGACGGCAATCCTAGGAAGACTATCAACTAAGATAAGAGTTGAGGGGTAGTTCCTGACAGCACTTGTGTGCTTTGTGTTAGTGATTCTGAGAGTCGTAACCATTTATTCTGTCAATGTGGCTTAGCTGCCCAGATTTGGGATGGCCTTTTAAGATGTGCTGTTATTAGAAGACCCTCTAGTTTGGATCAAGAAGTTGAGTGGGCTAGTCATCGCACGAGTGGAGTAACCTTCCAACATTCTATACATTCAAGTTGGCATTTGCTGCAGCCATTTACCAGTAGGGCTTGAAAGGAATGCTACGATTTTTGAAACGTGCAGAGGCAGGTGGATGATTTCTGGGATTGGTTGCTGCAGACTTAGGGGCTTGCTTCACTACTTGGAGGGTCAAGCAGAGCTCTAGGAACCAGATCTGAGCTCTAATTGGTTGTTTCTCGTTGCATTTTTTCTGCTTGAAGTAGTTGTCTTTGTTTAAAGGTTTTTTGCTTCCTTGTAAGCTAGGTTGTTTAGGTTCTGTTTTTGTCAGAAGCAGGGGATAGGAAACCCCTTAAGGTTGGTGCCTGTCGTCCGCATGAGATCACCGGAGAATAATTATCAAAGTTGCTTGCCTCACCCTCAAAGTCACTCTACTTGCCCAATCTTAGACAAAAGCCACTGAAAGAGTATCATACCTTGGCTAAAGCACTTGATACCTTGCAAGGCCCCACTGAAGTTATCCATCCCATACTGCTTGTTTTCCCTATTGGTATGGTCAGTATAGACATTGACGCATTCTTGTGTACCATTTCGGAACCTACCATGATATCTATTACTAAAAATTTACATTCCTTGTAGTATTGAGTGCATCATTTATGGCAAAACCTTAGTAGCAGGACGCCTATCGGGCCGGAAATTCACCTCATAACCTCGCTCCGCACTCCTGAGTCAGAATCCCTAAGGAACCTCACTCCTGTCGAGAAAGAAGCCAACTCCCAACTAGGGTGGGACCCATATAACTCTCAAAAGAAACAAACGAAAAGCTACCAAAGAAGAGAAAATGCGTAATAATGAAAAGAAATTAGAAATATATTGATTCAATTTTTTTCAAGAACTGAATACAAATATAATATTCACTCATATTCACAAAAAATATACAGATATTTGCAAATGACACTAATTACGAATTGACATGCATAGTAGGAATTACAACACAATAACAGTTTACATTTGCATACATACACAGATATATAAACAACTGCACCTATGGACGCTCCTAACCTTAAATTCTTCAATACTCTCGCTCCCCCGCTCCCGCTTTGTGCAACTAAGGGTAAAATTGTAGTACTCATATCTGATACACCAAAAGGATTTATGTTCTACTTCTACATAAGTAATCAAGTAAATTAGAATATGTACCAACTTAAAATGCATAATACATACCTCCAATAAAAAGTGTCAATAGAAGATTGATAAAACTAGCTGGTGGGGTTAAGTCACACAGTGGGACCCGGACTGACTATTAGCGAAAATACCTTCAGAGTGGGAGCGTCTTTAGAGCGTGTATACATAAATTTGCAAAGATGCATATACATATCATAGAAAATATATCTGCAAATAGTTTTAAGCTATTACGCATCAATTACTTCAAAGAAAAGAAACAAGTAATGACAACATGAAATGACTGAATAGAAAATACACAGAGCATTAGAAAATCAAAGTGGGTTGATGGTTCCATGGTTTAACAGGTCTTGTCCATGCTCCTGATTTTTAAAATCCCATTGCCATCAGTTTTTACATCAAATACTGGTTCATTGGTAATGCATGAAGCAATGGAGGCAGAAGACCCCTGTTCTGGGGCATGCCACCTGTTACAATATGAACTCGTGGATTTGAAAACAATTTGCAAGTTTGACCACAGCAGTCAGTGGAGGACCTGAGTTTGATCACAAAAGTGCTAAATTGCGCGCCGGAGCATGATTCATTAACCCATTTAGGCGGATTGAGCAACCAAGGGTGGGGACCATCTGGGCATTCAAACACCAGCAAAAGAACCACAACGTGTCAAATCTGCTTAAAAGCTTAGTTGCACGGAGCGGAGGCGGGGGTGGGAGCGGGGGTACGCAAAAGCTCCCTGGGTTGGAAGCGGCGAGGTAATATTTAATGAATAAATATATGTGCGTTGTACGTATGTTTTATGATTGCAAAGGGACGTGTGTGTGTGTGTAAAAAAACATGATTGGGGAATGACATCTCAATAAATAAAAATTATGCCAAATATATTGGCTAAACACATAGATAAGTCGTAGAATACAAGACGAGAAAGAGAGAGTCATAAATATCTCTTACTTCTTTTTTCTTTTTCTTGTTCCTTGCATATATTCGGAAAGAGAAGTGAGAATTACGTCCTTAAGATTAGTGTGGAAGCTCCCGTCTTGGGAGTGCAGATTTGAGCTCCCGTCTAGGGAGCACACCCATTTTAGAAGGATCCTGGTACTAAGCTTAGAAGTTGTGACATGAACTGGCTTGTAATGGACTGTTCAATCAATGTTGATATCTGTTTTTACTAGATATCAACTGGTAGTTGAGTGAGCTACAGCTGAAACTGGCCGATAAGGCCGAGACCCGCTTAAATGGTATGACAATTTTTCTAGGCAGAGTTGATTGTGATGCAAACATGGATCATGGATGTTTCAGACTGTAATGCACTATTGTACTGGATTCCCAAAGGTGAGTGTATCAAACCTACCCATTGTAGCTTCGTTGATCATTGTAGCAATTGAACCAAGAATTATAGGGTTTTCGTATAAATAAATAAAAAAAACTAGGGTTTTCGTTTAAATCGAACCAGAGAGAGAGAGAGAGAGAGAGAGAGGGAGAGGGAGAGAAGGACCTTGGTTGTCGATTTCTTTTTCTTCTCCTTCGTTATTCTTCTCCTCTCTCTCTCTCTCTCTCTCTCTCTGTGTAGCCCTGTTGTTTAAGCGTCAAATGAAAAAACGAGAGAGGGGGAAGGGGGTGTAACATCCCCGGGTTGGTGACCCGCGAACTGCACTTACCCGGAAATCATGACCCGCGAACTCATTTAAGTGAGTTCCCTTTCCCAGCCGTTGGATCTAATCCAACGGCCACAAACAGAAGTCCGGATTGGTTCAGCGTTTTTGCCTCAAAACGACGCCGTTTTAACGCACAGCTCCTGCACAGCAGCATCCCCGCCTCCTCTCTCCACCTGCTTTATTTGTTTTTTGCTTACAGTTCCGAAAAATTACGTTCTAAATTATCGTTATTTCATTTGTGACCTTTTACAAAATTAGGGTGAGTTTCCGAATGGATTTTATCAAAATTTAATAAAATCAAGCCTTGATTTTATCCATTTGTGCAGAGAGTTGATAAAATCTTAGATTTTTGATTTGTGCAGAGAGTTGATAAAATCTTAGATTTTTGCATTCAAAAATCTAAGATTTTATCAACTCTCTGCACAAATGGATAAAATCAAGGCTTGATTTTATCAAATTTTGATAAAATCTAGATAAAATCCATTCGGAAACTCACCCTTAAGCATTTTTCAAAACTGCGCATCCTTTTATTGTGCTATCATGCTAGTGTTTATAGTAGCGCTCATAATTGTACCTCACTTCGTCCATATTAATATACTGGTATTCTACTATGGATATTGGAGTTAAAGAGGGCTAGTAGAGGCGATTGCCCATGTAAGGGGAAAAAAATCTCTAGTATTACATTAAATATAGACTCGCCTCTGCGAAATATTTTTGAAAAAAAAATTCACCCCCGCGTAGTAAAATTCATGGCTCCGTCCTTGTATCTTTTTTACGGTCACGTGCATTAAACAAGTATACTTAAATCTATAGAATTGCTCTTTGATCTCTGCCTGTAAATTACTTTTCATTTTACTTATAAGAATTGAGTTCATGCTAATATTTTTTGTATTTTTTGCTTTGGTATTTGTTCATCCTTTTTGAATTTTTGTTGAATTCATGTTTTATTTTTTAGATTAATCATCTGTCTCGACAATATAACTTACAAGTAAAAAGTTATGACCAAAAGAAAAAAAAAATTCACTAATTAAAGATAAAAAAAATACCAAACAACTTGTATTTTTATTTTATTTTATCTACAAGGTCGTTTAATATGAGCTTTTTCAACTTCATTCCACATTTTTTTTACTTTTCTAATTTTTCTCGTGGAGATGAAAGATTAATCCCAAATATAACGAAGAAAAGTAAAAAAATAATTATGAAAATAAATTACTAGTAAAAAAATTCCAGGACAAAAATATAACGTGAATTCAGCATAATTTGTGAAATCATAAGACTTAAAGATTTTTTTTTTGGTCAACTTCCTACCAGGTCAATGTATACAACTTAAATAGACAATAATATTTTTCTTTTTTCAATGCCACGTACACAAATTTATAAACTGAAGATGTTTAAAACACACATAGCTTAAACATCAATTTCCAATCGCATGGAGCTTTTATTGAACTATAATGTATCCAGCAATTTCGGATGGAAATCTATGCACACAGACTTCTCTTTTTCGATTTAACATCGTGTTGTTTATCTCTCGGTTTCTTGCGGGGGCACATTTTTTTCCTATGGTAATTTTTTTAATTTGAATTATCTAGTGGTACACGTTATCGGCTATTATTATTATTATTATTATTATTATTATTATTATTTCATATTTTTCGACTTTTTCCTGAAATAATTTAAGAAATCCCCAAAATCTATCATCACATCAAAGTCCCTAAAGCTCAAAAACCACAACAAAGCAAACAACTTCATTTTTTTTGTCTACAATTAATGAGAATTAGTAGTAGATCTCAAATTTTGGGTGCTAGCAGGAGTATTAAAATTGAATAGTTGAGATATTTAACAAAAAGGAGCTCAGGTCAAGTCTTTCCTTTCGAAGATCCTGCTTTCTTCCAATCTCCGAGGAATAATCACACACTCATCAGACATCTCAGCATCCGTTCTTCATCGGGCAGACAGAAGAACATTATAGACAGAAGGGTTAGTTTCTCCGATCTCACTCTTAATTTTCGTGGTGGATATTATTTTCGTGGTGAATATTAATGGCTTCATTTGAGTCATTTATCGAAACCCTTTTTGTTGAGATCGTTTGTGATGAGAAGTCGAAGAACCCCTTAGATTATATTGATATATACGTTTGTGTGTTGTAGATAAAACCCCGTTTCGTTCGAACCCATTACCTGGTTTGTCTGAACTTTTCAGAATATGGCAATTATGCTTACAGATTCTGTATATGTAACTGCGCTTCTTGATTGGGTCGTAAGTGGTTTCAGGATGCTGTTTGATGTTGCAAGGATATATGGTCACCTGGGTTGTGGACTTAGTCTATAATTAGGAGGGTTACTTAGATTGTCAAGAAGTTATTGGGTTTGTCTGTAGTTTGTCTATCTACAATAGTTAATTTAGCCCCTAACCCCTTTACTCCTCGAGTATGTTGCCTTGACAACTATGCAAAACAATTTGGTTGCAGCCCATTTGAGAAAGTCCTCTGTACAGGCTTCTTTTGTAATATTTGCTATCAATAATGAAATATTACTTTATTTGTAGTTCAAAAAGAAAAAAGTCCTCTTTACAGGCACCATTATTGACCTCATTTTCTGATACTTGATAGTGGGCATACCAGGCAAGCAGTACCATAACATGCACAACAGCACGAGCTATTTTTTAAAACTTGACTTTTGGAATTTCATTTGAATGGAGAAATTTGATTGTTGCTTCTAGGGGTAAGAAAATTCCAGAAGCCTAGTGGATTTTGTTTTGCTTGATTGTACCTCAAGTTCCTTTGTTAGTGTGGGTGGTCTATGAGAATGTGGATACCAGAGGGTTCTGTGGGATTTATGGAAGGCACTGACATGCTGTAGGTCAGTAGGGACTGACATGGTGTAGGTCGGTAGGACTGCTGGAGGTGGAGAGGGGACAATGAGTCAACCATATTATTTGATCTTGGGTCCTCGTTTCCCTAATGTAGTTTTGCAAATCACACTTTACAAGCACTTGATTCGGCAAGGGAAGCTTGAGTCATGGTGTATGGGTTCGACATTGGTTTATAAAGAGTCTCTTCCAGCAGCTTGATATTTATGCTGCTTGAATTTCTTTACTTTGCCCGGAATTTCTCACCATTCTGTTATCGTGTTCCTCTTCTCTTGTGTTTCATTTGATTGACTGCATGGAATTTTCTGTGAATCTTGGTAGTATAGTTAGTGAATTGGATTAATTGAGTTTGTTTTGTGTAGACCTAGCACTACATTGGCACTTGGGTGTTTAATTCTGCATTGAACACCAATTTTACAAAATTCCTTAGCATTTTTGTGCTAGCAATACTTACTGGAAAGAAATTTCAGTTAGAGTGGGGAAAGAATGACGGTGAGGGACCGCTTGCTAGAAGTGTTGAACACAGGTCTGATGTGTATATCAGCATACACATGCCGTTAGGTAGGAGCGTACCTTCACACAATGTCCCATGCTTTGGAACAGACGGTTCATAATTCTTGGTTCAATTGCTACAATGATCAACGAAGCTACAATGGGTAGGTTTGATACACTCACCTTTGGGAATCCAGTACAATAGTGCATTACAGTCTGAAACATCCATGATCCATGTTTGCATCACAATCAACTCTGCCTAGAAAAATTATCATACCATTTAAGCGGGTCTCGGCCTTATCGGCCAGTTTCAGCTGTAACTTACTCAAATACCAGTTGGTGTCTAGTAAAAACAGATATCCACATTGATTGAACAGTCCATTACAAGCCAGTTCATGTCACTACTTTTAAGCTTAGTAGCAGGATCCTTCTAAAATGGGTGTGCTCCCTAGACAGGAGCTCAAATCTGCACTCCCAAGACGGGAGCTTCCACACTAATCTTAAGGATGTAATTCTCACTTCTCTTTCTGAATATATGCAAGGAAGAAGAAAAAGAAAAAAGAAGAGATATTTAGGATTCTCTTTCTCGTCTTGTATTCTACGACTTATCTATGTGTTTAGTCAATGTATTTGGCATAAAAAAAAATTATTGAGATGTCATTCCCCAATCATGTTTTTTTACACACACACACTCACGTCCCTTCGCAACCATAAAACATACGTACAATACACATATTTATTCATTAAATATTACCTCGCCGCTTCCAACCTAGGGAGCTTCTGCGTATCCCCGCTTCCACCCCCGCCTCCGCTCCGTGCAACTAAGCTTTGAAGTAGATTTGACACGTTGTGGTTCTTTTGCTGATGTTTGAATGCCCACATGGTCCCCACCCTTGGTTGCTCAATCCGCCTAAATGGGTCAATGAATCATGCTCCGGCGCGCAATTTAGCACTTTTGTGATCAAACTCAGGTCCTCCACTGACTGAACTTGCAAATTGTTTTCAAATCCCCGAGTTCATATCGTAACTGGTGGCATGCCCCAAAACAGGGGTCTTTTGCCTCCGTTGCTTCATGCATTACCAATGAACCAGTATTTGATGTAAAAACTGATGGCAATGGGATTTTAAAAACCAGGAGCATGGACAAGACCGGTTAAACCATTGAACCATCAACCCACTTTGATTTTCTGATGCTCTGTGTATTTTCTATTCAGTCATTTCATGTTGTCATTACTTTTTCTTTTCTTTGTAGTAATTGATGCGTAACAGCTTAAAACTATTTGCAGATTTATTTTCTATGATATGTATATGCATCTTTGCAAATTTATGTATACACGCTCTAAAGACACTCCCACTCTCAAGATATTTTCGCTAATAGTCCATCCAGGTCCCGCTCTGTGACTTAACCCTACCAGCTAGTTTTATCAATCTTCTATTGACACTTTTTATTTGAGGTATGTATTATGCATTTTAAGTTGGTGCATATTCTAATTTACTTGATTACTTATGTGGAAGTAGAACATAAATCCTTTTGGTGTATGTATGTATGTATGTATGCAAATGTAAACCGTTATTGTGTTGTAAGTCCTACTATGCATGTCAATTCGTAATTAGTGTCATCTGCAAATATCTGTATATTTTTTGTGAATATGAGTGAGTATTATATTTGTATTCAGTTCTTGAAAAAAATTGAATCAATATATTTCTAATTTCTTTTCATTATTATGCATTTTCTCTTCTTTGGTAGCTTTTCGTTTGTTTCTTTTGAGATTTATATGGGTCCCATCGTAGTTGAGAGCAGGCTTCTTTCTCGATAGGAGTGAGGTTCCTTAGGGATTCTGACTCAGGAGTGCGGAGCGAGGTTATGAGGTGAATTTCCGGCCCAATAGGCATCCTGCTACTAAGTTTTTGCCATAAATGATGCACTCAATTCTACAAGGAATGTAAATTTTTAGTAATAGATATCGTGGTAAGTTCCGAAATGGTACACAAAAATGCGTTAGTGTCGGTACTGACCATACCAATAGGAAAAACAAGCAGTATGGGATGGATAACTTTAGAGGGGCCTTGCAAGGTATCAAGTGCTTTGGCCAAGGTATGATACTCTTTCAGTGGCTTTTGTCTAAGATTGGGCAAGTAGAATGACTTTGACGGTGAGGCAAGCAACTTTGATAATTATTCTCCGGTGATCTCATGCAGACCCAAGGCACCAACCTTAAGGGGTTTCCTATCCCCTGCTTCTGACAAAAACAGAACCTAAACAACCTAGCTTACAAGGAAGCAAAAAACCGTTAAACAAAGACAACTACTTCAAACAGAAAAAATGCAACGAGAAACAACTAATTAGAGCTCAGCATCTGGTTCCTAGAGCTCTGCTTGACCCTCCAAGTAGTGAAGCAAGCCCTTAAGTCTGCAGCAACCAATCCCAGAAATCATCCACCTGCCTCTGCACGTTTCAAAAAATCCTAGCATTCCTTTCAAGCCATACTGGTAAACGGCTGCAGCAAATGCCAACTTGTACGTATAGAATGTTGGAAGGTTGCTCCACTCGTGTGATGACTAGCCCACTCAACTTCTTGATCCAAACTAGAGGGTCTTCTAATAACAGCACATCTTAATAGGCCATCCCAAGTCTGGGCAGCAAAGCCACATTGAAAGAATAAATGGTTATGACTCTCAAAATCACTAACGCAGAGCACACAAGTGCTGTCAGGAACTACCCCTCAACTCTTATCTTAGTTGATAGTCTTCCCTAGGAACATGGTTTTTAAACCACACCACTTGGCCCCAGTTCGGCACAGGTTTTTTCACGCCAATAGCTCCCAAGCAGACTTAATAGAGAACTCCTGAGCATTTAGAGTCCTTTGAACGGAATCATCCAATGAAGAATTAGGAATAAAGGTGCCAGGGGTATTCTCCATTATCTCCTTAGTGACTCCATTTCTTCTCCTGGGCCAGCACCGATAGTTATTCCTTATGACTGTATCCACTTTGGTATGAAGGAACCTTCCCAAATTAAACACAATCCTCTCACCAAATCTGTTATTCAGAGGGCCCAGAGTGTGCCGATTGTCAAACCACAGAAAGGTGTACCATTTCCTATGACATACTTGATCCAAGGCTGGACCATACTCCTTTCTTGATGGTCCATGAAGCTGATGCAAGATTATTCATGTGCCGTAAATTCTGGTCTTTGGTAATGTATGAATGAATGCTTTTGAGCACGAAGTGTCAGCCTTCTGAGACAAGCCCATATCTGTCTAGACGTAGCTGCTCTATAGTTTGAATTGTTGGCTCCTATAGAAAAAAAGAACACTTTGGAGATGATGTGTGTATTGGTGGAAGCAGAGGCTTATCCAGGTTAGATGGTCTTCTACAGGGACTTCTTTCTAGGGGTATTATCAATTATGGCTTCATTCAGTCAGCTCTATTTTATTATTATTATTATTATTTTTATTTTTTATTTTTAACAATGATTATTCGAGTTTTGTGATCTTGCAATGGAAGGTTTTTTTTTTTTTGGGGTCAAGCTAGATCATCTGAAATGCACATCAATTCTATGAAGGTTACAATTTCAACTTATTAATGTAATAAAATGTTTATGAGGCGCCTATTCTGGCTTGAGCTTTTCCTTGTCCTCGCATCATTATGTATAAGCAGATCAAACCCTTTGTTTTCTTTTTTAGCTTCATTTTTTGCAGGCTTATGTGAGGAACACCTCCATCATATAGAGCTTGATATGTTTTAATAGCAAAAAAGTACATCCGCTTAACAGCTTTTAATTTCTCTTTGTTTCACTTGTTATATCCCCATGCTTTTGCTTTGCTCTCTCATAAGCCCATATATTGTGTTTTTAAAGATCTTTAGAGGTGTACCAATTTCAGTGGTTGAGTTTCTCACTCCCATCATCTTCCTTAATAGATGCATTGAAATTCAGGCCTATCAAAAAAGAGTTACTCTGTAATTCAGTTATTTTTAAGGTTGCTGTCTGACATGCTTTAATCTTTATGGATGACAATGACATGAACTAAAAGCAGAAAAGTATTGTAATTCATGTGTCAATGGCTCTATGCTCTAGTGGATTGTGGTTTGCTAGGACACAAATATCATTACCTGCGACTTTTGAAGAGATTCGTGTTTATGCAGGGCAAAAAACAGTAATATGTCAATTGGCTGCCAATCTTGCGTCAACGTGAAATATTTCATGTCAAATACCTATTGATTTGAAATAAAGAAGCAGAACCTAACACCTTTTAAGTTTTCTAGCTTACTAATTGCAGCAAACAAAAGGAATAGTTCCTACAATAATGTTTAGTAGCTGTAACGCATGTACGAAGTATTAATTTGCATTTCAAAATACTTTAGCTTAATGGCCAATTAAAATTTTGGATTCCTAGTTCTGTGGGTTAGCCAGCTGTTCCACCCTGAATTTGGTTCTTTATTGATGGGGCTCTTGACTTTGTTGCTATGCCTACACATTTCACAAATTGACTTTGCTGGTTCACTTATACACATAACCACACTGTTTACAATTGATAATGGTTATCTTCTGATATTATTGCTTGTTTATTTCTTGTATGTGAATATTTTCCAAGTGTTTCTTTCGCATTGCTTGTTCTATTGCCGATCAAAGGAAAAAAATTGAACTGGGAACTAGCTAGCCACATGAGTTTCTTATTGATGTATTTGCTTCTCTTGTTGATACAGAATAGTAACAATGCAATTTGCTTGTTTATGGTTTGCTGCTTGAAATGCTGTATTGACATACACATTATCTAGAAAGGGAAAAATACCTAATTCATGTGTCTATGCTCTTTTGCATGTGGGTTTGTCAGATTGGTAACACCCTTATCTGTGACCTTTTACCTGATTCATGGTTTTATGGGTTGAAGTTTTCACCATTATGCTTACGTTAGACATTTTTGTTGTGAGGTAGGGAATAAAGCTAGGATTTGCAAACTTAGAACTTGAAATCCACATATTCACGTGGTCGTTGAATTTTACATGTAGTTTGAAATTCAAGCAAGAAATCTAATAAATAATATACTGCTAGGAAAATACGTAGCCACCTTCTATTCATACTTGGCAAAACGCATGCATACACATAAAATGAAGTAATTAGTTTCCACTACATCTTAACCCATTTATTTTTGTATGCGACATTTATTTTAGTTTTGGGAGTTTGAAGGGCGACATATAGCACTGACTGTATAATGTGCATTCTATGCTATATAATTATAGGGTAATTCTAGCGAGGTGGGGGGTGGCCCGGGCATCCACACCCATAGTTACGTGTCCCTGTGTGTGGTGAAGGGAGAAGAAAGAGAACACATCAATTGGCTGTCAATCTCGAATTAGCATCAACTATTCCGTGTCAAATACATTTTGACTTGAAAAACAGAATAGAAAAGACACCTGGGAGAATTTAACTTCGTAATTGCTGAAACCACAAGAGTTTCTTGGAAATAGTTGATATCCGTTTTACCCCATGCAATTTGCCTCTGGCAATGTATCCGCTATCATTCAGAAATGTGCAGATAACTCTATCTTATTTACCTGTTCCGCCTTGAATTCGGTTCTCTATCGACAGCCAGCTCTTGGATGTTGCTCATTGCCTCATTCTCGTAGTGCTTTGGTTGTACTTGCACTGATATTTTCATTACTTTGCTGGTTCACATGTAGGCAGACAGGCGTTGCCTACATTTGATTACAGCAAATTTTTTTGTATCATTACATGTTTGTTTTTCAGTTTGCGAAGTTAAGGGATTGGAAATTTGAATTTTAGTAGCTAATTGATCATTCCTAGTTATCGGTATCTACTTATGCTGCCTCTCTCTCTCTCTCTCTCTCTCTCTCTCTCTCACTCTTTTGGTGTGTGTATTGCAGCAAAGAGCTTCTTGTGGCTAAAAACTGCCCAAAGAACCTCCAAATATGAGTCTGGCATGTCTCGTATGCCAAAGTGTAGAAAGTCCATCCCACTCATTCAGGAGTTACTCTGTTTCAAGCTCAGAAAATGAGGGAAGATGTTCAGTGATAGCAAACTGCTTGATCAGGAAGATCTCTCTTGCACACCCGGCAGCCAACACTTCCCTAGCATCGACGTCTAAGGTGACACCACAACCATGTATTTCAACTAATGGAGTCGTGGGGCCTCCACGGCTAGTCCGGAGTCGTGCTGTTAGAAGAGATATTGTGCAGGATTGGAATTTCGATGAAGTCGCGGTGGAGCGGTAGTCTTCTGGTTTCAGGAGGAGAAGAGACGGGGCTCTTCTGTCTCTCTCTGTCTCAGAGAGATCTTTTATGTTTTTGGGCTGCAGCTGGACTCTGTCCTGTAATGAGAGGTTGAGCATCTGTGAAACTTGTGGAGAGATGAACTCTGTTTATATTTTCTTTAATTTGTGTACTCTTTGCCCTTGTGAATTCATGTTATGCTTCACCCATTTGCAGTTCAAAATTTTGTTCATCGACTTCTGGTTGTCAGAACGTGAATTTAGATGGTCTACAGTGCAGATAATTTTCGATCGACGTTCTGTTCTTTCTATTCTGAACATCTCTGTTAAATCCCGATTTTTCACTCCCAACTTCTAAAGTCAATTTTGGCCTAAAAGAGGATCAACACCGATCATCCGAAATTTCATCTGGTGACCAACAAATTTTAATTACTGGACGGGATTGTCTTGGATTGAATGGAAGCCATTCCTCCACTAATTTCCCACTAACATATTAGAGAAATTAGTTGGTCATAAATTTGGTCCTGTATGAATAGCTTGTAAGCGGTAAATCCAGGGCACTGACCCCCTTTGTACCGACCACGCACAGATGGCGCCGGAGACCCCTTTGTGGGTTCCAAACGGTCAATCCAAACCGTTGATTCATCTCAAAATTAAATTTCAAGTGGGCCCGCGCATGAATGGCTGCTATCGGACAGCCCTATGTGTTCAATCCAAAATCACCCGATTTCATTCAATTGTTATTCAATGAAATGGGGTGATTTTGGATCGAGCACATACAACCGTCCGATGGAAGTGCGGAATTTGATTTTGAGATAAATTAACAGTTCGGATTGACCGTTTGGGACCCACAAAGGGGTTCCCGGCGCTTTCTATGCGTGGTCGGTACCCGCCGGTAGTTGGTTTGTGAGAGATCTTTTTACCTGTCCAATTTCTAATGAATATAGATTAGCATTTGTTCCGGTATACGTAATCAGCGATAGTTGTTTGATTCGAATGGTTTGGCCAATTCATACCAGTAGATCTCTCATTCAATGTAATCAAATTCATTGTAATCTATAAAGGGAAACAGGAAGCCTCATGTACGCTCTTTGGTGTGCAGCATGAGTCATTGGATGTGTCTTCAATAGTCCTAATTTTATTTTGGCACTTTGCAGATTCAAGCTGTCTATAGCCAAGATAAAATTCGAGTTGTTGATTGCTGATATCAATGGCTTAGATGTGCATACCAGGGCCACAAGCTTTTTGTTTCTTCCCCGTGTTCTTTGTTGCGCTTTAGTTATATATTAAAAGTTAATCTATATGTGGGGGTGCTTTTCGCCAGAGTGAGCTCTTTAGACCTTCTGAATGGGTATGAGTGATGGTGGGACGATTGGACCGTGTCTGAACCCTAGCTGCCCACTGGAGAGGATGACCTGCACACTTAGACAACCACGTTAGTGCCTAATCCGGACAGTGGTGGTCCGAGAAGGCACTCCGATGGCTAAGTAAGTCACCGGAGGGAAGAAATACGCCGGAAATTAATCTAGAGAGAGAAGTAGAGTTATGAGGATAGTTAATGTGGAGAGAGGAATACCCATTGTGGTAGTTGTAGTTGGGTATTTATAGGCAGAGGGGGCGTGCATCCTATGCGCTCGATGCCCCTCATGCGCCCGTCATTCGTGCTTGGAATGACAGCTGATGTGACTTCCATCTCTGCTGCAGATGCCGCATTTCGGCTGACATCATGGCACGTGGGCCTGAGGGGTCATATCACCTCGAGACATTCCCCATCACCCACGTGACTCTGCAAGCGGCGGTGGCAGGGTAGGTGACTGCCGCATTTAATGCTCCATCGTAGGATGTGTAGCGTGCCTGATACGCCACCACCAAATCAAGTACCCCCGAGCCCCCGCGTGCCCGAATTTGACCGACTCGGCACGTGAGCTGCCCGACCTCTCGGGCGATCGGCACGCCGATTGGCGGAGCCCCCAAGAGCGATCTGAGAGCTAAGCACAGAGTGTCGTGACCTCGGTACCCCAGGGCTCGGCGAATATCACACAAATCCATATTCGTCCAATCCTGGACGTCCCCGCCGAATGTCGAGTGAACCGTACGTTTGGCGGGGGCGAGATACATCGATCTGCATTTAGTTTTGCAGATTCTGATATAGTGGCCCCTTTCGCTCTTTTATTATGTAGAGTGGGGCCTCTGCTTGCCCCAACGAACCCGGTCGCTACAATAGCCCCATCAACTTCTACATGCCGAGGGATGGTGAGTGTGGGAGTTGATTCAACCGAAGCAAGCGGTCGGAGAGACAGGCTCGGCATTCGTATTGCAGGCGATCGGAACACTGTGCTTGAAGAGTTGCTCCGTGGTTAGGACACCAATGCTCCGAGACCTAGTCATCCGAGCGAATAAGGGTGGTTAGGGCTCGGAAAGTCACATCAAATAGTGATATGAAAGGACGTCTGACACACCGGTTCATGAATCTATGACACGTGGTGTCATTGCTGCCACGCGTCGCAATGCGATTGGTCCGACTGCCGTCATTTGGATTCGTGCCCAAACGGTTTGAATGAGATGCACATGTGTCACAATCTGAGGGGGTGACCTTTCGCCTCCTGAGCCGACGCCATAATGGCACCTATTGATCAGGCGCCTAACCCTACCCCCGCCCCCTATAAATATAAGGGAGGGAGGAGAGAGAAATCACCGTTACTCTCTCTCTCTCTCTCTCTTGCTCTAGAGCTGCGCCGCCGCCACCCACCGTCGTGCTTCACCAAGAAACTCCTCAGAAATCCATTTTCTGATGAAGATCTTCACCAGAAACTCAGGTATCTCGACTTTCCATCAGTTTCTCTGCGTTTTATGAATTTTTTGTGCGTTTTTCTGCATTTCGGGTGGGTTTTTTAGGGTTTTACCCTTTTCGGTTTTTGCACGCGGAAGCTCGTGGACAAATTGAGCTCTTGGGATAATTGACACCTTATGGGGAGCGGCTGGGGCCGAGGCTCAGCCCTTTACATTTTTTTGGGATCAAACCTGTGCATATCGCTAACGGTTGTTTCACCAGTGCACTGTAGGTCTTCACCTGGATGAGCTCAGACTCTGCGGATTCATCCCCCGCCGACGTCCTCGCCGACACCAGGTACAGAGAGTTTATCAAAGACGTCCTCCTCCGAGAACATATCAGAAGCCTCGGGAGAGGTTATAGGTGCAAACGGCCGCTTGACCCCCCACAACCCAGAGCGGTACCTCTGAACGTAGCCCCCCTCCAAGCAATAACCCCTGAGCGCTGGATGGAGATGGAGGAAGAAGCCAGGCGAGCCGAGAGCGGTGCTCAAGCCTCCACCTCCGGGCAGGGGCAAGTCCCAGACCCAATTGCCGAGGGCAAAATACTTGCCGAGACCCCAAGACCGCATCCAAGCACGTCTTCTCCGGTTGTCAATCTGTCCGAGCTTCCCAATCTATCCGAGGGGTGGTCCTCGGAATTCGACGTCATGGAGATCGACAGGGCCACGGCCGGGTTTAAGGAGTCCGAGCCGGTCTAGGTCATGGAGATCGAAAGCATGGATACTGAGGGCTTGGAGTTCCTCTCAGAGGGTGAGGGCTCGAGAGAGGAGCCCGTGGCCGAGGAGGAACACGAAGAGCCCGCGACCGAGGCAGAGTCAGGAACCTCCGAGGCCGCGAGGGAGATCGAAGGGCCAGAACAAGAGCCCGCTGAGTCGGAGGAGGCCGAGGAGGTCTACACAGATGGGGGCGTGGAATACGGTCCCACCTAGGAATCGATCCTACCGAGGAATCCGAAGCACGGCGTCTGCAAGTACGTCAAGGACTACTTCAGTGGGACCGTCGAGAAGCAAGCCGAAAAGCTAGCTGTTTTCCGAAGGGACTACCGCATCCCGGAGGACGTGGAAATCTCTCGACCCGTCGACAAAAAAATCCACTACCGAGAGGGGTAGATCACAATGCCGCTGATGGCCATCTGCGAGGGCGGGCTAACGTTCCCGGTGCTCAGGCTCCTTCGGTAGTTTCTTGACATGTACCGGTTCGTGCCCCACCAGCTCACCACCAATGCTTATCGAGTTATCTGCTCGGTGGTGAGGCTGGCGGAGCGACACAACATACCTTTCTGCCTCAGCGACCTCATGGCCATCTACGTCGTTCAACGGAGCCCTGCCTACGGGGGGTATTACTTTGCGAGGCGGCCTGAGTACCCCCCTCTCATTGAGAATCTCTACGACTCGGAGAGGCACGTTTGTGAGCTTGTGATCGTCCGAGGCAACTACGAGAAAGCCCGGGGGGACGAATCACTGTCGTCTATCCCCTGGCGCCGAGGGAAACCCAGTAAGTCCGAGGGCACACACTTTGTATTTTTCCTACGCATTTTCTGTTGCACTTGCCGAATGTTGACGTTATTTTATTTCATTTTTTTGCAAAGTGCGGTGAGGTGACGAAGCATCTTGCCAAGGACGCCAACGACGACGTCATTGACAGCATCTTCAAGATCCCAAACCGTACGGCCCCTTCCATCCTTGGGTATGTGCTGTCTTACCGGGGTTTCCTGAAGAAAGGGAAAGAGCCCATGCCGAGAATTGGTCCCCATCGCGTGCGGCTCTTCGACCCCGACATCAGATGCACCGATCTCGCGGGCCGCAAACGTGTGCCGAGGACCTCCAGTCGCCTCCCCAAGTGGTTCATTGCAGGAAGCGGATCCGAGGTCTCAATGGCTGGTGCCTCGGCTTTAAAAGAAGCTCAGAGGAAAGAGAGGGCTGTGAGGAAGAGGAAGGAAGCCGAGAAGGCAGCGCTTGGCCGGCCCGGACACTCTGCCGAGGCTGAAGGTCTTCAAAAGAGGGCTCGGACTGCCGAGGCTTCTACCGTGCCCAAGGAGGTCCCTCCGAAGGCCCCGGTGCCTCCAACACCTCCTCCTCAAACCGGCCTTGCTGAGGGAGGCTGCCCCGAAGGACAAGTAGGTCGCCCCCCCGTCCGAGGTTTCACTGTCTCTTGCCAATAAGGACGAGCCATGGGTCCTGGTCATTCAAACTTCGCACGGCGAGCCGGTCAAAAAAAACACCAACGTCTGGGAAAATCGAAAGACGGCGATGACCCTGCTGAAGGCCCTCGCCCTGCCGAGGGACATGAAGGCCATGCCGAAGAATACGGCGGACAACTACGCCGAGCTCTGCACCCACATCATGAGGGTAAGATTTCGATTTCGCATCTCATATTTGATTTCGCATCTCATTTTTTGCCAAGTCTTCGCCCTCGGACCACTGCTCATTTAGTATCAATTTTTGCAGACTGGTCAGTCGACTCTAGCTCTCGGTGACAAGGTGTATAACCTTGGCATCGAAAAGACTAAGGTTGAGAAGAAGCCCGAGGTCGAGAAGAAGGCTCCGGTGGAGCTAAAAAAGAGTGTCGAGGCCCTTGCTGCCGACGGCCAGGAGCTTGAGAAGCAGCTTGCGGAGGCTCACCGTCTCCAAAGGGAGACCGAGGAGAGGGTCGTGATAGCCGAAAGTAAAGTCACGGTTGTCGAGGAGAGGGCCACGTGGGCCGAAAGGGATCTCTAGTGTGCCAAGGCCGAGCATGACAAGGGTCGTGATACCAGAGGGGGGCGGACGAGACCCTAAGGAAGTTTGCCAAGGAGGCTAACGACAACGAGGATAAAGCCTTCAAAAAGGGCTACCTCCTTGGTCGCTCCGACTGCTAGCCCGAGGCCTTCGTTGCGGCCTACGATATCATCTCCATCCCCTCGGACTCTGCGCTCCGGACGTCCCTTCCTCCACTTTCCAAGGTCGTGGTCCCAGAGATGCCCTCCGACGACGAAGGGGAGGCTCTTGAAGGCGGCGATGCCGAGGATGCGAGTGCCACTGATCCCCCGGTTGACAATCCGATCGGAGACCCGTCTGCCGAGCCCACTATCACATAGGCCTAGTATGCTTGTAATCTTTTTTTTTTTTTTTTACCGGACTAGCGCCGAACAGTTAGGCGTAGGCCAGATCCGAGTGGTTGTAATTAAGACAGGTTGTTTTTGGGGTCGGCATCGAACAATGCACTATCGCCGAGCCCCCTGGTTTTTGTTCTATGAATGAATGAATGCCTTCTTTCCTTTTGTTTTTGATTCAGGATTCTGAATATTAGCATTTGAATTTTTCGCAAGTAATGGCTCTCATGGGTGACAAATCATAACCACCGAGAGCGGTAATTAATGATAGCCCCAACTTTGGCAAAGAGCCACGAAACGCAATGTATCATGCCAGCACCCTACCGAAGCGTAAGAGTTGAAAATTTTTCTTAAATTTTTCTTGGCTTAGCTTGGAAATTAAGGAAGAATAGCCCCTGATTTCGGAGCTGAGCCGAAGGAGAGTAGATGTGCAGCGAGCGAATGATCAATACAATAGCCCCCAGCTAGTTCAATAGGTGGGTCCCAAGACCAGGGGCATTTCCTTGAACGCTAATACATATCCGCGTTGCTCCACCGGACATAATTAGGCGTTCAACCGAACGGTACTAATTATTTGCCGAGTGGAGGTTGTTGTTCCACCGAACATAAATGACCGCTCTTTCGAACTGGGTCGGGCATTCCATCGAACGCTCGTCTTACAAAAACAGATGTTCCATCGAACGCTAACAATTGATCTTCCAAACATGATTGGTCGTTCAACCGAACAATAATAATTAGCTACGGCCGTTGAGCCGAGAATAAAGACTTGCAAAAAATGAGAACCAAAAAATTACAGCAGCTGAAGAAAGGATCTTATCATTAACATTTCAACCCCCGGGCATTACAAAAAGCTACCGAGGGCACAAAAATTGAAGATGATAAACATAAGATCCTAACCATAGAATTTCCTTAACTTGGAGGCTTTCCATGGGTTGCTCACAGTCGTGCCATCCATCTCGGCAAGCTTGTAAGCCCCATAGCCAGCCTTGGCCACGATACGGAAGGGGCCTTCCCAATTAGGCATAAATTTCTTCTTGTTCTTCTTTTGGACGACCTCTCGGAGGACGAGATCATCGATGCTGAAAGGGCGGATACAGACGTGTTTGTTGTAGCCCCGAGCAACCTCCTGCTGGTACACAGCGTACTTGATGTGAGCTTCGTCTCGGAGGTCCTCTATGTGGTCGAACTCAGATGCAAGGTGCTCGTCGTTGGTGGCGGGATGGAAGGCTTCCGTTCGGTCAGAGGGAGCAATGGCAACAAGTGGAAGGACGGCCTCCATCCCGTAAGCCATTAAGAACGGCGTTCGGCCAGTACCTCGCCGAGAGCGATCCGAGAGCTAAGCACAGAGTGTCGTGACCTCGGTACCCCAGGGCTCGGCGAATATCACACAAATCCATATTCGTCCAATCCTGGACGTCCCCGCCAAATGTCGAGTGAACCGTACGTTTGGCGGGGGCGAGATACATCGATCTGCATTCAGTTTTGTAGATTCTGAGATAGTGACCCCTTTTGCTCTTTTATTATGCAGAGTGGGGCCTCTGCTGGTCCCTATGAACCTGGCCGCTACACTATACCAGACTGATTTTTTGAGGTTTTTTTTCATTATATTAAGTGAATTTTATTAATTTTGGTCCACAATTTTATACTTTTATTGTGGATTTCTCTTGTCAAGCCAATGTAAAAATTAGGAAAAAATTAGTCATAAAAATGCATCATATTTTGCCTTTTTGAAAGAAATGACAAGGAACTTTTACAATCAAATAAAGACATTGATTTTAGTATTCATTTAGCAAAAGGACTAAACACACATTCTCTCTTTATTTTTTACATAAACTCCTTTTATGGGTTCAATGCATCTAAAACTCCTTGTCCCCTACAAATTCACAATTCTAATTTCCTCTTCTTAATTTTGAAAATAACGGATTCGTTACTTCTGATTCTAGTTATCTATTTTATTCTTCGTTTCCCATAGAGACTTCAAGCTGATTCCAATGGCATTGGTATCTTCCACTGCTAAGCAGTTGAAGGTCTGTTGATCACCTCTATATATGTTTATCTCTTCAGATTACTTTTGACTTTTGAGGGCAACATTTTGCAACGGTGAAATTGGTATACAATTTGAAACAACAGGATCTGAATTGCATAGAATTTCCTTCTAAACAAAGTGACACCAAACTACACCAATGCAATAATATTACAGTTTTTTTTTAAGTAAAAAATATTGACAGCACAAAAAAAACCATGTAAATTGCTTAGATCTATGGGTGTCAGTAACCAATGGAGGCTTCCAATCATCGGACTTTGCTTTGATAGCTTTAATTTCGAGAAAAAGGTTGCTGTGGTGGTGTTTTTTTTTTTACAAAATTTAAAAGTTTAAAAATTAGTGACATTTCACTAGTTTTTTTATCGCGCGGAAGTGGTTGGACGGAGGTGGGGTGGTAGTGGCCAGAGGTTGGAGTTGATTTTTTTGAATGTTTTGTACGAAATTATAACTTTTAAAAATTAATGAAATCTCACTAATTTTTTGGGCCACCGGAATTAGTCGGCCAAAGGTGAGGTAGTGGTCACCGGGAGGTAGGAGTTGATTTTTTTGAATTTTCTGTTTCAAAATAGACTAATTTTTTGGGTCGCGGGAAATGGTCGGTTGGACGTAGGGTGGTGGTCGGGCAAGAGGAGCCATGAGTTGATTTTTTTTTTTTTTTTGAATTTTCTATTCAAAATTAGAACTTTTAAAAATTAGTAAAATCTCACTAATTTTTTGAGTTGCCGGAAGTGGTCGGCCAAAGGTGGGGTAGTGGTCCGCGGGAGTTAGGAGTTGATTTTTTTTGAATTTTTTTTGTAGAAAATTAGAACTTTTAAAAATTAGTAAAATCTCACTATTTTTTTGGGTTGCCGGAAGTGGTTGGCCAAAGGTGGGGTAGTGGTCCACGGGAGTTAGGAGTTGCTATTTTTTTGAATTTTTTGTAGAAAATTAGAACTTTTAAAAATTAGTAAAATCTCACTAATTTTTGGGTTGCTGCAAGTGGTCGGCCAAAGGTGGGGTAGTGGTCCGCTGGAGGTAGGAGTTGATTTTTTTTTTTTTCTATAGAAAATTATAACTTTTAAAAATTAGTGAAATCTCACTAAATTTTTGGGTCGCCAGAGGTGGGATGGTGGTCGGTCAGGAGGCAGGAGTCGAATTTTTTGAATTTTTTGTATGAAATTAAAACTTTTAAAAATTACTGACATGTCACTAATTTCTTTTTGTCTTTATATTCGATTGCAAGAGTTCCTTGTCCTTCCCTTTAAAAATTTGAAATGTTTTTTGCTTTTATGTTCGATTGCAAAAGTTTCTTGTCCTTCCCTTTAAAAGTGTCAAATGTTTGGAATTTTTTGCTAAGTGGCCCAAAAAATTATACCCTTATTTAAAAGGAAACTAAGAGAGAATTTCAAAAAACCATACAATAAAGCCCCAAAATCATAGTCGATTTTAGTACAAGTGGGACCCCCAGCAAGTACAAGTGGGACCCCCAACAAATGTACTTTTTTGTATCCTTAACGGGTGCAATGGTGCACCCGTTAGCAAGACCCCTTTCTCAAATTAATGCTACTTTCACTTTTTCTTGATGTAAAATGGGGATCTATGTTGCCATGTATTTCATGAGCTTTAAACCACTCTGGCTAGATGAACGAAGGGTCATGACTCATGTGATAAAAATAATCATCAAGCAAATTTCAAAATGCAGCTTAAGATGCCATTATGAAACAAGCAACCCCCAAATATGCATTCAGAAGTTATACGCTCTCAGTTTCTCTCCTGTGTAATGCACGCACAGGCACTCCCGCAGCACGCACCCACTCGCGAAATCTCAACTATGCCATTTCTCCTTCATTCAAAATCCACTCAACTTTTCGGCAGGAAAAATATTTAGGCCTAGTTTCCCAATTCCTAAAACAACTAAACACGGATTTTGAGATTGGTATTCTCCTCACATACATCAACTACTTCTAGGAGTTGTAGCACTTTTAAGAGTTTTAGGACTTTTAGCTAAATGCCAAAAATATCCTTACTGACTTACTCAAGTATAAAAGCAGGGGAATATGCAAATTTTATACAACCATATAGATGTATGTTATACAAACAACAAATTATTTTCTGAACAAAAACAAGGCTATCCATGTTTTATGGTAACAGAATTTGTAAAATCAATAATGGCCATAGTGGAGTCAAACCTATCTGGGGCATGGTAGCACAAAGAAGGAACAATTCTAGTAAGGCTGAACAAAGGACCAGATAGAGCTCTAGCAAGTAGTTTGATGAAGCTAAAGGTACGAGGGGGCACGATGAAGAAAAAAAACACTAGAGCCACAAACAAAAAGTACTTGAAATGGGGAAACAGTTATAGATGGAATAAGATGAAGAAGATTATTACATAGCCAGGAACAAGAAGTTTGGGATTCACAAGTAAGCTTCTAATCAATCCTGAAAACAACTATGTTTTCCTTCTGTCTACAAAAGAACCATAAAATTGACATTTTGAAGTCCAAACCAACAATGGATTTATCATCACCACCTGTATAAGTAAAACTCTTAAAACCATTCTCGCTCTCCAACAAATTGGGTCTGCCAAATCGTGGACATTATCTCACAGAATTCTTCAAACCCGCTTGAAATGAAGATCTGACTTTGATTGTCCATGTTTCTGTACATTCTTAAAGAGCGATGACCAGTTGCATTATCAAAACAAAAGAGAAATCCAAACACGTACTGTCAATGAACTACATAAGGCAACTAGTTGATAGATGAAATTGGCAACACACAAATACTTACAACTCTATACCTATGATCTTGTAACTATACAGTCTATACTTGACCTTCCAATGTCTTTTCTTTTTTATAAGTAATTAATTTGTCGAAAAGGCATCAAGGGGATGCCAACCGTGTACAGTTGAAAGTGAAGAACAAAAGGGCAAAAAAGGCGACACTACCAAGACGAAATTGAGACTGTGCACCTCTCTAAATGCCAAAAATATCTATCCTGTCAATGAATTAATCAAGGGTTGGTTTACACTTCAGAATCCTCGTCTCCTAACCAATTAAACTAGAAAGGAAAAAGATACTTTCATACAAACAAATTAAAAAGCAAGAAAAACAATCACTTCCCACTAAAACGCACAAAACCCAACAGATAAAACAACAACCAAGTCAATAAATCTCCAAACCAACCAACAAAACAAAAAACTGAAAAAAAAAAAAAAAATTTCACTATACCTCTATAACACTAACAGAGCCAATTGATTGTACTGATTCGTATCCATTTCTCGGGCATCTCGAATCTCCAAACCCAATTAACACCGAGTCCTTAACCAACTTAACAGGACAAACGGGAGAAAACGAAACCCTATCAGCGAACGTTAGCCGCCCGAACACCAGCAGGAGAACCAACCCCGGTTGCCAAACACTAACCGCCATCTGAATGAGAAATTGGCAGAGATACTCGATCGGGGCCCAAGGTCAAGAAAACCCTAGATCGACGAGAGAGATTGAAAACGAATCATTTCAGTCCAATGGAGGTTATAGCGTACCATCAAAATCTTGATGTGGCTGGATTTGTGCGTAGATGGACATTGCGCCACACACACACACACACACACACATATATATATATAACAGTGCAGTCCTTAACCGCCGCCGGAGGAAATAGGATGCATATTCAGTATAAATTATCTGATGTTCTGATCTGTAATGATGGTACTTGCTTACCCACTATGTTTCTTCTTGTTAAAAATCTGCAACAACAATAGGTGATTCTTGGAACACCATTTTTAAATATGATTATGCCAATTAGAAAAATTGATCCTACTGGTATTTATAGTCGTATTCAGGATCACGATATTGTTTATCCTTTTGTTACTGATCTTGAAACCAGAATTGTTCAGGAATTACAAAATTTTGTTCAGAACAAAGAAAAAGAAAAATAGCTGAATTTTCTTCAGAAAGAAATCCAAATTCTGGATATTTCTCAGAAACTTCAATCTCCTGCTTTGCAAGAGAAAATCAAAGAGATTGAAAATCAGCTTCTAAAAGAAGTTTGCAGTGATTTGCCAAACGCTTTTTGGGAAAGGAAACGACATATTGTTTCTCTTCCTTATAATCAGGATTTCAATGAAAAGTATATTCCAACCAAAGCTCGACCTAGCCAGATGAAATCTGATTATTTGGAGCTTTGTCAGAAGGAGATTCAAACACTCCTTGATAAAAAAATTAATCACAAAAACTTATTCTCCCCTGGAGCTGTACTGCTTTCTATGTTTTCAATAACGCAGAGAAAGAGCGGGGAGTTCCTCGTCTTGTTATTAATTATAAACCATTAAATGATGTTCTGAACTGGATTCGGTATCCAATTCCTAACAAGAAAGATTTGTTAGACAGATTACAATCCGCAGTCATTTTCTCAAAATTTGATTTGAAATCTGGATACTGGCAAATCCAGATTGAAGAACAAGATCGGTATAAAACTGCATTTGTTGTTCCATTTGGTCATTATGAATGGAATGTTATGCCATTTGGTTTAAAAAATGCTCCATCAGATTTCAGAATATAATGAAAGAAATATTCTCTCCATATTCTGATTACTGTATTGTTTATATTGATGATATTCTAGTATTTTCATCATCCATTGATCAGCATTTTAAGCATCTTAGAGCTTTGAAAGAAGTGGTAAAGCGTAATGGCTTAGTTATATTTGCTCCTAAGATGAAATTATTTTAGACAACTGTAAGATTTTTAGGTCATAATATCCACCAGGGAACTATTATTCCCATTCACCGTAGTATTGAGTTTGCCTCTAAATTTCCAGATGAAATTAAGGAGAAAACTCAACTTCAGAGATTTTTGGGTAGTTTAAATTATATAGCAGATTATTATCAAAATCTAGCCCAGGATATTGCTATATTATACCAACGTTTGCAGAAGAATCCTCCTCCTTGGACTGAGGATCACATCAAAGCAGTAAAGAGAATTAAGCTGAAGGCAAAACAGTTGCCTTGTTTATGCTTAGCCAACCCAACCTGGCGGAAGGTTGTAGAAACCGATGCCTCCAATAATGGTTATGAAGGAATTCTTAAGCAGCAGAATCCTCATTCTCAGAAAGAGGAATTAGTTAGATTTACATCAGGAGCATGGAAAAAAGTTCAGCTTAATTATTCCACTATCAAGAAAGAAATGCTTTCTATTGTGAAATGTGTTTCTAAGTTTCAAGATGATTTGCTTAATCAAACATTTCTTCTCCGCATTGATTGCAGTTCTGCTAAATTCATTTTAGCAAAAGATGTTAAAAGTCTTGTTTCTAAGCAGATATTTGCTAGATGGCAATCTGGATTATCTGCCTTTGATTTTGAAACTGAATATATCCAAGGTGAACAAAATTCTTTACCAGATTTCTTAACCAGAGAATTCTTGACAGATGGATGAAGCAGAAAGAGAACGCATCAGAAATGAGATGGAACGTATTTGGGTTCAATCTATAGTAAAACCGTATACCAAAGCTAATCTTTTGTATTGGCTTAATGCGCTTAATAGGCGTATTACCCAACTCAGAAATAATGCTAATCCGGAGGATGAGGCTATATGCATGTATATGAGTACTACTATCCGAAAATTGCAAAAGGCGTTGAACGTCTTATCTCGTGCCTAATCAGAATTTTGTTTCCTTGCAGAATGGAACCACCTGACCGAGGTTGGGGCCGAGGTCAAGGCCGAGGCAAAAAATCAGTATCTTAGCAGTATGGAAGAGGAAAAATTTCTCTTTCACTATCAGAATATCCAACACTGGAGAATCTTCCAGTCAGCCGAAGCAAAAAACAGCAAAAGAGGCTTTTGAGCAGGGCCCTCAATATGTCAAGAAAAATATAACGGAACCGGTGATGATTATCCGTAGGTGATCTAAAATTGCAACAGGATCCATGGTACCTAAAAGAAAGGTATCTTCAGAATCAGCAATATACTGTTCAGGAGGGAAAACCTCGCTACATTTATGAGGCAATCCGAGTGGGTTGGAATCACAACTTTGAAAACTACAAAAATAAGTCATCAAATTGCCACATAGGTCACCAAAAGCAAAATTTTATGGAAAAATTAGATGAGCTGCTTGGAGAATCTCCATTTCAACATTTCGACCAGAGGAAGATTTCTCCATTTCGACACTTGAACCAGAACGCTTACGCTTACGATTCTCCATTAATGCAACCCTAACTAAAACCCAAGTGTTTCAACTAATAATGGGAAACACAGAGAACTAGAGAAGCTAATGAAGCCGCATTTGTGTAACCTTATGGTTCAACATGGAAATCTTTTGGCCTAGAGGAAGATTTCCCCATTTCGACACTAGGATTAGAGGAAGATTTCTCTATTTCGACACTTGGACCAGAACGCTTACGATTCTCCATTGAAGATTTCTCCATTTTGACACTTGAACCAGAATGCTTACGCTTACGATTCTCCGTTGAAGATTTCTCCATTTCGACACTTGAACCAGAACGCTTACGCATACGATTCTTCACTAACGCAACTCTGACCAAAACCCTAGTGTTTCTACTGATAATGGGAAACGCGGAGAACTTGAGAAGCTAATGAAACCGCATTTGTGTAACCTTATGGTTCAACGTGGAAATCTTTTGGACTAGGGGAAGATTTCTCCATTTCGACACTTGGACTAGAGGAAGATTTCTCAATTTCGACACTTGAACCAGAACGTTTACGATTCTCCATTGAAGATTTCTCTATTTCGACACTTGAACCAGTATGCTTACACTTACGATTCTCCATTAACGTAACCCTAACCAAAACCCTAGTGTTTCTATTGATAATTGGAATCACAAAGAACTTGAGAAGCTAATGAAGCCGCATTTGTGTAACCTTATGGTTAAACATGGAAATCTTTTGGCCTAGAGGATGATTTCTCCATTTCGACACTTGTACCAGAATGCTTACGCTTATGATTCTCCATTGAAGATTTCTCCATTTCGACACTTGAACCAGAACGCTCACACTTACGATTCTCCCTTGAACCAGAACGCTTATGCTTACGATTCCCCATTGACGATTTCTCCATTTCAACATTTGAACCAGAACGTTTACGCTTACAATTCTCCATTAACGCAACCCTAACAAAAACCCTAGTGTTTCTACTAATAATGGGAAATGTAGAGAACTTGAGAAGCTAATGAAGCCACATTTGTGTAACTTTATGGTTCAACGTGGAAATCTTTTGGACTAGAGGAAGATTTCTCCATTTCGACACTTGGACAAGAGGAAGATTTCTCCATTTCGATACTTAAACCAGAATGCTTACGACACTCCATTGAAAATTTCTCCATTTCGACACTTGAACTAGAACGCTTACAATTCTCCAATGAAGATTTCTCCATTTCAACACTTGAACCAGAACGCTTACGCTTACGATTCTCCATTAACGCAACCCTAACCAAAACCCTAGCGTTTGTACTGATAATAGGAAACGCAAAGAACTTGAGAAGCTAAAGAAGCAGCATTTGTGTAACCTTATGGTTCAACGTGGAAATCTTTTGGCCTAGAGGAAGATTTCTCCATTTCGACTCTTGAACCAGAACGTTTACGCTTACGATTTTCCATTAACGCAACCCTAACTAAAACCCTAGTGTTTCTACTGATAATGGGAAACACAGAGAACTTGAGAAGCTAATGAACCCGCATTTGTTTTACTTTATGGTTCAACGTGGAAATCTTTTGGACTAGAGGAAGATTTCTCCATTTTGACACTTGGACAAGAGGAAGATTTCTCCATTTCGATACTTGAACCAGAACGCTTATGATTCTTCACTGAAGATCTCTCCATTTTGACACTTGAACCAAAACGCTTACGCTTACGATTCTCCAATGAAGATTTCTCCATTTCGACACTTGAACCAGAACGCTTACGATTCTTCATTAACGCAACCCTAACCAAAACCCTGGTGTTTGTACTGATAATAGGAAATGCAGAGAACTTGAGAAGTTAATGAAGCTGCATTTGTGTAACGTTATTGTTCAACGTGGAAATCTTTTGGCCCAAAGGTAGATTTCTCAAAAAAAAAATCGACACTTGGACTAGAGGTAGATTTCTCCATTTCGACACTTGAACCAGAACGCTTACGATTCTCCATTGAAGATTTCTCCATTTCGACACTTGAACCAGAATGCTTACGCTTAAGATTCTCCTATGAACCAGAACGCTTATGATCTCCATTGAAGATTTCTCCATTTCGACACTTGAACCAGAACTCTTACGCTTACGATTCTCTATTGAAGATTTCTACATTTCGAATGCTTACACATACGATTCTCCGTTAACGCAACCCTAACCAAAACCCTAGTGTTTCTACTAATAATGGGAAACATAGAGAACTTGAGAAGCTAATGAAGCCACATTTGTGTAACCTTATGGTTCAACGTGGAAATCTTTTGGACTAGAGGAAGATTTCTCCATTTCGACACTTGGACTAGAGGAAGATTTCTCAATTTCAGCACTTGAACCAGAACGCTTACGATTCTCACTTGAACCAAAACGCTTACGATTCTCCATTAACGCAACCCTAACCAAAACTCTAGTGTTTCTACTGATAATGAGAAACTCAGAGAACTTAAGAAGCTAATGAAGCCATATTTTTGTAACCTTATGGTTCAACATGGAAATCTTTTGGAGTCGATAATGATTCGTAAGGTTCGCACTGATGCCCTAAGGCCAAGGCCCCCAACACAGACTGCCAAGCGAAGGGTTTTAGAATGCCTAAGGCCTAATTTAAAAATTGTGCCCAACTTATTTTGGCCTAAAAAATTAGTTGATTCTTTTTTTTGTTTTTATTTTATTTTTTGTTTTTGCTGCATTAGATAGTTTTTCATTAAGTGGTTTGTTTCAACGAGAGGAATCAAAAAAAGTGTGATCCAAACACAATTTTTTTTGAACAAAGACAGAAATAAGTCAAAATGACAAATTGTTAAACTTATTTTGGGTGTAATTCAAAAAATTGAGAGTTCTTATCATAAAATTTACTTTTGTTCCTTTGTGCAAGCCAATGTGGTTACCTAATGGTTTGGGTACACCATTTGGAATATATCATTTTAGAATCGAAGACATTCAATTTGTTCCAAAATATTGTTTTAAGGGTTCCAAAAAAAAAAAAATGATTCGGATATCGGTAAATCCTTGATCAATTCATTCAACTTTTGTCATTGCAAATTTAGAGACGAAAATCGATCATTCCCTTACCGACATGCGAATGAATTGACTTTTTGGAAGCAACTCTTGAACCATGTTTTAAACAAATTGAACAACTCCGCATTAATATGGGATTCCGAGGTGAATCCCACAGAATCCTGTCTTACACCAAATACTGTATCTATATATTTTTTTTTCTTTATAAAACATGAAGTACATTATCTGATATTATCCCATGTTGGGATTAAAGCCATCCATGCCAACAAAAGTGCCCATCAAGAGATTTCACACCCACGAAAAATATCAAAATATGTGGTTGAGCTCCGCAAATAACTTAAAAATAACACAGTAATGATAAAGCACCTAAACTTCAATTTAAATCTCAAGTCTATTTTGCAGAACCAAGTGGTGTTGCTTCCTCCCTCTACTTGTCTATCCCACTATCTTTAGGGTAACCCTAAATCAATGCCCTTGTAGGCTATATATCGAGGAATTCCGATGCACACCCAAGTGCTGGAATTTTTAAAAATAAGGCTACATAATGTCTGGGGATTTATGTCAAGTGGAAGGGTAAGAATGGACCTGCACTGGCATTTTTTTTTTTTTCAATCAGAAATTCATTGTTGTATATCGTCAAGAAAGTCATCAGGCGCTTACAACAATTTCCATTTGTGAATGACTTGTTTTTCTCTTTACTAATCAGAAAAAGGATTAAATTAAGAGGTTGGTGAAAGAGAAGACATGTTTATTTATGTGATTTTACTTTATAATCGACATTGAGAATTTTTTCATCATCTATAGTCTCATTCGTAACGTTATCATTTCACAATGAGAAGAGAATGCTTTAGAGTGTATAAGGTATTCGATTTCATAATGCAAAAAATCTAAGGTGAAATCAAATACTGGATCTCACTTGTATCGAGAGGAATGAGACAGACATAACCTGATAGTATAATATACGTACAAAATGGCGTCCCAAAAATTTTATTATTAAAATAAATTGAGGAACTCAAAGGCAGGCCCTGAGACTCAATTTAATTTATGTACTCATTACCTTGCCGCCTTCATTTAACATCCATAGCATCAGTAATGCACGCCACATTTTGTTATGAAAAAGTCATAAGAGTGCTTTTTACAGCATGGTCGTCTAGATGAATGATTTGGCTAAAGATGGGTGAAGTACACAGAAGGAAAATAAAGGTTCACTGCATAGTTCTGTAGGTGTAACCAAGCATTCTGTATAGTAGCATATAGCAAGATGAAATATCCATATTCATTGTGTAGCCAAGCATTTTGTTACATTCATTCAATGCTCCCAACAATGTTGCACCTCGATCGCTACCATTACGTTTTGTTTGCTTCCGATACAGTTAGTTGAGCAGTTAGGTATTGGCTGTCCTTTTGTGATTTTCAGTTAACAGGCAGAAGCCGTTCTGCATTTCCCTCTTATTTCTTGAAAAATTCAACAACAAATTTAGCTTCTTAAATGTCGAAGAGCAGCGGTCTGAAGAATAAATGACCAAAAAAATTGACAAATTGTGCAAATACGCAATCAGAAGGTAACTAATAATCCAAGGCAAAAACACGGAATAGGTCTGAAGAGGTAATTGACAATGGTGAACTATGACAAAAGGGTGGCTGTATTGCTGGTGAATTCCTGTGAAACGACTAAGTTACTCTTGTGGTTGTGATACTGTAGTCAATAAGAAAAGGGTTTTCTAGTCAATCAACACACTCCTTGCCCGGGCAAGAATAGGTCTACCATTACATAAACTAGGTAAAAACACGCATCCGAAAGACAGCCAAAATCCAAGGCTGAGCAGTCTCCTTTCATCTTCAGTCAGAATCAGAATCAACCTCTGCAGAAGATCTTACTGACCTGCGCTTGTTTTTGTCATAGTCGCCATCGTCATCTTCTTCATCTCCTTTCCTCTCATTAAGAATTCCTGTAAAACGGCCAATAATAATAAATAAAAGAAAAAAAGAAGTCCTGTAAAATGATATCACTTACAAGATTTCTTTAAGAGATACACAGCAAAGGAAACATTTACCTTTTCTCAATAGTAGAGCCTCAAGTGTCTTTGTGGCGAAATCATCTTTTCCTCCCAAGTCCTGAAACCCGACCAATCTATCTGTAGCAACTCCTTTCCTGGAATTTATGCCATGTTTTGGACGTTAATGCAAGATCTATAGATTGTTAAAGGCGCAAGGAAAATTAGCCATCTATCTAAACCTAGCCGACAAATCTAGTTTTCCACCTAAAATAAGATAATTTTAGCTCAATTTATTCAAGATGTCTCTGGATAAATTAATAGTTATGTGCCCGTCTCCAACAAAACTAAAAAAAGCTTATAAAGTTGATAACACGTACTACCCTCCAAATGCAGAAACTATAGGGGGCATATATGATCCAACACAAAATATTTGAACAGATAAATTATTTTGACTTAAAATACTCGACATTAGTTTGAAACCCCCTGTTCTCCAACAACGTAGCTATACTGTTGTTGATAGTGCAATTGATTTCAGTGGGAGCTTGTTTACATTGCTTAACCAATTTTCTCCATTTATTTTCTCATGGTTATGAGGGTCCCCAATGGGATGTGGCTCTCATGCTCTCTATTAACTCGGGCAATACTAATTCTCCACAGAAATGCATTTTCTTAAGGTTTTGAATCGTTTGATTCTTTCTCCAGTTGGTTGTTTTCTCTAAAAAGCGAGAACATCTGCTTTTTGGGCCAGGGAGGGTTGTTTCAATCATCTGTTTCCTAGATTGCATCAACTAACTCGTGTTCACCATGCCCCTATTACCTCAATGACATCATTTGGCTCTGATTTCTTTAAATTTCATTTTGTCAAGAACTCTTGACGATCACTAGGCTAATTAGTTGTCATCTCTACGCCCAAACAATGTTTTCTTTAGGCCTAACTATGCTGAAATACATCCAACAAAAACTATCAAGGTTGGCTAAAGGGCCTCCACCACCAGTGTGGGGTCGTGTTGGTAATAATGGAGGGCACTCTTAAGATTTCCTGCACAGCCCCAGCTAAAGAGGTTTTGGTTTGACGATCCAGATATGAGCCTGACAAGGAGGCAGCAGTAGGCATATCAAACTTCGCAGTATAGGTAACCATGTTAGCATTTTTAACGAGAATAGACTAACTCATGCAACGTAGATAAGAAATTTGAACTGACCTGAACAAAATGACACAAGGCAGAGTTTTGATTCCAAGTTTGGTCACGAAGAAAGGAGCATTCTGCATTTTATCTCAAAAGTTAGGGATCTCACCGCGGATCAAGTTTGAAGTGTTATGTACAGTAGACCCACAAATCAAGATTGGAACTGCAATAAAACTGTTTACTCATCATTCGAAAATGAAAGAAATGGAAACTGACCTCTGCATCAAGCTTGATGAACTTGGTATCAAGATGCCTCAGAGAAAGGAACTTCAAATGCTTGTCCATTATCCTACAAAAGCACAATTGACAAGGTGGCATAAAACTCACAGCATAAACTACATTTGCATGAGTCTCGCATGAATTTTTGCATTTTAACAGTGAACTTCATAACAAGCCCTCTCTGATATTGCGAAATGCAAATCAGCATGGAAGTGGACCCTTTCTTTTGACCATTTTTCTAATTCCAGCAGATAAGAAGAAATTATATTAGATAAGTTGTGGAAGGAGAATCCAAAAGATAATTAAGAACTTCTACGCTTAGAATGAAAGATCTCTAATAGGATTTTCTGCTGCTAAGAATCATTTTTTGCTCTTATTTCATGTTTTCTTTAGGCTTGGCTTGGTTTCATTCTTGTCTCAGCTCCAACATTGTGGTTCTCATTTTCCCTCTGGAGGGAGAGAGTCTCTATGGGCTTAGCAGAGTTATGGTTCCAGATTGTTGTTTCGTGTCTGTTTATGAAGACGCCCCTTACCACTTGTATTTTGGTTTGTTTGCTCAATGTATTAAAACCAAAAAATAATTCAAAAAAGACACAAAAGCTAGACTCCTAAACCCCTTAGGTACCAAATAAAACAAACCATCCTAACTGTGCTCCTCTTCTGGATTGATTTGCATTCGACTCACCAAGTTATACCATTGCATTGTTAGATTTAGCGTCTCGGTGCATCTCCTTGAATTGCTTCCTAAGTCTTTCATACAAAAATTGGGAGAAGAGGAAAAAGCACTAACCCGGTTTTTCAGCGCATTGCCTATAAAATGCATCAGAACCCTACTAACCATCATAATTCACCGCAAATCCTCCAGGTTCCTATCAGGATGACATTGTAACACACAAATTCGAACATCAAACACTTTCCGTTTTTACTTTATATTATAAAAATTCAGTAGATCATCGCATTTACTTCTCGTCTTCTCTCTCCTCATTATTGAGCTTCGTAGGTTTGTCAGACATTTTGTCACACTAGTCTTCTGGCAATGACAATTGACTAAACTGATCTTGGCTAGGATTACGTCATTGCATACATAACATGGGCTCCTCAGACAAACCACTGTTCTTGCCAGCCTTCTTGAGAAACAAAATCCATTCATTACCAAAATTCATTTCAAATTGACACCCTTTGACTGAGCCTTATACTATACCCAATCCCTTTTAACACTGTTGAAGACCATAAACCTGATAGACCTCCATTTGCCACTTTAAAAGATTCTACTGACACACATGAAGGAAGCACAGCCAAGAGATATATATTGGACTGTTCATCCACCCCCTCAAAGGGCACTAATGGCTGACTTCTTGTTGAATCATCGTCTCATCACTCTGGATACAGAATCTTCTCTGCTAAACCTTTTAACATGCTCCTTGCTAATATCAGATCCTTCCAACAAGTCACAATTCCCCAAGAGATTTCCCCAAAAAGAACAAGCCTCTCTAATAGCAACAGCACCACAATGGCGACCATAAACACGGAAAACCCCACCACCTTATTGGAAAACTCATCTAGCATGTAAGTTGACTCTCATCCATTTAATTTCAACAAATTCTACAGCCTCAAGAGATCCTAGCGCATACCAATCTGCAAACGGACATTAGAATGGGCTATGCTCATAACACAATGAAATCGTCTTAGCAAATGGTCGCCATAGTCAAAAGCCCAAAATACTTTCCAAATGTCCCAAAATAAGATTTTCTTTATAGTAACCTCTTTTTTTCCCCCTCCAGTACAGTGATCCACCATTTAGTAAATTATGTTAATTTGCACATTGGGCATCATGATTTTAACCAGTCCAAGGAAAAGGTTCCATAATTTGTTTCCAAACAAAATGTGTGTATTACGAAGGAAAGGAGAAAAGGAGAAGTACATGAAAGACGAAGAACAAGAAATTCACCAAAAACAAAAAATACAAAAAGAACCAAATTAAAATCACAAGGAGCTCTCAAACCCCAAGAAACCAAAAACTAAGGGGTTCACCAAACAAGTATAACATATGCCACGCTAAATAAACGAAACCTCATACTGGAGAATATGGATCTCACAATATCACGTCATCTATAATATTGACTTGCCTTCCTCTAAGTATGCAATCTACTCTGTCTCTCTCCAGTCTCCTCAATTGCCCCTTCTCTCTCCACAGATCACCTACCCAACAATTGAAGCCACAATACCAACATATAAACTTAGTACTGTATGAGTGGCCAACACCCGCCACCATCTCCATCCCCATCTCCGATTCCACACTCAAATAACGCCAGGTTTCTCTATTCTAAAAAATGACCTCTTAGGTGAAGACATTGGACTATTTGCACCCCGAACATGGATTCACAACACAACGCCAAATATCGTGGAGACTGCAAGACAGAGAAATCGTACCTAAGTCTGTATGCTTTATGTTTCTCCTCTTACGGATCCACCGTAATCGTCATGTTACGCCCCAGTCAGGATGTTGCAGTTGCAGAGGTTGTATTTACCAGCAGTGACAATAGGTGTAATGATGTTCATAGTCTATAGGTTAGGTGTTCAATGTTCAGTGACTTTTGTGTCTTGGTCAAGAGTAAAGAGTTGCTCAATACCTCGCACTGCAGTGTTACTTGTTTTAGCCTATCACATTTAGAACGAAATTCTGTGCACAACTGCCAATAAAGCAGCACCAGGTTTCATGAATCCTCTTGGTACTTCAAAGCCTATACACAAACTAAGTAGGTGTGCTTAGTTTGGAAGGCTATTATACCTAACCTTTTGCACATGGCCGCATCCCATTAAAAGTTGTACTAAGAAAATATGCTTCGACAAATTAATTAACAAGTTTCGGATCTAAATAAATAAATAAATAAGTCGATAGAACCAGCAACTTCAAAAGGGTCCAAGTGTTAAGAGCCTAATGATTAGTGATTGTAACCATGCAAACATGTGTGTGTGTGTGTGTGTGTGTGTGAGAGAGAGAGAGAGAGAGAGAGAGAGAGAGAGACTTACTTGCATCGGTAAAATTCCCGATGGTAGAAGTGACAAATTACTTTGTCGCTCCCAGTGACTTCGCCTAAGAAGTCCCCTTCAGAAATCTCTCTGTACTCTCCATGCCCTTGCTTTTTCAAATTTTCACGCTTCTCAGCTTCTTTCTAGTCACAAAAATTCAAGCACAATAACTTTTAAAGTCAGACATCTTAATTCAAATCTAGTCACAAAAATTCAAGCACAATAACTTTTAAAGTCAGACATCTTAATTCAAATCCAAAACTCTACAAAAGTGCATTTATCAAGAATGGAATTCTAACCTTTAGAGCTGCTATCCGATCTGCGTGCAACTTTTCCAGCTCAGGATCCTGACCTCACCATCGTTAATAGACAATAACTGACACATATGAATAAATAAACATACAGGCAAACACATAATCCGACTTACATCCATCAAGTCATCAAGATCAACCTCCTGATTCATAGATGCAGAAGCCTGCGCTTTTTCTTGAGCTAGCACTTCCTGCAAGATCGGCAAATGGAAACATGAGAAACGATCTCAATTTGTTAACTTGAGAGCAGAACAAACAATTTAGAACTCTCTAGCCTAGTTTACTTATATGAACTTATTTCAAAATTACTTTATATCAGGCTCACCACCATTAGCCAATTATACTGAAACATACTTTCAATGACAGCAAATCAAGAGCACTTTTGGATACACCATGACTTTCGGTGTGTTCCAGATTTTAAAAATTGATCAAAACTGATTAGTGCAATGGCATAACGATGATGCAAGCACAGGCCCAGTTTATCCGTCATAAGAGATCTATGTTACACATGGAAAAGTTCAGGAAGAAAAGAAAAAAAAAAAGCAATCACGAGAATCGACCTCCACCAAGATTATCATGCTCGTATCTAGAGGAGGTGAATAGTTGCTGGGATTTATGTTGCATGTTTTGGTCGTCTTCCCCATTACTTAGAAAAAGTGAGCCACCAGTTCAAGTACAAGATACTATCATTACCACTTGGACAATAAGACATCCAACCCGTAATTGCAACGACCCAATTGCAAGAGCGGAACTCTACCGAGTTATATCCCCCCAAGCCAAGTGATTCAAAATTTGGAGTGGGCAAGTTCCTTTGTGCAATGTTGGCTTGTGTCGCCGCATGAGCATGTCATTCTATATCAGACAAATATGACTTTATTTAAAACGGTTTGTCCGTCGCCTGTAGGACTCATCACAGATCTTCACCACAAAATGCACCAAAGAACTTTTGAAGTTGCGGACAAGAGGCCCATCTTTTCCTGCAACCGCTTTACACTGACCTCCCAAGCCTAGCCTCTCAAATTACGAGACCTCTGAGCTTGCTTCTCAAGCTCTTTCTAAGTGGTGTCATGGTAAAAGCAACATTGGATGTTGTGGATGATTAAAAATACGCTTCACTGCACTTGTTCGCTACAATGTTACCACTTCAAATGAAGTGTTCTAAATTCTAAATGTCCATCTTAGTACTTAACCAGCTTTCATCACTTACAAGCTACAAATTAATGCAATTTCTAGGCTGAGTTATTTCATTCAAAAATGAAATGGCCAGAGATATTCACCCTAGTTGACTGCACATGTGCATTCCAACATTGCAAATCCAGAGAAAGAACTAACCTAGGAAATACAAACATACACAAAGGATCGGTGATTCAGTACTAGACTACAAGATCAAAAAAATGAAAGAGGGCAAAAGAGATGCAGGGAGACGAAATAGTACAAAATAGTTAGAATATGATTAGAAACAGGAAAAGAGATGCAGAGAGAAAGAATAGACGAGTAACTGATGAAGAACAATACCTTTTGATAATCTCGGGCTGCCGCTGCCATTACATTTCCAAATGCTAAATTAGAAAGAGTTGACTTAACTGCATCTGGATCCATCTCTCTACTTCTCAATTCTACTGGAGAAAGATAAGCGAGAGTGATCAGGATCAAAGACCACACATAACACTAGCTATTCAGCAATGATGCACGGACACGGACACGAGGACACAGCAATTCTAAAAAAATGGGGACACGGACACGGCTGGAGACACGCCACGTGTATATTTATTTATTTATTTATTTAGGTAGATAACCCGGTATGCTATTATTCGCAGCATAAGTATATGAGTTAACATAGTGAGGATTTCTTGCCAAATTGAAAGGCAATCCGCCGGTGTAAAACATTCGAGCAATCTCACTATGTAATTGTTCTCGAGCTCCAACATTAAAGCATTTAACGACAGAATTGTCAAGTTGAGTTATGTTTCCCCTCCTCCTTTTTTATCCCAAACCTTCTAGTGTATGATTCAAATTTGAACTACTCGTAAGAGATGCACTAGAAGGAGGCAATGGAATTGACTTTGGTTGAGATTGTTCAGATTTCTCTTTCTCCTCTTCCATCAATCTCTTAAAATTCAAAGAATCGGTACTTGTTACCTTCTTACAAGCCGCTATCCGCTATCCCCTCACCAACCGTTTTCAACAAGTGAGCTTTCACCCTCGTGTAAGACCCTTTTTTTTCTATACCACAAAAGTTGCACTTCCATTTGTAATTTCCACCTCTTCCGGGAAAACTATCCAATTTAGTAACGAATTTCCAAAGTACTCCCCCCTTTTCCTCACCCCTGGCAGTGGGTACGCTACTGTCACACGTTGAGGAAGACATTTTACTGTATAAACACAAATATTTGTCACTCCTACGTGTATACACATGTATAAACACAAACAACAGTGGCAGTAACCCAAACAAAATTCATATGTTAAAAACCCAGTTTACCAAAAATTAGAGTGAGACAGTCACTTTAAACAAAATTCATATATTAAAAACTAAGCCTAACCAGTGGCAGTAACCCAAACAAAATTCATATGTGTAAAGCACAGAGAGTGAGAGAGAGAGAGAGAGAGAGAGAGACGACAGAGAGTGATATATATATATATATATATATAGAGAGAGAGAGAGAGAGAGACGACAGAGAGTGAGAGAGAGAGAGAGAGACCAGATTGAGAGAGGAGAGAGGAGAGACCAGATTCAGAGAGGAGAGAGAGGAGAGAGAGATCACATACCTGATCGACCAAAAGTGGTCGAATGTGCATCCAGCAGCAGTAGCTCGACTTAGGGTTCACCAGTAGCAGTAGCAGCAGCTCGATTTGCACAGCAGCTCGATTTGCACAGCAGCAGTTCGATTTGCAGTTTTGCACACAGCAGCAGTTCGGTCAGCAGCTCGATCTAGGGTTCGCAGCACTTGTGGTCGACTGATTTGGTGTTCTGACGAGGGCAAGGATTATGGCCGGTTTGGGTAAATTGAAAAAATTGATTTTTTTGTTTTTTTGGTTTTTGTCCTTATTCAAATTTTTTTTGTATTTATTATTTTTCGGTCTATTTTTTGTGGTTTCTTGGCTTGGCTTGTCTTGACGAGGGGAATCTAAAAAGTATAAAAATTATTAGTCAAAGTTAATGTTTTGTGAATAAAGACGAAGGAGACCTCCAAAAACCAATTTTCAACCGAAAACTAACAAATGCAAAAAAAAATTGAATAAAGACAAAATCAAAAAAAACCAAAAAACCAGTTTTTTCAATTTACCCAAACCAAATCTATATATAGTTTGACCATATTACACTTTTTTACCTCAAGTTTTGATTAATTTTAAATTTACCCCATAAAGTTTTAAAAAATTTCAATTTGGCCGCTGTCGTGTCCCTAGCCAAAAAAACAACTTAGTTGTGTCCCATGCCACGTGGCGTGTCGGGACACGCGTCCCCGTGTCGGCACACTATGGTACAGAGTCCCGGAGAGGTGTCGGTGCTTCATAGTTATTCAGTAATTAAGTATTGGCAACATCTAATTGAAGCATAACTTGGATTGATTCAAGAACGATGATGTTCTCACCACGTACAAATAAGATGGCCTTAATGGAGGAGTTCTAAATTAGCCGTCCGAATTTGAACTTGGAGCGCCAACTCAATCAAAAACTAAAGTGAAATCAGCTAAAACTCCCTACCCCAATGTTTTAGAAGGCGGACGCCATCGATCTTCATCTTCTTCTTCTTGTGAAGCCAGGTAACTTCTACTTCTTCTCTCATAGCTCTGGTCTTTTTTTTAAACGAAGCAGGAACTTCTTTTTCTTCTTCTCTCACTGCTTTTTTTTTTTTTCTCTTAATGAAACAGCAACCTTCTCTGTTTTTTTTTTTTTTTTTTTTGGATCTGTGCTATTTTCATCTTATTCTTCTTTTTAACTGATCTGTTTTTTCTATAGTAAAGCTGCTCTATTTTTTCCAGCACTGATTTTGTCACACCCTCATTATTAATAACCGAAATTCATATAAAATTCACGTAGGATATATCAAAGTCATACATTACACCGTTGAAAAGTCAAGTCAATTGTACATATTCAAATAAAATTTCACATGTCTCTCACCAAAATGATACTGTAGACACCCCAATCCGGACCCTCGAAATTCCGAAACTTCCCCGAGGATGAAAATGCCCAAATAAAGCATGTACGGTTTGATTAAAGGTTTGAAGCCATCATCAATAACCTGCCATAAGTTTACCAAAATACCCCTTTGAAAACCCTGGAATAGCCCAAAACCTTAAAACACATGCACCTGGATTGTACTTTCAGGCACCTGGATTGGCCAAATCCAGGTGCCTGGAAGGAGTCCAGGCGCCTGGATATCAGTCCAGGTTGAGTGTAGTTTAAGTTGATAGTGGGCGGGAACGATATCTTGGGTGGATTTTCTGCAGAATTAGTTGGAGAGGGGTGTGAGAGGGATGATTACCTCTATATTTAACCCCCTAGGTGATCCCTCACCTCTTCAAAAGGTTCAAGTGGCTCACTTTGAGCCCTTGGTTTTCTATAAAAACCACCCTTCTCCTCCATTTTAAACACAGAAAAATCCACTCTCTACCTTACTGTTATGCTGCCAAAACCCTTCCAGAAATTCAGTTCTAATTAACTTCTCTCTAAAACCCATCACTCAAACCCACTCCCACACCATCTATATTTCTCACATCATCCTTTTCTCCATCCAAGCCTTCTCAAAATCCATACACATTGCCCTTACTTACCCTGTACATGCAAGTTCAGTAGCTATATATTCACAAAATCTACACAAAAATCCATTTCAAGCCCTTTGATCAAACCAAAAAGGTAGTATTTTCAACCAAAATGCTCAAGTAGGCCCTGAGGGGAACCTCACCAAGTTCTTACTGGTCTTCCATACCAGTAGAGGGCTTGGAAGTGGTTTGAAAATCATCAAGAAAGAAATCAATTTGTGTATCAGTACTCAATCTAGGCGCCTGGATCATCACATTCCAGGCGCCTGCATTGAGTCCAAGCGCCTGAATTCACCCCATGCAGGCGCCTGAATCCCATTCCTCTGATCATGTTTTCTGTTTTCTCTTGCATTTTGATCAATCTTTGGTGTATCATCTGCATGCATTGGTCCAAGGTTCTTACATTTCATGTCCTGATTCTTATTACAATGACCATTTAAGGTGTTTCGAAGTTACAACCATGCTTTAAAAAGAGATCACATAAATGAGAAGCATTTATATAAGCTTGTGTGTTGTTTATAGATTCTGATTATTCAGTTTTAAAGGTTTCCAGATGAGATTTCCCACGTAACTTAGGCATATTTCATTGTAGATGTTTAAAATGAACATTATCACCACATCATCATTGCATTTTAGTATCATTTCGTTGTATTTAAGTTAAACTAGAAGTTTCATACCTGCTACTGTGTTGCTATACATCTTCTAGAGTGCATGAAAGCTTATCAAAACATTGCATTTGGTGATTCCTGCAAGAAATGAAGTTCTGAGTATGCTATCTGGAAGGCCATCCAAGCGCCTGGGCGCCTGGATCTGCCTAATCCAGGTGCCCAGATTGCAATCCAGGTGTGATGGTTTGAGTATTTGTGAAATTCTGGAATATCCTAAGGCAGTTTGAGGGCATTTTAGTGTAATTTTAGCATCTTTTGTACATAAATCATCCACTCATAACATTTTACACAAGCATTCACCCATATTTCTTTAATCTTTTTGATGCATTTGTCATGCTCTCGCATAAGTTTGAGTTTGAAGTTCATTTTAAAAACATTTTCAAAATCCTTTAAACATTTAGTAGAGACCGGTGGATACACCGGGCGTGAAGGGGTGCTTTAAATTCCTTCCCCTCGCGTAACCTAGCTCCCGGACCCGAGAAATCTCATTTTGCGAGACCAGTAAATTATTTTCCATTCAAAGGGCAAAAGAGTCATTTTTCAAACGGTTTCTCGGGTACGGTCCTCAAATCCGGGTGGCGACTCCATTCAACCAATCAAACCGTTTTACAAACTTCAATTTCGTGGGCATACTCCGCGGGGTGTTCACAAGCTGGCGACTCCACTGGGGACTTCGGTTAATACATATTTTAGTATTGTTACACTTATGTGTGATTTTATTAAAATGTGTATTAATCATCGAGAGCTAAGCTTGAAAAATGTTCAAAGGATTTTGGAAATGTTATTTTTATGGACTTTTTGCATTGCACGTGCATGGTTATTAGCCTACGCTGACGTGTTTCGGCAATCCCGCCCGGCTTGCCGGTGACGGGGAATCCCGAAATGCTCAGCACCCCCCGACCGTGATAAGTCACAATTGTCGTTATTACCATTGCCTTGCGGGATCCTTGGCGGTGGGAGACAGCTTTGGCTTTGAGTCTGGGGTACCCTTTTAAACCAAAACCAGCATTTGCATATAGATAACCATAGAACCCCATGTTAAACAACCAACCCATGTGTTAGGATTATGTGCTCTATCCTGTTATGTGCTATATGTTACTGTTTTCCTCAGCATGCCATGTTGCATACACGCACACACCCGCATCTGTACATATGGTTGTCCGTGTTCTGTGCGTACTGTTAGTTAAGCATGAGCCAGGTCCCCGATAGTTAGTAGAAGGTCGCCCTGGCCCGATGATGAGTCGTGCATCACATATGTGCGTTGTTCTTACGAGTTAGTCTTTAGGACGACCGGACATGGGAAAATTTGAATGATCAGACTCTTGACACTGATCTAAACGGGTTTAAGGGACATTAGCCCGAGAAGGGACAATCGCCCTTAAATATCCGAATTTAGATTATTGTCGAAATTTCTGTAAATCATGTTTTCCCAAATCCGCTCACCCGATGTCGAAGACCTGTTTCTTAAAAAGAAAACTTGAGGATTGGGGCAATCTTCCAAAGCTGTCAATGTGTTTACATATAAAATTAACAAATCCAATAATTAATTGACACGTAATTGAAAATGCCAAACGTTGGCAATTACCTGTTGATAAAGATACACTGGATTAAAGGAATATAAATGATTAAACACGATGTCGTATTGTGTTCAAAGACAAGAAGCGGTTATTGGCAGTTACAAGCCATTGCTGATGTAAAGGTTGATTTCGAAGCCATGATGTTAACTGCTAAACACATAAATTTCACGTGTGAACTTGGAAAACAAGGCAAATTGGCAGTTATAACACGTGGAATGCCTATCAAAAGGCAGTTATTCACCTTAACATTTAATCATTTGAGTTTGTTTAAACAACTGTACAGATTCAAAATTTAAGCTTCTGAAGGAAGAATTAGAAGGATTCAAATTCAGACGTGGAGAAGGAAACAACTGCCAACTCGAAGAGTGGAAGTTAGAGTTCGAAGCAAGTCAATGTTCAAATTCATTGAGCGGGAAGTTCAAATTGCAAGCAGCGTCTATAAATAGAAGAAATTGAAGAGTGAAAAGCCCCCGGACAAATCTTCAACAAACAGCTATCAAAAAGCTGATGCTTGGTTTGTTCATTGGCAAAGTAGTTTAGGATTTCGAACTCAGTTCGAAGTAGTTTAGGATCTCGAACTCAGTTCGAAGTAGTTTAGGAAGTAGATTAGGAAGTAGTTAGGATTAATCTCGGTTGTTCTTGTAACAATCACCCGTTCGAAGTTCTTGTATTTGAAGTTGGAGACAATTTCGAAGTAAGTTTACCTTTGATTTATTAATCGAAGTATCTTGTTTCTTTTCGTTCTTCGATTTCCTAAGTTTGTTGGTTTATATTTCTTCACTTGTTGAAAAAATCCTCTTAATTGAGGTAATTGAACCAATAAAACACAATCGTCTGATTAGATTTGGTTTTTCCAAAGTTAATCTGAGGGAGGAGATTGAAACTCTCTCTGGCACGCTCGCACACAATTATTTCCATTGCAAAGAAGTAAAAAGAACCAAAACACAATGTCAGTCTAGGAGACTTAAAATCCATGGAGTTTGAGATACCTCCGGTGTTGGCCGTGCCCGAACGGCCGCCCGTGATTCGAACTAACCTTAAGGCCATTAGTATCTGGATTACAACACCCAAATTGCACTGTCTCGGATGGTCAAGAAAAGCGATTGGCTCTGATTCCAACAAAGTTTGGAATTTAACCTGCCGAGTAATGGCCTACCCGTGGAAAATCTTCTGTGCAATAGCCTTAAGTGAGATTCGGATCCGGCAGACTAACCCTAGGTTGTACATGCCAGTCTAGAAGACTTAAAATCCATGGAGTTTGAGATACCTCCGGTGTTGGCCGTGCCCGAACGGCCGCCCGTGTTTCGGACTAGCCTTGGAATCACTTGCATCTGGATGGCGACACCTCATTGCTTTGTCTCGGATGGTCAAGAAAAGTGCTACGGCATCAACATTTAGGCTTAGGTTGAAATGTTGTACCAACCGAGTAATGACTTACCCGTGGTGTTGATACAATCTACTGTGCGAATGGTTCCAAGTGAGATCCGAAACCGGTAGCTTAATCCCTGGGCATAGAAGTAGGACTAACTTTGGGCGAGGAGTGACGCGCATTCTTAGGCACCCTTTTTGTTTGTATTTGGTACTCGAAGGCTGCAAACTGAGTCCGGCTTTTGCTTTTTGATCAGTTTTAAACCATTGGGCCTGCAAAGAAGAAGAAGACCTTACCTGTTTTGACTCGACCTCCCGGACAGAGATTATCTCGATCTTTATTGCCAAAATCTGAAACGAGTATGTCGGCTGAACAGGAGCAAGATCCCCCTAATGAATTCGAACTGAGAAAAGAGATGCAAGATGAAAGAGTCCGGAATGATACCCGAATCGCCCAACTCATGGCAATTATGGTAAACATTCAGAGTCGACTCCCTCCACCTCAGCAACAAATACCCGATGGTGGAGCCCGGAATCAAGAGATTCCCAATGATGAACACCCGGAACAGCCTCCTCCCCCCGAGAATCCTCAATTGGCTGAAATGCTAGCTAAGATACTTAAGTTGGAAGAATCTGTTGCCAAAAGTGAGAAGCGAGCCATTACTGGTTTTGACATGAACAAACTCTGTATCTTCCCAGGCGCTAAGCTCCCCAAAAAGTTCAAACATGTGGACTTTGAGAAATTTGACGGGACTGGGGATCCGAGGGGACATATTCAGGCATATGTAAGCTCTCTCTCATTGCAAGATGTTGATGAGCCTGCCATGGCACAAATGTTTCATGAAACCCTCACAGGGCCCGCACTCCAATGGCTCTTGTCTCTTGACAGCTCAAAGAGACAGACTTGGGAAGAAATGGTGGCTGCTTTTATTAAGCAATATGAGTATAATGTCCAACTCAAAGTCACTACCCGTGAGCTTGAGAGTATTAAGATGAAAGAAAGAGAATCCTTCGCGGAATTTGTGAAGAGATAGAGAGCGAAGGCTGCGCAAATGACCGATCGTCCCAGTGACAAAGATCAAATGCGCATCATAACCAAGAACCTTCAACCTGATTTGGCTTAGTTCATGGTGATGGCTCAGGCGCATAATTTTGAAACCTATTTCGAGATGGGTCTGTCAATTGAGGAAGCCATGCAAAGTGGGGTATTGAACAAAGGAGATCCAATCCCCAAGCCTAAACGCAATTACATCGAGAACACCTCGTCCCTATATACAAACCCCAATTACACAGCCAGCACCTCGTCCAGCTCCATGAATCACTAGTCCCATAAAACTGAGCCCATAAATGCCATCCTGCCCCAACCAGCTCAACTAACTCAACCATTTCAAAACCAAAGAGGACGACGTGTTTTCACCCCTCTTCCCCTACCTCTTCCTGTTGTCTTCGAGCGACTCGTTCAACAAGGAAAGATTAAACCACTCCAACCTACCCCACCTCCACAAAATCCTCCACCGTCCTATAACCCAAACACCTTCTGCGTTTTCCACCAAACACCTAGCCACCCTACTGAAAGATGCCAACGGCTGCGTCATGAGATTCAAGATCTCATCGACAATAAACAAATCCGAGATCCAACCGAAAAACCTAATGTTGTCACCAACCCCTTACCAACTCACAAGAGAAATGCTGAAATAGGCCAAGTTACCCTCAGCTTCACTCAAAAAGGCTTGAACCCCACTTCATTTGACCCAAGCCAGTACATCACACTTGAAACAGATCCCAAGCCCATTGTACCTATCCCGACTGAACGCGAGATATGCTTCCTCGAAGCTCACTTGGATCCCACTATATGGCAAGGGTGGGGGGATTTGATGATGGTCATGGAAGCTGGGGAGCATGAGATGATGGCAGCCAATGTTATGGTAGATGAAGAAGTGTGGCCGAATGATGAACTACTTAATGAAGAACCCCCACTCGCTGCCATGAATGATCAAATGTTCGCAGAACCGCTTGATGGATACGCACTTCTTAATCTATTTGGAGAACCGCTACCCAAAATACAAAATCAATAGCCTATGGAAGAAGGACAATGACAGAATTGGCAAGAAGAGGTTGTAGCACCCAACGATGCACAGGGAGATGAATGGGATCCTACACCGGCTGAATGGCAACTCATAGACCCCAACGACCCTTTGGATGGGTCCACGCTCCCTATGTTCTTTGATGAGGCATATTTTCCAATGTTGCCGCTGTGGGAGGGTCGTCCTGATTTCTCCATGATGAGTGAGCATGCCATAAATCGAATGACAGAAGGGATAGAGTTCACGCCTTATGACTACATAATTTTTTTTTTGGGTAAATATATGACTACATAGTTGATGAGAATCTCCCGGCACCTCAGGTGCAAATCCCAGAGGATTGCAACATCATGGTGCTGAACGGTGGGTTACCCGATATTTGGGAACGGCAAATGGAGGAAAACATTTTGGCTAACGTGTGGGCCAATCCAAATGAGGGTATAGCACTATCACCATTGTGGGTTGGGAATGACGAAGTCTGGGCTATTAATGAAGCAACAATGGAAAATGGAGATGTATGGAGTGAAACATCTGTGGAGGGAATTACTAAGGGTTTGAAGGAAGCCAGCATTACAAAGGGAAAGAGAAAGGCGGAAGGGGATCTTGTTGATTTTTACACAGATTATACCGACTTGTGGGGGGATGATCTTGACTCGGTTCTTCACCTCCTTCGAAGTGGTCGGTTTTATCAACCTCCCCAAATGTTCACCGGAGATACTTCTAACCCTCATCCTAACACCACAAACCAACCACCTGTTAACCCCACTCCACAAAATAACCCAGCTCCGCAAAATAGTTCAGCTTCACCAAATAACCCAAACAATCCCAATGACCCAATTGCTAACCCTACCGATTTCCAAAACCTTTTTAACCCACCAGCCAACCAATCCCACCCCACTTCTGCAGCCAACAGTCGGGCATTTCGTCCAAAGCCTCCACCAACAGCTGAAGAAAACCCCATCCAAAAGCAACTTGAGAAAACCCCAGCCGCTTTAACCATTTGGGGGTTACTCATGAGCTCCAGCGTGCATCGCCAGAAACTTGCTCAAGCATTATCCTGTATGGAGATTGCTCCTGACACTACCCCTGAAACCATGATGGCCGCCATTGCTACCAAACCCACCAAGCACACTGTGACCTTCACCGAAGCTGATCTACCACTTGAAGGAACTGATCACAACAAACCTTTGCATGTCACCATGAAATGCATGGGAAAATGGATTCTAATTGTGTTGATAGATAACGGGTCTGCACTTAATGTCTGCCCTCTCTGGACAGCTCTATGTTTGGGACTTAAACCGAAGGACTTCACGCCATCTAGTCTCACTGTTCGAGCTTACGATAACACCCGTCGCAATGTACTTAGGACTGTTGAAATGGAGATTGTTGCGGAAGGGTTTAAATCAGTGGTGGAATTTCATGTCCTTGAGATTCCAGCTTCGTTCAATCTGCTGTTGGGTCGCCCTTGGATGCATCGATCCGACATAATGGTAGTACCGTCCACCCTACATCAAAAGGTATTGCTTGGTTTAGAAAGTGGGACGGTTGCCCTCTACGAAGACACAGGCATTCGTCCTCATGCTGAAGATAATGCTCCTTTATTGGAAATCATGCATGATGAGAACGACATCCAACTCGGGGGTTTTGCTTTTGATACATCCGGAGGTGTGTGCACGCTCCGCATTGATGATGATTTTTCAATCAGCACCACTGCTCTCGAGATGATGAGAAGGATGTCTTATCTGCCACGCACTGGCTTAGGTCGAACTCACCAAGGGGTGGCCCAGTTTCCAGAATTCCCTTCTCAACGAGGCCGTTTTGGGTTGGGGTACGAGCCTACACTGAAGGAAATGCAAAAGGGAAAGACCAATGAGGCAAGCAGCAGTGCAAACCGTCAGATTCGCTTTGTCAGGGAAGGGTCAAATGCGCCTTATCACGGCCAGCCAGAGCCGTTTGTAAATGAAATAAGTGGAGAGGTGCACCCTAGATTTGAAATCTTCGCTAACGATGCTTGGGATAGTGAAGATGAGCATGAAAAGATAGAGAAACTGGTGAAAGAACTCAAAGCAGACTGGATGGAGGCTCTGGATGGTGGGATCTTGATGTCAATGTTCGACGAGGTCAGTAAGGATAAAGAGGAGCCAACAGTGATGATGCTTGGGCAGGAGGCCCTTGAAGACCCCAGCTTGCTGATTGTGGATGCCATAGGAGGATATAAGAATTGCACTTTCACACCTGTTGTAAAATTCACGGGCACTTTCACCGAGTCTGAGTCTAAGTCTGAGTCTGAGTCTGTACCTAGCTTTGAGTCGGAGATGGAGCCACGTGCCGCTCCACGTCATCACTTCTCTTTTGAGTTCGAGTCCACTGCTATGTATCGCACCCCTGAGGGTTTCATGAATGAAATGGACTACGATTTCGCTTACTTTGCTGTTCCCGAAATAAATTGTGTTGATCCTAACGATGATGAGACTGAGTTCGAAGAAGAAATACCCAAAGAACTTAAGTCTCTAATCGAAAGAGAAAATGAAAGGCATGCTCAGCCAATAAAAGAAGAAGTTATTTCAATAAAATTGAGAGATGATGAAAATCCTCGCATGGTTCAAATCGGTTCCGGGCTATCTTCGGAGGAACAAAAATCGCTTACTGATTTGCTCAAAGAATTTGAAGATGTTTTTGCTTGGTCCCACATGGATATGCCCGGAATTGATCCTGAAATCGTACAACACCAAATTCCCTTGTATCTCGATGCAAAACCGGTGAAACAGAAACTAAGGAAAATCAGGCCGGATTGAGTTGAAAAAGTCAAAGAGGAAGTTACCAAACAGTTCAACGCTGGTTTTCTGATGGTGACTAAGTATCCACTGTAGGTTGCAAAGATTGTACTGGTGCCCAAGAAGGACGGTAGAGTCAGGGTATGCATAGATTTCAAAGATTCGAACAAGGCCAGCCCAAAGGACGACTTTCCCTTACCTCACATCGACGTACTGGTAGATAACACTGCGGGGCATGCATTGTTGTCATTTATGGATGGATTTTCGGGATATAACCAGATCTTGATGGCGCCGGAGGATCAAGAGAAGACAACCCTCACCACTGAATGGGGCACATTCTGTTATCGAGTCATGCCATTTGGATTGAAGAACGTTGGGTCAACCTATCAACGAGCCGCTACAACCTTGCTACATGACATGATGCACAAAGAAGTTGAGGTGTACGTGGATGACATGATTGTGAAAGCAAAGGAAAGAGAAGGACATCTCCCGACATTGCGCAAGTTCTTTGAAAGGATACGGAAGTATCAGATGCGTCTCAATCTGCAAAAGTGCACATTCGGAGTTACCGCAGGGAAGATGTTGGGTTTCATGATCACCACCAGGGGAATTGAGGTTGATCCATCAAAAATCAAAGCGATATTAGAAATGGACCCTCCAAAGACGGAGAAAGAAGTTCGGAGTTTCCTCGGAAAAGTCCAGTTCATCAGCAGATTCATCGCCAAATTAACTCTAACTTGCGAGTCGATGTTTCGTCTTCTCAAGAAAGGAGTACCGTTTAAATGGAATGATAAGTGCCAGAAAGCGTTCGAATCGATTCGGAAATACCTCCAAAATCTCCCGGTATTGATGCCACCGATACCTGGGAAGCCGTTGATTTTATACTTGTTTGTGACACAATCGGCGATGGGATGTATGCTGGCACAGGAAGGAGAAGCCGGGGTGGAAAAGGTTGTTTATTACTTAAGCAAAAAGATGGTAGGAGCAGAAGAAAGATACACCCCGCAGGAAAAGACGTGATGGGCCCTTGTCTGGGCCTCCAAAAAGTTAAGGCACTACATGCTAGCTTATTCGGTGTTGTTGATCTCTCGGATGGACCCCCTCAAATATCTATTCAAGAAACTGGCACTCACCGGAAAACTAGCACGATGGTTACTCTTATTGCCGAATTCGAGCTCAAGTACGTTACACGGAAATCAGTAAAAGGAAGGGCCGTGGCAGAATTCCTGGCAGATCACCCGATTGAGGGGTCTGAAGATACTGAATTTCAGTTTCCCGATGAGCATGTTATGGCAGTAATGGAAGATGTTTGGAAACTATACTTTGATGGAGCCGCCAATCAAAGGGGGTTCGGAATCGGCATACTATTGGTTTCACCAGAAGGACCGCACATTCCTCTCTCTTTCAAGTTAAACTTCGAAGTTACTAATAATCAGGCGGAATATGAGGCATGCATTGTAGGCATGGAAGCTGCTCTTGAAATCGGGGTAAAGAAGTTAGAAGTGGTGGGAGATTCGAATTTGGTGGTTTCTCAAGCCAATGGTGATTGGAAAATGCGTGAGGAAAAGTTGAAACCGTATCATAAGGATCTCGACGACCTGATTCATCAATTTGAGCAAGTCACCTTCACTCACATCCCAAGAATGAAGAATCAGTTCGCTGATGCACTCGCTACTTTGGCATCCATGGTAGAGTTACCCATAGGGGTAAGAATGAGGCCGATCATGATCGAACTAAGAAATAGACCAGCATATGAATATGTGATGAACGTCGAGGAAATCGATGATGGTCTGCCTTGGTACCATGACATTTGGAATCTGGTCGAGAAAGGAGAGTATCCAGAGGGAGCAAACAAGAAAGATCGGATAGCTTTACAGAGGTTGGCATCGCAATACATTATCTGTGGTGGAAGGTTGTACAAGAGGTCATACTGTGGCATGCACAAGTTATGCATCCATGGTAAGGACACAAAAAGGGTAATGGAGGAGATTCATGAAGGAATTTGTGGTCCCCACATGAGTGGATTGATGATGGCAAAGAAAATTCTGAGGCAAGGATATTTCTGGTTGACCATGGAAACAGATTGCGTCCAGTATGTGCGGAGATGTCATAAGTGTCAAGTCCATGCCAATCTCATGCATATTCCGCCGACTGAGCTTCATACGATGGCGGCGCCTTGGCCTTTCTCAGTATGGGGCATAGATGTGATTGGGAAAATCACGCCGTCAGCATCAAACGGTCACAAGTTTATCTTAGTGGCGATTGATTATTTCACAAAATGGGTGGAAGCAGCTTCTTATGCTACGTTGACTGCAGTACAAGTGGCCCATTTCATTAAGCAGAATGTTATCTACCGATACGGGGTCCCTAATGCTTTTGTGTCAGACAATGGGGTGCATTTCAAAGGAAGGGCAGCAGAAGTACTTAAGGAATTCAATGTTCAGGTGCACAAGTCGACAGTGTACAGACCACAAACTAACGGTGCAGTGGAGGCGGCAAATAAGTCAATTAAGAATATTTTGGAGAAAACCATTGAATCGTCAAGGGATTGGCATGAAAAACTTCCATTGGCACTATGGGGGTACCGTACTTCTGTCCGTACTCCGACAGGGGTGACACCCTATTCCTTGGTCTATGGTATGGAAGCGGTACTTCCCATTGAGCTCGAAGTGCCATCTCTGAGGGTGATGATAGAAAGTGAAATTGATGAGGCTAATTGGGTGAGTGATAGGTTCGCGGAGTTAATGTTGTTCGATGAAAGACGGCTGCAGGCATTGTATCACATTCAGGGGTATCAAAGGAGAATTGCTCGCGCATTCAACAAGAGGGTGAAATCTAGGGATTTGATTGAAGGAGATATGGTCGTGAAAGAAATCCGGGCACCGATATTTGACCCACGAGGGAAATTCAGGCCGAAATGGGCAGGACCATACATTATCAAGACCATACTTGATGGTGGGGCAGCCGTGATCATTGATTTGGATGGCAATGGGTTCAATAATCTTGTTAACTTGGACCAACTCAAGCTATATTACCCCTGAGAGATGCTCGTTGGGTGGAAAATCGCAAGGGCGAGCCAACCCAAGCAAAATTCAGAGCAAGCCTGCTAGGCTGAAAGGCAGCCTAGGCAAAATTTAAGGCCAAAATTCAAAAGAGCTCGCTGGACCGAAAACCTAAAAAGGCGGTACCAGGCAAAATTTAGAGCGCAAAAGGAGAATGTTAATACTCGAGTGAACCTTTGCTTGAACTACGTCATGACCTGATTCCTTGAAAAAGGATACGTAGGCAACCCTATCCTGGGGTTCGGTCTAAATTCGCTGAGTTGGCTCGCATTCTCACAGTATCTGAAGGAGATAGCATATGGAACTAAATGAACCAAGAGGGGGAAACCCTTCATAGTTCGATTTTATTCAAATCACTTCTTCGATTACATAAGCTGAGCATGAAAGCCTAAAAGCAACAAGCAACAACAAGCAACACTCAAAAGAAGGAAACAACTACATGGGTACACCATTTATTTCGGGAAACAGCTTAATTAAGTCGAAAGAGTCAGTCCACGGTGTTGCCAAATCTTGCCTCCAATTCCCTCCTAAGCCACTGGCGGTACCTTCCTCGCAGGTGAATGCTCAGATACTGGTCTCGGACCCAAGTCACCCTGCCTCCCCAATCACGACGATATGCCTCAACAACTGAATGTTTAAACTCAGGAAGATAGAAATCAGTAGGGTATGAAAACTCCGCTTCTTGGCGAATTCCAAACTGGCGGAAGATGCGTTGAAGAAAGTAGAAAGTAAAGCCTGTCAGCCCGGCCAGAACCACCCATGAGTGTCCCATATGTTTGGCCGTCATATCTGACAAAGGCAACCAGTGGCACCTCTAAGTGATGTGTTCTTCCTCCACCGCCATAAAGAAATCCAACCAGTCCTCCACATTGCTGCGAATCTCCACAAAGCCCCTGCTTCTCCAATCCTTAGCCTGATAAACCCAGTTATTTGCCGGAGCCGCAACCAACTTCATTTTGTCACACAACCACATCTGCAAAAAAAAAAAAAAAAAAGGGTGAGCCAAACCAAGTCCAAAATACACAAGCCAAAAATAAAAAACCAAGCCTAATTACCAAAACCAAAATCCAAACCTGAAGCAGAAGAGGGCTCCCGGCAAATACGTCAGTTCTTTGTGATTTCACAGCATCTAAGCCCATGAGAGTCTCTGCCAAAACCATGGGTACAACATCTCTTCGTTGCTCGATCTGCGCAGCAACCGAAACAATTGAAGGACTGGGATTGTCGTCGTTCGAAACCAACAAATAAGTGGCAAGAAGGCACATGCGAAGAGCAAACATGCGTCGGTTCTGAACAGTATAGTCCAATGGGTTGCCGCGAGGACTGAAATCTGCAAAAAGGCGAAGAATGTCGAACGAACCCCCGCGAATCAAATGCTTCGCAGCGCCATCACTCATACCAAGCTTGTCTCGAAGAATCTTAACCAAGTTGATGCGAGTTGGAGGAACCACCGGCTCGGTATCGGGACGAGTTTCGAGATATGCATGGAACTCCTCGACAGTGGGGCAAAGCTCTTGGAGGCCGAAACGGAACACATGAAACTCGGGATCCCAAAATTGAGCGGCGGTACGCAAAAGCTCGGGACGGACGGGAATGAAGTGGATGTGACGTAAGGAATTGAGATGGTGGCCTCGAAAATTGAACCAATCGATGTTTTTGAAGCTCGCAATCCAAGGTTGAAGCACGGCGGATGCAAGCATGGCCATGACGTGGAGTTGAAAGAGAGAGAAATGGAAAATGCAAATATAGAGGGTGAAATGTTGAAGTTGGTATGGAAGAAATGCCCAACAAAGCATAGTATTTATAGTGGGAGTGAGAAGAATAATGACAAGCTTACATGCAAGAATGGGTAAGGAAAATTCAAGTTTCAATAAATTCAAAGTTGATTTTCAAGAAATTTGCATGGGAAATCTTGAAAAAGTCTTGAAAAAGGAAGGCATTTGTTGGAAAATGAAGGAAAAGACTTTGGAAAGATGTGGGGATGGCTTGGGAAGATTATTTGAACAGTTTTTATGCAGCTTGGGGCAGAAGAACGCCATGCAATGGGCAAGAAAGGGCCTAGGGAAGAACAAAAATTCTGCCAGGAAGCAGATCCAGGCGCCTGGATTTACCTTTTCCAGGCGCCTAGACTCAATCCAGGCGCCTGGATTGGATGATTCCAGGCGCCTGCATTCAATCCAGGCGCCTGGATTAGCCTGATGCAGGCGCCTGGAAACTAGATAGCAGCAGCCAAGTTTCAACCACCAAACTCATTTCCATGCATTTTCGGCAAGTTTCATTGATTCCTACATGATCTAACGGACATTTATGACTTGCGGGAAAGATCCATTCACGGAAGAATCAGAAAACGAGACGTTTAGACCAACTTTTCCGCAAAACAAGCCTAGTTGAGCATCTCCGAATCATAATTAAAGGTTGCAAGTTGATTCTACCAAGCTTAAATGGTTGATTTGGATGTTTATGACTTCGAGAAAGCAGTGGGATGATTGTTCCCGGAGAAGAGTGCATAGCAATGGAGGGCAGTCTTTTCAAACAAGCCCTATGGACATCAAATTCCATCCTAGGGTCATTTGCGTCATTTAATCAGTTCAGATGTATTGTACATATATTTTTGAGTCAAGTGAAAGTGTCAGTAACGTTTGTCATCATATCCATGTATATTTGAGTCGCTCATGTAGATATTTGTTCATTAAAAGTGCTTCGAATAAATTCACGAACACTCGTGTCAATAATCGTGTCATTCTATATTGCAAATAGCTTGTATATACTTCTGTTCATTACCACTAATAAAGAATCTTTCTCTTGTTATTTGTGAGTTTTACAACTGGTGTTTTATTACGTTTTCAATAATGAAGCATATGAATAAAACCTGAAAAGTGCAAATCTCATATACCGAAACATGGCATCCATAAAAGTCAATACAAGTCAAATATCGAGTCATAATCCACAAACTCATGTCAAGGGTACTAAGGGCAAACATGCGCCCGAAAGAGCAAAACAGGCACGCAGGCCCAATCTAAAAAGCTACTTGGGCACGCGGGCCCAAAATGGTAAAAGACAAATAAAAGCAAAAGCAGGACTCAATGCCTCGAAACTATCAAAGTACTAACTACGGTTCACCTAACTCCTGGTCGTCCTCCCCGTCGTCCTCACTCTCCGACGCGTCCTCAGGGACAGGCTCATGTGGAAGAGGCTCATCAGCAACGGTCTCTGTACTCAGCTCCTTAACTACAGTAGAGGGCTCACCGACTCTCTGGCGAACTGATCTCCCGTCTCCATCCTCCTCCTCAGTGCCCCCCATCGCAACGTAGCCCACCTCTTTCGAGCGGAACAGGCGGATGGTTGTTGATCCAGGGCCTGCAACACCACCTCTCACCCGCCTCATGGGCGCCTGCAAGCAAAGTCAAGATATGGAGCATTTCAACATTTTGTAATATAACATATGTCTGGATTCAATACAGGAAGCAGAGAGAAATACCGGGATACTCCTGGAAAGAGGAGGACTAGGAGCAATTAGAGGGGCAGGGTCGCCTGGCCGTCGGAGCACCACGTCTGCTCTAGCCACCAGCTGGCGAATTAGGGACCGCAGACTGTGAGTCTGCTCGTAGTAGAAGCACGCGGTGTCCTGGGAAAACTGCAAACAAGAGACAACAGTTTCAACAAAGAGATCTCAAAATCATGAAAAGTTAATTGAGTAATGAACTTTGCATACCGGGCCAGTAGGAAGTGTAAGGTCAGCGGCCGGTCGAGGGATATCAACATATCCTCTCTCTCCCTCAGGTGTCTGCATAGAAACCTGCCATAACCTCATGACTTCATACTCGGACCTCCTGGAAGGCTCAGACTCTCCCGCCACAGCACCGCCCCATCTCTCTCTGAGAATAGGCACGAGCCCACTCCCTCATGGTACCTCCTCTCTCTCCTCCTCCCGAACACCAGTCCCCTCAAAAGGAACGTCCTCCATCGGCACATCCTTGCTCACCCTCTCTCTCTCTCTCTAACTCTCTCCCTCTCACCCCCAGTAGAAGATCCCCCTCTCTCTCTCACAACAGAAGGACCAGCCCCCTCTCTCACCCTAGCACCTCCACTAGCCGGCTCCTCAACTCTGCTCCTCTCCGCCTGCTCAGCAGCCAGAGCCTCTGCAGCCTCTCGTGCAGCCCTAGCTCTCTCTCTGAACCCCGCCATGTCAAGTGGACCAGCCAAGTACTGCCGCCTGTATGTCTCATAATCCTCTGCTGGTCTGAGGTACTGGTCCAAAGCTGTGTCGAGAATGGTGTATCGTTCTATCCTACAGTGACACATCAACCTACCATGAAAAAAATACAAATAATTGATGTAGGGAACAAAAGAAAAGCGGAAGAACGTCAATAATAAAAATTTTACCTTCAAAAGAAAAAAATTAGCTATTTAATCTCTTTCTCCCACCCTTGAGGTGTAAGTATTAAAGTACAGACATAGTTTTGGATGAGCCTAAAATCATATTGGGTATATATAGACATAATTTTGGATTTTCAATTAATCACGTATGGAAATAAATAAGTATAGATATTTCAAAGATACGATTGAATAAGTTTTAGACATAGTTTTGGATGAGTAGCCTAAAATCATATTGGATATATACAGACATAATTTTAGATTTTCAATTAATCACGTATGAAAATAAGTATAGATATTTCAAAGATATGATTGAATAAGTTTGGAAATTTTGAGATTCGAAAAGAGGCAAGATTTGTGGATTTCAATACATGCTTCAATCAAAATTGTACATGACAAACCAACTAATTGACGACACTTGTCGCACTCACGGCTCTCCTCACGAAAAGTCATTCTGCTATACTATATAAGATATATATAAGACAATAGATTACACAAGTTTTTGGAGCTCTCGTTTTAGAACGTGTTTAAAACCCAAGACAAAAAGGCTTGAGAAAAGTTTAGAAACAGTCTCCCGAATTTGTCACTAATTCTATTTTCGTCCCTGAACGATGAATTTCCCCAATAGCCCCTGTATTTTAATGATGATACTAACGGAAATGATTATATGGAGGAAAATAGCAGACAAATAAAAGTAGAAGTTTGAATTTGGTACAAATTATACTACAAAGGACAAAAATAGAATTTGTGGTAAACTCTAGGGACCATTTCTAAAAATGTTTGATTAAAATAGATTACTGGGCTCGAGAGAATTGCCCTTTAATCTTCGGGAAATTTTCACTTACACCCCCCTCTACTTTGATCGAATTTCATAGACACACTATATTGTTAAACACTATGGACCAAAGTGAGACACTTAGTTACTTCGTTAGAATTGACGGAAAAATATACTTGTACATATTTTGTGACATTTCGCCTCCAAATGGACCTTTAAAATTCCTATATTGATGTTAGAAACCATTTATATGTTTGATAAAGTATCATGGGCAAAAAAAAATTGAGCATCCTCTCTCTCTCTCTCTGATTTTGTAATTTTGACTAAAAATATGCATGGTATTCTCATTCAAATTTGAGATTTAATTGTGTCAATTCTTATTGTTTTGATCCATTGCCCGTATGATGAAGCATCTTCTCACAATTTAAAACTTTTTTTAGAGTTTTTCCTAAGATTCAAAAATCGTTATGTCCAACCCAATATAAACGCACAAAACTAAAAAAAAAAGGGCCTCATTAATTTATAATTTGTTGTTGGCTTTATGCTGGATGAGGGTTTACTTATAAACCTTATTGATTTTGAATTTTAATCCTTATAATATTTGTAGTATTATTCATTATCATCTCTTCTACTTAACGTTGGAATTTTGACTAATTTATGGGGACTAAAGTTAAATGAGGTAAATTCTAGGGACTAAAGTTAAATGAGGTAAATTCTAAATTTTATGTTTACGAAACAAATTGCATTTATATTGGGTTGGAGGTCACAACTAGAATGGGACAGAAAGAGAGTAAGGAAGAGAGAAATGAGAGGGGAAAAAAGCTAGGAAGCTCTGTTTTCTAATCTCAGGATAAAACTCCCAAAATGATTAAAATCGTGAGACGATGCCTCGTCATATCGGTTGCGGATCAAAATGATTAGAATTGACACTATTAAATCTCAAATTTGATTAACAATACCATGTTATTTTAGGTCAAAATTGCAAAGTAGAGAGTTAGAAAGAAAAGAATGAGTGAAAAAGATTTAGGATGCTATATTTTGTTTAGCCTATGAAGTTTTATCAAACCTGCAAATGGTTTCTAAGGTCAATATAGGAATTTAAAAAGCGCATTTGGAGGAGAAAATGCCACAAACAATGCGAAACGTTAATTCTCATGGAATATCCAACAGTCTCAATCTGGTCCATAGTATCAAGGGTATAAATGACTAAGAATACAGTTGAGCAGTGTATCTGAAATTTGTTAAAAGTACAGGGATGTAAGTGAAAATTTCCCTTAATCTAACGGTTGTGATGGGCCCATCTCCCTCCCTCTCGCAAGCATAAGCAAACTGCCGGCTTCTAGTATCTTGTCAAACCAACAGAGAACTTCTCTCTCTCTCTCTGTCTCTCTCTCTCTGCGAATCAAATTTTGTGAAATTGCAAAGAAGATACTGATGGCGAGTGAGGGTCCATCAGATGGAAAGAAGAAAATGATTGAAGAGCCTCTCTTGGGCAACCAAAAGGGTGGCTTCAGAACTATGCCTTTCATCATAGGTGCTGCAACTTCTTCTTCATCATCTGTTTATTTCCGTTTGCGCTTACAATACACTTCCTGTATTTATCGATATCATGTACACACATATTTACAAGAACGAAATTGGGTCTTTTACTAGTTCTAGGGAGAATTGCTATTTACGTATTACCCAGAAAATGATCAGAAAAGTAAATATGGTGCGATTGGTGTGAAATGGGTTATACCCAAAATTGATTTTGGTTCATCAATTTCGGTTTCTGGGTATTTTTCCGGCTGCAAATGTTGTCGGTAATTTTAGGATATTTTTTTTGTCTGTATTTATTTAAAATTATTTGTTGTTTTTTTATTTTGGGCAGCAAATGAGGCATTTGAGAGGGTAGCAAGTTTTGGGCTGCTTCCAAACATGATAATCTACTTGATGACTGAATATCATATGGACATGGCTACTGGGTCCAACCTACTATTTTTATGGTCAGCTGCCACCAATTTCATGCCTCTTCTTGGGGCCTTCCTCGCTGATTCTTCCGTGGGTCGGTTTCCGATGATCGGCTTCGGCTGCATTACTAGTTTCCTGGTAATATTAATTTCCATTTTCCACTCCATATTTCAATAAAAATGAATAATTTACTAGTAATTTGTAGGAGTAGTATTTTCCTTCATCCTGCACTTCCCATTTTCCAACACCAGCTAGGGATACGACCGACGTTTGCCTTTTAGAATTGGCTCTCTTTTTTTTTTTTTTTTGGGTATTAGCGAGTTGTTCCACAAAACTCACCTAAACTCAAAGTTGGTTTATTACGTTTTACAAGACATGTAACTCTCCTACAACATATGAACTCATTACACTCTCAATAAGTCAATTCCATCAACTTAAATTTATTCAGTTTAAGTCGGTTTGTAAAACGGGTCCTAATCTATTGTGAATACTTCAATTGTTTAAGTCTTCGAGATTAAGTTATTTACGGGTTCTGTGTATACAAACTCATAAATCTAAAAAATATCTAATTAAACAAAAGTGCTAGCGAATCAGCGATTACTCCTATGGCGGAAAAGAATTAACACGAAGGTTGCGTTATGAAAGAAACATTTATTACTAAAATATATAGCCTTTAGCATAGCATATCATATTCATTAAAATATTGGCTTATCTACTATTTTGGTTCATATAGTTATCAATAGGTTTCAATTTGACCTTTTTATTTTAAAATATATCAATTTCATCCTTATAGTTTTATGTAGGTTTCAATTTGATTATTGCATTTTAAATGTTCCAATTTTGTTCTCCTGATGTGTTTTGATATGATTTTTTCGATTTACAAAGTAGTCCTTTAGGTTTATATAATTGTACATGATACCTCTAAAGCTTACAAAGTTATATTTACTTTCTTAAGTTAGGTTGTCACACATTTTGAAGAGTTTTTTCAATGGGTTACAACCGGTTCCTATTAACCATTAAATATTAAATATTACACAAGGCTTAACATTGTTTGATCTTGTATATACTAAACCATCGGAATCGTAGAAACTAGAGTAAGGACAAAAATATACCAGTGGAATAATACAAGCCTTGAAACGTGAAGAACTCATTCTCACAAAGAAACTATACCGACAGAGAAAGAAGAATGGTTTCCATTAGGGCTGCAAATGAGTCCAGTCGAGTTTTATTGTGTTCAACTTTGTTTATTAAGTTTTTAATGAGCTCGAGCTCAATGAAAACTTAACGAACCGAGCTGACCTAGGCTTGATCGAGCTTGAGCTTGTTCACGAGCCAACAATAGAATATATATAACTCATATAGGTATATATGTTTTTAATCTATATACTCTATGGGAAAATAGTCTAAATTTCAAACTTATAGTAAAATTTAATAAGTTTTTGAAAAGATAGTGCATTAAGATATCAAATTGGAGTTTTATTATTTTATTTCTCTAAAAAGTAAATGAGCCTTATCGAGTCGAGCCTTGCCGTGTTCAGTCTTGTTTGTTAAGGTTTTTTAACGAACTCGAGCTCGAGCCGAGCATTAATAAAAACTTAACGAACAGAGTTCAAACGAGCTCTTTTTGAACAGAGCTTGCGAACGAATTAGTTCATTTGCCGCCCTAGTTTCAAGTCTATTCTATCAAGTTTAGTGTCTATATCTTTTATGGTGCATCACAGACCTTATTTATAGATAGAGTTGGACCAGTCTAGGTATAACCAAGGTCTGAGACTTAGGGGTTTACTCCCTCCTATTGTCTCATGTTTGAAACTTCCAGGTGCTATCAACTCCTTTGGAGCCACTCAAGGTTTGTCCTGTCTCTAACTTCAGGGTCTCGGGATTATTCGAGGTGCACGCAAGCTCTAGACACCCTCTAGACACCTCGTCATCAAGGAAAACATCTTCTAAGTTGATACTCTAATAAAACCACATACTCAATGAGTAGTTAATAAAACGAGTACTAATCCATTTATTTTGAACTAAAGATTAGATTTTAGCACCCAGGTGCTAAAATCATGATATTTCAAATCAAAAAATGAAGTGGTTCTGTGTATTATTTTTCGATTTTTTTCGCACCAAATTAAAGTACACGAGGTGCTAAAATCTTTTGAAAAACTGGGCCTTAATTACTCCCTCCGTCACAAAAATGTAGTCCCTTTTGGGAGTTCGTGCCACTTTTCAATGTAATATATCTTATAATCTATAATGTTTTAAGTGATTTTAAAAACTTTGTACTCTATCCGTCCCAAAAATATAGTTTCTTTTGAGAGTTCGTGCCACTTTTCAATATATATATTTTATAATCTATAATATTTTAGGTGATTTTTAAAAACTTTCTATTTTAGGTTTAATTTGAGATCAATCAAACAAGATCCATATTATATATGAAATGTATTATCGATTGAAAGATATAATCGAATGCTTATCCGGTTAGAATGGAAGGAGGGACTATATTTTCGGGGCGAAGGATATCAAACAAGATCCATTTTGCATATAAAATGTATTACCGATTGAAAGACATAATCGATTTTCTATCTGGTCAGAATGTAATGAGGGAGTATATTTTACAACAATAAATGTTCATGTGGGCTACTTTATGGACGCGGGGACAAATAAATACTATTCATATGGGTCCCCACTCTCTCCTTCATGGAGACGTGGCTTACATATACCATATAAATGTGTCGGCAATTAAGAGATTGTTGCTCTATGACCAGGACAGATTTGTCTCTCAGTGGAACAGTAATCCCCATTTTATGACCTTGTTCTGTGGCCAAAATGTCAAAGTGACTGGCAAAAGTCTATTCATTGCATCACTGCGCTCGTCAGTACTACTACTTTCAAATTTTGTGGAATTCTCAACCTTTCAGTGGTCCATAATGATGTAAATTTATTTGTTTTGAATTACATATGTGGACTTGCAAAATTAATTTGGGTTGCGAAACTTACCATCCAGGAATTAAACTTCAATGGTAGAACAAGTTACTTAAGTGCCCATTTGCTTCATGAGAAACTTTTTAGTGAGAAGATATATAATCTCATAGAAAATGTAGTCGCCTAGAATTAATAGTGATACGATTAATAGTACATATTACACACTTTGTGAGATTATAGAAGATGTATTTTGATACGGCTTTGTAAAATTTTAACCTCGCACCATATATATGATCCTTTTAGATAGGTAATATTATCCCTGTCTTGGCTTTAATTGGTCCTTGGCCAGAAGACGATGAGATTGGTTGCTCAAACATAGTCAAGTTTCGAGTAAATTAACCCGCACACCTGAGTTATAAAAAAAATATAAAATATAATCCAATTTTCTTATCCGGTCAAGCAAATGCGCCCAAAGTCATTTATCATGTATTGAATGTACTTGTAAATTGACTAATATGCTATCGAACTCTGTGTAATCTTAAAGAAAGTGACAACATACATAGATAGATTCAAATATGTCTTCTTAATGAAATTAACAAGGTTGGAATATGAAACTGGTGAAAGTCCCAAGCCTTTTTCCTAATCTATTTTGATGCTGGCTATTCTAATTTATTTCTCTGATGTCGGTTTTGGAGATAATATTATTATCAACTTCCAATGTTTTTTTTATTGAAGACACTACCTTCCAAGTTGTGGATGTTCCTTTTCTTGGAAAGTACTACCACTTGAAATACAGATGTCTAAATCAGTAGCTCTCAATTTTTAAACAGGCCCTGTAGTTTCTTTTATATCACATGTTGTCACAAATTAATCGTTGTTCCTAACTACAGGAACATGTTTTCCGTGATAAAAAAGCAAATTCGAATCGACAACACCTAGTTTCTTCACCAGTAATGTGTCATCCCCCTTCTAATAGCTCGGTCTACTATATTTTATGTTTGCCTATGGTAAAATAAGAAGCTACCCAAAGTTCTACAGTAATAGTCACCTGACAATAACAAGAGGTGGGCAGTAGGAAGCTTTTGGTTTGGGGTTCGACTTCTGACAATGGCTTTAATTGGGCCCGTTAGTGTACAGTGGAATTAACTGGGTTAGTTGGACTAGTAGGCCGGATATGGAATTACAAAAAAAAGTAAACAAGAAGCTCACCTGTAGTGTGATGGAGGTCGTGAGAGTAAATGAAATGATGAACATCTTTGCAATCATTTACTATGTATTAGATTGAGGCAAAAACAAAACACCCAAACAGTATGAATTGGCTCCCATAGCAAATTGGACATAACATCAGAAACTAGTTGAAGCACTTTTCATAGAAGTGTTGTCAGTGAGGTGGGGCTTTCTCATGCTGAGATGGTCATGTTTGCTGAACATCAGAAAATTGATCTTCAACCCAGGCCAAATTCCTTAGTTATTTTAGGGATTCCCGAACTTGTTTGCTTTATCAGTTCAAAAAAAAAAAGAAGAACTTTTTTGCTTTGGACTTGATAGTAAGCGATTAATTTTAAGAGAACTCTGAAAAGATATCCTTGAACATCTTTTTGACACAACATTAATCCTATATCTAAACTTCCATATATTTTTTTTAAAAATTTAGTTTTCTGAAGAAAGAATAATTCTGTAACATCAAACAAACATGGACAGAGAACAGAGAATTTGAATTTCTGAATAGTCCTTTTTGTTAAATTCCTTTCAACCTCCTAAAGAAAGCACAACCAATACACTACTAGCCAGTACTTATGGGTATTTTAGACTTACTGGAGGAAATGGGTTCGATCCGTGTCTGACATGGCTTCTATCGAAACCAAACCATTTATTCCGATGAATCTAAAGAACTTTTGCTATTCCACATGAGTTTAATTTTTCTCCCATAATGCAAGACTTCTGATGGATCATGATGTTGTCAATACCTTTTACAATGCCCAATCCAACTTTCCCTTTGTTGAATTTGGTTCAATTGCAATTCAAACAAGTCACAGCCACACACTAATTCAACGTAAACACAAACTAATTCAACTAATTTCCTAAATTGCAGGGGATGGCTCTCCTATGGTTAACCACCGTGATTCCCCAAGCACGACCACCTCCTTGCTACCAACCGAGCTCCATTTGCATCTCTCCCACAACTCTCCAACTCATCCTCTTATGTTCCTCTTTCAGCCTCATGTCTATCGGGGCAGGGGGCATCAGGTCATCTTCCTTGGCCTTCGGTGCAGACCAGCTGGAACAGCACGACTGCCGTAAAAATCCCCGTGCCTTGGAAATATACTTCAGCTGGTACTATGTTTCCACCACGTTTTCCATTGTTGTTGCCATTACTTGTATTGTGTACATTCAGGATAACATTGGTTGGGGAATTGGTTTTGGAGTTCCGGTCGTGCTCATGTTTCTGTCAGCGGTGTTCTTCTTTTTAGCTTCACCGTTTTATGTTAAGTTGAAGGCTAAGTCAAGCTTGCTTACTGGGATGTTTCAAGTTATTTTAGCGTCTTATAAGAACCGGCATCTTGAACTATCATCGGATGCAGAGTATCACTTCAAAAAGGGATCAATGCTGGTTATCCCCACTGAGAAACTAAGGTATATAGTAAAATCCTCTTTACAAAATATGCATTCGATCATGTATTCTATTTGTGCGCTTTTCACTGGGAGTAAGAATATATACTGCTATGTGCGGGATATTTCAGTTGAATTGTTTTGTTTCTACTTTCTGTTGTCATTAGTGGGAAAACACGGAAAAACTTAATTTGTTGAGTTGTTAAAAAGATTATCAAAAATTGACCTAGTTCTAAAGATGCTAAAAAGATGTATTCAACTATCTAAAAATTAATTTGCAGCAGTTTTTATTTCCAAAAACATATGGTCAACGAAACATCACCAAATAGTGGTAAAATGTTCTTATATGGTTCTCTGAATTTGATCAAACTGGTGGGGTATGATTTCTTCCGATCAAAAAAAGAAAAGGTTAGACTTCTTGATCTAGTATTTATAACTGTTTCTTTTTCTGGGAAACAGTAAGAAAAACATAATTTTATACATTTTCGGATATGGAAAGATAAGAGTCTTTTTGTTTTTGTGATCCTTTGTTTTTTAAACTTACACAACCACCACTGTGGTGATGCTGCATAATTGGAAAAATGCAGCTGCCATCTCATGTAGAGGAATTCTGTATGAAATCTGTAAGTAAAAATCACTTTCCACGTTCTATTAAAAGCTTGAAGGCTAACAAACTTCTGTTTTTGTTCTTCATTGTGTTTTCCCCAGATTCCTCAATAGAGCTTGCGTTATTAGAGATCCAAACGAAGACCTAACCCCTGACGGAAGGGCGTCAGACCCATGGAGTCTTTCCACTGTAGGCCAAGTAGAGGAGCTAAAAGCACTAATCAAGGTCATGCCGTTATGGTCTACTGGAATCATGATATCCGCAAGCCTAAGCCAGAACTCTTTCCCCGTACTCCAAGCAAGTTCCATGGACCGCCACCTCACTCCGAACTTCGAAATCCCAGCCGCCTCTTTTGGCATGTTTCTAGTCATTTCGGTGACCCTATGGATCGCCCTTTATGATCGCCTGATCCTGCCCATTGCCTCAAAGATCGCAGGGAAACCGGTCCACCTTAGCCCTAAACAGAGAATGGGAATCGGCCTTATTTTCTCCTTAGCGTCAATCGTAGTCACCGCGATCGTGGAGAGTATTCGTCGGGCCATGGCAGTTAAAGAAGGATACTTGGACAATCCAAATGGCGTGGTGGCCATGTCAGCATTCTGGCTTGTGCCCCAGTACTGCTTAAGTGGATTGGCGGAGGGGTTCAATGCAGTGGGGCAAAACGAGTTTTGCTTCTCGGAGTTCCCCAGGAGCATGTCGAGCATTGCTTCAAATCTCATCGGAGTGGGGATGGGAGCTGGGAATTTGTTGGCGAGTTTCATAATGAACGCAGTAAACGATTTTACCGGGAGGGGAGGGAACGATAGCTGGGTTTCAAGTGATATTAACAAGGGTCATTTTGATTATTACTTCTGGTTTTTGGCATGTTTGAGTTTTGTTAATGTTATATACTTTGTGGTTTGTAGTAGGGCTTATGGTCCTGGTGTAGGGGAAAGGAGTAGGGCTTGGGTGGAAGGGGATGATGTGACGAGCGATGAATGAAGTTGGTTCTCCAACCTAGCTAGCCGCGATGCGTATATATATCAAATGCTTGTGTAGCCAGATGCGTATACAAACCATATGTTTGTAGTCAAGTATCTGTATATAATAGATGGCTACTGTATATCTCCAGAATATTTCACGGTCTTCTTGATAATTAATCTAAAAAGGATCGCAAAGGATGGAAGGAAGAATTAACCTTATCATTTTCGTATGTAAAAACTGCTAACAATGCGAAGTAATTTATGTTAATATCTGGAATCAACAAATTGTTGTACAAAGGGGTTATAGTATTAGGCTCCGTTTGTTTGAACGTAAAATATTTTTTCCTGTAAAACATTTTACTTATTTTTCAGTGTTTGGTTGAACAAATTATAGATAAACCGTTTTCCTTGTAAAATTTTTTCCACCAATTAGTGGAAAATGAGTTACCAAGAAAAATGCGGTAAGTTATTTTCCCGTCCTCCATCCAGTCACTCCCATTTCAAACCTCACAACCCCCTCCTATCACCTTATTCTCTCACTCAACACTTACGCCTCAATTGCCCCAATTAGATTACTCTCTCTCTCTCTCTCTCTCTCTCTCTCTCTCTCTCTCAACAATTACTACGCAAAGCCCTCGTATCATTTGGAAGTGGATTTATAATTTTGGGTAATTGTGAAATCAGGTTTAAAGATGGATGTACTAGGTTTCATCGAACTAAATTATAAGTTGACTTGGAGGTATTTGGTGGGAGCTGAACATTGAGAGTTATTAGTGAAGGATGGGTAGAAATTTAAACAAAAATGCTACAGTTATCAACCAAATACCGGAAAACAAAAATGAAACTTCTTTTTGGCAAAAATATTTTGCATACAAAAATATTTTACTTCAAAAAAATATTTTATGTTGAAACAAACGGAGCATAAGTTTCAACAGACAAATGGAAACAAATCATGGAAATATTTTTTTGTAGGGCCCACCTCGAATCCTATAATGATAATCCGAACCGTTCATTTTTTAAAAATTGTTTATGGGCTCTTGTAAAAATTCAGCTCTTTTGAATATAGGTAATGACTTTTTCAGAATTCGTAAGACAAAAATGAATGGTTCGCCCTACGAATTGAAAAAGGCTTATTGAAATTTGATTAAACTGATACTTTATAAGAACCTATAATTTTTTTTTTAAAAAAATGAACGATTTAAAATGAACCTTTACTTTATAAAATGAACGATGATTCTTGCAAAAATATTTGTGCATGATCTGTTTGTACTTGTCTTCGTGCATAGCAGATTTTTTTTTAATTTACTTGGGCATATGGACGAGGGAGAGAGAGAGAGGGGAAGGAAAAAAAAACATTTGTGGTTGGGAAATAGATTTGTTTAAACGTGGGAGGTTAAAATCATATTTTTTTTTTCACCGAACTAAGGAATTTTTCAGAGAGACAAAGTACGTGGATTTTAAACCGTTTAGCGCATCAGGCGGAGACCAGAAAGAGCCTTCTGGAGCAAACGGAGTACTCCGTAACCAAAAAATTCAACAAAAAGTTGAATCCGCTCTCCTCTCTGCCCTGCTCCCTCTCCCATCGTCTACCCCATCCCCCATTGTCACGCTGTAACAGATCAGACCTCTCTCCCATTCCTCACGCTTAACCCACCACCACTTCCACGACCGACGCCATCACCAACTGGGTTCCACCACCACGACGGACGACGACTGAAGACCGCCAACACCACCACGACGGACGAGGACTGAAGACCTTCACCACGACGAGGACTGAGGACCGCCACCACCTCTCTCCGGTAAGTATTCGAACCGTCCGGTATGTACTTGGGATTTTCGGATTTTTGAACTGTCTGATTTCGGAGCGAAATATCGACTGGGTTTTCAGATTTCGGATTTTCGAACCATGTAAACAATTTCGGATTCTGGAATACGATTGTTTTATTAGTTTTTATGATTGGAAACCCTAATTTTACATGTGAAAATTACTCGTATTGTGTGTTTTTGGATCATTGCAAACCATGTGTTTGATGTTTGTATACCCTAATTCGAGTGGGTTCTCTGGTTTTCAAAATGAAAACTCATCCATCAGGTTTTATGATCTGAAATGTGTACTCTACATCCGATTGAAAATGGATGTAGGCCTTGACAATATGAATCGAAACTCATGTTCTGGATTGTAGAATGTGAAATAGATGTAGGCTCGAAAATGGAAAATCATCCATCATATTTTACTATTCGAATTTTACACACAATGTTGGATTCTAAGATATGAATTTAATCTCAGTTTTCAGATTGTCCGATTGGATTGTTTGGAAGGTTTTTGGCACGATTTAGGTCACGTAATTCTCCTGTAGAACTTTCTACTATCGCTCCCAATTATTGGTCTATGCTCTTCCTCTCAAGCCTCTCACTCACGAAACTTACCAGTTTGTGATGTTTTCAATAGCCGCTTTCAGGCCTCTTGCACAAGCTCACGAACGTGCATTATGCTAGCTTCTTTCATATTGAGTTAGATGTTCTAATATTAGTTTTGTTAAAGATATAAATGGTAAAGTTGGTGATTAAGAATCTAATATGGAATCAGAGCTAGTCTGAATTTCAGAGGATTTTGGACTAGACTCTCTTGGTTATTACCCCGTTGTTTGTGCCATAAGTGCACCTTGTTTCGTTGTGATCCAAATGTTGTGGATCCGTTGTTTACCTCCATGTGCGGGTGAGTGTTAGAGCTTGTCCCACATTGGTTAATTAATATCTCCAAAACTAGTATATGAACCTGGGCGGCTCTCCACTCATGGCCAATTGGTTTTGAGTTGGATGCTTTAACAAGTTTGTTTTGTGGTTTGATGTTATTGTTATTTATCTATGCAGGTTTCAATTGCGGCCAACAATGCTTCAAAAGAGAAAACACAGGTTAGAGTGCAGAGTTGGTGATGTCCAAGTTAATTGCTTTATGTACTTTCTAGCTTAAATTTGAGAGTTATGTTATTGGTTCTTACAATTGGTATCTGAAGAGAATTGCATTTGTGGTAACAAATTGGTACTTTTGCATGTCAAGTTTGATGACTCTGTCCTGTGGTTGATTGACATTGGTAATTTATCAGTATAATCCTAATTTGACTTGATAGTTTTTCGGTTTCTTGTTTTTGGTATTTAAATTTTCTTTTTAGGCCCACATTAGAGAGCTAGAGGAACAAGTGAACCTTCTTAAAAACTTTTCACATCCAAACATCTTTTTGAGTATTGGATTTGCATTCTTGTTGAAGCACCAGTTTCCTTTAGTCAGACCGCCTCATTTTGTGTGTTTTGTTGTCTGATCTTACCTGTCTTATCTTTTGCCTACAACAGATACTTGGGAACAGCCAGAGAGGAAGAATCTCTGAATATTCTCTTGGAATTTGTTCCGGGTGGATCCACATCATTACTTCTCGGAAAGTTTGGTTCATTCCCTGAGTTTGTAAGTTGATTATCACTTGGAGTTATCTAAGTTTCTGTTTTCAGGATTGGAATATGCACCTGAATTAGCCCTTAACCGGGACGCAAATAGTTGCTTATTGAGCTTAATAATTCTTTGAGAGTTTTGACATTTTTCCTATTTCATGTTTTCGAAGTAGGTTACGAGAATAGTTGTGAAACTTCTCCTTGAATCCCTATGCTGAGCAGGTTATGAAGCTTTGCATCTATGCTGTATGAAACAGTTGTGGTTGGGGTTGGAATACCTTCACAAGAACGGGATAATGCACAGGGACATCAAGGTCTCTCTCTCTCTCTCTCTCTGTGTATGATGTGTGTACGTGTATGTGTGCGTGCGCCTCTATTTGTATATAGGTGTGCAGATACCTTTTTACATCTGTGCAAACATGTACATATGTAAATATGACTTCTAATAATGGACACTTCTTTCAGGGTGCCACCAATCTTGTAGATGACAAGGGGTGCATAAAACTTGCGGACTTTGGTGCATCAAAGAAAGTAGTTGAATTGGTATGAACACTGTTATATCGGTTTTCTAGTATGAACATTGTTATATCGGTTTTCTAGTAATTGTTTGTTTTGTTCCCTTTCCAAGGTTGTGTATCCTTCCCACCGAGCATGTCTGAACTATTGATGTTGCTACAGGCTACTATGACTGGCCCAAAGTCAATGAAGGGAACCCCATATTTATGGCTCCTGAAGTTATCCTTCAAACTGGGCATAGCTTGTGAGCACAATCATTTCCCTGGTTATAACTTCTGTCTTGAAGACGTGATAATCCTTTATTTCAACTTGCATATGGTACACATTTTATTAACATCTTCTTAATGGAATACAAGTAACATTTTTTCCACAAGTCCAGTTCTGCAAGTATATCCTATAAGCTATTATGCTAGAATTAATAGCTGGAATCTTTACAGCTTAGACCTGGGGGACCGAATAAACTTAATTAGCTAATAGTTTTTGGACTGTATTCCTGATTGTTGGTTTTGGTATCAAAGCTGAGTCTCACGCCTGGACATGTGTATTAGGAGGCACTAGACTTCTATTAGATAACTGTGGTTCCGAATCAACAAATAACTGTGGTTCCTATTAGATGTAAAGGCTACGGACCACGTAAAACAAAAAAAGCCTCTTAGTTGAAGAGAAACCACTTTCCGCTTTAGCGGAAAGTGAAGACCCTAAATCGACGAGGAAGTGTGGTTCCTAGTAGATATGTAGACTGCTGGCCACATACAGGATCCAAAAAATGCTTTGAGTTGGAGATGCACCACTTGTTGCTTGAGGGAAAAGAAACGATCCGAATCGACAAATAACTGTGGTTCCTAGTAGATGTACGGGCTACTGACCACGTAAAACGAAAAATGGGATCTTAGTTGAAGACAAACCACTGGTCACTTTACCGGAAAGTAAAGACCCTAAATCGACGATGAAGTGTGGTTCCTAGCAGATATGTAGATTGCTGGCCACATACAAAAAACAAAAAACGCTTTTTGTTGGAGATGCACCACTTGTTGCTTGAGGGAAAAGAAACGATCCGAATCGACAAATAACTGTGGTTCCTAGTAGATGTATGGGCTGCTGACCACGTTGGAGATGCACCACTTGTTGCTTGAGGGAAAAGAAACGATCCGAATCGACAAATAACTGTGGTTCCTAGTAGATGTATGGGCTACTGACCACGTTGGAGATGCACCACTTGTTGCTTGAGGGAAAAGAAACGATCCGAATCGACAAATAACTGTGGTTCCTAGTAGATGTACGGGCTACTGACCACGTAAAACGAAAAATGGGCTCTTAGTTGAATACAAACCACTGGTCGCTTTAGCGGAAAGTAAAGATCCTAAATCGACGATGAAGTGTGGTTCCTAGTAGATATGTAGATTGCTGGCCACATACAGAAAACAAAAAACGATTTATGTTGGAGATGCACCACTTGTTGCTTGAGGGAAAAGAAACGATCCGAATCGACAAATAATTGTGGTTCCTAGTAGATGTACGGGCTACTGACCACGTAAAACAAAAAAAGGCTCTTACTTGAAGAGAAACCACTGGCCGCTTTAGCAGAAAGTGATGTCCCTAAATCAACGATGAAGTGTGGTTCCTAGTAGATATGTAGATCGCTGGCCACATACAGAATACAAAAAATGCTTTGCGTTGGTGATGCACCACTTTTTGCTTGAGGGAAAAGAAACGATCCGAATCGACAAATAACTATGGTTCCTAGTAGATGTACGGGCTACTGACCACGTTGGTGATGCACCACTTCTTGCTTGAGGGAAAAGAAACGATCCGAATCGATAAATAACTGTGGTTCCTAGTAGATGTACGGGATACTGATCACGACAAACGAAAAATGGGCTCTTAGTTGAAGACAAACCACTGGCCACTTTAGCGGAAAGTAAAGATCCTAAATCGACGATGAAGTGTGGTTCCTAGTAGATATGAAGATTGCTGGCCACATACAGAAAACAAAAAAAACTTTATGTTGGAGATGCACCACTTGTTGCTTGACGGAAAAGAAACGATCCGAATCGACAAATAACTGTGGTTCCTAATAGATGTACGGGTTACTGACCACGTCAAACAAAAAAAAGACTCTTGGTTGAAGAGAAACCACTGGCTGCTTTAGGGGAAAGTGAAGACCCTAAATCGACGATGAAGTGTGGTTCCTAGTAGATATGTAGACTACTGGCCACATACAGCATACAAAAAATGCTTTGAGTTGGAGATGCACCACTTGTTTCTTGAGGGAAAAAAAACGATCCGAATCGACAACTAACTGTGGTTCGTCGTAGATGTACGGGCTACTGACCACGTTGGAAATGCACCAATAGTTGCTCGAGGGAAAAGAAATGATCCGAATCGACAAATAACTGTGGTTCCTAGTAGATGTACGGGCTACTGACCACATAAAACGAAAAATGTGCTCTTAGTTGAAGACAAACCACTAGTCGCTTTAGCGGAAAGTAAAGATCCTAAATCGACGATGAATTGTGGTTCCTAGTAGATATTTAGATTGCTGGCCACATACAGAAAACAAAAAACGCTTTATGTTGGAGATGCACCACTTGTTGCTTGAGGGAAAAGAAACGATCCGAATAGACAAATAATTGTGGTTCCTATTAGATGTACGGGCTACTGACCACGTAAAACAAAAAGAGGGCTCTTAGTTGAAGAGAAACCACTGGCCGCTTTAGCGGAAAGTGAAGACCCTAAATCGACGATGAAGTGTGGTTCCTAGTAGATATGTAGATTGCTGGCCACATACAGAATACAAAAAATGCTTTGCGTTGGAGATGCACCACTTGTTGCTTGAGAGAAAAGAAACGATGCGAATCGACAAATACCTGTGGTTCCTAGTAGATGTACGGACTACTTTCATTTGCTGCTTGGGGGAAAAGAAAAGATTCGAAACCACTGGCCGCTTTAGCGGAAAGTAAATACCCTAAATCGACGATGAAGTGTGGTTCCTAGTAGTTAGGTAGACTGCTGGCCACATACAGAAAACAAAAAATGGTCTAAGATGGAGACGCACCACTTGTTGCTTGAGGGAAAAGAAACGATCTCAATCGACAAATAACTGTGGTTCCTTGTAGATGTACGGGCTACTGACCACGTAAAACGAAAAATGGACTCTTAGTTGAAGACAAACCGCTGGTCACTTTCCCGGAAAGTAAAGACCCTAAATCGACAATGAAGTGTGGTTCCTAGCAGATATGTAGATTGCTGGCCACATACCGAAAACAAAAAACGCTTTTTGTTGGAGATGCACCACTTGTTGCTTGAGGGAAAAGAAATGATCCGAATCGACAAATAACTGTGGTTCCTAGTAGATGTACGGGCTACTGACCACGTTGGAGATGCACCACTTGTTGCTTGAGGGAGAAGAAACGATCCGAATCGACAAATAACTGTGGTTCCTAGTAGATGTACGGGATATTGACCACGTAAAACGAAAAATGGGCTCTTAGTTGAAGACAAACCGCTGGTCACTTTACCGGAAAGTAAAGACCCTAAATCGACAATGAAGTGTGGTTCCTAGCAGATATGTAGATTGCTGGCCACATACCGAAAACAAAAAACGCTTTTTGTTGGAGATGCACCACTTGTTGCTTGAGGGAAAAGAAACGATCCGAATCGACAAATAACTGTGGTTCCTAGTAGATGTACGGGCTACTGACCACGTTGGTGATGCACCACTTGTTGCTTGAGGGAAAAGAAACGATCCGAATCGACAAATAACTGTGGTTCCTAGTAGATGTACGGGATACTGATCACGACAAACGAAAAATGGGCTCTTAGTTGAAGACAAACCACTGGCCGCTTTAGCGGAAAGTAAAGATCCTAAATCGACGATGAAGTGTGGTTCCTAGTAGATATGAAGATTGTTGGCCACATACAGAAAACAAAAAAAGCTTTATGTTGGAGATGCACCACTTGTTGCTTGACGGAAAAGAAACGATCTGAATCAACAAATAACTGTAGTTCCTAGTAGATGTACGGGCTACTGACCACGTAAAATAAAAAAAAGGCTCTTAGTTGAAGAGAAACCACTCGCTGCTTTAGCGGAAAGTGAAGACCCTAAATCGACGATGAAGTGTGGTTCCTAGTAGATATGTATACTACTAGCCACATACAGATTACAAAAAATGCTTTGAGTTGGAGATGCACCACTTGTTTCTTGAGGGAAAAGAAACGATCCGAATCGACAAATAACTGTGGTTCCTAGTAGATGTACGGGCTACTGACCATGTTGGACATGCACCACTAGTTGCTTGAGGGAAAAGAAATGATCCGAATTGACAAATAACTGTTGTTCCTAGTAGATGTACGGGCTACTGACCACGTAAAACAAAAAGAGGGCTCTTAGTTGAAGAGAAACCACTGGCCGCTTTAGCAGAAAGTGAAAACCCTAAATCGACGATGAAGTGTGGTTCCTAGTAGATATGTAGATTGCTGGCCAATTACAGAATACAAAAAATGCTTTTCGTTGGAGATGCACCACTTGTTGCTTGAGAGAAAAGAAACGATGCGAATCGACAAAAACCTGTGGTTCCTAGTAGATGTACGGACTGCTGACCACGTTGGAGATGCACCATTGTTGCTCGAGGGAAAAGAAACGATGCGAAACCACTGGCCGCTTTAGCGGAAAGTAAAGACCATAAATCGACGATGAAGTGTGGTTCCTAGTAGTTAAGTAGACTGCTGGCCACATACAGAAAACAAAAAATGGTCTAAGTTGGAGACGCACCACTTGTTTCTTTAGGGAAATGAAACGACCCGAATCGACAAATAACTGTGCTCTTCCTCTCAAGCCTCTCTCTCACGAAGCTTACCAGTTTGTGATGTTTTCAATAGCCGCTTTCAGGCCTCTTGCACAAGCTCACGAACTTGCATTATGCTAGCTTCTTTCATATTGAGTTAGATGTTCTAATATTAGTTTTGTTAAAGATATAAATGGTAAAGTTGGTGATTAACAATATAATATGGTATCAGAGCTAGTCTGAATTTCCGAGGATTTTGGACTAGACTCTCTTGGTTATTACCCCGTTGTTTGTGCCATAAGTGCACCTTGTTTCGTTGTGATCCAAATGTTGTGGATCCGTTGTTTACCTCCATGTGCGGGTGAGTGTTAGAGCTTGTCCCACATTGGTTAATTAATATCTCCAAAACTAGTATATGAACCTGGGCGGCTCTCCACTCATGGCCAATTGGTTTTGAGTTGGATGCTTTAACAAGTTTGTTTTGTGGTTTGATGTTATTGTTATTTATCTATGCAGGTTCAATTGCGGCCAACAATGCTTCAAAAGAGAAAACACAGGTTAGAGTGCAGAGTTGGTGATGTCCAAGTTAATTGCTTTATGTACTTTCTAGCTTAAATTTGAGAGTTATGTTATTGGTTCTTACAATTGGTATCTGAAGAGAATTGCATTTGTGGTAACAAATTGGTACTTTTGCACGTCAAGTTTGATGACTCTGTCCTGTGGTTGATTGACATTGGTAAATTATCAGTATAATCCTAATTTGACTTGATAGTTTTTCGGTTTCTTGTTTTTGGTATTTAAATTTTCTTTTTAGGCCCACATTAGAGAGCTAGAGGAACAAGTGAACCTTCTTAAAAACTTTTCACATCCAAACATCTTTTTGAGTATTGGATTTGCATTCTTGTTGAAGCACCAGTTTCCTTTAGTCAGACCGCCTCATTTTGTGTGTTTTGTTGTCTGATCTTACCTGTCTTATCTTTTGCCTACAACAGATACTTGGGAACACCCAGAGAGGAAGAATCTCTGAATATTCTCTTGGAATTTGTTCCGGGTGGATCCACATCATTACTTCTCGGAAAGTTTGGTTCATTCCCTGAGTTTGTAAGTTGATTATCACTTGGAGTTATCTAAGTTTCTGTTTTCAGGATTGGAATATGCACCTGAATTAGCCCTTAACCGGGACGCAAATAGTTGCTTATTGAGCTTAATAATTCTTTGAGAGTTTTGACATTTTTCCTATTTCATGTTTTCGAAGTAGGTTACGAGAATAGTTGTGAAACTTCTCCTTGAATCCCTATGCTGAGCAGGTTATGAAGCTTTGCATCTATGCTGTATGAAACAGTTGTGGTTGGGGTTGGAATACCTTCACAAGAACGGGATAATGCACAGGGACATCAAGGTCTCTCTCTCTCTCTCTCTCTGTGTATGATGTGTGTACGTGTATGTGTGCGTGCGCCTCTATTTGTATATAGGTGTGCAAATACTTTTTTACATCTGTGCAAACATGTACATATGTAAATATGACTTCTAATAATGGACACTTCTTTCAGGGTGCCACCAATCTTGTAGATGACAAAGGGTGCATAAAACTTGCGGACTTTGGTGCATCAAAGAAAGTAGTTGAATTGGTATGAACACTGTTATATCGGTTTTCTAGTATGAACATTGTTATATCGATTTTCTAGTAATTGTTTGTTTTGTTCCCTTTCCAAGGTTGTGTATCCTTCCCACCGAGCATGTCTGAACTATTGATGTTGCTACAGGCTACTATGACTGGCACAAAGTCAATGAATGGAACCCCATATTTATGGCTCCTGAAGTTATCCTTCAAACTGGGCATAGCTTGTGAGTACAATCATTTCCCTGGTTATAACTTCTGTCTTGAAGACGTGATAATCCTTTATTTCAACTTGCATATGGTACACATTTTATTAACATCTTCTTAATGGAATGCAAGTAACATTTTTTCCACAAGTCCAGTTCTGCAAGTATATCCTATAAGCTATTATGCTAGAATTAATAGCTGGAATCTTTACAGCTTAGACCTGGGGGACCGAATAAACTTAATTAGCTAATAGTTTTTGGACTGTATTCCTGATTGTTGGTTTTGGTATCAAAGCTGAGTCTCACGCCTGGACATGTGTACTAGGAGGCACTAGACTTCCATTAGATAACTGTGGTTCCGAATCAACAAATAACTGTGGTTCCTATTAGATGTACGGGCTACTGACCACGTAAAACAAAAAAAAGCCTCTTAGTTGAAGAGAAACCTGTTTCCGCTTTAGCGGAAAATGAAGACCTTAAATCGACGATGAAGTGTGGCTCCTAGTAGATATGTAGATTGCTGGCCACATACAGGATCCAAAAAATGCTTTGAGTTGGAGATGCACCACTTGTTGCTTGAGGGAAAAGAAACGATCCGAATTGACAAATAACTGTGGTTCCTAGTAGATGTAAGGGCTACTGACCACGTAAAACGAAAAATGGGCTCTTAGTTGAAGACAAACCACTGGTCGCTTTACCGGAAAGTAAACATCCTAAATCGACGATGAAGTGTGGTTCCTAGCAGATATGTAGATTGCTGGCCACATACAGAAAACGAAAAACGGTTTTTGTTGGAGATGCACTACTTGTTGCTTGAGGGAAAAGAAATGATCCGAATCGACAAATAACTGTGGTTCCTAGTAGATGTACGGGCTACTGACCACGTTGGAGATGCACCACTTGTTGCTTGAGGGAAAAGAAACGATCCAAATCGACAAATAACTGTGGTTCCTAGTAGATGTACGGGCTACTGACCACGTAAAACGAAAAATGGGCTCTTAGTTGAAGACAAACCACTGGTCCCTTTACCAGAAAGTAAAGATCCTAAATCGACGATGAAGTGTGGTTCCTAGCAGATATGTAGATTGCTGGCCACATACAGAAAACAAAAAACGCTTTTTGTTGGAGATGCACCACTTGTTGCTAGAGGGAAAAGAAACGATCCGAATCGACAAATAACTGTGGTTTCTAGTAGATGTACGGGCTACTGACCACGTTGGAGATGCACCACTTGTTGCTTGAGGGAAAAGAAACGATCCTAATCGACAAATAATTGTGGTTCCTAGTAGATGTACAGGCTACTGACCACGTAAAATAAAAAAAAAAGCTCTTAGTTGAAGAGAAACCACTGGCCGCTTTAGCAGAAAGTGAAGTCCCTAAATCAACGATGAAGTGTGGTTCCGAGTAGATATGTAGATTGCTGGCCACATACAGAATACAAAAAATGCTTTGAGTTGGTGATGCACCACTTGTTGCTTGAGGGAAAAGGAACGATCCGAATCGACAAATAACTGTGGTTCCTAGTTGATGTACGGGCTACTGACCACGTTGGTGATGCACCACTTCTTGCTTGAGGGAAAAGAAACGATCCGAATCGACAAATAACTGTGGTTCCTAGTAGATGTACGGGATACTGATCACGACAAACGGAAAATGGGCTCTTAGTTGATGACAAACCACTGGCCGCTTTAGCGGAAAGTAAAGATCCTAAATCGACGATGAAGTGTGGTTCCTAGTAGATATGTAGATTGCTGGCCACGTACAGAAAACAAAAAAAGCTTTATGTTGGAGATGCACCACTTGTTGCTTGACGGAAAAGAAATGATCCGAATCGACAAATAACTGTGGTTCCTAGTAGATGTACGGGTTACTGACCACGTCAAATAAAAAAAAGGCTCTTAGTTGAAGACAAACCACTTGTCGCTTTAGCGGAAAGTAAAGATCCTAAATCGACGACGAAGTGTGGTTCCTAGTAGATTTGTAGATTGCTGGCCACATACAGAAAACAAAAAACGCTTTATGTTGGAGATGCACCACTTGTTGCTTGAGGGAAAAGAAAAGATCCGAATCGACAAATAACTTTGGTTCCTAGTAGATGTTTGGGCTACTGACCACGTTGGAGATGCACCATTTGTTGCTTGGGGGAAAAGAAACAATCCGAATCGACAAATAATTGTGGTTCCTAGTAGATGTACGGGCTACTGACCTTGCAAAACGAAAAATGGGCTTTTAGTTGAAGACAAACCACTGGTCGCTTTAGCAGAAAGTAAAGATCCTAAATCGACGATGAAGTGTGGTTCCTAGTAGATATGTACATTGCTGGCCATATAAAGAAAACAAAAAACGATTTATGTTGCAGATGCACCACTTGTTGCTTGAAGGAAAAGAAACGATCCGAATCGACAAATAATTGTGGTTCCTAGTAGATGTACGGGCTACTGACCACGTAAAACAAAAAAAAGGCTCTTAGTTGGTGACAAACCACTGGTCGCTTTAGCGGAAAGTAAAAATCCTAAATCGGCGATGAAGTGTGGTTCCTTGTAGATTTATAGATTGCTGGCCACATACAGAAAACAAAAAATGCTTTATGTTGGAGATGCACCACTTGTTGCTTGAGGGAAAAGAAACGATCCGAATCGACAAATAACTGTTGTTCCTAGTAGATGTACAGGCTACTGACTACGTAAAACGAAAAATGGGCTTTTAGTTGAAGACAAACCTCTGGTCACTTTACCGGAAAGTAAAGACCCTAAATCGACGATGAAGTGTGGTTCCTAGCAGATTTGTAGATTGCTGGCCACATACAGGAAAAAAAAAATGCTTGTTGTTGGAGATGCACCACTTGTTGTTTGAGGGAAAAGAAACGATCCGAATCGACAAATAACTGTGGTTCCTAGTAGATGTACGGGCTACTGACCACGTTGGAGATGCACCATTTGTTGCTTGAGGGAAAAGAAACGATCCGATTCGACAAATAATTGTGGTTCCTAGTAGATGTACGGGATACTGACCACGCAAAACGAAAAATGGGCTTTTAGTTGAAGACAAACCACTGGTCGCTTTAGCGGAAAGTAAAGATCTTAAATCGACGATGAAGTGTGGTTCCTAGTAGATATGTACATTGCTGGCCACATACAGAAAACAAAAAACGATTTATGTTGGAGATGCACCACTTGTTGCTTGAGGGAAAAGAAACGATCTGAATCGACAAATAATTGTGGTTCCTAGTAGATGTACGGGCTACTGACCACGTAAAATAAAAAAAAGGCTCTTAGTTGAAGACAAACCACTGGTCGCTTTAGCGGAAAATAAAGATCCTAAATCGACGATGAAGTGTGGTTCCTAGTAGATTTGTAGATTGCTGGCCACATACAGAAAACAAAAAACGTTTTATGTTGGAGATGCACCACTTGTTGCTTCAGGGAAAAGAAACGATCCGAATCGACAAATAACTGTCGTTCCTAGTAGATGTACGTGCTATTGACCGCGTAAAACGAAAAATAGGCTCTTAGTTGAAGACAAACCACTGGTCACTTTACCGGAAAGTAAAGACCCTAAATCGACGATGAAGTGTGGTTACTAGCAGATATGTAGATTGCTGGCCACATACAGAAAAAATAAACGCTTTTTGTTGGAGATGCACCACTTGTTGCTTGAGGGAAAAGAAACGATCCGAATCGACAAATAACTTTGGTTCCTAGTAGATGTTTGGACTACTAACCACGTTGGAGATGCACCATTTGTTGCTTGAGGGAAAAGAAACGATCCGAATCGACAAATAATTGTGGTTCCTAGTAGATGTACGGGCTATTGACCACGCAAAACGAAAATTGGGCTCTTAGTTGAAGACAAACCACTGGTCGCTTTAGCGGAGAGTGAAGATCCTAAATCGACGATGAAGTGTGGTTCCTAGTAGATATGTACATTGCTGGCCACATACAGAAAACAAAAAACGATTTATGTTGGAGATGCACCACTTGTTGCTTGAGGGAAAAGAAAAGGATCCGAATCGACAAATAACTTTGGTTCTTAGTAGATGTACGTGCTACTTACCACGTAAAACGAAAACTGGGCTCTTAGTTGAAGACAAACCACTGGCCGCTTTAGCGGAAAGGAAAGACCCTAAATTGACGATGAAGTGTGGTTCCTAGTAGATTTGTAGATTGCTGGCCACATACAGAAAACAAAAAACGCTTTATGTTGGAGATGCACCACTTGTTGCTTCAGGGAAAAGAAACGATCCGAATCGACAAATAACTGTCGTTCCTAGTAGATGTACGTGCTACTGACCACGTAAAACGAAAACAGGGCTCTTAGTTGAAGACAAACCACTGGTCGCTTTAGCGGAAATTAAAGATCCTAAATAGATGATGAAGTGTGGTTCCTAGTAGATTTGTAGATTGCTGGCCACATACAGAAAACAAAAAACGCTTTATGTTGGAGGTGCACCACTTGTTGCTTGAGGGAAAAGAAAAGGATCCGAATCGACAAATAAGTTTGGTTCTTAGTAGATGTACGTGCTACTTACCACGTAAAACGAAAACTGGGCTCTTAGTTGAAGACAAACCACTGGCCGCTTTAGCGGAAAGGGAAGACCCTAAATTGACGATGAAGTGTGGTTCCTAGTAGATATGTAGATTGCTTGCCACATACAGAATACAAAAAATGTTTTGAGTTGGTGATGCAACAGTTGTTGCTTGAGGGAAAAGAAACGATCCGAATCGCCAAATAAATGTGGTTCCTAGTAGATGTACGGGCTACTAACAACGTAAAACAAAAAAAGGGCTCTTAGTTGAAGACAAACCACTGTTCGCTTGGGCGGAATGTGAAGACCCTAAATCGTCGATAAAGTGTGGTCCCGAGTAGATAGGTAGACTGCTGGACACATACAGAAAAACAAAAAATGGTCTAAGTTGGAGATGCACCAAATGTTGCTTGAGGGAAAAGAAACGATCCTAATCGACAAATAACTGTGGTTCCTAGTAGATGTACGTTCTACTGACCACGTAAAACGAAAAATGGGCGCTTAGTTGAAGACAAACCACTGGCCGCTTTAGCGGGAAGTAAAGACCCTAAATCGACGATGAAGTGTGGTTCTTAGTATATATGTAGATTGCTGGTCACATACAGAATAGAAAAAATGCTTTGAGTTGGAGATGCACCACTTGTTGCTTGAGGGAAAATATACGATCCGAATTGACAAATAACTGTGGTTCCTAGTAGATGTATGGGTTACTGACCACGTCGGTGATGTACGAATTGTTGCTTGAGGGAAAAGAAACGATCCGAATCGACAAATAACCCTGGTTCCTAGTAGATGTACGGGCTACTGAGCACGTAAAACGAAAAATGGGCTCTTAGTTGAAGACAAACCACTGGCCGCTGTAGCGGAAAGCAAAGATCCTAAATCGACGATGAAGTGTGGTTCCTAGTAGATATGTAGATTGCTGGCAACATACAGAAAATGAAAAACACTTTATGTTGGAGATGCACCACTTGTTGCTTGCTGGCCACATAAAGAATAGAAAAAATGCTTCGAGTTAGAGATGCACCACTTGTTGCTTGAGGGAAAAGATACGATCCGAATCGACAAATAACTGTGGTTCCTAGTAGCTGTACGTTCTACTGACCACGTAAAACGAAAAATTGGCTACTAGTTGAAGACAAACCACTGGCCGCTTTAGCGGAAAGTGAAGACCTTAAATCGATGATGAAGTGTGGTTGCTACTAGGTATGTAGATTGCTGGCCACATAGAGAATACAAAAAATACTTTGAGTTGGAGATGCACCATATGTTTGCTTGAGGGAAAAGAAACGATCCGAATCGCCGAATAACTGTGGTTCCTAGTAGATGTACGGGCTACTAACCTCGTAAAACAAAAAAAAGGGCTCTTAGTTGAAGACAAACCACTGGCGGCTTGGGCGGAATGTGAAGACCCTAAATCGACGATAAAGTGTGGTTTCTAGTAGATAGGTAGACTGCTGGCCAAATACAGGAAAACAAAAAATGGTCTAAGTTGGAGATGCACCAAATGTTACTTGAGGGAAAAGAAACGATCCAAATCGACAAATAACTGTGGTTCCTAGTTGATGTACGGTATACTGACCACGTATAACGAAAAATGGGCTCTTAGTTGAAGACAAACCACTGGTCGCTTTAGCGGAAAGTAAAGATTCTAAATCGACGATGAAGTGTGGTTCCTTGTAGATATGTAGATTGCTGGCAACATACAGAAAACAAAAAACGCTTTATGTTGTAGATGCACCAATTGTTGCTTGAGGGAAAAGAAACGATCCGACTCGACAAATAATTGTGGTTCCGAGCAGATGGACGGGGTACTAACCATGTAAAACAAAAAAAGGGCTCTTAGTTGAAGAGAAACCACTGGCAGCTTTAGCGAAAAGTGAAGACCCTAAATTGACGTTGAAGTGTGGTTCCTAGAAGATATGTAGATTTCTGGCCACATACAGAATCCAAAAAATGCTTTGAGTTAGAGATGCACCACTTGTTGCTTGAGGGAAAAGAACCGATCCGAATCGACAAATAACTGTGGTTCCTAGTAGATGTACGGGCTACTAACCACGTAATGCAAAAAAAGGGCTCTTAGTTGAACACAAACCACTGGCCGGTTGGGCGGAATGTTAAGACCCTTAATCGACGATAAAGTGTGGTTCCTAGTAGATAGGTTGACTGCTGGCCACAAACATGAAAACAAAAAATGGTCTACGTTGGAGATACACCAAATGTTACTTGAGGGAAAAAAACCGGTCCGAATCGACAAATAACTGTGGTTCCCGGTAGATGTACTGGCTACTGATCACGTAAAACGAAAAATGGGCTCTGAGTTGAAGACAAACCACTAGCCACTTTAGCGGAAAGTAAAGACACTTAATCGACGATGAAGAGTGGTTCCTCGAATATAAAAAATGCTTTGAGTTGGAGGTGCACCACTTGTTGCTTGAGGGAAAAGAAACGATCCGAATCGACAAATAACTTTGGTTCGTCGTACATGTATGTGCTACTGACCACGAAAAACGAAAAATGGGCTCTTAGTTGAAGACAGACCACTGGCCGCTTTAGCGGAAAGGAAAGACCCTAAATTGACGGTGAAGTGTGGTTCCTAGTAGATATGTAGATTACTGGCCACAAACAGAATACAAAAAAAGCTTTGAGTTGGTGATGCACCATTTGTTGCTTGAGGGAAAAGAAACGATCCGAATCGACAAATAACTGTGGTTCCTAGTAGATGAACGTTCTACTGACCACGTAAAACGAAAAATAGGCTCTTAGTTGAAGACAAACCACTGGCCGCTTTAGCGGAAAGTAAAGATCCTAAATCGACGATGAAGTGTGGTTCCTAGTAGATATGTAGATTGTTGGCCACATACAGAAAACAAAAAACGCTTTATGTTGGAGATGCACCACTTGTAGCTTCAGGGAAAAGAAATGATCCGAATCGACAAATAACTGTGGTTTCTAGTAGATGTACGGGCTATTGACCACGTAAAACGAAAAATGGGCTCTTAGTTGAAGACAAACCACTGGCCGCTTTACCGGGAAGTAAAGACCCTAAATCGACGATGAAGTCTGGTTCCTAGTAGATATATAGATTGCTGGCCACATACAGAATAGAAAAAATGCTTTGAGTTGGAGATGCACCACTTGTTGCTTGAGGGAAAAGATACGATCCAAATTGACAAATAACTGTGGTTCCTAGTAGATGTATGGGTTACTGACCACATTGGTGATTCACCACTTGTTGCTTGAGGGAAAAGAAACGATCCGAAACGACAAATATCTGTGGTTCCTAGTAGATGTACGGGCTACTGAGCACGTAAAATGAAAAATGGGCTCTTAGTTGAAGACAAACCACTGGCCGCTATAGCGGAAAGTATAGATCCTAAATCGACGATGATGTGTGGTTCGTAGTAGTTATGTAGATTGCTGGCCACATACAAAAAACAAAAAACACTTTATGTTGGAGATGCACCACTTGTTGCTTGCTGGCCACATAAAGAATAGAAAAAATGCTGCGAGTTGGAGATGCACCACTTGTTGCTTTTGGGAAAAGATACGATCCGAATCGACAAATAACTGTGTTTCCTAGTAGCTGTACATTCTATTGACCACGTAAAATGAAAAATGGGTCTTAGTTGAAGACAAACAGCTGGCCGCTTTAGCGGAAAGTGAAGACCCTAAATCGACGATGAAGTGTGGTTCCTACTAGATACGTAGATTGCTGGCCACATAGAGAATACAAAAAATGCTTTGAGTTGGAGATGCACCAGTTGTTGCTTGAGGGAAAAGAAACGACCCGAATCGCCAAATAACTGTGGTTCCTAGTAGATGTATGGGCTACTAACCACGTAAAACAAAAACAGGGCTCTTAGTTGAAGACAAACCACTAGCTGCTTGGGCGGAAGGTGAAGACCCTAAATTGACGATAAAGTGTGGTTCCTAGTAGATAGGTAGACTGCTGGCCACATACAGGAAACAAAAAATGGTCTAAGTTGGAGATGCACCAAATGTTACTTGAGGGAAAAGAAACGATCCAAATCGACAAATAACTGTGGTTCCTAGTAGATGTACGGGATACTGACCACGTAAAACGAAAAATGGGCTCTTAGTTGAAGACAAACCACTGGTCGCTTTAGCGGAAAGTAAAGATCCTAAATCGACGATGAAGTGTGGTTCCTAGTAGATATGTAGATTGCTGGCAACATACAGAAAACAAAAAACGCTTTATGTTGTAGATGCACCTCTTGTTGCTTGAGGGAAAAGAAACGATCCGAATCGACAAATAATTGTGGTTCCTAGTAGATGTACGGGGTACTAACCACGTAAAACCAAAAAAGGGCTCTTAGTTGAAGAGAAACCACTGGCCGCTTTAGCGGGAAGTGAAGACCCTAAATCGACGATGAAGTGTGGTTCCTAGAAGATTTGTAGATTTCTAGCCACATACAGAATCCAAAAAGTGCTTTGAGTTGGAGATGCACCACTTGTTGCTTGAGGGAAAAGAACCGATCCGAATCGACAAATAACTGTGGTTCCTAGTAGATGTACGGTCTACTGACCACGTAAAACAAAAAATGGGCTTTTAGTTGAAGACAAACCACTGGCCGCTTTAGCGGAAAGTAAAGATCCTAAATCGACAATGAAGTGTGGTTCCTATAGATATGTAGATTGTTGGCCACATACAGAAAACAAAAAACGCTTAATGTGTGAGATGCACCACTTGTTGCTTGAGGGAAAAGAATTGATCCAAATCAACAAATAACTGTGGTTCCTAGTAGATGTACGGGCTACTGACCACGTAAAACAAAAAAAAGGCTCTTAGTTGAAGAGAAACCACTGGCCGCTTTAGCGGAAAGTGAAGACCCTAAATCGACGATGAAGTGTGGTTCCTGGTAGATATGTAGATTGCTGGCCACATACCGAAAATGCTCTTTGTTGCAGCTAAACCTCTTGTTATATGAGCGGATACGGTAACTTAGATTGCTTGCCCTACCCAACTACATGTAACTTAGGTTTTCATATTTTTGCAATGGTGGTGTATTGTCCACTTTATTACAACTGCTTCAGAATTCCCGTTGGCAATAAGCTAAATGACTAGACTATAATCATTCTAGGTGGCACAAAGTAGTTGCACAAAGCAAGACGGTCTACGGATGATGCAAGCTGTGTTAAGCGCCTCAGATTATGTGGTGCCTTACTTGTTGGAAAGACAAAAATGCATGAGCTTGGGGTTGAACGAGCGGAATAAATCCTCACTACGGGTAATCTAATGGTTACTCTTTTCCAACTCTATACTGCCTGATCTTGAGGGATACTGTGTAAAGTGTAAATATATTTGTGTGGTTTGAATTATATGTATGGTTCCTAGTAGATATGTGTGGTTCCTCGGGATAGATGTGCGTGTGCAGACCGTGCATGACCTCTTTGTTTAGTCAATTTAATATTGACATACATTTTGAGTGCTTTTCATGTTGACTGATCCAGCAGCATCTGATTTTTCCAGATAAATAGTTCCTAAAGAATAAGTACATAATGTTCTCAAAGTTTTGATCAGTCAGTAATTTCTATTAGAGATGATTAACAAAGTAGTAGGTATATTCCCTTCGGTGGGAGCTGCATGTTCAAGTTATACAACTATGTACGTGTGTATGCCTGTATTGCTATGTATTCATTTATACATCAGAGCTTTCTATCTGTTGCTGTTAAATAGGGAACTTTGCTACTTCCCCAAATTTACAGAAACCCAACACTTTTTATTTTAAAGAATCGGTAACAATGGCTTACTTATCACTACAGTCTGCATTAGATAAATGCCAAAGCATGGTTTTACCTCTTGCCGTTTTATAAATTCAGAACAAAAGAGCGTAATTAAATAGGTGGGTATTCTTAACGGCACAGCCCATACGTTTAGTTATAACAAGAGTGGAGCTGCTGATATGTAGGATTTCTACGAGTAAAATAGGTATAGATGTTACTTTTCTATTGTCCAGGGTATCAGGAATTAACTCTTTCATGATTTGATATTTTCGGTTTCATAAGTTTACACAATCAAGTTCTGTATTATGGGTTTGCTAGGTCTTTGAGGGACTTATATTTCTGAATATAAAACCCTTGTTTTTGTTGTTTTCGTGAACTGCATTACTGCAGTGTTGCTACTTTTGCTGATTACATTCTGTGCTACTTCAAAATGATGAACAGTGTCGTCATTCCTTATATTTAGCTTGTTGGTATCTGACAGAAAAACTTACATTTAGGATGTTGGTTTTCAAAAAATTACGAACCAAAGGAAATTCTAAGTTTCATAGTTTCTTGTGAAATACCATGTAGATCGTTGTTGAGTCAAAGCCAATATATACTTTGATGTAATAGTTGTTTCTCAATTTTATTCTTCGAAAATAGTCCCCAATGATCATGATGAATCCTTGCCGTTCAAGGCAAGTTGAATCTAAAAATGTGAGAAGTTTTACAGATTGGGTTTGAGTGTACCAATAAATACTCTTGGTTAAGAAACTTATAACTTAACCCCTGTAATGAAGCATGTTGTGCCGAGTCTAGGTCTCAACATATGTCTAAGATGTGGGAACCCTACGACCTTATACTCGATTGATGCCTGTTTGAAAATAGTAATGTTGTTTTGATGGGCTCTGATTTGATTGCCTTTAGTTCTGATTTGCAATTAGTTATTTCACGGTCTTGCCAACTGAGAATTTTTGGAATTTGCGAGGTCTCAATGATCCAATTAAGCAAAAGGCTGCAAAATTTTTTTTGAACAAAAACCAATTATCTTTGATTGGTCTGATTGAACATAAAATCAAACAACCCAATATCAGGGGAGTAATGAGCTTCATATGTTCTCATTGGTCATCTGTTAACAATAGTATGCATGCTCCTCTGGGTAGAATTCTACTAACTTGGGACGCGAATGTTCTATCCATCATAGTGCTTCATGAGTCCAATCAACTCATTCACTGCGATGTCCATGCTATTCAAGAGGGTCATGACTTTTTGGCCACTTTTGTCTATGGTTCTAATGATCACAATGAGAGAAAAGATCTCTGGCAGGATCTCCTTTCTCTCTCTAGCAAAAGGCCCTGGGTGGTCCTTGGCGACTTTAATATTGTTAGAACACCCAGGGAAAAAGTAGGGGGGCTGAACCATTGGGTTCATCATATGGATGAATTCAATAATTGCCTATACTCTTGTGAATTAGATGATCTTAGATTTTCTGGGAACCTCTACACTTGGTCTAATAGACAAGAGGCCCCTAACTACATTTCCTCCAAATTGGATAGGGTACTGGTTAATGAAGAGTGGCTTAAAACTCACACTTGCTCTAACGCCCTCTTTCTCACACCAGGTATTTTTGATCACTCTCCTGCCATTGTCCATACTGCTCCTCCTCCAAAACCATCCCATAAACCATTCAAGTTCTTTGACTTTCTAGCTGACCATCCTAAGTTTCTTCCAATTGTCCAAGGTGTCTGGAGGAGGATCATTATTGGAAATCCCATGTTTTGTGTCTATGAGAAACTCAAGTTACTCCAAACTGAGTTCAGGAAACTCAATAGGCAGGAATTCAATGCTATATCTGATAGAGTGGTACAATCCCTATGTACCTTGGAATCTCTTCAGACTAAACTTGGTCTTGACCCTTCGGACACTGTTACACAGAAGGAGGAACAATATGCCTACAAGCAATTTCTCAATCTATCAAGAGCTGAGGAAAGTCTTGCTAGGCAAAAATCTAGGATGAACTGGATGAAATTAGGTGACCAATGCACATCATATTTTTTCAAGTCTGTCAATAACACAAGGAACAAGAATAAGCTTACTAGTCTTGTTCTTAGTGATTCGTCCATTACACATGATGTGATAGTTATCAAAGAAGCTTTTGTTAGCTTCTACTCTGGACTCTTTGGGAGTCCACATAACTCCCAATACCATGGTTCTGAAAGAGTCAATCATCTTATAAGCAGGAAACTTAATAACACGCAGCGTCTTGCCATGGTCCAAGATATCACAGACGCTGAAATTAAAGATACCCTGTGGGAGCTTAATCCCCACAAAGCTCCTGGCCTTGATGGGTTTAATTATGAATTTTTCAAGAAAGCTTGGCCAGTGGTTGGACACGAAGTTATATCAGCTGTTAAGAACTTCTTTAGGTCTGGCCAACTTCTTGGCAAAGCTAATGCCACTGTTGTTGCGTTGGTTCCTAAAATCCCCAATCCTTCCAAAGTTGGGGATTTTAGACCTATCTCTTGTTGCAACACCATCTATAAATGCATTGCTAAGATATTGGCCAGAAGGATCCAAAGTGTTCTTCCTTATCTCATTGATCCAACACAATCTGGATTTGTAAAGGGAAGAAGGATTGCTGATAACATTTTTCTCACTCAAGAGTTAATGAGAGGATATCACAAATCTTCTCCCTCCCCTAGGTGTGCTTTGAAAGTTGATATTATGAAGGCCTATGATAATGTTAGATGGGAGCTTTTGTGGGATACTCTCAAGTCTATGAATTTTCACCCCAAAATGATAAAATGGTTACAAGCTTGTGTAACTACTGCAAATTATACCCTAAGCATTAATGGTGAGTCAACAGGTTATATTGAAGGCAAGAGGGGGCTTAGGCAGGGGGATCCTCTCTCCTCCTACCTTTTTGTCATAGTAATGGAAGTTTTGACCTGTATCCTTAAGGAGAAAGCCACTCTTCCTGATTTTCATTTCCATTGGAGATGCAGTAAAAATAAAATCATTAACCTTTGCTTTGCTGACGATCTTATGATTTTCTGCAAAGGGGATATGAGCTCTATTAAGCACATTCATGACTCCCTCATTGAATTTGAAGCCTTATCAGGTCTGTTGCCCAGCCCTGGGAAAAGTAGTGCCTTCTTTTCTGGGGTTGATCTTCCCACTAGAGAAAACGTTCTCTCCCTTCTTAAATTCAAGAAAGGTTTCCTTCTTGTGAAATACCTGGGTGTCCCTTTAATTTCCACCAAGCTGAAACATGAGGATTGCAAGAATATGATTGCAAGGATTACTGCTAGAACAAAAACATGGACTAATAGGGACTTGACTTATGCTGGGAGATTGCAATTGATTAAAAATGTTCTATTTTTCCATGCAAACTTATTGGTCATCCCTTTTTATTCTCCCTAAGAAAGTTACTAAGGAAGTTGAATCTATACTTAGATCCTTTCTTTGGTCTGCCCCAGATCTTAAAAAGTCTGGTGCTAAGGTTTCATGGCAGCACTTATGTTCTCCCAAGCAGGAGGGGGGTCTTGGCTTAAAAGCAATTCAAGTTTGGAACAAGGCTGCAATTTCAGAACACATTTGGTTTCTCATTTCTGGTGGTGAGCAATCAATGTGGTGTCAGTGGGTCAAGTCATACTTGCTTAGAGATAAAAGCTTTTGGGAAGCTAAGGTCCCCAGCAATCCTTCGTGGATTTGGAGGACAATGCTTAAACTGAGGTCTCTTGTCCAGCCACACATCAAGGTGTCAATTGGCAATGGTAAAAAAACCCATTTGTGGTATGACAACTGGCTGAGTTTGGGCCCCCTTGCTCAGAGCTATGGTCCTAGGGTTATCTATGACTCTGGATTATCTAGAGAAGCTAATGTATCTGACATCATTAGAGACAATTCTTGGGCTTTCCCTGTTACTCAAACTTTCGATCTCAATGAGATTAGATGCAGTTTGCTCTCTTTGCCCAATCCCAAACAGGATCTGGAGGACCATACTGCTTGGACCCTCAATGCCAATGGGGAATTTTCCATAACTTCAATGTGGAATCATCTTAGAACACCCTTCCCTAAGGTAAGATGGATTAAAAGCATCTGGTTCCCTGGCCACATCCCCAAATGCAGCTTCATTGCTTGGATTGCCATTCAGCAAAGACTCTACACTGAGGACAGACTAGTGTTATTTGGCACTAAAGTTGTGTCATGTTGCTCCTTCTGCCCTGGAGCTGAGAGTCATGACCATCTTTTCTTTAATTGCTCTTTTACATCACAAGTGTGGTGTAAAGTACTCTCTCTATTAAACATTAATTGGCCCCCTAGGTCCTGGGAAAATTGGGTCACTCAGATAACAACAATCAAAGGTAAATCTCTTAAGTCTCTTATTCTCAAATTGTCTTTTACCACCACAATCTATCAAGTTTGGATAGAGAACAAATTTCACAAATTCCAAAACAAAGCATGTCCAATTCCCATTATAGTTAGCAAAGTTTACTCAATGGGTAGATATAGACTGATGTCCCTGAATAGTCTTCCTCATGGGTCTCAGTCTTCATCACTGCTTCCTAAATGGGGCATATTATGAATTTAGTACATCAAGTGCATAGAGAGTATGACATTTGATATTGATATATTGCATGCATGGCTTTGTTGCATGGAACAAGATCTCTTTATGTGTTATTGTTACTGTTATTGTTTTTTGTGGCAATTTGCAGGCCCAGGTTCAGGGTGTTTCAAGGTCCAAAATGGTCTAAATCCAGGGTTATACTATACTTTTGGTCCAGCTCCAGGTATTGGTATTGTTGAGCCTCCATGGAAGGAGGCATTCCTTGGAATATGTTACTTTGTTATACTGTCTCCTTGGAAGGAGGCATTCCTTGGAATTGTTATTCTGTTATTCTATTACTCTATCTCCTTGGAAGGAGGCATTCCTTGGAATTGTTATTCTGTTATTTTATTACCCTGTCTCCTTGGAAGGAGGCATTCCTTGGATGGTTATATTTGTTTATGAGCTGTGTGTATCTACTATAATGTGTGTTATCCCTGTGAGATGTGTGATTGGTCCTCAGAGTTCTTTCATGAGTGGAGGTAATATGAAGTGGGGGAGTCTTGTGAGGTTGAGTTGAGGGAGATTGGATCCATAGAGAGAGTATGAAGCGGTGAGGTTCCTAGGGAGTTGGAGGTGAGTCACAAATAACTAGGAATACAAGCCTTCAATTTGTTGATTCTCAGTCCTCAGAACCAGTGGCAGGAGAGGTCCTGGCACTACCTGTGTCGGGGAACGTATCGAGTGACGTAGTACCCTGTCTCCAAGATACCACTGCCAGCCATACGCACACTCCAGAAGCACCCTCCCTCGTGTCATCTCTCTGCTCGGCACAAGGTACTCAACGTGAATCCCATCCCACACCTGCCAGTGTACCTGCATAGGAAACAAGAAATTCATGAGATAAAGGGCAATAAGTGAACAACAACATTAATATGAAATTTCAAGCTTACATATACCTCTACAGAAGTAAGGCGGTCGAGCTCTCCGCGGAAGAAGTCCAGCTGATTGCGCACGGCGCTCTTCCCTCTGTATCCATGACCTTAGCGGAGAGCTCAAGGAATCACGCGTGGGTCCCGGTAGGAGGACTCTGGAGACGACAGCCTCAGCACTTCGTAAGCCCATATCTGCAAAACATTTTTTTGGAATGGTCAGTGAAAGTACAATATGCAAGCAAACAGAAGTTCAGCAAAGTATGATTATGAGATATGAAGTCGAGTGATTTACCTCCCAAACTGACCACAGTCCTCCTATGCTCGTCGCCACGCCTCGGGATACGAATCCCATGAAAGCATAACACAAGGCTAGAGCCCAACCTCCCCAGTCATACCTGGCAGCCCGCTCGAAGTCTCTCAGTGCCACTAAGTAACCCAGGTGCACGTGGTGGCGTCGATTCGCGAACAGAGTCGCGCCGAACATGTAAAGCAGGTAACACCGGGCCTTTTGCTCCGCAGCAAGCCGAGACGTGGGTCTCCCGAGACAATGGTCAGCAAACTGACCGTAACCAGTAGAGTCCGCCCCGTGGTTGGGCTTCCAACCCAAATAGTGTCGAAGCGCATCGTCATCCTAGGCTATCCCTGAGTTAAAAGGTAGTGGCTCTCCCCCGACTCGTAGGACTGTGAGCGCTGAGAAGTCAAGTGGTGTCATCGTCGTCTCTCCGAACAACAGGTGGAGGGTATTTGTAGAATCCCTCCACCGCTTTGCCAGAGTTGCCACTACAAAGTGATCACGCATTGTCCTCGTCTGCGTCTCTATAAACGGCTCAAAGCCAGCAAGCACCACCAACTCTCTCACGTCGTGGTGGAGATCCACAAACAGAGACAAAGTCCTCCCGGATGAGCCATTCACGCTCAAACACCTGTTCACCTGTTGAGACAGAGACATTTCATCAGTACCAGAGATTCATGAAGTTCACAAATCCATAATGCATAATCTATGACAAAATTGACAAGTGAAAAGTATGGTAAATTAAGTATGTACCTCCAAACAGTCGCGGGAAAGGTGCCTCCTAGCATCCAACAAGACCTCCTCTCCATCGTATCTCTCCGGCAACGAAGTGTATCTGTCTATCGCTGAGGGCACTATGTGGTGCACTGGTGCGTCGTAGGTATCCGCGTGAAAGATCGGTCTCGCCAACAATGCCCGTCGGGCCACCTCCACTACCGACACTCTCGGGCCCGCCGCCCTCTCTCTCTCCTCAGCCTCAACCTCCCTCAGCACCTCAGAAACAGTCTCCTCAGTCACTGGAGGATCGTCTGCTGTCTCTATAGCAATCCCCTTCCCCTTATCCGGCCTACTCGTTCCCTCACCTGAATCACCTGGAGGTACGTCAGGGGCCGAACCATCACCCGCACCACCACCGACATCACTCACCAAACTATCACCACCATCTCTCTCTCTCCTGTACCAAGGTCCTCAATCACAACGTCCTGCCCCACAAGCACGTCGAGGCCACCTAAACTCAGGATCCGCTCACCTATATCACCGACGCCTCTATCGGCACCACCTATTGTCCCGCCACCATGCTCTATATCACCTAAACCCCTACCGGCAGCACCACCACTCACCAAACTACCCTCGCCAACACCACCACTCACCAAACTACCCTCACCAACACCACCACTCATCAAACCGCCACCACCAACATCGCCACCACCCGAACCACCCACAGCCACTAAATCAACAACATCAACAGGAGACAATGTACTACTAATAGCAGGGAGATCAATCACAGTGTGTAAGATGCCCGAAATGCTTGGAATGGGGATGTAGCAAGACTTACCCGGTCCAGATCTGAGATTTCGGCGGGATTTTGGGCCGGCACGGGGTCCGCCACTCCCTCCCTCGCGCCGCCGGCCACCGTGGACCCTCCCTGGGTTTCTCGGGACCGCGGCTTCCTCAGGACCGTGGGTCCCACCCACAGCTTCCATCGCCGCCGCCGCATCACCCACGGTGGTCTCCACCGTTGGTGGGACCACCCCTGTACTCTCCTCCACGCCGCCGGCACCAGAAGAGCCCGTAAGAGGATCGTGAATGCTTGAATCCGCCATGGATGTATGGATTTCGAACTAAAACCGAACAAAAACGAGTAGATCTAGGTTGGGTTTGAGTAAAACCGAGATTGGTGTGTATGTTTGGCACAAAACCGAGAGAAAGAGATCGATAGAGACGAAGGGAAAGAGAGATGTCGGTCGGAATGGAAGAAAGAGATGGGTTTTGGACTAATTTTGGCACACCTTGACTGATATGCCCCCACCCGGACGGTTACAACTGTTCACAGGTTTTGGGAATCCAGGCTCCTGGATTGGGATATTACAGGCGCCTGAAGTGAATCCAAGCGCCTGGATTGTGCTGATATGGGTGCCTCCAAATTGATCCAGGTGCCACACAGTGTTATCCAATTGTAATTATTTGGTATTTTTAACCCAATTCTGAGATTTCCCAAAGATTCTTTGGAACACTTCTAGTGAAGTTTTACTTCAAATCATAATTGGCGCACATGTGATGTGCAATCAAGCAAATTGTTATTTTACACAAGAATTCGATTCATGGCGATTGGCCGATGGATTTCACCAATATTTCATGGAAAGTTTAAATCATTTTTGAGGATTTTTAATCCGTTTAAATCATTTTTGGGGATTTTTAATCCATTCAAATCATTTTTGAGGATTTTTAATCCGTTTAAATCATTTTTGAGGATTGTAAATCCGTTTAAATCATTTTTTTTTAGGATTGTTAATCTGTTTAAATCAGTTTATCCATCAGGCACCCTGAGAACTACGCTGGTCTGATCCCTGCATACAGGGTACGTAGGCAGCTCTTTGAGCACGACCAAATTTTCAATATTTGTGTGTATTATGGAAATTCGGGGAAAATGGATTGGGGGCGTCTTTGTCTTTGACGATACTCGCATCAAATCAATGATGTCAAGTCACGTCAAAGAGAGGCAACTGTAGACACCCCAATCCGGACCCTCGGAATTCCGAAACTTCCTCAAGGATGAAAATGCCCAAATAAAGCATGTACGGTTTGATTAAAGGTTTGAAGCCATCATCAATAACCTTCCATAAGTTTACCAAAATACCCCTTTGAAAACCCTGGAATAGCCCAAAACCTTAAAACACATGCACCTGGATTGCACTTTCAGGCACCTGGAATAGTACAATCCAGGCGCCTGGATATCAGTCCAGGTTAAGTGTAGTTTAAGTTGATAGTGGGCGGGAACGATATTTTGGGTGGATTTTCTGCAGAATTAGTTGGAGAGGGGTGTGAGAGGGATGATTACCTCTATATTTAACCCCCTAGGTGATCCCTCACCTCTTCAAAAGGTTCAAGTGGCTCACTTTGAGCCCTTGGTTTTCTATAAAAGTTTTCTATAAAAACCACCCTTCTCCTCCATTTTAAACACAGAAAAATCCACTCTCTACCTTACTGTTATGCTGCCAAAACCCTTCCAGAAATTCAGTTCTAATTAACTTCTCTCTAAAACCCATCACTCAAACCCACTCCCACACCATCTATATTTCTCACATCATCCTTTTCTCCATCCAAGCCTTCTCAAAATCCATACACATTGCCCTTACTTACCCTGTACATGCAAGTTCAGTAGCTATACATTCATAAAATCTACACAAAAATTCATTTCAAGCCCTTTGATCAAACCAAAAAGGTAGTATTTTCTACCAAAATGCTCAAGTAGGCCCTGAGGGGAACCTCACCAAGTTCTTACTGGTCTTCCATACCAGTAGAGGGCTTGGAAGTAGTTTGAAAATCATCAAGAAAGAAATCAATTTGTGTATCAGTACTCAATCCAGGCGCCTGGATCATCACATTCCAGGCGCCTGCATTGAGTCCAAGCGCCTGAATTCACCTCATGCAGGCGCCTGGATCCCATTCCTCTGATCATGTTTTCTGTTTTCTCTTGCATTTTGATCAATCTTTGGTGTATCATCTGCATGCATTGGTCCAAGGTTCTTACATTTCATGTCCTGATTCTTATTGCTGACACCCAAATTTTGTCCGACCACTCTGGATTTCAACATTCAATGACGCCATTTCACTGTATTTTTCTCCATGTCGCAACAAAAATTTTTGACTGTGCTTGGATCCCGATTCGACACAGTCAGAGAGCAAAATTGGAAGCATGATAGAGTGTCGCAGGAGCATGAAGCATGGGATCATTTTTCTCAGTCCATCTTCTGGACTGCCATGGCGCCATCCCACCTCCTGAATCATTTATTCAACCAGTGGGGAATCTGACTTTGCTTTGCTGGGGTTGATTTTTTTAATCAATGGGTGGGCAATAGCCACCAGGGGAATTATAAATGGAATACTTGGGGAGTCCTTTGGACATCAGATTTTGCCCCACGATTCACATGTTAAGTACATCAATTACATGCACCATACGGTTTTACTCTAGGAATTAAAATAAGAAGTTCGACTGTTCATGTGCCCTGATCGGACTCCGTTTTGAAAATTAGTCGCGAGCATGGCATACTCAGTGAAGCAATTTGGTTGAATATTCAAAGAGGAAATCTGGTGGGAGTAATTCAATAATTCAATTTTGATTGGTGTGCCGACACACCTACATGCAGCGATTAGCTTCAAAATGGCATGGAGAATGAATGCTCCTGTCTCCCCGTTGTCCTATAAAAAGATGGCCAAGGCAGCATTGCAAGGAAGGAGGAAGAAAAAGAAAAGAAAAAAAAAAGTTTCTCATCTCTCTGCCTCTCTGATCCAAAGTCTCTCCCTCTCCCAATTACTCGAGAAAACCAAAAATCCAGAAATCCCTCTCTCATTCACCAGTCCAGAAAACCAGAACTTCAAGCTCAACAAAAAAAAAACCTCTGTTTACCCACATAGAAAAAAAAAACCACAAAGCCTTTGCCTAAGTCCAAAGCCCACAAAAAATCTAGTCATCTCTTTTCAATTGCAGTCCGGCGGAGGTCTTGTAATTTGTATTTTTATATGCGACAACGTTAATATAGCTCAAAAATAGTGAAACCAAACTCGGCACTTTTTCAAGTTATATTTTCGTCTAGCCTATACATTTCATGTAAATTTCCACCCAAGGTGAGCGTCATGTAATCTAGCACAGGGGCGTTCCCCCCTTTCAATTTCAATTCTAATATTCAAAACCAGTGATTCAATTTATTTATTTTTTATGTACGGAACCTCAAAGGTAGCATGTGACCGATTGATGGCGATTTTCAAAGTAGTCTATAAATCGAGTCCCGGCAATAAAGGATTCCGCTCCATTAAAAATCAGAAGTAAGATTTGCAATTGGTCGATTTTCCCCTGGCAAATCTTATTTCTAGCAATAAATACAAAATCAATGCATTGATAATCCATATGTCGAACTCTGAAAACGCGAGACGTGGAAGGTGGGAACCCACCCGAAACATGCTCGGACCTTTAGATTCCGACATATGAATTTCAGAATAATTTAATTTCCTGTATTCTTTCATTCTATTATTTGCCAAGGATATTTAATTGAAAAAGGCTAAAATTGAGAAAGTGCTGAACAGACGACGTGGGGTGCCTAACACCTTCCCCACTCGCAGAAAATTCCCGAGCCCATCTCTGATTTCGCAAACCAAAAAAAAAAGAGTCAATTTCAAGCCCGTTTGAAAGAAGAATTTTCTCAAACGGAAGAAAATAAAAAAAGAGTTAAAATCATTTTTTTAAAGTTCGTCTTTGGAAAATAGTTTTAACAGGTGACCTGACACACCCAAATTCAATGTTAGGTGGCGACTCTGAAATTTTAATAAAAGCACGAGTCACAGCTGCAAACCTCATAATTCACAACCGTCGCATTTAAAAGTCATGATTTTGAAAGCATTGCCAAAATGCCCACCGAAGTGGAGCAGGCGAGCGGCCGGTAAAAATCGGGGCGCGACACTTATTACAATGACCATTTAAGGTGTTTCGAAGTTACAACCATGCTTTAAAAAGAGATCACATAAATGAGAAGCATTTATATAAGCTTGTGTGTTGTTTATAGATTCTGATTATTCAGTTTTAAAGGTTTCCAGATGAGATTTCCCACGTAACTTAGGCATATTTCATTGTAGATGTTTAAAATGAACATTATCATCACATCATCATTGCATTTTAGTATCATTTCGTTGTATTTAAGTTAAACTAGAAGTTTCATACCTGCTACTGTGTTGCTATACATCTTCTAGAGTGCATGAAAGCTTATCAAAACATTGCATTTGGTGATTCCTGCAAGAAATGAAGTTCTGAGTATGCTGTCTGGAAGGCCATCCAGGCGCCTGGATTGGCCCTTTCCAGGCGCCTGGATCTGCCTAATCCAGGTGCCCAGATTGCAATCCAGGTGTGATGGTTTGAGTAATTGTGATCAATTCTGGAATATCCTAACGCAGTTTGAGGGCATTTTAGTGTAATTTTAGCATCTTTTGTACATAAATCATCCACTCATAACATTTTACACAAGCATTCACCCACATTTCTTTAATCTTTTTGATGCATCTGTCGTGCTCTCGCATAAGTTTGAGTTTGAAGTTCATTTTAAAAACATTTTCAAAATCCTTTAAACATTTAGTAGAGACCGGTGGATACACTGGGCATGCAGGGGTGCTTTAAATTCCTTCCCCTCGCGTAACCTAGCTCCCGGACCCGAGAAATCTCATTTTGCGAGACCAGTAAATTATTTTCCATTCAAAGGGCAAAAGAGTCATTTTTCAAACGGTTTCTCGGGTACGGTCCTCAAATCCGGGTGGCGACTCCATTCAACCAATCAAACCGTTTTACAAACTTCAATTTTGTGGGCATACTCCGCGAGGTGTTCACAGATACCCATACCCCAAATACATAAGTACCGAAAAGAATTAAAGTTCTTACATATATTAAAAGTTGTCAAAAGATTTAAGAAATAAATGCTACATGATCATTTCTCAAAATATACTAAGTATGGGGAGGATAAAAGTAACTTCATGATCAAACAAGCTTCATGCAATGCATCCACACTCCAAGCATCCAAATCGTATTCCTTGTTGTGTACCTGAAAATGATAGGGTGAACTCACTAGCCCAGTAGGAAACCATTCTACCAACGCTAAGTTGTAACGCCCAGATTTTCAGAAGCATTAATTAAGACAACTAATTAGGATTAATTTAATAAAAAGAGTTTCCATCAGAGTACACGTTGGAAAACGTGAAGTGCAGCCCATTACAAAATACTTAGTACAATTTGAGAAATTAATATTACAGACCCAACATTAAAAATAAAGGGGTGGGTTCTACAGATTAAGGTTCAACTCTGGATTCCACGGCTCCTCATGAGCCTGGTCTGCCGGAAAACCCTCGGCTCCAAAATAACCGTCTCCTTCGACACCAACGGTACCTGCTTGATTACAGTCTGGCATAATACGTCCGAGTCGCGAAGCAACATCATGGTATTATACCAAGGTCACACAAAGTGTAACACTGTGAGCGATAAATCACTCAATAGATACTCTAACCTTCCCAACCTTGCTTAACATACAAGTACAACATATATGATTGAAAAGCAGTAATTAAAGGAATAAGCAGGTAATTAATCGTAAAACAGAAAATAAACACAACTAATTTCATTACTAGCCATTAACTTACATATTCATCTAAGTTCTCAACCTAGAGAACTTTCCTCTCGGTTAACCACTAAGGAATATGATCAAACTGTGATTTACTCCCCCCTTGCTTGCCCTTCACTTAGGGGCCCCGATGGAAGGTATAAGTTACGTACTTAATCCAGTCGTCAGCCGCCTCGCAAGGATGAATTTCCCAGGGACGTAACTGTACCACTGGGCTACGTATGGCAACTGCCAGGTCCTGTAGGTATATAGCCGAAACTGGTCTATAATACTTCCACCCTTATAACGCCTCAGAATTCAAATGAAGCAAATCACAAAGTGTCACATCCTAGGGTTTCGAAATTAAGGCAGATTGTCAAACAATCCTCCGAAACAATCATTTGGCGGAACTGCCATTCAACAACAATCTGGGGGTAACTCCCCATCAATCAATTCCAATTCACTTTTCCATTAACCTCATCGTCTATGTGATATTCGCGTACGATCACCCAACCCGGGCTTTGACATTATTATTGAATGAGAATGGCTGAAAAATTAGATTTGATAGCTCATGTGTGGATTGCAACATTATAATTTGGGAGCTTTATTAGGATGAACATGAATAATTGCACAGTATGACTGATGCGATAACTTCCATATTAAAGATGGTAGTTCTACAGATGTCAACAAAATACAGCTATTCTACCTCTAATCCATCTTTGACTTCAGTTTCACAAGGCTTTGGATGTAAAATTACTTCGATTGGAATTCGTACATATTCAAACGAAGTCTTATGTCCAATGGAAATTTAGCCTAGATGTCAAATGCAGCTACTGGGTTGACACTATGTGTTTTACTCTGCCAAATACTCATCCCTCTGTGGCAGCTCAATTGTCATTCTTTCATTCATCATGTAATTGGACCATAAAAGCCGTCAAAAACTGTACATACATGGTTAAATGTGGTTTCACACCTATTTATCATAGTAGCAACTCAACTCATCACTTCTTAATGTGGTTATTATACTTTGATTGGACCACCATACTGATATCTTTTAAAAGTGAGAAAGAGCAAGCAACACGCTAGTGAATCTCCCTTGTGTTTTTTTTTTTTTTTTGGGTTTAATTCTGATAAGCATGGTGTGGCTCAAACCTTTGTGAGTGCATACTTGAAACTGGTTGAAGTGAGATTTCGATGTCATTGCCTTCCTAATAGAAATTAAAAAGAGGACCCTATTGTAATGTTCCCTAAGTACTACTCCTACCAAAAAGGCAGTATAACATAAACAAGTGCAAGGTTTGGAACATAACGAGCTCTCTGATATTTCCTTGTTCCACTCTAATGGTTAGTCGTTACTCTTTCATGACTCGTCTTTCCAATTTTTCCGTCTCTCCTTTCCACCTGCCTTTGTTGTAAGCAAACCAAGTTATGAAACTGTAGTTTTCCTTTTTAATGACACAATGCAAAACCTTGGAAATTTTGAGCATTAAGAAGTTCATTGAGTATCTTCAAAAAGTAAAAAGAAAGTTCAGTGAGTTTTTAACTGGTTTGAAAAATGAAGTCCGAGATTGGCTGAATTTTCTGAAGGATGGTCGACCCACTCATTAGTTGGAGAGCTTTATTTGGAGTGTGAGGAACTTCTCTTCTTTTTCGTATTCTGGGGGTACTTGTCCTCCTATAAATATTATTGTCATTGTTTTTCCACTTTTTATGTTAATAGAGTTCAAATAGAATGTATTCCACTAGTTGATCTCCCTTGCACAGTTGCTTGTGATATATGAATGGTTTTTCCGTACAATATCCATTGAAATTATCTTCTACCAAAATTGAAAAAGAAAGGGAAAAAGAAAAAAGAAACATCTTGCATGCTTTAGCAGCTTATGTTTAGTATTTGCTTTGTCAAGTTATGTTAAACCGTGAAGCATTCTTTGGCAGATCCTATGGCAATGTGGCGTGTCAGAGCTGAGATTTCTCCAGCAGTTCTCCTAGTTGTAGATTTTGGTGGGTGGTACAGGGTTGACTCAAAATCTTCAGGCAAATCATCAGATGTAATACAACACACCCAGGTTTCCCTGCTTAAAGATGTGATCGTGCCATACACACATCTATTACCTAGGTTGCTGATATCAGAAAACGAGGAACGCGAAACCCTTCTTTACTTCAAAGGCACTAAGCATCGGGCAACGGGTCAGTGCTTAATTTCTAGATTCTATTTTTATCTCACAGTGATTGAATTTAGGTTTCATGGTATCGGTATGCGTATCTGGTTGGATATATCTCACAACGGAATCGGCATAAATCAAAGGATTTACGAGAAGTTCCCTGTGCCAATTTTTTTTTTAAAAAAAATAGTTAAAAGTATAAACCTTCTTAAGCTGAAACCTTGGGATATTGGGATGTGTGTCTGCAAGTTGGGTATGAGTACTAGGACTCATCTTCAACCAAACCAAACCAAACCAAACCAAGTCTTATGTCCCAATCAATTGGGGTCGGCTACATGAATCATTTTTTCTTCGTTGAGCTCTGTCAAGTGCTGCTTCATCGCTTAAACCTAGTATACTCAGATCTTTGCGGACTACCGCATCTAATGTCAATTTGGGTCTTCCCCTCCCTTGTGTGTTTCTACCCAAAGCTATCCTATCCACTCTCTTAACTACTGCATCTGTTGGCCTACGATAGACATGCTCAAACCACCTTAGCCTATTTTCCCTTAACTTCTCCTCTATAGGTGCTACACCTACCATCTCGCGAACTGTTTCATTTCTAATCCTGTCTCGTCTAGTCTTACCGCACATCCACCTCAACATTCTCATTTCCGCTACACTTATCTTGTTCACTTGCTGTTTCTTAATAGGCCAGCATTCTATCCTGTAAAGCATCGCTGGTCTTGTGGCAGTTCTATAAAATTTTCCTTTCAATTTTATTGGTACCCTCTTGTCACACAGTACACCAGTAGCGCTTCTCCACTTAAGCCACCCCACTTGGATCCTATGAGTCACATCATCTGCAATCTCTCCATCTTGACTAATAATAGAGCCTAAATACCTAAAATGGTCCCTCTTTGGTATCTCCTGATCTTGGATCATCACTCTTTCCTCATACACACTTCTGGTATCACTAAACTTGCAGACTATATACTCAGTTTTACTCCTACTTATCCGAAAGCCCTTAGACTCTAATGCTTCCCGCCAAATTTCTAATTTAGTATTAACATCACTAACCGTTTCATCTACAAGGACAATATCATCTGCAAACAACATACTCCATGGGGATATTATTAATTTAATTTAGTATTAACAACACTTGTATTATATATTCTATACTGTACTAGAAATAATTTAATAATGGAAAATGCTATGAACAACCCATTGGGCTATTGTTAAGGTTTAAAGAGCGTAAAAAGTGTATTGAAATGTGTGTAAGTGTATTGGAAAGTGTAAAAACTGCATTGGACTTTTTTTTTTTTTTTTTTTGGGTCATTATATTAGCTTATTGACAACCTAGTTTGGCTTTTAATAGGACCCTTTAATAATATGTCGTTTATCATAGATAATTAGAGATTATGAAGTACTCACACTCCAAATAGGTTGTCGTACCTGTGTAGGGACACGGGGACATGCCTAAATACATATGGTTTGTCCCTTACATTTAATTGATTGTTGGAGGAAGGCGTGTCGAGGACACGACATGGACATGTGGGACACGTTCGGGTAGATGTGTAATATTTTTTAATCTCTTTTGGGGGGTAAATACATATTAGTTCTAAACTGCTGGATTAAAAGTGTAATATAAGTATTACATCATTATTCATGCCAAGAGATACATGTCAAAGTAACGAATGAACCAAAAGCCGTAGCCTCTGGACTTCTCGATCTCTCTCTTTGCTCGATCTCTCGGTACTCTCCCTCCTCCCCCCCTCCCTCCCCCTTGTCTCTCTCACTTTCTAGATGTGTGTGTGTGTGTGATAAAACATAGATTATATAGATGTGTATATATAAGAGGCTGGTATGTATACTATTTTTTGGGAGAAGGCTGATTCAGTTGAAATAAAAAGCAGACTGTTTTTTTTAGAGAACTAGTAGTATTTTGTGTATATATGCCTTTATATAGCTTTAGATAATGGTCATTGATTCATTGGTTAGTCGATGAAATGTTGACATGTACACAAATATACATATCTGTAAGTTTCATAACTATAAATATTGACATGTTTATTATAGCTAATGTGACTCCTTTTTTCTTCAAAAATTGTAGAGTTAGAGAATCAAGTGTCTAAATTGGGGGTCTGATGTAAACTTGAAATCACCGAAGAGGCAAACAAACTGCAGTGCATGTACTTTTACAAAATTGATTGTACACGTGTAGACACCCTGATTTTGACCCGAGAAACTTGTCAAGCATCCCCGATGATGAAAATGCCTGAGAAGAGCGCGCGAGACTTGATTGTGAACTTGGAAACCCCTCCAAAACCTCTCCAAAATAAACCCAATCTTACACCACCTTCTAGTACATTCAAAACCCTCTTTTTTGATATATAATATGTCCCAATCCATTTTGAAATGAGGGAGATATGCCCGTTTTACCAAAACGACTTGTTTTCTTCGATCTTCTGAGGGTAAAATGGTCATAGATTTTGATGTAAAAATCGTCCTGGGTTCAAACCACTTGGGTTAGAAAATAGACTTGACAAGCTTTCAAACGCTTCAAACCATGTGCAAAATGGAGTTCGGTAGCATCTGGAGCTGCCCCGCGAAGTTTGAAATATTGTGTAGTCTCATGGTCCAGGCGCCTGGATTCCCCAATTCCAGGCGCCCAGAATCACTTCCAGTGGGCAATTTGCAGCTGGTTTTTGATGAAACTATGGGCTCCCCCTACATTGTCCCACGTTTTCTTCATTCCAAACTCCCTCCAACAGACTCTGCCTCCACATTTTTAAGTTCAAAATCTATTTTCCCTCTAAAATCTACCCCAAACTCTCTCATTCTCTCCTTATAAATACACCCCCTCTCCTCCATTTCAAAGGGGATCAACTCTCCCTCTCTCCCTTACTGTTATGCTGCTAAATTCTTTCCAGAAATCCTATTCCAGTTGATACTCCTCAAATCCTCTCCATTTCAACCCCAAAAACCACCTTCTTGCCCCATTAATCCATCATCCATTCACTCCCATCAACCAAACTCCATCAAAGCACTCATAAACTACCCTTTGTTGCTCTGTAAACTCAAAATCAGCAACTACACTTCCATAAAACCCACTCAAAAACCCATTTCAAGTTCATTGATCAAGCCAAAAAGGTAGATTTTTCTACCAATATGCTTAAATAGGCCCTGAGGGGGACTCAACCAAGTTCTTAGTAGTCATCTATACTAGTGGAGGACTTGGGAGAGGTCTAAATCATGCCAAGAAAGAAATTTGTTTTGTGTATCAGTATCCAATCTAGGCGCCTGAATCAGCTCAATGCAGGCGCCTGGATTCTCTCCCCATAGTTATGATTTTAGCTTTCTTTTGCATTTCAATCAGTTCATGGTACATCATTTGCATGCATCGATCTTAAGTTAATCATGCCTCATGTTCTAATCTTCATTATAATGGGCATTTGGAGTGTTTTAAAGGCATAATCATCAAGCTTGATAAATGGTTACATGAGAAGAGAATGTTTACATGAGCCCATATGTCATTTGTAAGGTCTGATCATTTAGTTCTTAAAGTGTTTAGATAAGTTCTCATGTTATATAAGCATATCCTATGTTGCTAAGGTCGAATACAAGCATTTTCATTGCATTTTTAGTATAGGTTCATTTCTATTTCATTTAGCTACAAGCACAAACTGATTAAATAGCACTTTACATGCATGAATACAGTATATCATATTGGAAATATGTCTTAGTCATAGTATTCCATCATTGAGACATCAAAAGCCATATTTTTCAAAGCTCAAATCATGTCATGGAGTTAACTTTGAGGTCCACTTTACTCACAGAACCATCAAAACATCATTTTGGATATAAGATAGTGAGTTCTAAACATCATACTTGTTGTTTATTGAGAAACTTGGAATTTTGAGATTGCTGCCTGGTAAGCCATCCAGGCGCCTGGATTCACCCATTCCAGGCGCTTGCATTCAATCCAGGCGCCTGGATCTGCCTAATCCAGGTGCCCAGATGGCCATCCAGGTGTGGCAAGTTTGGTGTTCATGATCAGTTTCTGGGACACCTCGGAGCAGTTTGAGCATGATCTGATCAAGTTTCAGTGTCTTATGCATATAAGTCATCCACTCATTACACAACCACAAGCATTCACATCATCTCATTAATCTTTTTGATGCATTTTGATGCTTTTGCGTGAATATATAATTAAAGTCTGTTCAGACGGTATTTTCTAAATCCCTTAAAAATTTAGTAAAGACCAGTGGTTACACCGGGCGTGAGGGGTGCTTTAAATTCCTTCCCCTTACATAACCTAGCTCCCGGACCCGAGAAATCTCATTTTGTGAGACCGGTAAAGCATTTTCCACTTCAAGGGCAAAAGAGTCATTTTCAAATAGTTTCTCGAGTACGGTCCTCAAACCCAAGTGGCGACTCCATCCAATCAATCAAACCGTTTTCCAAAACCGCAATCAATTTCGTGAACATTCCCGCGAGGTGTTCACAACGCGCAGCCTCTGCAAATAAACCAACTCTCTTTCACAAACAAACTATGTGGTTCTAACATCTTGACCTCTTCTCAATGACACACTTGAGTCATATTTACCGACTCCTCAAAACCCAAAAAAGAAGAATTACTAAGTTAACTATCACAAAAATGTATCTATCTAAGGACAAATCAGCCAACTTTCTTTTCTTTTCAGAACATATCACATCTGAGTGTGGAACGCATTGTAGCAGTAGGCTGGAGTTTATAGTGCGTATCAAGTTGTCGAGTGTCCAACACTGGTAGTTATAATGTTTATACATTTGGAAGAGACCATGTAACATAGATTGAATAATGCTTCTGTAAATTTTTATCTCTAGCTTTACTTCAACTCTCTGAAAGAATTCTTATTCCAACCACAGGGAAGGAAGGTTCGTGAAAAATTATGGGACTTGTTGGTTAGTGAACCAGGGGTTATTATGGAAGAAGGCTTCCCTAACGCTACTGGAAAGGAGCAAGCAATGAAAGGGATGAGAACCTCAGAATTCTGCTTGCATCCAGCTGGGGACACCCCAACTTCTTGTCGACTTTTTGATGCCATACAGAGCCTTTGCATACCAGTGATTATCAGCGACAATATTGAGCTCCCATTTCAAGGAATGGTGGATTATTCCGAATTTTCTGTTTTTGTTTCAGTTGCTGATGCTCTCCAAACAAACTGGCTTGTGCATCATCTAAGGAGCTATTCAGACAAGCAGAAGAATATTTTTCGCCAAAATATGGCTAAAGTTCAGCCCGTTTTCGTGTATTATAATGGCCATCCGGGTGGTATTGGGCCTGTACCATTTGATGGTGCTGTGAAATGTGAATTACATATGGAGAAAGGTCCACCAAATATTGCCCATGATTAAGGAAGCCATAGTTCGAGAAAATAGAAAACCACGGGGTGCATCTGTCCCACTTCAATGCCATTGTACCTGATTTTAAAAGGATGCTTTGGTATGTCTTTGTTTTTTGTTTTCATCCCGTCTATGATGTTTTCAGAGATTTTTGTGACTATTGGTTAACATGTTTCGGTAGGTGTTAGAATCCTTTTTGCCTTTGAGCTTGTTTGCCATTTCCTTGTCCTATAAGTCTTGTAATAACTTCAAGATTAGTGAAATCTTTTTGGCCTTTCAAAAAAAAAAAAAAAAAAAACCCGTGTTAAAGTAGAGTCCTTGATTAGTTGGAAATATTTCAATTCACAATTCTTATAAATCATACCCTTCGACGTTTGGCGTTTGTATTGACATGATCATTTTAGTAAATAAGTATTTCTGTGCTGATCTGCTGTACTACTAAGCTGGTAGAGAAATACTAGTAATTTTCTGTGAGATCTAGTCAATTCAAACTTTCATAGCTGTTGAAAATTTCAATTTCTTTTGCTATTACACTTCTCAGTGGATATTGCTTTCCACATTGGAGGTGAATTGCAATACTTGGGTTGTATTTGGATCAATGATTTGGGGAGAAGTTTGTTGAGGGAAAAGAAAAAATGAGGGAAATGCACATTAGGGAAATACACTTTGAATTTGTGGAGTGCAAATCCCTTTTATTTTCTCTCCACAAATTGTTGATCCAAACACGGCTGTAAGGGCATTGGTCGTGGCTTAGCAAAAAAAAAAAAAAAGGGCATTGGTCGTGGTATGTACTCGAAATAAACTAATGCAGCATGCTATCTTTATCATTTCTGTCAGCTACATGAATATTCGGCTTCTGTATATGGATATTTTATACCAAATTCCAGAGATTTTATACGCGAGTTTCAATTTCTGCAGTATAAAGCGTCCCTCTGCAGCAAGAAAGGGTACCCAATTCCCCTTCGCCTTGAAGGAAACATCACAAACAATACACTTACAGAAACCCAACCAGCAGAGGAACAATGTTGTTGACATTTCTCGGCATTTCTGGGTAATAACAGTCCACGACATGACGGGGCGACGTTGTGAAGGCAAGGAAGACAATCAATGAATGCGATGAGAAGAGATCAGACCACCTCGCCCTATAATATGGCGGCATGAGCAGCTTCTTCAGAGTTCAGACCTCTGTTGAAAGTCCAAATTCCATTGAGCAGTCGCCGCCGCCCTGTTGTGTTATCTGCTGGAAACGGAAATGGTGTTGGAACAATTTTTTTGCTGATCTTGAACTCCTCTATGCACAATTTAAATTCGTCCGTAGGCGTCCATACAGTTTCGTTGGACCATGACTTGGATCATCTCAGAGCATGGAAGGTCTGATCCTACGGAATTCTATTGTGGGGGCAGGGCAATCTGCCCATTTGGTTATTTATGTGAGCAGTCGAAGCTCAAAGGTTGCAAAGGTGTATTCGTGGATATTGCTGCTTCCATAGACCAATTGGTCGTTTGGTGTTATGATCCAAAGTGCTCTACTTAGGCCTTGTTTGATAACCCAAATTCAGCACTTAAAACTGAATGAATTAAGTAGCAAGTAGTTAAGTAAGTTTGATAACCACATTTTACATTACTTAAAAGATTAAGTGGCTCTTAAAATGTAAGCTAAAATGTTGATAAAAATTAATTTTTGTTGAATTTACAAGTGTTTTCATTCACTACCAGTCACACCACCATCATCACCACTGCCGCCACTACACCACCACCACGACCACCACCGTGCCACCACCACTCTGCCAGCCCCACTACCATAACCGCCACTTCGTCAATCCTACAACCACTGCCGCCAGGCCGGCCACCACTCCTCCACCACCACTCTGCCACTTCTGCCTCTACTACACCACCACCAATCAATTGAATTTTGTGGACTATCTTTATTCTCATGGAAATGTTTCTTTTCCCTTTTTCCCTCTTTAAGATGGATAAGAAACATTACAATAGCATTTTAACAGCGTTGTGCTCGTTCAATGCACGGGATAACGGAAAACCAAGTTTGCATTAATCATTTTTTTTTTTTTCAATTCTCCGTGCATCAAACAGGGACACGCTAGTTGACATACACGAAGTAGAATCTTATTTAGAAAATGGAACCTTTTGCAATCTAAAGGACTTGAAAGAAGACAAAAGTGTAAATATACTAGAAGAAAAAAACTCGGATTACCTTGGAGGCCCACTTGAGCTAAGCATTTTATCAAACATGTGGGAAAGATGGAGGAGTGGGCATGGTGTTGAGTTGTGGGCATGGACAACAAACTTCCCCCAAGGGCTGCAAATGGACTGAGCTGCTCGCCAGGAGCTCGTGGCTCAGCTCGATAAGTAAACAAGCTGAGCTCGAGATTGATTTTTAAGCTCGTTTAGTTAACAAGCTTGCAAAAACTCGGCTTGATTGTATAGACTCGGCTCATAGGAGGCTCATTAAGTAAATTACCCTGGTTCGGCTCGTCAAAGGCTCGACTCATTTATGACCGAGCTGAACTTGAGCTTGATTTTTTGGCTCATTTACTAAACAAGCTGAGCTCGAATACTATAAAAGCTCGGCTTAGCTTGTTTGCACCCCTGCTTCCCACATTATTCTCTCTCAATTTTAAAGAATAAAAAAATAAATAAAATCTAGAAAATTAGGAATGGAAATTTGGAAGCTTTTTCAGGCAACACACATTACCATAGGGTATTGACTAACGTTGTACCCATTCAATGCATGGGGCTGAAAAAATCACGTTGGTATTTTTTCTGACCCCCATGTATTCGTAGCATGATTTTTTTGGCCCCGTGCATTGAATGGGTGCAAAAAATACATTTTTGTTTTTTCTGGCCTTGTAGTTTTAACGGGTACAATAGTTAATAAAAAAATACATTAGTGTGTTTTTTAGTGACTTTCACAAATTAAATGCATCATTGGCAATTAACTGTTGAGAGTCCACCTCGTGTGGGCCGTTGGGCTTAGGCCCGAGGGAGTGATTTAGGGTTTTTATTGTATCTCTATAAATACTGTGATGCCTAGGTTATGGAGTGTGGTAGCACAATGTAGAGAGAGAAGCAGAGAGTAGGAGAGGGGGGCCAGTTGTGGCTCCCCGGAGAGAGAGATACACGAGAGAACTGGTGAGGTTTCATTATTGTTAGATGAGAGTGTGAGTGTGTAACACAAGATCACGGATTTCCTCCAGATTATAGTGAAACCCCCCTCCCCGTGGATGTAGGTCGGATTTGGCTGAACCACATATAGTGTGTGTTGTGTTTTTCTCTTGATTTTACTGTTTCTGTGCGAGAGGTGCGCGTTTGGGCACAACATTAACAACATAGCAGAACCAAAATAGAATTGGAACCGTTGATAAGTTAATTAAAAATTGCTACGGTTGGGAAGTTAAGCATAAGGAAAGCAATTTTTTTTTTTCTTCAAACAAATTGATTGCAGGAAGTGGGGACTGCGAGCAAAAACAGGGAAGTTAAAAAAATGAGGTGGGACAGGTGTAAGAGTGGGAGGAAAAGAGGTTACGAGGTTTTTTTAAAAATAAAATAAAATAAAATTCTAGAAAATTAGGATTTGAGGTTTGGAGGATTTTATAGGGTATTAATAGATAGATAGATTTTGTTTAGTAGTAGCATTTCTACTGTAGCCTCTTGGCATCTTAATTTTTATTTTCTTTTCTTTTCCTCCATGTGGTATGCCTCTTGTAGGATGTATATTCAGTTACCTTCTTTTCAATTTCAAGCTAAATTATCCAAAAAAAATAATATAATATTTTGTCATAACTAATTTTTTTTGAACAAAGTCGAAAATAAACAAGCTTATTGGATTAATTTTGGCTTTATTAAAAAAATTTAATTTGGACCATAATTTTACTTTTTAGATTTATCTCATCTGGATAAATCAATAATTCACGAAAACTTGACACAAAACTAACAAAATGTAAATTTTTTTGAATAATGACAACGAATAATCCAAAAAAAAAACAGTTTATGTATTTTTACCAACAGACCAGTTTACCTGGGTCGTAGTCCTTGATGAATCTAGCTCAATTTTTGGTGGGTCGGGTAAAAGCCCACATCACTTCCAAATGACAAAGGAACACAGAGAGCAGAAAATAGCGCACAAAGGAACACAGAGGGCTGTGTGAATCGTGAAATGCCTCCAAGGAACACCGCCACCGCCACCTCGCTATTCTCCGTCCCTTCTCTTTTCATCTCTCTCTCACTCCTCTGCATTCTCTCACTCTCTCTCTTCTTCCTCTCCCACACTTCATCCCCACCCTCCCATCCTCTAACTACTCCCTTACCTCCCGCCAATTCCATCATCAAAGTCTATGTTGCAGACCTACCCAGATCTCTCAACTACGGCCTCTTGGAAAAATACTGGTCATTGCAAACCGATACCAGGCTGGGAAGCGAATCTGACAACCAAATCCGATCGACCCATTTGTGGAAACAGAATCTTAAATACCCTAATTACCCGGAGAATCCTATAATCAAGCAGTACAGCGCGGAGTACTGGATCACCGGCGATCTGATGACTCCCGAGGAGCTCCGAACGGCGTCGTTCGCAAGGAGGGTTTTCGATTCCGCCGAGGCCGACGTGGTTTTCGTGCCATTTTTCGCGACTATGAGTGCGGAGATGCAGCTGGGTGTGGGGAAGGGGGTGTTTAGGAAGAAGGAGGGGAATGAGGATTATGAGAGGCAGAGGGAAGTGGTGGATTTTGTCAAGCGGAGTGACGCTTGGAAGCGGTCCGGCGGCCGTGATCATGTCTTTGTTCTTACTGGTGAGTTGTTTTTGTTTTATGTGTTACTGTGGATTGCAAATGATTTTCTTTGGCTTTACATTCAATGAGAACAACTCAAATGTTAGATTTGATGGCTTATGATGTATGAACTTCAAATAGAATTTATTCTAATGGTTGATCTCCCTTGCTTGTGATAGATCAATGGGTGTTTGTTACAGTATCCTCTACTTCATCAACTACCAAAATTGTAGAAGAAAGGGAAAAAGAAACATATTGCATGCTTTAGCAGCTTATGTTTAGTCTCTGCATTGTCAGGTTATGTTAAACCTTGAAGCATTCTTTGGCAGACCCCGTTGCAATGTGGCATGTCAGAGCCGAGATTTCCCCTGCAGTCCTCCTAGTTGTAGATTTTGGTGGGTGGTACAGGCTTGACTCAAAAGCTTCAAGCAGTAACTCATCAGATAAGATACAACACACCCAGGTTTCACTGTTTAAAGATGTGATCGTGCCATACACACATCTATTACCTATGTTGCTGATATCAGAAAACCAGGAACGCCGAACCCTTCTGTACTTCAAAGGCGCTAAGCATCGGCATCGGGTCAGTGTTCAATTTCTAGACTCCATTTTTATCTCACAGTTATTGAATTTAGGTTTCAGGGTTTCGGTATTTGTATCTGGTGTGGATATGCATGTTCAAGTATAGAACTTCTTTAGCTGACGTCTTAGGATATTGAGATATGTGTCTGCAAGTTAGGTATCAGTACGGAGACTCATCTTCAACACTTGTGTTATATAGTCTGTATTGGACTAGGATTAATATGCCACCGATTATAGATATATGTTCTGCAAATCAAATGAGCTTTTAAAAAGTATGGAAATCTGATGAAGTTACAGCCTGTGGAAATCACTAAGAGCATCTCTAGTGCACTACCTAAAAAATGTTTGCTAAATTGTACACCTAAGCACATGTGGGACCCTATTTTGTGTGCTAAGAACTTAGTTGGCTAGCTAAGGAGAAATGCACTTTAATGGGGCTCTCTAAAAATGTTCATTATCTTTTAGAGTGGGACCCATTTATCCTCTCCTTACTTTCTCTCTATCTCTCTCCTCTTTCTCTCTCCTTAAGTCACTCCCCAAATTTAGGTAGTCACTTAGGGCACTTTAGGTAGTGAGGGGTGCCACCTAGGATTTTAGGGAACCAATTTTTGTGCACTAGAGACCATTTTTTGAGGTTTTTCTTAGCTAACTAGTTAGGGCACTTTAGGTAGTGATTTTAGGTAGTGCACTAGAGATGCCCTAAGGTGATGTAAAACCAGATCAAATGTGAAATCAGAATGAAGAAGATAAGAAAGTTGAAGAGAGAAGAGGACGATTATCATTGAATTTCTGGAATTAATACATTCTGTTTTCTCAACTGAATTCAGCGTCACCGACTTCTCTATTTATGCCCCTAAACCTCTAACCGACTCTATTATTGCCTCACGAGTCATAATTCCTACTCACAGCAATCATAACTAACTTTGATGCCACTTGACCTTTGAAACGAATTCCTCAACTGACTGAAGCTGGCCCAGAAATGCTTGGAGACTCTGACTCCTTTGCACAGAACGTATCAAGTTGTCGAGTGTCCGATAATGGTAGCTGTAATGTTATATGCATTCGGAAGAGACCATGTAACATAGATTGAATAATAGTTCTGTAGATTTTTACCTCTAGCTCAACATCATGTCACTCTTTAACTATCTAAAAGTATTCTTGTTCCAACCACAGGGAGGGATGGTTCGTGAAAAATTATGGGACTTGCTAGTTAACGAACCAGGGGTTATTATGGAAGAAGGCTTCCCTAATGCTACTGGAAAGGAGCAGTCAATAAAAGGGATGAGGACCTCAGAATTCTGCTTGCATCCAGCTGGGGACACCCCAACTTCTTGTCGACTTTTTGATGCCATTCAGAGCCTCTGTATACCAGTGATTGTCAGCGACAATGTTGAGCTCCCATTTGAAGGAATGGTGGATTATTCCGAATTTTCTGTTTTTGTTGCAGTTACTGATGCTTTACAACCAAACTGGCTTGTGCGTCGTCTAAGGAGCTATTCAGACAAGCAGAAGAATATTTTTCGCCAAAATATGGCTAAAGTTCAGCCCGTTTTTGTGTATGATAATGGCCATCCGGGTGGTATTGGGCCTGTACCGTTTGATGGTGCTGTGAATTACATATGGAGAAAGGTCCACCAAAAATTGCCCATGATTAAGGAAGCCATAATTCGGGAAAAAAGAAAACCGCTGGGTGTATCTGTTCCACTTCGATGCCATTGTACCTGACTTTAAAAGGCCACAGTGGTATGTCTTTTATTTCTTCGTGTAAAAGTTTTGTTTTTTTTGTGTCTATGCTGTTTGCAGGGATCTTGTGGGGTGATGATTGGTTAACCCGTCTTCTCAACGTGCTAGTTCATGATTTAGTAGTTTAAAACATTTCAATTCACTATTCCGGTTGTATCAATTACGTTTACATTTGCAGTTTGCACTAATGACTAACATGATCATCATTTTAGTAAATGGCTACTTCTTTGTTGATCTGATGTTCAACTAACCTGGTAGAGAAATACTAATTGATTTTATTTTGCGGGGTGTGATCCGTTAGCTTCAAACTTTTAGCTGTTGAAATGACATTTCCACATTCGAGGCGAATTACATACAGTACTTAGCCTGAATTTGGATCGATGATTTTGGGAGGAGCTTGATGAGGGAGAAGAAAAGATAAGGAAAATACACTCTGAGTTTGTGGAGGAAAATACACTCTGAGTTTGTGGAGGAAAATACACTCTGAGGTTGATACAAACACAACCGGAAGGATGTGGTGATGTTTGCTTTCATCGCTTGAAACTTCGGGAAGGAGTATCGACTCCAAAGAAAGAAACTACTGCAGTATGTTATCATTTCCACAGCTGCATTTATACGCTGCTTCTATGCATGGAAAGTTGATGTATCATGTGTACGAGTATCAATTTCTGCTGTATAAAGCATCCCTCTGCAGCAAGAAAGGATACCCAATTCCCCTTCTTCTTGAGGGAAACATCACAAATAAGACACTTATCACAAACCCGACCACCAGAGGAACAGTGTTGATCACCTTTCTCGGCATTTCCGGGTAATAACAGTCCACAACATCATGATGCAAAGTTGCAAATGTAACAAAAACAATCAATGAAAGCGACGAGTGGAACAGATCCGACCACCTCAGCCTATAATCCGGTGGCACGAGCGGTTTCTTCCGGCCTCCATTGAAAGTCCAAATTCCACGGAACGTGGCCACTCCGTAGTGTAACCTGTTGTAAGAAGAAATAGTTTTAGAACAAGGTTTTTTGGGGAATCTTGAGCAAAAATAGAAGTGAGAACCATGTATTTTTTTTCATACGGGTCCTCTTAGAAATGTGTTTATTTTCTTCATTCTGTTTTCAAGTGGGCTTTTCTATTTCATCATTTTCAGTTTTAGTCCCCCCCAAATGGTAGACTACTGTTGTAACATAACCTTCCCGTGGCGCTTCGGAAGCTGTCAGTGACGGAAAGGAAGACGCAAGAGGCGGCTGAGAGTGCCGAGAAGAAGCCCATGAGCCACCGGTTTGTGGTGTCGCATTTTCCGTTGTTGGTTAGGAGAGGGGTGAAAACGGTGAAGCTGAGGATAGTGGCGGTGGGGAGAAGAATGTTGAGGCGAGCGGTGCCGCTCAGGATGGTGTTGAGGATGTATACGAAACGGGATTCGTCGATGTCATCTTCTGTTGGGTAGTAGAGTTTGTCGTCTTTGCCTTTCTCAATTAGGTCTTGCTGGATTGAGTCTTCCATTTTTGCTGGTTCTTTCCAATGAAATGTGCACAGGAAAGGTTACTCTGGTTTTCTGAATAGGGAAGGAGCTAGGATTCCTTACCGAAGTAGAGAGGCACAAGAATCTCTCTCTCTCTCTCTCTCTCTCTCTCTCTCTCTCTCTCTCGCTTACACATTCTTTTCTTCATCTGAGAATTTTTAGAAGGGTGGGTTTCTTTGTAGTTTGCTTTTGCTTTGCTTCTCAATTCAAAATTCCAAGGGTGGGTTTCATTTCATTATCCATGGCCTTCACCACAGGCGCACCCAGCCTTGGTTGTGCAGTTGACCACCCTTAATTTTTTTTTTTTTTTTTTTTGGGAATTTTAGTTTAAGTTATATTTGAACACTCCGTCAATCAATTATGAACACCCATCAATCCAACTAATTCAGAGATGAACACCTAATATATTAGTAGCTTGAACAAAACTCACTCATAATATGTTCTCCTTTTGCGTAGTAAAAAATCTTTTTGGAATAGAGGTTTCATTGCTGATTGCACTATTTGTACTAATATATAAAATTCGCTGCGTATATTGTTGGATAATAGAGCTAATAGAGTTAACGTAATTTCTGAACGCCCTACTACAAATTCCTGGAGCCGCCGCTGGCCTTTACCGGTTACCATACACTCCTGTGTCCTCTTGGTCTCGACCATTTGAAGTTGTGTCCATGGTTTCACAGATACAATGAGAATGCTTATTGTCACCAAAAATTAATTAATTTAAGAGGTAATTAAATATCCATCCGATTTTTGGGTGCAAATTAGATTTTCATCCCCCATTTTTTATGGACTTATGTTTTCATCCTCTCAGAGTGTAAATTACCTATCTTACCCTTTTAATAAGATATCCATATGTATGTGTATATTGTCTTCCTAAATTAGTGGGATTGATTATATCTTCAAAAATTTCAAACATTCAAAACAACCAAATCCCATTGATTTGGTTTCCATTTTAAATGGTTGAAATTTGAAACTAAAAGAAAAAAATACAAAAAGCCATCATAATTCAAAAAGCCACAGCAAACTCATCCCTCAATTTCGTATAGTCATGGTTAAAATAAAAATGGAAATGTTCAAACATGGTAAAATAAACGGAACATGATAAAAAAAAATTAAATTCGCACCAGTAAATATTGTAAAAATTGCATACATGAGCCAAACACCAAGTTTATGGTAAAAATAAATACCACCATAGTAAAGATGGAGAAATTTTGAATAATCATGGTAAAAAAATGGCAAAGATAAACTAATGACTGAGTAATTGTGGTGAAAATATCAATTCAAACTCAATAAATATGGTAAAATTAGGAATAATCATGGTAAAAAAAGGTAAAGAACCAGTAATCATGGTAACAAAAAACTCAAACTCAGAAAATATGGTAAAATCAGGTAAAAAATGATATATGAGAGCTATTTTCTCGAAACACACAATCTCTATGTTGTGCTCTATGAATGAAGCTAAATCAATGGCCATTAGAGACAAAACAAACTCACCCATATGGGTGGTGATGATTGGGGTAAAGAACCAGTAATCATGGTAACAAAAAACTCAAACTCAGAAAATATGGTAAAATCAGGTAAAAAATGATATACGGGAGCTATTTTCTCGAAACACACAATCTCTATGTTGTGCTCTATGAATGAAGCTAAATCAATGGCCATAGAGACAAAACAAACTCACCCATATGGGTGGTGATGCTTGGGGCTACTACAACGATTCCAATGATCGTTTACGAGGTGGTTTCAAAACATGGGGGATTAAGTATTCGGATTTGACACGCTCCTTGTTTGAGAGGGCAGAGGAGGATGAGGATGAAGCTATCGGACCATGAAAGGACGGCGAAGCTGGCCGATTTCGTACGGCTGTTTGTTTCTCGGACTGGTGAAGTGTGCCTGTTTCAAGAACACGAAAACTTCTGGCAAAGGTGGACGAATTTGGTCGGGATGGAGAGGATGGCGGAATGGAAGGAATGTCGATTTGGGAATACTGGTTAGTGAGATAGTGTCAATCAGCATGATATAAGGGATTGGGTTCATCCCAAATCCCTTTAATTACTGTGGAGGACCACAAAAGTTAGAAAATGGTCCACTTCCCACTCCCCATATATGCAGCTTTAAATTTAGTTCTCAATCCCTTAATTTGTTACAATTATATAATTATATATAGATAAAAGGCATTTTAGGGTTTTTTTGAATCTCGGGATGAAAACATAAGTTCTAAATAGGCTCAGGATGATTTTCTAATTTCAAGTGACTGAAAGGATCATTATTTAAGTGCCCCTTAATTTAACCAGACGCTATAACTACATGATCGGAGAAAACCATGTGAACTTGCCCATTCCGCTTTTGAACTTATTTCTGAGTAGGTCACACGCAAAAAGATGTACTTGTCTAGGTCCTTTTTCGTAGCACTTTTACGGTTGCGCTTGCACCTGTGTGTGTGTGTAACTAGCACATGTTTTCTTCTTTGTTGTTTGAGTTTGGTGGCTTTTTATTTTTATTTTTATTTTTTACTTTGTGTGATAAATTTTTAAAATGTTAAAATTTCTGCTGTACACGTCTATTTTCCATAAATTTGAATTTTTAAAATCCAAATTGGACGTAAAATCATAAAAGAGAAGATTTTTCACACCCCCCACATTCTCAAATTCACACACCAAACTTACGCACCCCTATGAGCACCCAGGCCTCATTATTTGGAGAGACATAAATATAGCCAGATATAGATAGGCAGATGATATTTGCTGAATCCAAACATGATCCGAGAGTTCCGCTCTACGACATTATTACTTTTAAAAAAAAAAAAATCAGAAGAGCAAATCAGCAAACCCATTGAGCAGATGATTTATCGATCTTGGATCTGTTGTTCTACTTCATGAAAAACCATGTCTGGAAAAATCAGGTACTTTCAGCATCTACCATTTACGTTTGATAATGTTGTTGACAGGCTCAATGTTTCAATGTTCTAGTCTTTTAACTGGGCCTTGTTCTCCAATGAATTTTATCAAGATTTTGATAAAAACAAGTTTATCAAATCCCTTGATTTTATCCATTCGGGAAAACATTTGATAAAATCTGTGGATTTTTTTTTTTTGAGATTTTTGAATGCAAAAATCCACCGATTTTATCAAATGTCTTTCACGAATGGATAAAATCATTTTATCAAATCTTGATAAAATCCATTGGAGAACTTAGCCTGAATATCTTTCTTGTATTTGGTTGTGTTCAATCCTTGATTCTCTCTATAAATTTAACATCACCCGCTCACCTGTTACTTTTGCCCATATATCATTGTAAGAGACAACCCATGCAATGCATGCTTTGTTGGCACAAGTGGTAGCGGAGTCGGGAATTTCATTTAGGTGTGCCGAATCTTGAAAGTTAAAAACATAGACTACATTGGAATGCAACGCAATGTGGAAAATATAAACAGTTACCTACCATTCAGGCTCGTTACGTGCTTAACGGGTTATTTCTCTATTTTTTTTATCAATAAAGTTTAGGTTATTTCATCACTTTTTATTTGGTGTGTAAAGTCCATTTCTTGGATTGATACTCATTAATTAAAGACCTAAAAAGTTATGCAAGTCCATTTCTTAAATGCAGTACTTGAGAAATCAGAAATCAATATACCATTGTTTTCTTCACTTTTGAGTACATACTTTGTTACAAAGGTACTCCATTGGAAAATTAAAATCTGTTCGTACTTCAAAGAGTAGCGATACAAAAAAATAAAATGAAATAAAAATCAGAACCATGCTGAATAAAACACCTCACAACCCACAACCTTGGACTAAAGGCATTATTAGTAAACATGAAGGGCAAACTTTCTTCCATTGATTACAAATAATTCATACAAAGTCTCATAATATCGCGACTTTCTACAATTACTCGATAGACTATACAAAAACCATATGTATATTATGACCCCATATGGCCGGAACGAAACTACGACTATATGTATATGACCCCATATGGCCAGAACGAAACTACGACTATAAATCTCCACCCCAGGAATTCAATAAAATTTCTGAATGAGTGGGGTGTACGTACTATGAATGTGAACTATGTACAGTATTTTAGAACAAATATCAAAACTCACCTCGAAAAACCATTTGGCTCCCCTTGATCTTGAGATTTTGCATGAGAAGAGGAAGAATCATCTTCGCCCGTGCCACAGAGTTTGCAAGGGTTAGAAGATCTTTGGGAGCACCAATGGTCCGGAACACTCAAGAAATATGTAGTGATGAACTTTCTAAATCTCTTCTTGTACTCTCGTGGAGAAATTATGGTTGGCAACTGGTTTTTGGGAACAACAAGGGAGGCTTTGACCCAGGTCTCTAGTTGCTTATCCCAAGTGTACTGTCTGAGGTAATCTATAATACCGCACACAAGTTCGCGCCGATGAGTATCGACTCCCACAAGCAGAGAGTAATCCATCACATTGATTGACTGCAAACAAGCAACAGATGTGTAAATGCAGCAGGTAAAAAACTGTTTAACTTCAGTAGCCGAAATGGAACAAAGGATTCAGCAAAGAATAAGAAAATCAGTGATCAGTGTTTGTTTTGTATTGTTTCCATTTTTCATGTCTCGGAACGACATATGAGAACTAAGAAGCAGGGATGCAGACACGGTTCATAACAATTCCCGGAACAATGGAGTTACAGACACGGCAGGGGACACGGAAAAATTAAAATATATAGGTATACAGTATACTCATGTGCGTAGCTGTTTTTCAGCTGGATATTATGCCATGAAACACCCAAAACAAATCATAAAATTTGCGATTCAAAAATTTGTGATATAAACGAGCCTTCATCAGGTGGCAATAACTTATATGCACTCTTACCGCTTACTTAACACTGAAATTTAACCCCTAAATTGAATTTCTTCATTAAGGACTTGGCCATGTCGTGCCACTCGTGTCCCCATTCGTGTCTAAAGTGAGACGCAATGTACCCTATGTGACCATTTTTAAAAATTAAGAAAATTGAACGGACACCCATGAGACATGTCCTGCCTTGTCCCTGGCGTGCCCAACACACATAAAACAACCACTCGAGTATCGGTGCTTTGAAAATATGAGAAGTTTGAAAACAGTCATTCTTCTCATTTTTGTGCAAAACCAGTAATCAAAATTACAAAAGAACCATCCCTTTTTTTTTCCCAAACATTTATGCATGCAGAATACATAAACCGTTAACATAATCAATGCATACTGTTCAAATACAGCTAGTGCAGTGGAGGCGTTCAGCATCATCGCAAGAGATTTAAACTCACATTGAGAAATGTTGTGTCATTCCAGACAGCCCGTTGCAGAATACGCTTGGACTTGGTGCCAACATACAAGGGAGAGGCATTCATGTCATTGACGAAGTTTTGGTCTAGAAGAACGTCTCCTGAACCATCAGCTGCTGAGTTGAATCGAGCATGCAAAGCACCTTTAAGATCGTACTGCCGACTAATATTTCGTCCAAACGAAAGGTTCTCCATCACCATGAGGTCATGTTTCATCTCTTTCCCACTCTTTGCCTGTCTAATAGTTACCTGAAAAAAAATGGAATCAAATGCTTAAAAGAATGTCCAATGTATGCCAATATGTATATGTTAATGTTGTGTTTGATAAAAGGAACCAACCCACTAGCGTCCCCCTCATTATCTTTGCTCCCAAAATGCCGCTAGCAAGGTTTTTTTTTTTAATTCAAGGTAGCAACCAGCTGAAGCCTATTTGTACAATATTTTTACTTAGTGGGGGAAAAAAATTCAATCAAAACAGTAGTCTTGGATGGGTCATGGAATTTTGACAAGCAGGGTCAGGAAAAACTTAATCCAGTAAATTCTTTGAGAAACACTTCTTGAATTGTAAATTAATGGCAAATATACTGCACTAATGGTAATGATTTAAGAAATCAAAGTAGCAGTTTACAATTTTTTTTTGCCAGAGGTAGAATGTAGTGGGTTGATGGTTATATTACTACTAGGGGAGTTGAATCCAAGAAAAAGTGTTTTAATTCATATTTACCTCTTTCCCAACAACAGTTCATTTGACATCCATTTGTAGCATAAGGCTAGCTTACTTTTATTTTTTCGTAATTACATCTGTCGAATGGGCTACCTAGCATATCTATGCACATATAGCGTAGAAAAAAGTTATTGAAGGGAATAAACCAGAAGAGAAAAGAAAGAAAAACCAACCTGATAAATCCCAAGTATTTTCGCAAGGCAGGTTTGGTTCCCTTGCTCAAAGCACTCATTCATATACCGAAAATAATCCGGAGCAAACTTTGCAAATGACTCGAATTCTGTCTTCTTAATCTCCTTCACAATGAAGCGTTCATCAAGAGTTTTGGCAAAGAATGATTTACTCTTGCCACCTTTGGCGTCCCAATTTCTACAACGGCTTAGAGAAGCAATGTAATCAAGCTCAGATGGACAACATCGGCTTCTGAGGTCACGGAATTGGTTCGCGTACATACAAATTACAGAATATTTCCCCTTACCATGTGATTTTCCACACCCCATAGAGACTTCTGGATTTAAAGCCCCCAAAGAAACCAAGGAGTCCAACAAATTCAACCCATCAAAACTGGAGAAGTGCGACTCTTCCAAAGATGGTGGGGAACGGGTCCCATCTGAATCCACAGAACCAAAAGAAGACCAATGTGGGGATGCCAGAGACGATATGCGTGTTAAGCTGTGTGAACTCTCATACATTTTAGGCATTGTTGCCTTCTCTCTCATAGAATCCTCATTCAAAATGTCTGTCAAAAGGGGTACATCCTTCAACAATGCCAAAGCACAAGCAACAATGCTTGAGAATTCGTCACCGTAATCTGACACCATATATTCATCGGGACCAAGAGGTATGTGTAGCCTCGAGCCCTCTTCAGTGATCAGTCGAAGAGCATTAGGGAAGCTCTCTGTAGTATACCTAAAAATAGAATCAAATCTTGGCACAAAACCTCCCTGAAGATCTTTCAAATAATTCATCCGAAGTTCCGGAAATGGAGTCCAGATCCATCCCATTGGATTTTCTGAGTTAGGTTGGAGTGGAAAATCAGGCGAACCTCTTTGAGACCTGTCTAAATCATGAACATCATCAGTAGAAATCGGAATAGTTCTCTCTATTGTCAAAGGAAGATTCTGTCGTTGACAATTATCATCAAAAGATGAATTTGACCTCCCAATATCCCCGGTCACATCAGATGAATTTGTTCTTTCTATAGGAATTGACTCAACAAATGCCTCCCCATTGATTTCCATATCAACATTGTTGTCAAAAACTTCATTGTTGCCACTTTTAGGAGAATTTACTGCACTTTTTGTTTCCACAGGCATTCCATTGCTAGTGGTTCTACAGTTGATCACTCTAGAATCTGAAGAAAGGAGTGAATGCAGACGTTGATCCCAGATGGATGATTCAAGAAGGAGATCACACAGAAGCCGATTCAAACTGAGAAGCCTGTACACAGCCACATCCGGATTTCCACTCTTGACAGCAACATTCTGAATGTTCATCTGATTTTATTTAGGGAACCCAAACCGAACAAATAGAAACCTTAGCTCCACTTATATAGAAATTTTCACCATAGATTGTAAAAAATACATGGGAAACAAAGAAATCCATGAAGTGGAACAATTAAAATCAGGAACACTTGAAATTTGGGAAAACAGAACATTTTGCACCGTGTGAGAAGGGAAGATAAATCTGACATGCCAAAGAACATTATATTAATCTAGAAGAAGACAATATCCGGCATTCCGGCTATTATATTCCCCTCTTCCGGGAGAAATCTTCCAAGTATTAACTCAAAACCTTGATAATCGTACTTCATCATTAGTATGAGGTGATTTATATGCCTCCGGTTACAACATTCTGTGTTCGTGCTTTGAGTTACTTTGACTTTTTGACGTTTAACAGTACAAATGTGGACTTAAAACCCACATCCAAGCTCTAGCCAACTGATGTATATCATAGTATTAGAAATACAGCCTGATTATATCTTGTAAAGTGAGCAATCCTAGTTACAATGAATCAGAACTAGACCACCAGTGCAGACCAAGGTAGTCAAATATTGTTTCCTGTGAGGCACAAATCCAAATCACATACACCAATGGTTACCCTACAAAGCTATATGCAGAGGCATACCTGTATACTCATGAAGTTTTTCAGTAAGGGCAATCTCTGTATACTAACTGTAAATACTCTGTCTTCCTTGTATAAAGAATATAAACACCGAGAAATACCTCATAATGACAAGTAATTCATCAAAGTAAGTGCCAAAAAACATGTAGAATAGATCTAACCTCGAATTGACTTCTTTCCTGCTTTAACATCTCTTCAATATCAGAGAATTCCTTCAACACCCCATTAAGGTTCAGAATTGAACCTGAAAATCGAGAAGCAATCCCGTGCAAACATTTTTCTACCTCATCGAACAAGCGTGCTCCTTTCTTGTAAACCTACGAGGGAAAGAAAGAAAATGTCAATCACAGGTTAAGCAAATGAAAATTCAACAATAAATTTAATTTTAGTATTGAACGATAAATGCACATTGAATATTGGAAAAAGAGCACCATAAAGTTCGTACATTGTCAGTTTCCCTCTTAAGTAAATCTCCTCTAATTGAACTACTGAACTCCAGTTTCTGAGGTGGCAAAGATACTGAATAAGTTGCCACTGGAGAGTATCTCAGCATTGCAACCATGGGGCCTAATCTGCATATTGCATTCAGATGAAGTATGAATACACATATCAGGTCTCAAAAGGTAGTCTGGAAGAGATATAATAACCAAGATACTCATTTATGTCATGAAAACTGATGGATGGCACATAAGAGGAGATATACTAAGGACAATAAAGGAAATGAATGCACCAAAAATTGGATTTCTTTAAGCTCTCTCCCAGCAATTTTCGCTGTATCCACATCCAACATTTCCTCTTAGATGGATGTAATTGAGGAACATATTTCATTTTTGCTGGATCAACATATGTTCCTCAATTACATCCACCTAAGAGGAAATGCTGGATGTGGATACAGCGAAAATTGCTGGGAGAAAATTACAAAAACGTCCTTTATAAATCAAAGACAGTGCAAATCAACTTTGTTCGAGCAGTGCAGAGCCAAAATGCAGCTCTCTGCCGTTCTGCTTGTAAATCCTTTAAGATGCACGTGAACGTTAAATTCGTAAGGCTCAGTAGATACCCCACCACTGTAATACAAATTAAAATGTTGGCCCTCTCAATCCAAAAAGAACCAACACAAAGTGGACAACACATGCAACCTTCAATACAAAGTATGGGAAGTAGGGTGTACCCAAAGAAGTAAAGGAAGTCCCTCTGTAGAGAATGCCCACAGCTAGATAGTCTACTAAATGAAGAGTGATTTGAAAAGCTGAGCTCCAAAAACTTGCCAAATGATAGACCTCGGGCAGCAGTGGAAATCAACACTCTCTTAGTAGATTTTGAGTTCCCCTTGAGAGATTTACATTTACCACAGCGACTCCACATCCAAAGCTTCCCAACAGCTTGACCAGGCAACCCACTCTCTTCAGAAAGGCGTTTGACTTGAATTGTGAGCTGCTTATTATGATGCGCATAGTAATAAAAATGGGCGTCTGGTGGTTCATTGCAGGTGGGGCACCGAAGCCTCTGCAGAAAAGCAGAAATTTGTATGAGTGCCTACCTCAAGTGCATGCATCAAAAGTGGACAAAAGATTAATATAATACAAGGACAACCAACACATAAAAAGGAGCAATCACATCCCGCTGCATTAGGAAACTGAAAACTACTTAGTCCTTTACTTCAACCAAAAAAGGATTTTCCTTGGGAAAACTACTTGCTATAGTTTTAAATAATCTTTAAAGCTACTAAAGCTAATTCTGAGAAGCATCATTCTTCATGCTTTTGGATTCTGATTTTGAATAGAATCTAAGGTTTGACAAACACCCACACAACCTTCATTCCCCTGCATAAACACACCAATAGTGATTCTACAGATGAAATATTGACTCAGCGATCCAGTTAAACTCACCCAAAAGCACATACTGACTATATGTGAAATGAAAACAAACAAACAAATAAACAAACAAACAGATGGAGTAACGAGGAACCTGATTGAGTAAATTATCCTGCAAAAACTTTCCGAGGGGAACATCAAAGTTCCGGTAGAACTTGATATGAGAGAGATGACTTTGCTCACAAACAGTTCCTCTTGAGGCATTGCGGCTAGACATCAAAACCAAAATGCTCTCAGAATCCAACACACTGCTGATGCCATCCTTACTATGCTTTCGTTCCTCATTATTTCCACCACATTTAGTTGTATTTGGAAGGGCTTTGCAACAAGCAAACGAAGAACAAGGTCGTTCATTATCTGACACCTTGTCTTCATCAGAGCCACCCTTTAATTCCACATCGTAATGATCGAATGACTCTTGAGATGTCGAAGTATTAAGGTTATCTGGAATAGGATTGTTGGGTTCCCTTTCATTAAAGCTAAAGTACTTGGACATAGGGAAACTGTCCCCAATAACTTTCTTTAGAGAGGCTGAAAGCGATGATAACCCAGACAGAATTATGGGATTGTATGGCTCATAAGAAAACATAGAATTTCCTTCTGATGCGAAATCTAAGTTGTGGAATCCTCCCTCATGACATCCATTAGATATGGGAAAATCAACCGTGCATAAAGAATCAGTTTCTGCACTAGACTCCTCGAAACAAGGATATTTTGAATTACTCGGTTGAGCAGACGGATTTTGTTGATCAGTTGCAGATATACTTTGTACTCCATTGAAAGGAATGGTAGAGAACATAGCTCTTTGATCTAGGAGGAAAGAAGTCTCTAGAATCAAATGATAAGCCATAATGACTGCACACTGGACCACACATTTAACCCTCTTCAATTCATCGCTATGAGCTCCCTTCAGCAAAATCTGAAAGATCGAGTTGTAACCATTAAAAAGTCAAATGAATCTTTTCAAAAAACTAAGCGATAACATAAACAGCTCATGAGAACAAATGGTTACACATTATTTACTTCATCGAAAAAGCAGAGTCATAAGACTCATAACTAGTCAGTGTCTAGGCCTAAGGTAGACAATGAACAATTAGTTTCTAAGGGCAGTCTGAAAAATACATCATGAAATATAAAATTCATTGTGGAAAGTACAAAAAGATATAATATATGTACTTAGCTCAAGAAGTACTCACAGACTCATTACAAAACTAAAATAAGAACACAATCGCAGAATACAAGGAGAAAATGCAGCAATAAGCAAGGTTCACTCAGTATCAAAGAAAATGAGGACAAAAATTCATAATTATAAGAGCAGAGAGAGGGGGGGGGGGGGGGGGGGGGGGGGGGGGGGGGGGGGGGGGGTGAGGTGGTTTGGATCCTCTATTCGCAGCCTTAAATTGAGCACTTCATGCTTTATCAATATTTCCATTAACATGCAAGGCAAAGTCATCAAAGCATGTTTAATATGGATTTCTTGTGTTCTACATGATGCCCAGGCACTAGAAGCATTCAAAATAGTTGCCTCATGATAACGGAGGGACAGAATTTTCTTGAAATTGAATATGAATTGCAGTTTAACTAGATTACTTGGATAAAGAGCTTAAACACACACATAGGTAGCAACCATAGTATATACTACTTCTAATTTGGTATCAAAACGACTTGCTACCATGGTTTAAAGTATCATTCCCGCGATACAATCAAAATACCAGGATTGCTAGGAGTATCTTTCCCATCCACATAAGCGTTTAAACCATCTTTAATGCAGATAAACTATTAAAATCTAACCACTTTTGGAATTAGAGACTTCTGGGGCACGAGAAACAAAACTTAACTAAAAGAGATACTCACCGTACAACCCAGACGTGTAGGACATCCCTCAATGAACATCAATGTTTTACTTGGCTTCTTTCCACCATCAATGGAGGCATTGTGCTCCTCAACAAATTTTTCAAAATGAAAGTAATCACAATGTTTAAGTTTTTGGCCCGCTGAGATATCAGTTGATAAGATTGGTGAACCAGTGCAACGGGCAACTCTCTCTAGACGATGCAATTTCATATCAAATACAAGCGTCATTCCTTTCGGAAGAATAGACTCTTGGATATCACGTGAAACAGTTTTCTCCACTAAAACCACATTTGGGTGGCAGATGTCAATCATCTCCAAGATGGACTTCAGACTATTCTTCTCCTGTCCATAAGGCCTACAATTAGGAAAGATAATAACATTACTTTATCAATAGTAATCAACCATTTGACACATTTTACCTGATCCATTGATCCAAACGATGACAGCTCACTTGAAGAGAGCCCAAGTGCACCACGTATCAACAACAATCTGGGGTTCTTATACTTGGTTGGCATATGCTTGTGAGCAGCGTGCTTTTTGAAGACCAAGCCTCGGATCACTTGACTGCAAAATAAAATATGATTTTAACCCAATGATTGCAATCCGAAAAAGAGCTAATTGACATTCAGATATTTGACGTTTATGCCACATCAATACGCAATTCAGCACATTTTCACATTTAAGGTCCAGTTGTTTCAACGTGAAATATTTTCTCGAAAAGATCTTACACATCTTACTTTGTTTGTTGAACAAAACAAAAGTAAAACATTTTTCCGGTAAAAGAATCTCTCTCCAGAGGTCAAAATCTGGACAAAAAAGGATTTAACTGAAAAAGTACAGCTAGTCATTTTACAATATCAACATATGAAGTTACTTCTTGCAATGTTGTCAAAAAACTTCCAATTGACTTCTCTCACTACAAGACCACATAATGCATAGCTCGATTGCAGTATTCTGATAAGCTCGCAGATTCTTGCCTTTAGTAAGTCAATTTGAGTTTGTGTAACTATTGGTTTCTGAGGTTGATTATAAATGCAATTCAGAGTATTGTTTAATATGTGGATCTTTGATCGTATTATATTATAATAAGACAACAACAGAGCACAAATTTTCCTTTGAATCAATAAGATATGTCTATTCTCTTTTTCTGCAGCGTAAAACTCAAATATAACCGGTGAATAAATTTTTTTTATAAACCATCTCTCAAGAGTCAAACGGAACTTTCTATGGTGCAAAATGTTTTATTTCAAAACAAACGGGAGCCTTCATAAAACATAAGAATTGTTAACTCAGACTCTGTGCAGGTACCTAACTTTTTTTTGATAACCACATGTCCGGGCCAGCTTTCGCGTACCCCGACTAATCCTGGGAGACCAATCTCATAGTCCACTAACAAGGGCCCCATTTAAAGTTAGAGCAAAGCTCTGTATAGACTGGCCCCAAAGGAGTTGATAGCACCTCGTATCCAAAGAAGTTGATAGCACCTACGAGGTTTCGAACCTAAGACCTTAGGAGGGAGCAAACCCCTGAGTCCCAAAGGAGGGAGCAAACCCCTGAGTCCCAAAGCCTTGACCACTAGGCCAACCCCTTGGGGTTGGGTACCTAACTTATTTCGTACAGAAAACCTATTTCATGCATTAATGACCTCGAAACCTACTCAACAGTTTGAAGTTTCCCAGGTAAGTTGAAGGAAAAGGAACGAGATAATAACTTAAAAATTAAAATCCATCACACACTACCAGTTTTCCCGAGTTCAAAACGAAAATTAATACCGAGGAAATACGTAATTCTTTAAACGAATTATCATAACTGGTCTCTCTAGATTATCTATAGGTACACACCTATGACTCCAATAAGAATTCTACATATGCCGAGAAAATTATTTCTCTCCAAAAAACGAACTGCACTCCAAATGATGTGGAAGCAAGCACAGGCACACATCAGCCCCTATTTGCTATTTTTTATTGTGCTTGATCCTAGGAAAAAGAAGGATTTTTAGAATTAAGATTAGTAGATTCACCTCCTATGCTAAATTACTGGATCGATGCAAGGATAAACACCAAAAAACTGTTTTTAAAGCATATCACCTTTGGTTGCGAAAACCAGTGCCAACACACTTGATCTTCACATAGCCATCAGGGTCCATAGCCTTGCCCTCTATAACATTAGGCTTCACAAATGAAGCAGCTTCCCATGATAAAGAAGTAACTATATCCACCCAACTGTCACTATCTTCCCCAGAAGAGGTTATCCCAACAGATTCTAGAAGTTGACCAACAAGGGCTTTAAACTTTCCATTCATCACCTCATCCATCGCCTTTTTCTTTTCCTCTTTGAACCTGTAGCTCCCACTGCCTTCTTCACCAATGCTACTTAACGAACTAGGCTTTCCCCACTTTGTGCCATCACCACATTCATCATCATCATCATCGTAATTGACCAAACTACCCTCCATGTCATCCTCTCGGTCTTCTGCCTCCGGGGGTGACCATACATTACCATCCATTTCATCCTTAGAAGAATTAAGTGTCTCACTTTCCCCATTAATGTCTGAACTACCAACATTATCCTTAGCTTCTTGGTTATCAACATTCCCGTTACATTCTTCATGTTTAGAAACAGTGGTACTGTTACTACCAATACTGTTTTCCCTTAAGTTGACTTTTGCCAGCTCGTTGGATTGGTGAAACCCATTTTCATGATTCAATGAGCTCAAGTTTTGTAGATGCCCATTTGGCCTAAAGTTGGGATCCTCTCTGCCGCTGTCTGAGCGACCTTCATCTTGATCACCCCTATCAAATATCAAGAAGGGGTGTAATAGAAATATCAGAAAAAACAAGCTGGTATATTCTTAAATTATCTAGGTAAGTGGTAACAAATGTATACAAAAAATATCTCAATCATTTCTTCGTTAGGGAATATTGGGTGCATACCTGCCATTTGAGTATGCCTCAACAGAAATATCACCTGGAACAAACAAAGCGAAAATTTTAAACAGCATAGATGCGCAATTTACAAAAATGGATGAAAAGTCGAAAACATATACAAAATAATAATGAAAGAGTCAAAACTTTACTGCAGCATGAGACAGTGCTATCACTGCTGGTCAGCGAAGGGGCTGGACTGATAATTTGTTTTGGACAAGGACTTAAACCAGTCTGCTTTCGTGATTCGTTCTCTTGCTTTTCCCCACAAAATTTACATGGCAAATTGGGATCTCCTCCGTTTAATTCAACAGACGTTAAATTTTCATGGTTCTCCTTGCATCCGTTGGACATGGTCAACGGTGCTCCACAATCATAACACATACTACACATCTGATCCCAGAAAACTTAGCCAACATGTGCATTCGATCTGATCCTTACCTGGTTCACACTTGGATTAGTTACTTGGATTATAAAAACAGAATGGGAAGCTCTCTCATACACATACGTAAAATATTAGATTGACAGATGCAAGAAATCCAAAGGAATCCAATTTTCCCAAAAAAAAATTACTGTATTAACTTCAAAACACATTTGAAGGTAAAATTTAATTTAAAAAAGAAAACCAAAAAAAAAAAAAAAAAAGAGATGCCGTTGTGCTGCAATTGAAAATCCAAGGACTGCAAAAGCCAAGATTAAATTCCTTGATCTACTACCTCACTACGTACCATATAATAGTCAAGAAACTGGTGATCGATTTCCTATTCGCAATACAACACCCATATGATCTAATTCCCTAAAAACGAAACAAAATTCTAATTGAAGAGGTATTCCAAATACACCAAAACATTAGGTTCTTAACAACTGTTTTTTGGTAGCATGAAAAATCCCAACAAACAAGAAATGTCTAAACAATAATAAAAGAACCCAGAAAACTCTCAGGTCCAAAACTGCACAGATTTAATGCCAGATGCGTTAAATCTAGAAGATGTCAGGACTAATATTCCAATACCAAAATCATGACTATCCTCATAACCAAATTACATGAGCAGAAATGACTGTAAGAAATCAAAACGATATTATAAAAGGCTAATTTGCAATTCTACTGACAAAACCAATCCAATAGTCATCTTCCTAAAATTAGATCAAACCTTGAATTTATTTGAATAACAATCACGAGTTTATAAGCTTAAAAAACAAAAATAATACGAAAATAAAGCCAGAAACATCAAGATTCAAATTTTGAGAATGAAAAAAATAAATTATTAAAACTGACTAACCGTTCAATCTCAAGAGTAGCAGTTACAACTACAAAAAAAAAAACGCAGTTGAGGGTATTGCCCTAAATCTGATGAATCTTATCTTCCAGTCCAAAAGGATGGAGAAGAGTCAAAACCAAGAATCACTCCACAAGTCAAGATCCGAAAGCAAAACAAACGACAACCCACAAGGAAAAAGAACCACAAAACATACCGGGAATTTCAAGGCAGTTGATCTGCTGACTCTTGAGTCAATAATGGGTATTTTCATTTTCAGAGAAATAAAGGGCAATAAACCAAAATCCATTCAAGATTAAAACGACATTATCCCACACTACAACTTACCATTTGAGGCTCAAGGGCATTAAATCAAGAGGAAATCAAAACAAAAAGCGGTAGAAGTTAAATAATATCCTTTTTTTTTCCTTTTCTGGAATTGAGTTAAAATAACTTACTATTCAAGCAAACCCCAATTGGCACGTATGTGATGACTTCCAAAACACCTCTTCAGTGCACACCCAACCAGCAGGAGTTTCTTGTTTTCTCTCAAGAAAGTAAAGAATGAGACTATCTCACGAATTCAAAAATTGGAGAGAGAGAGAGAGAGAGAGAGAGAGGACGAATTTGAAGAAAGAATGAAGAAGAGGAAGAGAGAAGAAGGCAGAGGAAAAGCATTTTCAGTCATGCGGGTCCCACTTTAGCATGATATACTGTATTATGTGCAACTGAATACACACACACTTGTCCGAAAAATACTTACAGTTATGCGTATATATGACGTATTTTGGAATGAACAGTCAAAATTTTGAAATTTCGGATTTTCTTTGGAAAAAATTGGTTGAGAGGATATAAGGTACATCACACAGTATTTTTATGGCAATGATTGAAAGGATTATTGAGTGGATTTTGATTTTTATAATCTTTGGGCTGATTTTTCAATGTAATGTGAGATTCCACCTTTCTGGGGTAATTTATTTGGTGATTGACTTTAATTTTTGGTTAGTGATTTCTACCGTTCATATTTTCCACCCTTGCTAGGATGAGTTACACAAAAACCATTAATTTAGAGTAGTTAAGATAGTTGACCAATAGAAATGAAGATTTATAATATTTCCTCTATGCTAAAATAATAGTCCGGTTCGTAAAACGATAAGTTAAAAATCACACTTTTTTTTTTTGAGAAAAACTCAAATGTTTTTTTTACTAATTTTACTAGATATCAACGTGCTCTTTTAACTCATGAAAAAAGTTTGAACTTGTTCTTTAAAAAAAGGCAAATGTTAATGCCAAAATTGTTTTTGATTGTGTCAAAACTCCAATGCATAAAATGCTTGTACTTATGTGCAATGTACATGTCTTTTACCCATTGGAGTTTTGGCAAAATCAAAAACAGTTTTGGCATTATCACTACCCTAAAAAAATTATATTATTTTTAACTTATTTTTTTGCAAAGGAGACAATTATTTTGAGACGGAGGGAGTATATATTAAAGCATGGGGTCAATTATTGAGAAGGCACAAATGACATGAATTAATTAGCCAATTAATTGTTGGAGTAATTATTTTCTCATTCTAAAAGATATTTGAATATCATTTGAAATTAACCCTTGATTTTGGAGATAACATTTTCCAAATAGAGAAAAATATTTGACCGATAGGTAATCCATGAATCCGCGGGGATAGATTTGTGTTTTAATTTCAATGGTATAGATAGATTGTGTTTTAATTTCAAATCAAAGTACTATTCTATGACTTATCTTGCTACTTATGGATAGATCATAACAATTGAGAATAGAAATATTCCAATAACTATTTCGAATTAAGGAAAAAAATATTATGTTTATATTTTGTAAATTGGCCTGCACAATACTTGCTCAATATATAATGGAGTACCAAATTTACAACCCTTAATCCGTATTCTCTGTCCAATGATTAATTGTTTCAAAAAGGAATCTCCCTATTAATCTACTCTTATCAGGTACTCTCGCTACCTAATAACTCTCTCTAGCTAGGTAGCATGAGTTCGTAGGTGAATTCCACATTTTATAAAAAAAAAATTGTCGATATATTATGTACATAGATATTGTATCAATTTGACTTTAGAAGTGTTGAATAAATCTCCTCTTTTGATTGCGTTGTTATATGCTCTCTAATTACAATTATCTTTTGCAGGCTAATTGTGGAAGTTGTCGGTATCAATCTTGACTCTCAAAATGTAGAACAATTATGTATGATATCTTTTTTATTTTTAACTGTGTAACTAGTATATGATTTCTTGCAATCTTCATTTTTTATGTTTGTACATTTTTATGTGATCAGCAAAGGCTACAATGCAAATTGACTTAAAGACGCAGGAATATTCCAAGTTGACATGCTTCATTTGCTTAGTTATGAACAATTTTTTTTAATTTATTTATTTATTAACATGGATAGGATGTCGATGACAGCAGAGTATGAATTTGCAGGTAGCCATTTCAAAAACAAACATGATCTTTGGATTAGACCGGATATCAAAAGAGAGAACATTCTTTACACCGCCAGTGTAAAATCCCCCTTTTCCACCACCACTTTTGTGGGCCTCATTGTTTATTAAATGTTGATCTGAACCGTTCATCTTGTAGGGCCCACAAAGTTCTTCATCCCTATAAAAAAATTAGCTTGATCGGACATTGACATGCATATCAAAATTTGAATTTTGTTTTGTAAAATGGGCGATCATAGATTTTAAAGTTAAGCTGTCCTTGACCATCCATTTCACCAAACGAAATTCAAAATTTCATATATCTATTGATGTCCGATCAAAATAATTTTTTGCATGGATGCAATACTCTATGGGCCCTACAAGGTAAGTAGTTCAGATTAAAACAACAAACTCACGGTGGGACCAACATATGGCGGTGGTGGAAAAGGGGGGTTTTACACTGGCAGTGTAAAGAATGTTCTCTCTTTACACCGCCAGTGTAAAACCCCCCTTTTCTACCACCACTTTTGTGGGCCTCATTGTTTATTAAATGTTGATCTGAACCGTTCATCTTGTAGGCCCACAAAGTTCTTCATCCCTATAAAAAATTAGCTTGATCGGACATCGACATGCATATCAAAATTTGAATTTTGTTTTGTAAAATGGGCGGTCATAGATTTTAAAGTTAAGCTGTTCTTGACTATCCATTTCACCAAGCGAAATTCAAAATTTCATATATCTATTGATGTCCGATCAAAATAATTTTTTGCATGGATGCAATACTCTATGGGCCCTACAAGGTAAGTGGTTCAAGTGGTTCAGATTAAAATAATAAACTCACGGTGAAACTAACAAATGGCGATGGTGGAAAAGAGGGGTTTTACACCGGCGGTGTAAAGAATGTTTTCTCAAACTTCAAAACCATGGCATTTCAAAGTTGCAATTGCACCAATCACTAGCCAGTAAGACTTTGCTTTGTATATTAGAAGTGAAAATGACAAGAGAAGACCGTGCGACGGTTGATAATTTCAATAGTTAATTATTATGAAACTACCCTAAGCCAAGAAACATGGTGCTTTATTCATTTGCTTAATTGCAAGTTGCAATGTAATCCACTTTATTTAGTTTGCATTTAACTATGCAATAAAGTAGTAATTTCCCCTTTGTGAGTTTCATGTTCCAGTTGGATGATTTGGTAAAGCTCACAAACAACTTGGGACCCACAGATTCCATGAATCTTGAAATCATTTGGATGGCAATGAAATTTTCTACAGTGGCAAGATAAAGATATATTGGCCTTGTTCGTTTTCCTGTTTAGTTTTAGTTTTGTTGACATCATCATTTCCCTCATTTCTCTCTCTATCTCTCTCCACTCATTACACCTGCTGACATCATCAAAATTAAACTAAACTATCTAACCAAACACAATCAATTTATATGCGTATGTTACGCAGTTCATATTTGAAATGCTTGTCAGCCTAAAGCGTTAGTCCTATTAGTTGGTGAGTGTTGAATCAGTTGGCCCCCGTAAAGTCAATAATAAGTTTGCTACCGACACACGTAATTGAGCAGAGTTCGATTCTTACGGTCAAGTCGCATGATAGTAATTTTTTGTGAATGACCTAGTCCCGGCATGTATGACCTACTTTGAACCATACCAGGAAGGAAATTAGATGAGTTGCGTACAAACGGGTCCGGACATTCCTGGCCATCGAACCAAAAAAGAAAAGCTTGCCACATGTTTTGGACAATATATTCCAAGTCACAAATATTTTTAGGTCCATAGACACACTCGAAGAAAAATTTACCAAATAAGCAAAACGTATTCTACAACTTCCCATGTGTCATGACTAGCGGAGTTCAATTTGTCCATTCATATTTCATTTTCTCCATGAATATATGCTCCATATCTCTAGTACAAGAAGTGCACAAGAAAGTCGATATACCCGTTAAACCAATCCGATTCGGACCGAACTGTACTATTTAGTTAGGTTATGTGGTTCATTGGTCTGGTTATGGTTTTAAAAAAATAAAAATCGATAATTATGGTTCAGTTACTGGTTCTCAATTTAAGAAGCACGGTTAGAACCGAACCAGACAGTATAGTATTAATATATATGTTTTACTTATACTTTTATACATATGCATAATTATGTATCTTGATTTGATAAGTTAATATATTTTTTTCCCCGGTAAGGTATTCTTCTATGTCTATTTAGATTAAAAATCTACTTTGTCAGGAAGTTTTTAATAAGGAATTCTTTTAGTTACAAATCTTATAAAATCCTATAATTATTTTATGAGTTTTTTAGTGCTCCAAATTCTAAATAATCTTTTGAGTTCATGTGTTGTGAAAAAGTGTTCCAACACTAATTGGGTAGAACCAGAACCGAACCAAAATCGATCCGATCTTGCAGTTTGGATCTGGACAGGTTCTACACATATATTGGTTAGGTTTTGGTTCTTAATTTCCTAAAGCCGGTCAAAATGGTCCGGTTACTAAATTTCTAGAGAACTAGTCCAATCCAGACCGTGTGCACCCCTATCTACTATGTACTAGCGATGGTCTAAAAAGAAATTTTTCTGTAAGGTACTCAAACAAAATACAAGGTACCTGTATTTAATGCTGAGAAGTTTTGGGTTTAGGCTTCGTTTTTCAACAGATTTTTGTTTCATAAAATCTCACATTTTATGACACTCTAATCTCAACACATAAAATGTAAAAGTGATTTTATGAGATTTTCATAAAATCCTCCTAAAATCTATAGGAAAACAACTACATTTTATCAATTGGGAAAACAACTCCATTTTATCACCCCTCCATAAAATGTACCTAAAATCTATTGGAGAATAAGGCCTTAAACTGATGAAACAATATTGATGATTTTTGTTAGGGAGAGTTAATTAGGGGTCCTGTTCAGAAAACTTACTTATGTTTACATCCTAACTAGTTTGAATCATTATGATTACATCCTGAAATTCAAATAAACCCCAAAACACCCTTTCTCTCACCTAATTTTCCTAATATTTCTCTCTCCTGATTTTTCTAATATTTCTCTTTCCTTCTCTCTCTCTCTCTCTCTCTCTCTCTCTCTCTCTCTCTCTCTCTCTCTCTCTCTCCCTCCCTCCTATCTTGAAAAATCTCTCTCTTGCCTATCTTCTCACACCTAAATCTCAAAACAAAATTGAAAATAAACAATCATGACATTTTGAAAGATATGGAAACAAACCAATAATTCATTGTATCAATAAACCATTTTTAAAAGACGTGGGAACATAGTTTATTTATTTTTCATTTTTGTTGTACCGAATCTACCAATATTGTCAATCAATGAACCATGTTCAGGGGAAAAAAACATGGGAAACACGGTGAATCAATGAACCAGGCTAAAGAGGAAAAAAAAAGGGGAACATGGTTTACTGGTTAACCATTTTTACTGTATCGAATTTACCAATATGGTGAATCAATGAACCATCAATAGAAAAAAAAAACATGGGAACATGTTTTACTGTACCGAATCCATCAATATTGCGCCATCAACAGGAAAAAAAAAGAAGGGAAAATGGTTTACTGGTTAACTATTTTTACTGTACCGAATCTACCAATATAGCGAATCAATGAACCATGTTCGGAAAAAAGAAACATGGAACATGGTTTATTGATTAACTATTTTTATTGTACCGAATCCACCAATATCTGAATCAATGAATCATGAAATCCCACAAATCATTTGTCCCAAAAAAAACTTAAAAAACTTCCTAAACAAATCCACAACAAATCTCATAAAACTGTCAAAACCCACAAACCTTTGGTTCAAAAAATCACTTGCTCGACAACCACCCTATTGGATCGGTGCCCAGCGTGTTGGATTATTTCCTTAATTGAGTACATCTTCTCTGCGTGCAAGAAAAAATATCGTCGTCATCCTTCAAAACTATTGTTCGTACGTCGGGATCTCGTCGACGTCCTTTAAAGCAATTGGAATAGTAGAGAGATTGAAAGATAAGTCTCTTACTGGGTAAATACATGTCATTAGTGGTAGGGAATATACAGGTCATTAGTGGGAATATACAGGTCATTAGTGAGATTGAGAAAGTGGCAGCCAAGTTTCCATGAGAAAATGAAAAAAGGACGAGAAACTTGAATTTGTGAGTGGGTAATGGAATAGGGCGGAGATCTCGGGTATAGGATTAGTCAATTACTATAATTGGGGAAATCATAACTGATAGGGTAATTAAGGAAAATCTAAGTACACCGTATATACATATAAAGATAGAGAATCAATTAATAAGGGTATAATAGGACATTCAATAAATTTTAGGATGGAATCATAAGTATTCAAACCCACTAGGATGACGATCTAAACAAGTTTTTCAAAAAGGATGGCTAATTAAAATTCTCTTTTTGTTATAATCTAACTTTAATAGTTAATACTAACTTGCTATCCTCACATCGAGTCAAAAATTTAACAAAGAAAATATTATCAAGGGTAGATTTCCCTTTGTCCCTTGAACTTTGACTCTGATCACACTTTAACCCTAAGAGATTTACTTATATGTAGATAACGTTCCAAACTATTTTTTTTTTTCTTCTGTTTCTTCAACCGTTCTATGCGTATAGAAGGGGTGCACCGATGGTGCACTGATCGGCGCCGGGGACCCCCATGTAGGTCCCACACGGTCGATCTGAGCCGTCCATTCATCCCAAAATCAAATTCCGAGGGGTCTCACGCAGAAATCACCTCAATCGGACGCTTCTAAGTGTTCGATCCAAAATCACCCCATTTTGTTCGGGATGAATGGAAGGCTTGGATCGACCGATTGGGACCCACAAGAGAGTCTCCGGCGCTGATCTGTACATGGTCTGTACTAGGGGTTGGTACCCCTGGATTTACCGATATTGTTCTTTATCATGTACTCCTAAGAGGGTGTTTGGGAGCCAACTTTTCAACTTTTCATTTTGGATTTTTTGGCTTTTTGGATTATGACCAGAATGAGTTTTGAATCTGAGAAGAGTGTTTGGGAGAAATGTGCAGAATGAATTTTGCAAAAGTAGTAGCGTTTGGGAGAAAAATGATGAAAATGAGTTATGGATTAGTTTTTACTAATTTACCCTTGTTTGTTAAAACTAGGCCAACAGTAACTTGTCATTGGAAAAATTACCGGAAATTTTCTATCAAATTGGGAAATATCAAATATGCATCTGATCAAAATCATTGGTGAAATGAATATTTGAATTTTTTTATTTTATTTACAAAAATATTGGGAATATTTTTGTTAAAGGACCCGTCCAATTTTGAGCCTTTTTTTTTTGGAAAATATTATTAGATGCTCCTTTTTTTTTTTTTTTTACACAAATTGATGTTCTCCCGTAATAAGAATTACGGAAAATAGAAGTAATTGCGAAAAAAATAAAAAAAGTTGGTCCAAAAAAAACATAGTTATAAACATTACACAATTTATAAAAACATACATAACCATATTAATACATAATAAAAACAAGAGCAAGTTTACAATTTTTTCTTTTTTGGAAGAAACTCATTTTCTTCACCCATTTTTTTAATAACAAGTTAAGGGCTTTGGTACCCATCCTAATACAGTAATATAAACGACATACTCCAGTTTGGTACCAATTATACCCATTTTCTTTACTCATTTTCTATCCCTGGACCCAGTCAAAACTGGATCTTCTTCTTCTCTCTTTGTTCGTCTGCTACCGTAGACCTACCGCCGGTGTTCTCTCTCCGGTTTTCACAGGTGCTTTCTTCAAATCGCAGGAAAAATTGGATCTCCTTCCTTTACTCCGATCTTCACAGGTGCTCTCTCTCTCTCTCTCTCTCTCTCTCTCAACAATGGATGAATGTGAGAACGAGCTAGATCTGAAGAAGAAGAACGAGCCTTCCCTCTCTCTAATCGCAGGAGTCCTTCTCTTCTCTGTGGGTTTCTGTGGTTCTCGAGTGTGGAAGAGGATAAGGGGTAAAGGGGGTATATGGCAGGGTCACGGAAAAATCCAAATCCAAAAACGAGAATGCAAAACGAGAATGAGAAAAGGATCCTCAGAGCTGATTCTGGGTTTTTGCTCCGAAACTCGAAATTGAAGAATGAGTTTTCTAGAACTTGTTCCCAGAAGTAGGCGGCCAAACGGGCGGAACTCAAAAACCAAAACGTGAAAACATGAAAAATAGGCGCCCAAACAGGCCCTAATTCGGTGAGGTATCAATTAATGTTGGGGTGCCATTAAATTCAATAGTACCACTAGCAATGACGTCGTCTCAATTTAGCATTCCAACTCTCTAAACACAGTTTGTAGAGTTGACCCCGCTTACACTGTAGTAAGGCCGAGTTTTTCAAATGAGTCTTAAATTAACCATGATTTTAGTACCTGATGAATTCATTTGCTAAAATTAAAGTTGATTTTTTGCTAAAATCAAACAAAAAACTCAGCCTAAGAAATGTCAATCCAGTACGGTCAATTGACCCCGCTTGCCACAACATGGATCCGCTCCCGTCTCCAAACACAGTTTGTAGAATTTGTTTTCCAAAACATAATCAATGTGTGGCAGCCACTTTTAATTCTGGTGCATTATGAAAATAACCACAAAAAAAAGTACTCCGTAGTACAGTACAAATATGATTGATCAGTATATTGATCAGAGGACTTAATTTTCTGTCTCTCCCATTAGAAGTGACATATATTCTAGGTGCTTAACGGGCTACGAATTAAGGAGAGAGGTTATTTGGTGCTCTTGAAACAGTGCTTCAAGAGCCTCACACCATATAGTTGTGAGGATCTATAAACGTGGGGTGCGGGATCGAGGCATAGATTTTCTAGGCACTTCTCAAGAGTTATTTTGAATTTTGGCAAAAAAATAAGCTACATTTGTGATAGGCCTGTAAACAGATCGGATTTGATCCAAATCCGATCTGAAAATCTGGATCCGAATTTGATATTTTGGATCCAGTAATCCAATAATCCAAAACCGAAAATTTTAATAAAATTCAGATCGGATCCGGATCAAATCATTTGAAGATCCGAATCCGGCTCACAAAATAAAAACCGTTTTTTCGTTACTCACACAGAGCTGCCTCTCTCTCTCTCTCTCTCTCTCTCTCTCTCAAAACAAAACCCTTCCACAGTTCCACTGTGACTCACACTGTTCCGGCTTCAAGCCTTCAACTCTGTCGGCGATTCCTGTTGAGTTACAGGTGAGAGGCTCTCTTCTCTTCTCTCTCTCTCTCTCTCCATAGATGATTCCGGTCGATTTTTCTGTTGGTTACCAGGAAACCAATCTCCTCCTTTTTGGTTCCTAATGATGGAAGATTCAGTGGCGAAATCAGATGAAGTAGCCCGAGTGTGGCTTTCTGATTTTTCAATTTGCTGTGAATATTACGTCATTTTTTAAGTAATTTGAAAATGATTGGGTTTTTTTTTTTTTTTTCTCTTTTTCTTTTACAATTCTCAGATTGATTTTTCAATTTGCATTTGTGATAATAATAATAATAGGAGCAAAATAAGCCATATTACAATATACTTACTAAAACTCCGAATTTTTGTTTGAAAAGAAATTAAGTTACCATTCCACCACCACCATTGCAACCATTTAGTGTGGGTGTAGGTTTTTTAATTTGTTTCCTCCAAAATCAGAAATACATTTCCTTGGAAAAAGTAAGACCTAAATACCTAATAAAAAGTTGATCCAACAGGCTCCTCTAACAACTTTTTGTTTTGGTAAAACCTCCTCTAACAACTTATTATACCGTTAGTAACGAATTTTGAAAATGACAATTCTGGATTAGTACTGTTAGAGGGTGGGGATTCTGGACCTGATCCGTTAACCCAGCGCGAACACAATACGAACACAAACGTCGAATAACTGTTTGAACCGACACCACACGATGTTGTCGATGCCAACCCATCTGGAAATTATCCCTGTAATTACAAAAAAGTAGTTTTGATGCTTTTAAATTTCCTAATCAGTAGGATTTGATTTTCTTGGCCAACTTGTATAGGAAAACATCCATGTGATTACAAAAAATATTGGATTAGGCTTTATTGTTCACATGATTTGTGCTAGTATTTCATACATAATAAGTTTGTATTATTTGAGATAACCAAGTCCCATTATAGGATAATATTAATGCGAGTATGAAAAGATAATTCTGTATTCTCGAAAACTATTTTCAGTTAATCTGAAAATAAATGCAACAAGTTTTTTTTTTAACAGATTCTAAGTAATATTCTACACAATTGTATTTTGAACTGGTAACTGAAAGGGCTGTAAAATTTGTAGTCTGTATATATATGTATATAGGTTCTTTCTTTTTCAATATTCTGAATTGACCATAGAATAACTCTTAGCACTAAAAAAAAGTCAAACGTTCAGTTTATTAACATTTATTCTAACTTCAAAATTTTGTGATGTTGCATTATTGTTTTTTTTTTGGCTTTAATTACTCGGTATTTTTAGTTGTAGGTAATAAGGATTGAACTCAGGTCCAAACTACCACTCCACATGTGCTATTGCATGATTTATTGTTTGAATAATGTGGGAATCAGATAACGCACGCTTGATATCTTTGCTTGTGAGAATTCTCAACCAATTATACTATTACTATTTATAAATGTTTCTTATGTACTTAGTAGGTTTTCTTTCTTATATGACAAAAAATAGTTTTTAATGTTATCTTTCTTATTGGAAGTCTTGAACAGAATGATCATTTGGTTACCCAAGCTAATTGAAAATATTCAAACCAATTGTAACCCTAGCTAATTTTTTCGCTCACCCGTCATTTATACTTTTCTGTGTAATAAAATTTTTCGCCAATCCAAGATCCAAAAATCCAAGTATAACCAAACGAAACAAGGAACAGAATGTCTCACGGAAAATTCATTGCAAATTTAATCGGGAAAACTGAATTGCCCACAATAATGTATAGAGGAAATGAAAACATTTAAGCTAGTTACTAAACGATCAGTCCAGTCCCAGCCAAACCATCTGAAGATGTAAGCATGCATGGAACTGGTATATGACGTGTGTTATTTTGAATAAAATAGCACACTTTACTTAAAGTAAAATCACATATGTACAACTAGTTTCGTACGTATTCTACAATTTCTTAGAATAACGTTTATATTTTGTATATAAGTTTGGAGAGCCAGGTCAAACTATTGCAAAAACAAAACAGTTGTGTTTGGTTAGATAGTTTAGTTTAGTTTAGTTTTGATGATGTCATCAAGTGTAATGAATGCAGAGAGATAGAAAGAGAAATGAGGGAAATGATGATGTCATCAAAACTAAAACTAAAACTAAACTGGAAAACGAACATGGCCTTTGACACTAAAAAATTTCTTAGCCTCAAAATATTCTATGTTGCCACCTTGCTCTTCTACATGTCTCGAAACATTTTTGTATGCAAATTATAGCAACAGGAGAGAGAGAGAGAGGCCAGCACTAGTATCATAGCTCGTGCTGGCTACTCTAAGGCTAGGTTTGGCCTAAGTAGTAAAGCAGCTTTTTACTATTCCTTTTGTTTGTCCTTATTCATTTTTTTTTTAGTTTTGCGTCAAAATTTTGCGACCTATTGATCCGTCTCGACTGGTTATTTTGACTTATTCTGTATTTTTGAAAAAATTTAAGAGTTTCGGTCAAAATTTTTTACTTTTCCGATTCCTCTCGTCGAGACGGATCAATAGGTCGCAAAAGTTTGACGCAAAACTAAAAAAAAAAAAAAAAATGAATAAGAACAAACAAAAGGAATAGTAAAAAGCTGCTTTACTACTTAGGCCAAACCTAGCCTAATTGGGTTTATATGTATTAAGAGTTCCATTTATTGACTTGGTCGACAAAACTCTCTCTCAGCACGTACGTACAGGCTCTAAATTATATTTGATCATCTCTTACTATTTGGAGAGAACATATAATTCTATCAATTTTAAGTGTGCTTAGAAGATATTTTATTCCGTCTTAGTTTTCAATTTTCTGTCTTATTTTTGTTCTTCTTCAAACATTGGAGGTCCTAGTTAAGGATAATCTTGCCAATACATACAAAATCAAAATTGCTTAACCTCCTAGTAATAAATGATAAAATGATACTTTGCAAATATAGTAATACTTTGCAAATATCCTTAAATCTATAAGAAATTAGAACTCTTTCCAAATAAATATAACTGGATCAGATTTTCTTTACACAATCAACACACATAAGTATAGCCCATTCTTCATTATTATTATTATTATTATTGAAATTTTCCATCTGGAATACATTCTTCATGTAATTGAATATTGGATAAACTATATAATGGTGAGGGAAGCTAGTACTAAAAAAAGAAAAAGAATTCAAATTAGATTGGGACCCGCTATTAGCCTGTTAGAGCATCTCCACCCTTAACTCAAATTTTTACTCAAATTTGAGTAAAAGCTTGATTTGACATGACTCCTTCTAACAATTACTCAAATTGTAGGGTGAAGATTTAATCCAAACCAATGAATGGCAAAAGGGTAAATAAAAGTGCAGAAAAAGAGCCTTGAAAATTTTGTTCTAGATTTGGTGATGAGCAAATTTGGTGAAATATTTGAGTGAAACCAAATTTGGTGAAGGAGTGGAGTGTGGTTTTTGTGTCTTTTACTCAAATTTAAATTTGGTAAAAGATTTGATGAAGAGGTGGGGAAATGCTCTTACAACGTATTTTTCACAAAACTGCCACGTCGTTGTTGATTTAAATTTGTAAATTGACAATCATATAGTACTAGTATAGTAGTATAAATTGCCACGTCATTATTGATTTAAAATTGAGTATGTAAACTGACAGCCTGACACAACACCAGCAAATCGTTTGTCTGGAATTGATGAGTAGCTCGGCAAAGTGCAATCATTGAAAGGAGGCGCTCAATTCGGCCCCGCCACTTGGCTGTTGTCTTCAGATGAATGTTGTACCGCACGACTCTGAATCACACCCACCCCTGGAATTTCAAAAACTTCAAACTCCACCGGCTTCCGCCCCCGCCTCGTGGAAAGCAAGTTATCCATCCAGCAAAGTCCAATTTCATATCAGTCAGTGTACCCTTTTTTTTTTCTATTTGTACCATACGTTTTAATATTGGTGTCCATGCAATACAGAATCTCTGGAGATATGAAATTTCTCAGAATATTGTTGATGATATAAATGGATGGAGAAAATCTATATTTGTTGTTTGTGTTCAACGGGATATAACAATTGAAAAACACTTTTTTCTTATAGTACATGGCCAATAGTGGGAAATCCCATCCAACTCCCATCCCGTACAGATCGGGATAAAAATTAGTGGGAATTTGATATCCCATCCAAATTAAGGGCAACAAACACCGAATTTTGAGTCCAAGGCTATTCTATCTCAAAGTAAATAAATAAAACAAATTTTCAGTAACACTTTGATGTATCTTAACATTAGTCCTAACAACAAATTAAAATGACTGACATATTTAGTTCAAGTTTTGTTGAATTCCCGTAAAATTCAATCATTTTTTTAGCAAGAGAAAAAAATACACAAGTATTTTTGTACTGGCCGAGAACGCGGTCCCGGCTGATATGTCCAGTATCTATTAATGGTATTAGACTGTATTTTGGCCAATACTAAACTACTAAACACCTTGGTACGTTTACTATTTTATTGCCGATACAATTCAATTATCCTTCAAAATTGTGAAGTTTAGTATTGGTTTTAAATTGTTTATATCTTTCAGTATGGATCTCAAAAAATATGCAATATGGATCTTATTTGATAGATCTCAATTAGTTGTTCTATACAAAGTTTTAAAAATCATGAAAAATATTATATAGTAAAAGATATAAACGATTTGAAATGACATAAATTTCAAAAACTGTGAAATAAATTGGGAGGGAAATAGTACTTTTAAGGGTAAAATTGAAAGTTTGACATATTTTGAAACTTGTTTTTAGAAATAGGACCAACATTTTGGGGGATCCCAAAATAGGAAGAAAGACCAGCAATTGAGACGAAGAGAGTACTTTTTTATTCCTCTTGTTGACTCGAATGATATAATATAAAGAATTTTTAAAAAATTGAAAAATGACCATAAAAACCATGTCAAAAAGTCCAAAAAGTGTTGGACTACACTCACCTAAGTAGAAGAGTCCCGATTCCAATGCAAATGGTTTTGATATGAGAAAACATTCTTTATGCCGCCGGTGTAAAACCCCTCTTTTCCACCACCGCCATATGTTGGTCCCACCGTGAGTTTATTGTTTTAATATGAGCCACTTACCTTGTAAGGCCCATAGAGTATTGCATCCATGCAAAAAATTATTTTGATTGGACATCAATAGATATATGAAATTTTGAATTTCATTTGGTGAAATGGATGGTCAAGGACAGCTTAACTTTAAAATCTATGACCGCCCATTTTACAAGACAAAATTCAAATTTTGATATGCATGTCGATGTCCGATCAAGCTAATTTTTTTTAGGGATGAAGAACTTTGTGGGCCCTACAAGATGGACGGTTCAGATCAACATTTAATAAACAATGAGGCCCACAAAAGTGGTGGTGGAAAAGGGGGGTTTTATACTGGCAGTGTAAAGAATGTTCTCTCTTGGAGTTTCCCACAATCGCAGCCCAAGGTTTCGCCTAGTGGCCAATACCTTGAACTTAAGAGTTTGCTCCCTTTAACGATTTCAATTCAAAATCTCTCTGTTGCTGTGGCCACTGGAAGTTTGCTCGGTCATAACTTAAGGGCCCCAAAATTATTCTAGGTACACACAAACAGGTCCAAACGTTAGTTACTAGAATAAAAAGCAAAAAATGCTATTTGTACAACTATTTGGGCTCCAACTATTTAAACTCTCTCAAATACACGTTAGACCTACACCTCATAATTATGTGTGGGCCCCACATGTATGTGAGGGGTTGTAATTTACATAATTTTATAAATGGTTGGAACCGAAATGATTGTACATGTAGCACTCTTGAAGCAAAAAAAAGAAAGTCTCTCACAGTGACTTTGTAAACATTTTTTTTGGTCTCAATCCGGTATGAATAAGCCTAAACACATTGACTGGCTTGTTTGTCAGTTCCCACCGCCTGCAAAAAGATTGGGAATTTTGTTCAAATTCCTTACTTAAGTCAGAAATTGAGTTAAGTCAGTTTTTAAGTTGATGTATTATGAGAGAATGACTAGTCTCGTAAAGCTTGACTGACTTGTTTGTCAGTTCCCACCGCCTGCGAAAAGATTGGGAGTTTTGTTCAAATTCCTTACTTAAGTCAGAAATTGAGTTAAGTCAGTTTTTGAGTTGATGTATTATGAGAGAATGACCAGTATCGTAAAGCGCAATAAATCAGTTCGAGTTTAAGCCGGAAATCAGAATAAGACTAAAACTCAACCATCTGTACTCTTAATTTTTTGGGTCCGTTTTTGGGAAGGACATAATATAGGGGCTATTCATGCAATAAGGACATCAACTTTTTTCATAATGCAAACAGGACATTTGCGCAATAGGTGACAAAAATACCCTCACAAGGGCCTTGTTTGGCTAGCACAAATAATGAATTTTTCATTTTTTTTCCAGATCTGATAGCGCAGATTACCTTATCTATTGACCCTGCGGGAAGGGCCTTGTTTGGCTAACACAGAAAATGAATTTTTCATTTTTTTTCAGATCTGGTTGCGCAAATTACCTTATCTGTTGACCCTTGGGAAGGGCCTTGTTTGGCAAACACAAAATAAAATTTTCATTTTTTTAGATCTGGTTGCGCAGATAACGTTATCTGTTAATACAAAATATGTCCTTTTTTTATTTTTTTTTCCCGATTAGCACATATATCGTTATTTGTTGATTTTTTCTATTATACAAAAAATTGATGGCATAAATACCCTTATATGTTGATTTTTTAAGGAAATTGTAGACACCCCAATTTTAATCCAAGTGTTCCTTCATCATCGTCTCTCATCCGAGACCCGAATGACATAAGTCATGTCACCATCGGGTCTCCTCTTGATCGAGTCACCCCTGTCTGTCGCTCGAAAATCTAGCTAAGTATGGAAAATTAACCTTTTTTGGGAAGATCTGATTTGGCCAATAAAAAGTCCCGGTAATTGTTCCTTGGATTTTTCTAATCAAAATGGTATAATCGGAAGTTATTTTTAAGTAAGGCAAAGTCATCTTTCGCCCATTTTCTTCGGAGAAAAATGTGCCCGTTTTCGGTTTTGTACTAAAAGTGGGGGGATGAGATTTTGATTGGATTGGGATATCAAAATTCTGGCAATGCCATTGTTTCTGAAAGGGGGGTACTTCCTTATTTTCATAAATAAATTAAAGTAAAGATTATATCAAAATTATAATCTTTACTTAAGTTTGGTTTATGAAAATAAGTCCCCAATGATGAAAGAAATACTTACCAGTACCTTGGAGTGATCAGCCTGAACTTCAGAATCTTTGGACAAAAATAACCCTAGCCGTGCGGTTCACTGTGCAAACCGTACAGTTCACTCCTCGAAGATCAAGCCGTGCGGTTCATCCATATAAGCCGTGCGGCTAACCCTATCAGCCGTACCGTCATGTCTCAAGAAATTTCGTTTTCTGACACCAGAAGCATCTCATCATTTTTTACAGCAATTCGTACTCATTTTTATTCCTTCTCCGCCTATAAATTCCTCTCCTCTTCTCCCATTTTCAACACACAGTACCCCCCTCCCTACTCCGGGGACACGCTGGTAAATTCCCCGGTCATTTCCCGTCCGAAATTCCGTTCAAACTCCTCTAGAAACTTCAAACCCATTCCATTTCCTTCATTCAAAAACCTCCAACAACCCATCTGTGTGTATCAAATTCATTCTCAAGGAGTTCAAGTCCGAAGTTTCAGAAGTTCTCGACTGTCCGAAAACTTCCAGTAAAGGTATAAATCCTATCTCTTTAGCTGAGTTTGAAACCTTGGTTCTTTGAGGGGATCCACCCGGGTCGAGGATGGTTCCAGTAATCATCCCTAGGCTCGGGTGGCCATGTTTTTACTAAAATCAAATCTCTCGAATCCGTATCGGGCGATATTTTCGGTTATCGCAAGGTATGGTTCTTGCAAGGAGATACACTTCATTTACCACTTTCTTTAAGTATAAAAACATTTCAACAGAAGTTATTTTTATCAAAAAAATTGGTTTTTACAAATAAAACTGAACTCCTGTTGAGAAAATAAAATTTTGAGAAAACCCTCAAGGAGTTAACCGTACGGTTTGTATAGGTGAACCGTACGGCATACCTATGTGAGCCGTGCGGCTAACCTTTGTCAATACGAAAATCCCTCTGTTTTTCCTCTGTTTAGGCTCTGTTTTTTTTTTTATTTTCTGCAGTTTACTCATTACATCTTTCTCCTTCTACTCTTCTAATATTACTATCAAACCCTTTGTTCAGTTTTATTTTCGTTATGGTTTTATTTACTTATTGTTATTTCTCACTATTTCTCTGCTTATGTGTCCACACTCTTTTTTTCAATAAAATGTTTTCCAAAAATCTAGTAGAGACCGGGAATATCCCGGGCGAGCGGGGTGCTTTTCAATAAAATCTTCTCGTTCGTAACCTGGCTTCCGAATCCAAGAATCGTTTCGCAGATCAAATCTTTTCCAAAAACGGCACAAGAGTCATCAATTATTTTCAACGGTTTCTCGGGTACCAAAATCGCTTTCCAAGTAAATCCCGGGTGGCGACTCATTTTCCATCAACTTTCTATTTTTAAACCGAAAAGCCGCGTGGATCCGACCGTCCACAGAATGGCGACTCTGCTGGGGATTTTTAAATTAATTCTTATTTTGGTATTTTACACATGTAAAATAACCCCCGAAAGCTTGACCAAAACGAACACGCCCCGCGTGATCGAGAAAGGAATGGTGCAGTAACAGGGCTACGCCCGACCAATCCGGACTGGAGCTTTCCCGGTTGTTTGCAAGAGTAAAATTTCAAAATAAAAATTAATTTATTGGTGAGCCAAATTTGAAAAATATTTGTGGGATTTTGAAAACTGTTTTATTAATTAAACTTTTGCATCGCACGTGCATCGATGTTGGATAAGCCCCGCCGCTGCGTCTTGGTTACCCTACCCGGCTTGCCGATGTTAGGACATCCTAAGATTCTCGGCAACCCCGGACGATGATGAGCCAGCCTGCCATTTGACCTTTGCCATGCAGTACACTTGGCACTGGGAGGCAAATATTGGCTCTAGTCTAGGGAACCCCTTCAAACCAAAACCCAGCCTTTTGCATATAGTAAACCATAGCACTTTCCAACCTACGACAGGGCCTGCAGGGTAGGATTATCTGTTATATCCTGTTATGTGTTTACTGCTTCTAACATATCATGTTTATCTATTTTCTGCATATCCTGTTTATCTGTTAGTTGTTTTCTGCATATCCTGTCATCATGCACACATTCGCATTAGTAGTATAATTTACCCTAGATTGTCACCTTTCCCGCGGTCTTGAGAGGTTGCCCTACCCGATGATGAGTCGTGCATCTCAATGCACGTTGTTCAGATTAATTCAGTCCTTAGAATAACAGGACTTAGGAAAATCAAATCAATTTGATCCTTAATAATTCCTTGACAATGACCTAATCGAAATTAGGAACAATTAACCCAAGCTGGGGCAATTGTCCCTAAAATCAAAGTTAGATCGTTAAAAAGGAATCATCAAGAACCAAGTTGATTTAATTTCCCCGAATCCTATTATCCTAAACAAAGGAGACACTATCAAAAGAAACACTGAGGATCGGGGCAGCCTTTTTAAGACCCATTTTTCTATAGTCTAAGAGACTTTAAATCTTTGGAGTTTGAAACACCTCCAGTGTCAGCCGTGCTCGAACGGCTTCTCCTTATGATTTTATCACATTTCTATACAGATTTCGACAGCCTTATTGCTTTGTCTTGGATGGTCACGAAAGTTGACTGGCTCTGGTTCCAACACACAGGAACTTAACCTACTGAGTAGTCGACCTACCCAGGGCTGTTGAAAACCTTTTGAGACTTAGGTTTGCACACATGGCGACACAAATACGACATTCCCATTTTTCAAAATAAAACAAGCAGGGGCATTTCTGAGTTTGCTTTACTGTCAATCCCTAGCAAGCCATTCAGCCAAACGAGAAAAACCTCATACCGGGTTGGACTCGAATCCCTGAACAGCGATTAGTTCAAACTGAGTCAGGAATACAACAGTCAACCGGGAGCTCGGCTATGTCGGCAGAAATAGATGAAATCCAGCTTCTTAAGGATGCTTTAGAGGAACAGAAAACCAATAGCGCCAAGCAGATGGCCCAGATGATGCTCATGATTCAGAAACTAACTTCTCAACTCCCTCCACCAGCAGGAGGATCAAGCGGTCAAAACATGGAGTCAATATTGACCAAGCTGGCTAAACTTGAGGAGTTTGTTCAGAAACAAAAGAAGATAGCAACTATAGGAATAGATATGGAGAAGTTGTGCCTTTTCCCGGATGCAAAGCTCCCCGACAAATTCAAACCAATAGACTGGGACAAGTTTGACGGTAGCGGTGACCCGAAAGCTCATTTGCAAACATATGTGGGTACTCTATCCATGTATGACGTTGGGAAGGATGCAATGGGCCAAATGTTCCAGCAAACCCTAACTGGGCCCGCACTCCGCTGGTTTCTGAATTTGGACATCTCCAAGAAGAAGACGTGGGAAGATATTGGGGCAGCCTTTGTCGCCCAATACAACTACAACATTCAACTTGAGATGACTATCCGGGAGTTGGAATCAACCAAGATGGGTAAGAATGAGTCCTTTGCTGACTTTATTAAGAGATGGAGAGGGAAAGCCTCTCAGATGATGGAACGACCTTCAGAAAAGAAACAGATGAGAATGATCACAAGGAATTTGGAGCCGGACTTTGCCAAGCACTTGGTGGTCTTTCAGACCACTGCTGACTTCAAGACTTTCTATGAGGCAGGCCTTGCCATTGAGGAGGCAATCCAGTCTGGCATTTTTGAGAAAAAGGAACCTGTTCCCAAAACCAAATGGGTGCACTCTGGCAACACCGACACATTGTTCAGTAAAAATGATTATGCCCAAGCCTCTTCCAGCTCCACAAACCAAAATTTCAACCAAGCCATGCCTGTCAACGAACTTAAAGCCCAAACCAACAACTCTCAGAAACCACAAAGAACCCTTTCCCAATTTTTCGAGCCTCTGTCCTTGATTTATGAGAAGCTCCTCAAAGCCGGCCATGTCAAACCACTAACTCCAACTCCTCTACCTCAAAAGCTTCCATCTTACCATAACCCCAATGCCTTCTGTGCCTTCCATCAAATGCCTAGTCATGCTACTGATGAGTGTCATCGCCTCCGCCACAAGATTCAAGATCTCATTGAAAACGGATCTATCTCTGCTCCACTGGCGAAACTGAACACCACGTCGAGTCGATAAACCAACAATGGCCATGCAATAATTCAATCTTCCGCGAGTCTTGGAAGTCTTCAAGTGTCAAGTCAAGTTTTCACTTCCGATTGAGTCAGTTTGTATTTCGAGTCTGTTTATGTTTTTGCTTTCCTCGTTTATGTGTTTTCATCTTCGAGTCTGTGATGTCTTGTTGTTGTTAAAAAAAGAAAAAAAAACCAAAAATAGAGTCAGATTTGTAGTCCCGAACTACGTCACGACCTGATTCCTTGCAAAAGGATACGTAGGCAACCCTCAATGGTTCGGTCGCAACTTTCAAAAATCGATGTCACGCTTTTGTATTAAAATTGTCATAATAAACTTGAGTTTTTGCAATAATCCTTGAAAATGGAATTGTTTTCCACCATCATTTGAGATTCATGATATTCCCTTCAAAACACGAGATGATTGAACCCCCAGTTCTCACAAGAAGAAGGAATTCCAGGCACCATTCTCCAACGTCATCAAGGAGCAATGCTTTGATAATTATAAAAAAAAAGGGAAAGAAAAGCCTGCTAGGTTGAAAACCCTCAAGGGCGGCCTAGGCAAAAGTTAAGGCAAAAAGCTCGCTGGATCAAAACTTTGAAGTAAGGTCCAGGCAAAAGTCAGAGCATATACAAATTATTTCTATTAAGTTGTGCAATTCAAAATGAAGAAAGGCATTCTTTGTTTTTATTCCTCAGATGAATATATCCCTTGATAGCCCTTTTGAGCCTGAATCATTTTCTTTGACAAAAAACCCAGCTAGACAGCTATCCCCCGCATTGGGGTGAATTAAGTCAAAGATGCAAGTGCCAAATGCATAGTTATCAGTAGTACGTCAAGATAGAAGTATCAAATACATGGTTGCCAGTGGCATGTCAGAATTTCAAGTTCATAGGCACAACCAAATGAGAATCATTGGAGAAAGGAAGAAAGCGCCCATCAAAAGCCAAAATGGGGCACGAAGGAAATCATTGAAGAAAACAGAAGGGGCACACAAAAAGAGTTCAAGATAGCTGCTAGCTTTAACCCAGAAGAAAATGAAACTTTTTGAGCCTACTATCCTTTCTTTGTCAAACCCAAAGCCTTAGCCCCGTTATAACCTAAATAAAGTCCTTTCAGATTGAAAAGCACAGCTTGATAGCGAGAATTCAGTAGGAATAGTATCATAAAAAAAAATGAGATCAAAAGTCAAGGCATTGGACAACACCAGCATCCGCCAGAAGCAAAATCCAAACCGGGGCACCTCAGATCCTCATCACCAACTCGGAGGCAAAAGTCAAAGCATTGTATAACACCAGCATCTGCCAGAAGCAAAAGTCCAAACTGGGGCACCTCAATGGAAAATCAGTGAATCAGCATCCCGAGGGCAAGGGTTCACACTTAGAAATCTTGTGTTTTGATAAAATAATCGATTTAAATGAACATCATTTGATGGAGTGAAACAATTTCAAAACCAAAAGACTCAAGTTTATGACAATTTCAAACATCAATTGTGGGGCACCTTCTGCCATTTCCCGAATTCTCGAGTTTGTCATCGCTTAATGGTCTTTTCAGGTCAACATAATCTTGTCAGAGTCTATTCCTTTGTCACAAGGTTAAAATAACCGGCGTCTACCAAATTCATGAGTAGTCATTCTCCACCCAGTCAGGGGCACCTTCAGGGAAGTCACTCTTTTGAGTCTGTTGAGTCAGCCTAGTCTTGTCCAAATCTACCCCCTCTTGAGTATGTCATCTCCGCCCAAATCAGGGGCATCTTTGTAAAGTCACTTGTATCGTCTGGACCTTGTCCAAATTCACACAAGGTCTTTTGTCTAGTCAACCCTTGGTAGTCTTGATATTCTTAAACTAGTGGAAGATGATTTCAAATGCATGGAAAGGCCTATGTTCGGATAAACAAGTCGATGGGTTCAAAACTGAAGCTTGTCATCTATTGAGGCACATTTGTCCAAGACTGGGGCACATCAGCTCAACGCCACCTACTGGGAGATGCGCATACACCTGAGTTCAAGACTTGGGGCAAAAAATGCCAAAAAGCTCTAGCCTCACAGAAAGCCGGAAAGCCCAAAAGCTCAAAGTCTTGATCAGAAGCAACCTCAAACCCAGATCCTGTCCAAAAAGGAAAGACAGTAAAGCAAAAAGAGACACCCTGTTGTGCCACCTGCTTTCTAAAAAAAAATGTTGTCATTGTGTCTTCAAGTGTCGAAACCTGAGCCTCACGCAAGAGTCCTCATGGACAACTTTTAAATCGGTTTTAGAGATATATTTCTCACCCTCAATTTTTGAGATACATTTCTTGGAACACCATTTTGTCCCAAAGTTGTCCAATTATAGAATTTCAAATTGTCGAAAAAAAAAAAAATTTCAAATTGTTGAATGTCAAGTTGTCAAGTTTTGGAACTTTTTCAAATTTGTCGAATGTCAAACACATAGTTGAACACACGATAACTTCATGCACTGTTTCAAACACTTTCAAACCACGGTAGCTTCGCACATTGTATCAAGCATTTTCAAACATGGTACTTTCACGTATCGTTCAATTTTCAAATTCCTTTTTGAAGTTTAATGTCAAAATTCAAGCTCAATTTCATTTTTCAAAAGTTCAAGTGTCAAATTCAAATTCAAGTTCAATTTCAAGATCAATTTTCCAATTTCCAATGTCAAACTCAAGCTCAATTTCATTTTTCAAAGTTCAAATGCCAAGTTCAAGTCCAAGATAAATTTTTTCTAAAATCAAACTTTTCAAGTTCAAGTTCAATTTTCAATTTTTAAAGTTCGATGTCAAGTTCAAATTCAACAATCAAATTCAATGTTAGGTTCAAATTCAAATATCAATTTTCAAGTGTCAAATTCAAATTCAAGTTCAATTTCAAGATCAATTTTTCAAATTCCAATGTCAAATTCAAAGCTCAATTTCATTTTTCAAAAGTTCAAGTGTCAAGTTCAAGTTCATGTTCAAATTTTCAAAAAAAAAAAAGTCAAAATTTTGAAGTTCAAAATCAAACTTTCAAGTTCAACTTCAATTTTCAATTTTTTAATTCAAATGTCAAGAATCAATTTTCAAATTCAATGTCACTTCAAATGTCAAGAATCAATTTTCAAATTCAACGTCACTTCAAATTCAAAAATAAATTTTCAAATTCAATATTACTTCAAATTCGAAAATCAATTTTCAAAGTTCAAAATCAAACTTTCAAGTTCAACGTCAATTTTCAAATTCAAATGTCAAGTTCAAATTCGAAAATCAATTTTCAAGTTCAATGTCACTTCAAATTCAAAAATCAATTTTCAAGTTCAAAGTCAAGTTTAAATTTTCAAGAGCAAAATCAAAATTCATGTTCAAAATTGTTAAGTCCAAATTCAAGTTCAAAATTTTCAAATTAAATCAACTTTTTATCTGTTTTTCGCACTAGGATGGTCAAAAATTGGGACGTCTATGTCTTTGACGCGACTTGCATCACAGAATGATGACTAAGTCTAGTCAAAGAGGGGCAACTGTAGACACCCCAATTTTAATCCAAGTGTTCCTTCATCATCGTCTCTCATCCGAGACCCGAATGACATAAGTCATGTCACCATCGGGTCTCCTCTTGATCGAGTCACCCCTGTCTGTCGCTCGAAAATCTGGCTAAGTATGGAAAATTAACCTTTTTTGGGAAGATCTGATTTGGCCAATAAAAAGTCCCGGTAATTGTTCCTTGGATTTTTCTAATCAAAATGGTATAATCGGAAGTTATTTTTGAGTAAGGCAAAGTCATCTTTCGCCCATTTTCTTCGGAGAAAAATGTGCCCGTTTTCGGTTTTGTACTAAAAGTGGGGGGATGAGATTTTGATTGGATTGGGATATCAAAATTCTGGCAATGCCATTGTTTCTGAAAGGGGGGTACTTCCTTATTTTCATAAATAAATTAAAGTAAAGATTATGGTTTAAATTAAAGTAAAGATTATGGTTTATGAAAATAAGTCCCCAATGATGAAAGAAATACTTACCAGTACCTTGGAGTGATCAGCCTGAACTTCAGAATCTTTGGACAAAAATAGCCCTAGCCGTGCGGTTCACTGTGCAAACCGTACGGTTCACTCCTCGAAGATCAAGCCGTGCGGTTCATCCATATAAGCCGTGCGGCTAACCCTATCAGCCGTACGGTCATGTCTCAAGAAATTTCGTTTTCTGACACCAGAAGCATCTCATCATTTTTGACAGCAATTCGTACTCATTTTTATTCCTTCTCCACCTATAAATTCCTCTCCTCTTCTCCCATTTTCAACACACAGTACCCCCTTCCCTACTCCGGCGACACACTGGTAAATTCCCCGGTCATTTCCCGTCCGAAATTCCGTCCAAACTCCTCTAGAAACTTCAAACCCATTCCATTTCCTTCATTCAAAAACCTCCAACAACCCATCTGTGTGTATCAAATTCATTCTCAAGGAGTTCAAGTCCGAAGTTTCAGAAGTTCTCGACTGTCCGAAAACTTCCAGTAAAGGTATAAATCGTATCTCTTTAGCTGAGTTTGAAACCTTGGTTCTTTGAGGGGATCCACCCGGGTCGAGGATGGTTCCAGTAATCATCCCTAGGCTCAGGTGGCCATGTTTTTACTAAAATCAAATCTCTCGAATCCGTATCGGGCGATATTTTCGGTTATCGCAAGGTATGGTTTTTGCAAGGAGATACACTTCATTTACCACTTTCTTTCAGTATAAAAACATTTCAACAGAAGTTATTTTTACAAAAAAAATTGGTTTTTACAAATAAAACTGAACTCCTGTTGAGAAAATAAAATTTTGAGAAAACCCTCAAAGAGTTAACCGTACGGTTTGTATAGGTGAACCATACGGCATACCTATGTGAGCCGTGCATCTAACCTTTGTCAATACGAAAATCCCTCTGTTTTTCCTCTGTTTAGGCTCTGTTTTTTTTTTATTGTCTGCAGTTTACTCATTACATCTTTCTCCTTCTACTCTTCTAATATTACTATCAAACCCTTTGTTCAGTTTTATTTTCGTTATGGTTTTATTTACTTATTGTTATTTCTCACTATTTCTCTGCTTATGTGTCCACACTCTTTTTTTCAATAAAATGTTTTCCAAAAACCCACAAAAATCTAGTAGAGACCGGGAATATCCCGGGCGAGCGGGGTGCTTTTCAATAAAATCTTCCTCGTTCGTAACCTAGCTTCTGAATCCAAGAATTGTTTCGCAGATCAAATCTTTTCCAAAAACGGCACAAGAGTCATCAATTATTTTCAACGGTTTCTCGGGTACCAAAATCGCTTTCCAAGTAAATCCCGGGTGGCGACTCATTTTCCATCAACTTTCTATTTTTAAACCGAAAAGCCGCGTGGATCCGACTGTCCACAGAAATATATAGGTAATTGATTAGTGTAAATAGACTTATTAGTTATTTTTTATATTTAATCACTTCAATTCAATATTTAAGTAAGGAATAATGCTAAAATAAGCCTCATAGGCTTCTGTTAAAATTAAAAAAAATGCAATCTGGCCTATGTTTCATGCCAATAACAGTAACAGATTACCGAATATGTGTAGATTTGTACTCGGTATCATGCCAACAAAGCAGATATATATGGTAATCTGTTGCAATTTGCCCTATGTTTCATGCCAATAACAACAACAAATTACCGAATATGTGTAGATCTGTACTCCGTATCATGCTAGCAAAGCAGATATATATGGTAGTCTGTTGCAATCTGGCCTATGTTTCATGCCAATAACAACAACAGATTATCGAATATGTGTATATCTATACTCTGTATCATGCAAGCAAAACGAACATATATGGTAGTCTGTTGCAATCTGTTTCATGTCAATAACAACAACAGATTACCAAATATGTGTAGATTTGTACTCTATATCAAGTCAGCAAAACACACATATATGGTAGTTTGTTGCAATTTGACCTCTGTTTTATGCAATAAAAAGCAATAGATTACCATATATGGTAGTCTGTTGCAATTTGACCTCTGTTTTATGCAATAAAAAGCAATCGATTACCATATATGTTAGTTTTGCATTGACTTTTTGTATATTATTCATTCGCCTCGACGAGAGGAATAAATAAAGAGTATTTTGAGAAGTGTAGATGAATAAATCAAACGTGAAAAACAAAATCAAATAAAGACGAAAACTGACATATATAGTAGTCTGTTGTAATCTAGCCTCTGTTTCATGCACTAATCAAACAAATTTAGTGGGTTTAGTTCCTTAAGCACGGTGCTTTGGCTAAAAATAAACCAAATAGTTTTTTTTTTTGTCTTTATTCAAATTTATTTTGTATTTGTTAGTTTTGTGTCAATTTTTTGTGGATTATTGGTCTGCCACGACAAGATGAATCTAAAAGGTATATAAAAAAAATGACACTAATTAAATAACTAATTGAGCTCTTTAATTTGGTTTCAAAAAATTTGAAAAATTACGAAATCATTTTATTTTTTTATCCGAAAATAATACATCTTTTTGTAGTGGACTATTAACCAAACAAATAGCCCTAACAACATCATTTCCCTTGAATTAAGAAGTGATTCTACCAACACCACTATATCCGTGCAATCCCAACTCCTCCTCCACCACTGTAAGACCGTTTCGTCCACCACCGATCCCTTCTGTGACCTCTTGTTCTGAGAGGGCTACATGAATATGCATCAGGAAAAGCCAAATCAAGGGTGGATGTGGGTTTTGGTGCTAGTAATTACTTCTATGGCGGGTATCTCTCTCTCAATTGCAGAAAACATGTGGGTTAGCAAAAAAAAATTGCAGAAAACATGTGACCTCCTTCCTTCAGATTGCAGCGGACAAAACAAACCAAATTGCTTAACTATCAGAGAATTTACCATGGCAACACTTTGGCAACAATCGAATTTCGTATCCGACGACGAGTTCTGTCCAGAAAAATTGCGCAATCAAAGAATTTGTCGGTGTATTCTGTAAGGACCCGTATTATTTTTTTATATAACACTTTTTCCGGAATAATGTTGGGTAAATGTGAGGAATTAAATTTTGACTTTAGGGGTTGATTAGGGAGCTTTCAAATGCACTTGGGTGTGTTTAAAACACATTAGAAAGTTTAGGGGTGTAAGTATAAGAGGTAGGGGGTATATAACACTTGTTCTCTTGCATTTTTTTCAAAATTTTCCAGAGCACTGCTCTCTCTCTCTCTGCCGACAGCCTCCCTCTCTCTTCTCCTCCATTTTTTTTCTTTCAAGCTCACCTCTTGCCTTTCCCACTCAACCCCTTCAAAAACCAAGGTCATATTCACGTTCTACGCACCGTGGGGAGTTCGGGTCACCTTGGAATCACACCGGGAGCACCAATTTCGGGTTTGTGGGAAATCCAAGCTTAGGGCTTCATTCACCCACATTTTTCAAGTAAATCCTTGAGGTATGGGAACAATTTTCTACTCTCTCTAGTTATATGTTGGTGATTTATTGCACATACATGGATTTTAGCTTCTATTTCATTGGATTTCATGTTTTCCCCAAATTGGGGTGGGTTTCTCACTTGATTTCTTGATCTACTCTTTGGCTTATCATTTGATGAAATTGGGGGTGAAATTGACTTCCCTCCATGTCCAATTGTTGCTTTGCACTTCCAATTTGAGCATTTGCTATTCTTAGTGTGATTGGGTTGAAATTCCACACCCTTAAGGTGAAAATCTGCTCTGTGTACTGTTCATGCTGCTGCCTCTGTAAAATTCAGCGACTGCCCCTGTTTCTAGGTAGTCTCGGTCACCCTTTTTATGTCCGTTTGATCCCCGATCGCTTGTACTTTGATAAAACCGCCTTTTGGCACCACTTTCGGACGTATTTAACCCGAGAACTTTGGTTTTATAAGCAAATGAGTCGTTTTACATTCCATGAGAGTTTAATGGTTTTTTTGAAAGTTCGGATGTGTGTGTGCGTAACGAATTTTAATGAAAGATGCGGAAAAATGAAGTGAAGTTTTGAAAGACGGACTACTTATAGAAGTTTTGATGAAATGTTTGGGGAATGATGAGATATAATTAAATCGATACCCTCGTTGGATAAAAAGTATTTGATAAAGGCTCGCGGGGCCTATGGAACCCGGCAGAGGCACGCGGGGCCTACGGAACCCGGCAGAGGCACGCGGGGCCTATGGAACCCGGCAGAGGGATTAAATCCCTAGCACTTTATAAATTTGATGATTTTCTTCAACAAAAGAAACGAGAAACAAAGTTTTGGTCTATCCCTAACATTTCGTCGGAACTTGTTATACAAACTTAATTTTGACTTGGGTGATGAGCTTGGGTGTTGGGGTGGATCCTTGAAACTGCTTGAGTACGTCGAAAATTCCTAAGTTCTCTTCCATGCCTTAGCCCCGTGAATCCATACATGAGCCCTCATTTGACATGTCTAGCTCTCATGTGCATGCATCATATTCATATGCCTAGCGCTAGTAGATTAGTTCTCCTACGAGCTAGTGTGCTCACCCTATCATTTTCAGGTGCTCAGCTTGACCGTGCATAGTGTGGAGCGCATGACATGGATGAAGAGCATACCGGCATGGAGTTATTTTATTCATCTTTTTGCATCAAACATTTCTTTTGGGAAGATGATATTGTAACTCTAATCTTTTCTTATCTTTTGACTACGGATTTGTAATAACTTTGAGATTTGATTTCACCTTTGGGGCAAGGGTGCTCAAACATTGAACGCCATTGGGCTAGGGTCGTGTTTTAGTTAATGAAAATCTTTATCTTTTAATTTATTTATTGTATGAGATCCTTTTATCTATGTTTTGTAAAAATGAGGGCGTGACATATTCAACGGTGTAAGTGAGGTATGGGAGAGAATTGAAGATTTTCTTCTTCGGGCAATTTTTTGCTGGTGGCGTACGAGATGACAATTTGCTTCAATTTGTCGGACATGACGAGTGGCTCCCCAACAATCTGCTTGAACTCATCGGCCTTGGCATCGCCGGCGGTGCTGCCTTTGCCGAACACCCTCCATGCTGGAGGGGTGGTGGTGCTGCCTTTGCCGAACACCCTCCGTGCTGGAGGGGTGTTGAATCTGTTTGATTTGTGTTCATGCGTCTTTTTTTTTCTTTTCATTTTCCTTCTCTTTTTTGATTAAGGGTATTTTTGTCTACTATTGTCCTTAAGCCATCATAATTTTTTAATCCATGTATTGGAGGCATTAAAATAAGTTAGACTGTACCAAAAACCCTTTAAAGCCCTAGACTTGGCCTTTTGGCCAATATTCTGTAATTTTTTTTCCCCTTTCATAAAACATTAATATGTTATTTTCTTTTTGTCTCACCTTGAATGTTTGTAAAGTAAATATTTCTACGAACGACGATACTGGTTTACGAGGTTGAATTAATAGATTCAAGAAGCGGGGTTCAAGAGAAATTAATTTTACGAGATATGAGAGGACGAAGCTCTTTTTTTTTTTTTTTTTAACTCTCTCTCCAAATTGATTTATTAAACAGCTGTTAAAGGAATGGGGAAAAAAATTGCAGTTATTAGTATGATTCCATCATATATACGAACAAAACAATAATTGAAAACGATAATTGAAAGAATTTTAAGAGATCACCTTACCCACTAAACTAACCTCCCACATAATTTTGGATCTACCTGGGACATAATAAAGATTTGTTAATTATTAAAACAATTAAGGAGACAGTACTGTTTGTCGCAGCGAAGACCAATAAATAAATAAATAACAGAAAACAAAAGACACCATCTAATACTAATGAGCCAGTGAGCTCTTGCTCAGTTGGTGTGACTTGGCTCTCCCCACGTGGGAGACCAGGGTTCAAGCCCCGTTGGGGGCGTTGGAGTTTCAGGGCTATGGATAGCCCCTGTACTCATTTGTGGTTGACACTACTAATCCCCCGCTAAACCCCTACTAACATCCTAAAATATGGCCCAAAAAAAAAAAAAATCTAATACTAATGCTTTACTATTTTCTTTATTGGACCATTGGAGAAGGGCTTCTGAGGAATTTAAGTTAGACCCGAGTATCTGGCCCAATGGGCTAAGATCTAGTATATTATTCTTCTTCTTTTATAGACACCTTCCTGATCACGGGGTTCACTTACGCGTTGTGTATATTTGGGCCGAGCGTAGCCCAGATCTGTCAAGCCCATGTACAAACCGTTACTCCGCTGATGATTTCCCGCCAAGAATAACCGTTTCAAGAGACAGCAGATCACTCACACGCCATTCCCAACCTTCTCTCTCTCTCTCTCTCTCTCAAGCAACTTGCATTTCTCTGGCAAAATCAATGGCACAAATCGTAATCACTGTCAAGACACCGCCGCCGCCACCGCCCCGCCTCTCCATCGAGTCCTCCACCGCGGATGAATTGGGAAAAGAACAGATTCAGAGGGTTCCGTTCTTCAAACCCCTGTATTCTTCGCAGACGAGAAAGAAGAGACAGGACACTTGGGTCATCTCTCTCTTCGTCATCTTCCACCTCGTTGCTTTCGCCGCCACAATCATCGTCAATGATTGCTGGCATAACTCTCACCGCTACTGCGCTCTTAAACCCCTCGGAAGGTTCTCGTTTCAGCCCCTATCCGAGAATCCCTTACTTGGCCCCTCTGCTTCTGCGTAAGCTATTTACGGACTTCCGTTACTATTTTGCTATGTTACTGATTATTTTCATTGTTCTTGTTGTATAGCATCTATTTTCTTGCGACAAATCTGTGCGCGTTTGGGTTCATTTTGGTTTCTGAGAAAATTAACCAAGGGAAGTAAATGGGAATTGAATCGTTATTGTTTCTTTATTTGGGTTTGTTACATTTCTTGCTAAATTGGGTATTCCGAAGGAAATTATTTTCTCGTGTCCTAAGTATTTTCCACTATTCCCTTCTTGTATTGAGAATCAGAAACGTCCAACTCCAAGATTCAGAGCCTTCCGTATTTTCCCCTCATTTTCCAAGTATTCTGAATCTTTTGGCAATAGTGTCTTTCGTATGCATTGTTTCCTCGTTAGTTCACTTAATTAGGGTTTTTATTCCTGTTGTATTTGAACTAGGGTTTCCCATAATTTTTTCTTTTGGTTTCACTGCATTTGGTTGATTGGTCTTCTAAATCTTGAGATATCCTGAAAAAAAATAAGCACTGGCAATGAATGGCGATTGTTGATGCCCTCAGTTTATGAGAACTATCTGTTTCGCTGACCTTCAAACTCTAATTGGGTTGATGAGAAAAAAAAAAACTTAGAAGTACTCATAAAAGAGGCGTTTTCATTGATAATATTGTGTTTAGCTAATTATATCCAGACTTATTTCTTGTTTCGACGTCTTTTGATTCATTTCTGAGAGGATCATTTTTAGGAAAATCCCACTTCTTATATACTGGGAGGACATCAGGTTTTGTTTCCCTCTTTTTGAAGAAGATTAGCATGTTAGAGTTCATTTTGCGATTTTTCAATCAATGTCTCTTTTATTCAATTCACACAAGTATGATTATAGTTAGATTGTACAAATTTTCTCCAGGTGGAATATAGTTAGCAACTGAATCAGATGAAAACTGCTTACGCCTTCAATTAGTTGAAGTCTTTAGCACATCAATCTCCTTCCAGTTTTTAGGACCTTATGGGAAATAAAATTCCAATTATCACCTCGAGAAAAACCACACAGATTAAATATAATATTGTTGTCAAAAAAAAAAAAAAAAAAAAAAAACGAAACCCTCCTTAAAATTTCACATTCTGAAACAAAATGTTTGTTCTGGATTCACAGGAGCTCAGTATTATGTTTCCCCCCTTTTGAAACGAGCCTAATCATGAATGCAACACAGAATTCCTTTGGTAGCTAGTTCAATACATTTAGCGGTGCGATTTTTTCTTGCAAGCTAAAAAAATAATATATGTCATCTGATGGTGGTTCAGCACAGAACTCGTTCTTTTAGCTTCAAATATTTGTCAGATCCCCTAAAGGTGAATGTCGATATGTGCTGCTAATGAGAAAACCATATATTCTTGCTATGGCAGGCTTGATGAAATGGGGGCCCTTCACCGGACATTTTTGACGAATCATCACAAAGTTTGGCGTCTTTTCGCAAGCCCATTGTTGCATGCAGGGGTTGTCCACCTTATCATCAACCTTTCCAGTGTCATCTTTGTTGGAATTCACTTGGAACAAGAATTCGGACCACGTAACATAAGCATTCCTTCGTTTGTTTGTTTCATTTTGCTGTAACATGATTGAGGAGTCTTAACTTTTCCCAGACAATGATCTTCTTTTTTCATGGATTCTGTTTTGGCAGTTAGAATTGGGATTATCTACATACTATCTGGTTTGAGCGGTAGTTTGGTGGCTGCACTATTTCTGAGAGACAGACCATCAGTTACTTCTTCCGGTGCTCTATTTGGGTTACTTGGTGCAATGTTTGCAGGGCTTCTCCGAAACTGGAATTTCTACCGCAACAAGGTTCTTCGGCTTTTTCTTTGCAAAATCATAATTTGAACAACAGAAGGATAAAATGATAGGAACCATTTGTATTAGACATCTCAGATTAATATTTTTTTGATTGTATGCAGTTTGCAGCTATTGTAGCTATTCTATCTATCTCAGCGATCAATCTTATGCTTGGTGTGCTACCTTATGTGAACAATTTTGCAAATATTGGAGGATTTATATCGGGTTTCCTTCTCGGGTTTGTGCTCCTATTCAGTCCTCGGCTTGCACAAATGCCTCATAGTAAAGGAGGTTTAGTTGATAATGAGGTCAAATTTTCTGTCAAACTCAGAAAGAAACTGGATAGGCCTGTGCTGAGGAGTGTCTCTCTTGTTATTCTCAGTCTTCTGTGAGTTCACTTTTTTTTTTTTTTTGTTTCTGTGACTCATTATTATATTAATTGGATATTATCCTTTTTTTTTTTTATGGGGTATAATGAGAAAGTCTCTTTCTATATGCAGACTTGCTGGAGTAATCGTTGCTGTTATTCATCGCATAAATGTGAACAAGTACTGTGTCTGGTGTCGATATATCGACTGTGTTCCCTCTAGATGGTGGAGTTGCAACGACAAGCAAATGCATTGCGAGGTATCGTCCTTGTTTTTTTGGAAGAAAGAGTAGCGATTTTCAGAAGAGAAACATCTTTAAATGCAATATTTTTCACTGTATTGTTCTTTCTAATGCATCAATTACCTCAACTGTAGTCTTATTTATTTATATTTTTCATTTAGTTATTCTAACTCTTAGTTGAACGATAATTGCAGATGGCAGTAAGCGAAGGGAGGTTAACTTTGACATGCAATGGTAGTGACAAGTTCAGGGTTTTTCCCTTCACTGACATTTCAGAGGCAAGGATTGAGGACTTGTGCAATCTGATATGCTCTTAGGATAAAACAAGCTTGTGAATTTCCTAGCAACTTGTTATGTTTCCGGGGAGAGCTTCAGTGATATGTTGGATGTAAATGTGTTGTAATGGTGCTTCATTCATGAACATAAACTCAACGACTTTCTTCCCAACTTTGAACAAGAAATTTATGTTGTCTTTTGATTTTGGATTTGTGAAGGGATTTGTTTAGAGAAACAAAAAGATAGGAAAATGTGAATTGGGGGCTGTCCCTTCGGGGACAGCATGGGTGTTGGGCCGATCACGGCCGGCCGTGATCGGCCATGGACGGCTCAGATCTGTTCGGCAACGAACGGTTCGGATTTGTTTGAATAAGATGTGATCTGAGCTGTCCATGGCCGATCATAGACGGCCATGATTAGCCCAACACCCATGATGTCCCCGAAGGAACAACACCCATCCCGGGTTCAAAAAATGTGAAGGTGACTTTCTTCTGAATGTAAATGTGTTGTAATGGTGCTTCATGTGCTTCACTCATCAACAACTTTCTTCCCAACTTTGAACAAGAAATTTATGTTGTCTTTTGATTTTGGATTTGTGAAGGGATTTGTTTAGAGAAACAAAAAGATAGGAAAATGTGAATTGGGGGCTGTCCCTTCGGGGACAGCATGGGTGTTGGGCCGATCACGGCCGGCCGTGATCGGCCATGGACGGCTCAGATCTCTTCGGCAGCGAATAGTTTGGATTTGTTTGAACAAGATGTGATCTGAGCTGTCCATGGCCGATCACAGACGGCCATGATTGGCCCAACACCGATGCTGTCCCCGAAGGAACAACACCCATCCCGGGTCCGAAAAATGTGACGGTGACTTTCTTCTTAATGTCCACTCGCCAAAAAGTTTGTCTTACTGGCAACAAATTGCTTCTTGTTTCAAATTTAAATTTAGACGGATTCGGGGGTACTAGTGATCTCTCCCTAGTGATCTCCCTAGAAATCACCGCAAAATGACGTCGTTTTGGGGTCCCAAAGGCACAACAAAAAAAGAAACACTCAAAACTACATCGCTTTGAGGAAACATGAGAACAAAAGAAATAGGGCCACGCCTAAACCCTTGTACACTTGTCGACTACAGAGAGAAGCGTTCCTTGGGAAAAAAACGATGGAATCTGCATCCAAGGCTCATCTTCCTCCTTCCCCTACTGATATCATAGATCATTCACCGTCGGAATCGGATACTGAACTGCCGGAATCATCATCTCGCACCAGGTATTGCTAATATGTCTTTTTCTATGTACAAAGTCAAATTTTTTTTAAAATTTATTTATGGACGTTAGTAGCTTTCCTGTGGGTACATCTTTGATCGGTTTATTTGTTCAGTAGCTTTCCTATGGATACTTCTTTGATGGGTTTATTTGTTCAGTAGCTTTCCTATGGGTACATTTTCGTTAAAAATCTACGGTTGGTTTTTGGACTTCTGAAATTCAGGGTGAAAAATAAGGGGTTCTATTCAGCCTTGGACTCAAAAAGTTGTTAAATTTTTTTGTTTTTGCGGTCGTCTAATTGTTCATACGTGAAAAATCAAATGATATTGTGCGTACGTGAAAGTTTAAATTGATCGAATATGGGAATGCATTTTATGCCGTCACTTATAGAAGGGAAAAAAGAAGAAGAAAGCAACATGTCAATTTTAGAAGGGATAAAAGAAGAAAAAGAAAACAACAGGTTTGTTATATGATCATGGATGGCAACAAAACGACATAGTTTTGAGTGTTTTTTTTTTTTTGTTGTGCCTAGGGTGAACAAAACGACGTAGTTTTGAGTGTTTTTTTTTGTTGTGCCTTTGGAACCCCAAAACGACGTCGTTTTGGGGTGATTTCTAGGGAGATCACTAGGGAGAGATCACTAGGATCCCCGGATCCAATTTAGACTATGTTTGAACCATGAATATGCGAAGCGATACATACAGGACATGCAAAAGGTGAACTAACAGGACATGCTTGCGCAATCAGCTTGGGTAACGAAAAGATCCGACCATCGGTAAAACAGCAGAGCCGGCCAAAAAATGACGGAAAAAAGGCCGAGAGGAAGCATGTTGCTCGAGTCTTGATCGAAATGCTTGTTGTAAGCCACAATTTTTGCCACCTGTTGCAAGTGCAATGCCAAATGCTAGCATGTGATTTTTCCATTGATTGCTCGTTCCCAAGCACCCGTCGGGTTGTTTTTCCATTGATTGCACGTTGGTAAGCACCCGCCGGGTGATTTTTATCATAATTAATAAAATTACTAAGAAATAGTGATTGATATCTTACCCTTTTTTTTTTGAACGGCTTTAAATTTCTTTTTTTAACGGTAATTGATATCTTGGTTTTTATACATAGTCGCGATATATCTTATTTCTTAAAACTGTAATTTTTGTTAAATATATAATATGAATAGTCAAAAGATCGCCTCAAACTTGCGTGTCTTTATATTTAAAAGTATGCAGTTCAGAGCTCAAGAGGCGCCCATGGCCTAATGGATAAGGCGTCTGACTTCTAATCAGGCGATTGTGGGTTCGAGTCCCACTGGGCGTGATTTTTTATAAAACATATTAAGTATTTGCGAAGTCACGTTTTTTGTCGACAGAGCAAACGTGGCTGGCCCATTTCTCTCCATCAAAAAAGAAGACAAACCTTAACCATTACTTTCAACACCATCTCATCTCATTTTGATAGTCGCTAATTTCATTTTGTGACGCCCAAACAAAATAAATGTTTCTTTCAAAATTATCCATAGGAACTTGATAAAATAAATAAAAAGTATTTCCTGATCCACAATTTTTTGACGACAAAGCAGTGTAATTTTGCTTTACTTTTCAACAATAGAGTTATAATAATTCATTATAATATATTTTCTTAATTTTGAAATTAGTAGGATATTCCGTGAACAAGACGAAAAATAACTCGTTGATGTAAAACAAAATCCCTTGTCCTTTTCTCTCACCTAAAAACTAACGTAAAGCATAACACAAAGTGAACTTCATATCTGGACAGTATCAGAAGGATATTATAAAGCAATTCAACAAGCCAACAAGTGAACAATGTAAAATTCTAAACAATAAAATTTTATATGCTAAATGATATAAAATATTCTAGGCCATTGCAATGTTAAAAAAAAAAAATTAATAACTACGTTAACAATTCTAGTTTCCATAAACTTATACTTTTTTTTTTTCAAAGGCACAAGTAAAATTACTTAGCACATGTTATATCAATCTAAAATTAATAATAAGGATATTGCTAGAATGGAGACGGGCGTCACAGAATGTCTCGAGGTGAATTGACCCTTCAGACTCACCTGACATGACGTCAACCAACGCGCGGCATCTGCAGCAGAGATTAAGGTCACATCAGCTGTCACTCCTTGTACGGGTGACATGCGCGTGAGGGGCACCGAGCGCGCAGTAAGCACGCCCCCTCTGCTTAAAAATACCCAACCTCAACTACCACTATAGGTATTCCTCTCTCCTCATTCAATACTCATAACTCCACTTCTCTCTCTAAGATTCCGGCACACTTCTTCTCCTCCGGTGACTGACTTTACCATCGGAGTGCCTTCCCGGACCACCACCGTCCGGGCTAGGCACTAACATGGTTGTTCTTTTTTTTTTTTTGGTACTTCGGAAATAAACATGGTTGTTCACGTGTGCAGGTCGTCTTCTCAGTCAAGCTACTAGGGTTCAGGCGAGGTTCAGCCATTCCACTGCTCTCCATTTCACACCAGGAAGGTCAAAAGGTTATTCCGGCGAAAGGACCCCCACAAACAGGCTCATTGTGACTATGAAATTGTCTAATTGTCATATGATATGACTTCTCAGTCAAGCTACTAGGGTTCAGGCGAGGTTCAACCATTCCACTGCTCTCCATTTCACACCAGGAAGGTCAAAAGGTTATTCCGGCGAAAGGACCCCCACAAACAGGCTCATTGTGACTATAAAATTGTCTAATTGTCATATGATATGACTTGCCTAATTCGGGTTAAGGGAAGAGAATGGCTTGAACAACTAGTCATGGCTCATATTTGTTTGTGACTATTAAATTGTCTGATTGTCATATAACTTGCCTCTAGGAGTGAAAATCCAAACCGATCAACCGAACTGTTAAACCAGACCGAATTGAGTGTTTTTTTTTTGTTTTGGCCGGTTCGGTCTGGTTCCTAATAATTTAGAATTTTGAAAACTGGTTTGGTCCTCGGTTCGGGGGATTTTTTAATGAACCGAACCGGACTGAACCGGTATACAGTTATATACGTTAAAAAATGTAAGAGGTAGGGTTTGAACCCCAAACCTCACGCGTGGAATGCCAACAACTTACCCGTCTAGCTAGCAACTTCTTTGTGTAGTCAATGGGAAAGAATATAATTTATTACGTACCTCATGTTCAGTACTATCTAATATATTATTGCGGAATGAGTTTTCGCGAGAAAGCGCTGTGAGTGCGACAAGTGGCATAACCTTATGTCTTTGGATTAAAAGTCCAAACGGAAGTTTCTCATATCTAAAGTTGAAAAGTACAAGTACAAAATGCAAATGGAAAGTTACCACAAGCAACCGTAATATCCAGATCCAGATCCAGACCGAAGGGACTTATATAAGCGAGCCTTTCAAATTGGAGTTGTTTGGCCAATTGCCCTCCGATTTCGGAAAAATTACGAGTCGCCCTACACATCCTCAACAGTCCAAAGCCTTTCCACGAATAACAACTCTACACATCCTTGTAATTCTCAGCCACAAAAATCTCGCCTCTCTCCTCTATCTCTATCTCCAGAAAATCTGAAACTGGAATCCACTCTCTCTCTCTCTCTCTCCCCCCTGCAAAGAAATCGGAGACAGCTAGGAGTCGGTCGAAGCAGGTGGAGAATTCCAGGGAGTTGTGTTCACCATCGTTTCTAGATCCGCCGACGGCTAGCGATGGCAGCGGCGGTGAAGGGCTGAGTGTAGGAAAAGAAGGCTACTTAAGCGGTAGCTAGCTCTATGGATATCGACTGAGCCGACTGAAGGTAAAACTTTAGATTTCTCTGGGTTTTGTTTTTATGACTTTGCTTTCTCTGCGTTTTAGAGAATAGATACAAGGGAAGGTACTCAGAGTTTAATTTCAAATCAAACAAATCTAAGGTTTTCTGTTTGTTGGGTAAAAGCACTGACTCGAATGTAATAGCTTCTATTTTCATGACTTTGTTTGCTTAGCTACACATACCAGCAGGCTTGTTTTCTCTTTTGTTTTTCTTGTCTTGGGCTGTAAATCGAAAAATGAAGGCTTTACTGTAGGCATCTCATAGTTCAGTAATCAACACTGTGCGGTATGTGATCTCCAATACATTGCACACTTAGGGTTTTCAATTATTGACTTGTTATTTGTTGAAACTTAAATATTATCAGGAGCTACAGCATAGATGAGTTTTGGTTTTGATAGTTTGGGCAAATTCAGGGCAAGACATTGCTATACAAGATATTTATTACATGTGGTTCTAGATTCCTATTATATACTTTGTATTTAGTAAAGCTGTAATTTTGGCATCCCAGAGGTGTTTATTACGAATTCATCACACAATACTCACAAAACCCTATTAATTAAGATATGGTATGAAACATAAATCAATATCACAGTTAATCAGACATATAACATAATTAAAGTAATGAATTGAAGGTTGGTTGTAATGAGTGTACAATTCTTCTGACATTTTACACTTGAAACCGAATCGCCAGACTGTGATTGAGATAAGTCCTGATAATGAAAAAGAGATCAAGAACAAGAATCCAGTTGTGAACAATAACGGATGCAAAGGGCGTGTACCAATACAAATGGTTGACCCTTTTTCCTTGCAATCATATTTCAGCTCTTAATATAGATTTACTTATTTTTGCCGAACAAAAAGTAATTTCTTTTTTTTTTTTTGGTGGTAAAACGTACAAGATGATCTTTATCTGGCTAATCTCGAACCAAGTGCTGTTGTTCTCAGAAAGCGTGTTGCTAAGCGGGAGGAACAGTTGGTTAATCATTTTTCTCTTGAGCCAGTGAACGTGCCTTTAACAAGGTTCAAGCAGAAGGTAACCAGATATACTATAGCATACAATAAGATGTTTTAAATATATGACTTGTCGTGGTAGGAAAATGGAATGTGAGCCTAGAACCACCATGATTTAATTCTCTCTTTGTGTTCTTTTTGTGAGATTATCCAAATTGTTCACTGAGATTGTCTGGATTTCGATTTCTCGAGAGATTGGAGGGGAAGAATAGCGAAACCAAAAATAGGCAGCAGAGATGAAAAAAACAAGTAAAGAAGCTAAATTTATTTCTTTTGGTTTTCTTAGCCATTGCTTTCCCTTGGTAAATTCCTCCACAAATCCATGAACCATACACACTCTAAGATATATTACATCAACCTGGTTTTGATGCTTGCTATAAAGTAAAAGTATGAACTAGCTTATATTTTTGCATCAGGAATGAGAATTACCGTTTGGAAAAATATCAGTAGTTCGATAAGATGTCACAAAGCATTTACTATAAATCTGTCGGAGAAATTCCTGAAGCATATCCTTTACACACGGCTAACTGTACTCAAGCCATAAAAATGATTTAGTGATCCTCTCCAGCTGCAGCACTGATGAAATTCCACAAGGATGGGAGAGACCCGGAGCGGCTGGTTGCGGGGGGAATTTTCAAGCAGGGGAAGAGGGAAATGCTTACGTGTTATGTACTGCCTTGAAGCTGACATATCGGGGATTCTTAAAGGACCACAGAGCATGGATGTATTCCCAAAACTGCAAGTTGCTGAAAAATTTGCCAACCTCAGTGTTTCTCAAGACCTTCCAACGATGGCTATGTCCAGCACACCCAATGAAGTCATGGAGTTCTTAGTAGGTAATGCTTTTGGTGTTGCCCTTCAAAGATATTAGAAAGGCTCTGTTTTTTTCCGATTTGTTTGTCTTCATTTCCGTTGTATCGAGAAGACTTATATAAGCATTATCTCATAAAACACATGCTTTTATTTATCTAAACGGAAGTGCCTTCATATAAGCATTAGCTCCTAATTGGAACCAAATTGGTATTTTCAATGTTAAAACTCCTTGAGAAAAGGTCACCAATATCTTTTAAACGATCTCAATATTTTGCTCCAAGCTCAAAAACCAATTATGTACATATTTCCTATGGGAACTACTGTTATTAGATGCACATCTTTAAAAATAAAAACAATTCACACCTGATGAAACTATGAACATTGGACAATAAGTTGCTTTATTTACTTGACATTCTAATGTTATAAAACAGTAGTATACTATAAGTCTATAACAATCCCCAAATCTTTTTGGCATTGAAACCTGAAATTCAAGGTTAATGTATAAATATTCTGCTCCAATTTTAGGCACCCGTTTTGATAACTAGCATTAGTTTACGCTAGCATCTGTTGATTTGAATTGCAATTGCACCTAAACAAATTATGTACATATCTCCTATGGAAACAACTGTGACCTCTCATTATATCCTATTAGATGCACATCTTTGGCCACCTTCATGGCACATATTTCCTATCAAAACTCACAATCAGTTGCTTTAATTCCATCACATACTAATGTTATACTAAATCATTAGTTACTAACGGGCATTAACTTCGTGCAACGCACGAGGCCTCGTACCTAGTTAGTCTTGACGCTTCAGTTGTAAATTAAGTCAAATAATTCAAATTTCAAAATTTGGGAATTACTATCTTTTTTTTTTTTTTTTTTTTCACTTCGCAAGTTACCACAAGCAACTTTAGTAATATTAATTTTGACTCTTTAGTTGGAAACTGAATCAAATAATTCAAATTTCAAAATTTGGTTGAATTAGTATATTTTTTTAAAGATGGTTTTATAGAAATTTCCACAATAGAATATTTTTACAAACAATTAAGTTAGTTCATAGAACTAAGTTAAGTTAGGTTGAGATATTTTTACCTTGAAATTTTAATACATGCTATTGGTTAGTCCGAAAAATTAATTATTCAGAAAGTGAACCAAGATCTATCTTATATATTATTGCAGAGCTACTTTTTGTGAGAAGAGCTCTATGTGCGTCAAGTGGTTGTAATTGATAGGACCATAATTATACTTTTTAATTAAAAGTGATAATAAGACATATATATATTTTTTTTGAAGAGAAAAATAATAATTTTATTAATCTTTGGAATACAAAGATTAAAGGGAAACGAGACACTCCCCGACGATTGGCAAAAAGCCAATTGAGAAAACCAGGCCGAAGCCCAAACATCCCCATGGGTCATAATACCCGAATAAACAATACAAATCGCAATTAGAATAAGGAACAAAAATGCCCAGATAAACATTAAAGTTCTAGGAGCAAAACCCAAAAGATTAAGCCCATCCCAACACCAAACCCTAACCCTCCCCAGCAGCCGACATTGCCATCATCCACCGTCCAACCGTCGCCGGAGCAACCCTCCACCAAAGACCCACCAGGACAAGAATAAAACCATCTAGACAATGATGACAGGCCACAACGCCGATGTTTGAATTTCAAAATTCGAGATCTCTAACATTATCATTTCCTTAATAGAATGAAAATCGTGAAATCTCTTATATATATGAGTAGAAAGACATCTCTTCCTCCCCAATCTTTTTTGTGCAATATATTTGTACCTTCAATGGAGCTATGAAGGGCTTAATGATCAAGCAAAGAAAGCAAAAGAGAGGAAAATTTTGTGGGTACCGAATGGGTACCACGTGGCCATGTTGAGCACGATCTCGGCGGTCCAAAATTGTTTTGGATGGCCGAGAATAATTCCCTCTCTCTCTCCTCTCACCCAACCACTCTCTCTCCTCTTCCGAACCGTTGGATCGCGTTTTGGACGGCTGAGATTGCCGAGCGGATACGACGTGGGCAACACCTGGCATTGAAAAAAATTTCAAAAGAGAGAATCACTGCATTTAAGCCAGTAAGGAATTTTTTTTTTTTTTTTGTGCTGTCTATATTGTTGTAATGGTTCTATGTGTGTTTGTATATTGACAAACAAGTCAGAAGATAAAGTGGTCCATGTATACCACACGGGATTTTTTTTTATCAATGCATTGTGTTTTTCCTATTTTTTCTTTGAAAGACTTTTATTTGATATCTCTTAATGCAAATTATTTTCTATGAAGTATGAACAGATCCAATGGCAAGCAAGTCAAGGTGTGAAGGTTGAAGGAGTTTAGGTCTGTGTCCTAATTAGAACACGACTCAAGAAAATCTACTATATGGTAATGATCTATATGTAAATGCATATATTTTTCATATATAATTGTTAATGTTAAATTCGAAATGGTATCGATAAATTTTTTAGTATTGGTACGTGCATATCAGTAACCAAAACGATACAATGTTCGGTATGAGATTGATAACTTTTATTTTTCAATTTCTTGAATGTGTGCACTGTTCCTGCAGTAAATATTTGGCCTCAAAATATTATGTAACTCCTTTCTACGAGTTCACTATGGACGCCAATTTTTCCACCACTTTTCTACTTCATAATATTGGCATAGAAAATAGGCCAATTATGGTGCTTGGCGTGTTGAAAAAGTCAAATATATATATATATATATAGGCCCAGCTTCTTATCCGGACCCCCGGATTGAAGCCTTGGGCCTATTTTTTTTGTGTTGCAAAATTTTTTGGTAAAATCCGAGCCGTCCAATGTGTTCAGAAGATGTTTTCCAAGGTCCACGCGGAAAATCTTCAAAAAAAAACACTGGGAAGGGCTTGATCCATGCATTTTTCGCAAAAATTGTATATTTACAATTTTTGCGAAAAATGCATGGATCAAGCCCTTCCCAGTGTTTTTTTTTGAAGATTTTCCGCGAGGGACCCTTGAAAACACCTTCTGAACACATTGGACGGCTCGGATTGTCAAAAAAAATTTTGGATCATGGAGGTCCGGAAACGGGAAGACCGGACTAGAAGCTCTCCCTATATATATATATATATATATATATATATATATATATATATATATATATATATATATATATATATATATATACACACCGAGCTTCCAATCCAAGCTCCCGGATTTTAAAAAAATCCGGACATCCACCTTCCCAATTTTTTTTTGAAAATCCGAACCGTTAGATGTGTTTAAATTATTAGCGTTTTTGTGAAAAACTGCCCCGATCAAGCCCTTCCGGGTATTTTTTTTTGCCAAATCTTCGCGTTGGACCTTAAAAACACGTTTTAAACACATCTAACGGTTCGGATCGTCGAAATTTGGTCCGGAAAGTGAAGTCCGGACGGTAGGTCCGTAAATTGTGGTTTGGATAGGAAGGGGACTCTATATATATATATATATATATATATATATATATATATATATATATATATATATATATATATATATATATATATATACACCAAACTTCCCCTCCAAACTCCCGCACCCTGTTAAGTTCCGGACCTCCCCCTTCCCAATTTTTTTTTGAAAATCCGAACCGTTAGATGTGTTTAAAATGTGTTTTCAAGGTCCAACGCGAAGATTTGGCCAAAAAAAATACCCGGAGGGGCTTGATCGGGCCTGTTTTTCACAAAAACGCTAATATAGCGTTTTTGTGAAAAACAGGCCCGATCAAGCCCCTCCGGGTATTTTTTTTGGCCAAATCTTCGCGTTGGACCTTGAAAACACATTTTAAACACATCTAACGGTTCGGATCGTCGAAATTTGGTCCGAAAAGTCAAAAATACCCCTAGGTCCGTAACTTAATAAGTTAAGGTAGTTTGGATAGGAAGGGGACTCATATATATATATATATATATATATATATATATATATATATATATATATATATATATAAAATTTAATTTTACTAAAGAAACAAGATAAGAAAAATGGTAGCAACTAGGGATTTTAAGTGAGATTTTTTAGAGCTCAAATGTTGGGGTTTTTTTGGAGGTACACTTCGTAGCAAAAAGCCACACAAAAAAAAAAAAAAAAAAACCTAAGTCATTACTTATTACAGATTCCAAAAACATCCCTGATAATTCAAACTCCCAACATAAATTTCAAATAACATGTGTATTTAATTAGCGTGTTGTATCAGTATGACTGAAAATATAGACATTGATAAAATGGCAGTGGTTTAGCCAATTCGCTTGAGTTATTTTATGTAATTAGACATGTGTTTTCATGATCCGCATTTTGTTGAAGGATGACAGAGAAATATTTGGGTATTCATGGTCATGGTCTTACTTGTACGTCTAAGTTTTAGAGATATTTTCTTGAATTGAACTTTTTTTGATTTGCTATATGAATCAAAAGGGTTAAATATCTACTTACCCCTTAAACTATTAAAAAATATTTTACTTCCCCCTTCAACTACCAATTGAACTCCCTTCCCTCTTCAACTATCATTTTCTTTTTTACTAAGTATTATCACGTTTTCAATCCACTTGATAGATGGAAAAGTTAGTCACAAGGCTACATTAGTCTTTTTATTAGTTCTGTACAACTCAAAAGGAGAGTCTAAGTGAAAGAATCTCCAAAAGAGCAACCAGAGAAAGTTACAACAAATACATACTATCTGCAAACGATAATGAAAAAACAATTGAACTCCAAACAAGAGTGATACACCAAAACAAAATAAGGCCTCACACATTAGACCAAAACTGAACTAATAATAAGCCACAATAGAAGCAAAAAAAAAATGCATCAATAGACATCCATAGGTTCATTCATAACAATAAGAAGTAAAAAAATTGCATAACTGTCTTGCCATAGCAGAACTGCAAGAAAAAGAATTGGGTTTTATTATATATAAAGTAGGTCAATTGCAGTATAAAATAACTCAATTCCAACTCCTTCAATCCCGAAAAATTGGGTTTTTGAAATAAAAATGTGTTGCTCAATACTTACATGTTGGTTTTCTTCCAGTTGGAGCCCTCAAGATACATGTCATCCTTAAAACCCTAGCTTTGGTGACCAATGGAGATGAAAACCCTTCTCCTCAGGAAATCACTTCGCGGAAGCTTATATCTCTTCTCCAAAAAATCCTAGCTTTGGTTTGATCGACAGAATAAAAACCCTTAGTTGGCTTCATTGTTGTAGGTGTACCAAATTGTCACGCCCTCATTTTTTTACAAAACATAAGTAAAAGAATCTCAAACAATAAATAAGTCAAAAGCTAAAGATTTCCATAAATCAAAGTACATCCTTAGTCCAATGACTATCAAATGTTTGGGCACCCTTGCCCCAAAGGTGTAATCAAATAATAAAGTTTGGGCACCCTTGCCCCAAAGGTGAAATCAAATAAACATCCCATAAGTTATTACAAATCCATAGTCAAAAGATAGAGAAAAGATTAGAGTTACAATATCATCTCCCCAAAAGCAAAGTTTAATGCATAAAAGATGAATAAAATAACTCCATGCCATGTATGCTCATCATCCAAGTCATGCACTCCAAAGCATGCACGATCAAAGCTGGGTACCTGAAAATGATAGGGTGAGCACACTTGCTCGTAGGAGAACTATTCTACTAACGCTAGGCATATGAATATGATGCATGCACATGAGGGTAAGATATGTTAAACGATTATTCACATGCGAGTCCAAGTATCCAAGTCATGGAGGAAGAATTTAAAAAGTTTCAACGTATCCAAGTGATTTCCAAGTATCCACCCACAACTCATGTTTTCAAAAGTTCTTTCTAAGTGTCCAAAACATAACCCAAATATCCATTTCATTACACCCAACCACCCAAGTTATCACACGAGTCAAAATCAAGTTTGCATAACGGGTTTTGACGAAACTTTAAGGATAGTCCAAAACTTCATTTCTCATTTCTTTCATTGAAGAAAAACCATAAACCATAAACCATCATGTTTATTTAGTACTAGGGATTTAATCCCTCTGCCGGGTTCCATAGGCCCCGCGTGCCTCTGCCGGGTTCTGTAGGCCCCGCGTGCCTCTGCCGGGTTCCGTAGGCCCCGCGTGCCTTTATCAAAAATGTTACCAATGATGGTATAGGTTTAAAAACACCTCATTATCCCAAACATTCCATTAAACTTTCACAACAAGTCCGTTTTCCAAATTTCATTTCGTTATTCCACATCTTTCAATAAAAATAGTTACGCACACACCCACTCACGCTTTCTAAAACCCATCAAACTTTCATGTGACGTAAAATGACATATTTGTATATAAAACCAAAGTTCTCGAGTCAAAACATGGTTGCAAGTGATGCCAAAAGTCAATTTTATGAAGGAATAAGCGATCGGGGACCAAACGGACATCAAAGGGTGACCGAAAATCACCCCAAAAACAGGGGCAGTGGCTGGAAATTACAGGGGCAGCAGTTATGAACAGTAAACTGTGCAGATTTTCACCCTTAGGGTGTGGAATTTCAACCCAATCACAATTGAAATAGTTTAGGCTCAAATTGGAAATGCTAGACAACAATTAAACATGGAGGGAGATCAATTTCACTCCCAATTTCACCAATCAACAAGCAAATTCATAGATCAAAGAATCAAAGTGGAAAAACCCACACAAATTGGGGAAAACATGAAATTCAAAGAGATTGAGGCCAAAAATCAAGTATATGCAACAAATCATAAACATATAACTAGAGAGAGTAGACATTGTTCCCCTACCTCAAGGATTTGCTTGAAAAATGAAGATGGATGAAACCCTAGGTGTAGAAAACCCCAAATCCCGAATTTTGTGCTCCCGGTGCGAATCCAAGGTGACCCAAGCTCCCCACAGTGCGTAGAACGTGAATATGGCCTTGGTTCTTGAAGAGGTTGAGTGGGGAGGGAGAGTTTTGAGCTTAAAGTGTGAAAAAATGGAGGAGAGGAGAGAGGGAGAGGAGCCGATCGGTGGAGGAGAGAGGGAGAGTGAGATATTTTGTTTTTTTGCAAATTTGCCCCACACTACTTATTATAACCCCCTAATTGCACCTCACACCCAAATGTCACTTGTGTATATAATATGTGACCACAATACTTATTTTCATAAACCAAACTTAAGTAAAGACTTCTTTACTTTAATTTATTTATGAAAATAAGGAAGTACCCCGCATTTGGAAACAATGGCATTTCTAAAATTTTCAAATTCTAATCACATCAAAATCTCATCCCCCCACTTTTAGTACAAAACTGAAAAACGACAGATTTTTCTCCGAATAAAATAGGCGAAAGATGACTTTGCCTTACTAAAAAATAACTTCCAATTATACCATTGTGATTAGAAAAATCCAAGGAACAATTACCGGCATTTTTTTATCGGCCAAATCAAAACTTCTCCAAAAAGTGATTTTTCATACGGGTTCTTACACAAATATCCATATTACCCTTTCTCTTTTCCCATCGGTTCAAAAAAAAAAAAAGTTAACGGTTTCCGTCACAAATTTTGGACGGAAAATGCGATTTGTCCTTAATAAAGAAGAAAATAATAGTTGAAGAGGGAAGGGAGTTCAATTGATAGTTGAAGGGGGAAGTAGAAATTTTTTTGATAGTTTAAAGGGCAAGTAGATATTTCACCCTGAATCAAAATATTAACCCAAGTATCGTCCCCTGCATAGCATGAGTCTTATTGTAACGCCCCCAAGATTTGGGCACGTTAATTATTATTACAAACCATAATAAAGTTTAAACCCAAACTTTAATACATACAACAACGTTCTCAAACACTAAATAAATAATAACTGGGGTGGTTCTAGGTCTCCGTCTATCCCTGCGCCGGGTCGTTCCCCATTCCGGCAGCGCCTCTTGTTCCATAGGACCGGTCCCCATAGTATTGTTCCTATCCATCTGGATGATCTGACATAATACGTCCGAGTCGCAAAGGCAACATCATGGTATTATGTCAGGGTTACACGAATGCAACACCGTGAGCGAAGCTCAATAGTTTACTACGCTAAACTTCTAAGTAGCAATTCTAGAACAATAAATTCATGAACAACATTTATAACTTATGAACAGTAAACCATGCGTCATGCGTGTCCATGCGAATCAGAGTAAATATGCGCAGAAAGTGGTATTTCGTTTCTGTATCTCGAAACTGTACTACGTGTCTCTTTCTCAACAGTTCTCATTTCGTTTCTCAAAAACACATTTCATTTATCAACGGTTATCCCAAAATTCAGTTTTCTCAATACGGTGCCTTTCCCGGCATTCTTCTTCAAATTTCATTATCTCCCACCGCTCTAAAAGTTATTGGTCCGTTTACGCCTCCTCTCAACTGACGGTACCAACCTTTCCGCTCGAGGTCCCGGTTATCGTGCATCACCGAACTTAACAGCCTGTTTGCACGGTCCGTTCTCCCCGCGACTCACACGACACAGTCCCGGCCGTCTTGCATCACCGAACTTAACAGCCTGTTTGCAAGGTCCGTTCACCGTGTGTTGTGCACGCTTAGCCCATCATCCTAGTTCTCTCCGCGAACTGGAAGTGGCGCTCTCGCTGCACTACCGAAGTCAATACCATTCCTCCAAATTCTCTCCGCGAATTTGAGGTGGCAACAAATCATCTCATCACATTTCATCTCATTTCATTCCCCAAAAATCTCATTTCATTTCTCAAAAATTTCATTTCTCATTTCAAAACTCATTTTCATTCTCGTCTCTATTTTCTTATTAATAGCTATTCAATTTCGCGTCCGGTGACAATACGTATTGCGTACGTGCTCGGTGTCACATGCTTAAAATAATGCTCATGCAATATTCCATAATTTCTCTCTAAAAATCATATTCTTCCAAATATACATTTCTCTCACAAAATCATGCATCAAAATATACCAACTCTCTAAATATTTTTGTCTCCTCTAGAACCCACATAAAGTCATACATTTAGTACACCAATTTTCCCTCAAAATAATATTCCTTCTAGCAATTTCTCCACATAAAATCATACACTTTAAAACTCTCCAAAAATAATATTTCTATTTCTCTCAATTTAATCCTCATCAAAATCTCCAAACTATTTTATTTCTCCTCCAAAGAAATAAAATAAATCAATTTACTTTTTCCAAAAATAGCTTAAACCAAACTCTTTTTTAAAAAAAAAATCCCTTGCCAAAAATTCACCACAACTAATTGTGGACTTTCTAAAATCTTTAAAACTCTCCCAAAAATATACTTTCTATTTTTCTAGAAACTTTCTTTCTCAAATAAACATCATTTTCATATCTAGTAAAAATCACAATTTTCTTTCTAGAAAATTTACCAAATGAACTCATAATATATTTTTGTAAAATCTTTCTAGAAATCAATATGAAAAACTCTCTCTTCATATTTATAAAAATCAACATCCACATTTTCTTATAAAAAATGAACAATAGGAATTTCTTTCTACAAATTTCTCATAAAAGAAAATATTTCATTTATTTAAGAAATATCACAACCAATGAGCTAATCAACCAAGATTAACTAATTCTTCCAAGAAATATTAACAATATTACACAAGAATCTTGTCTAGTGAAACACATCTTCTAATTAACTACTAATTACTTCCAATCACTTCTAATCACCTTCTAATTACTTCTAATCACTTCTAATCACCTTCTAATCACCTTCTAATTACTTCTAATCACTTCTAATCACCTTCTAATTTCATGAAGAACTATCTAATTAGAACTTCATAAACATGCTTGTTTTTCTTCTCAACATGAAATCCTCTTTCTATATTACTAAGAAACATGCTTAGTAACTTAACACATGCATAAATTAACTTAATCAAACTCTAAAATCATGCTTAAAAACTAAATTAGAACAACATAATTAAACTAGAAATAACTAATTAGAAGAGTAGTTTAGTAAACTACCTTAGTTTCCGGGTGTAAACCGGAAGCCGAAAAGCTATCCTTTGGTGTAGAAGACTCTTAAGCTAACTAGATTACCCACTAATTAGCCTAGTAAGTGGCTAATTAGAACTAAAATATGTTGGTTAAAAGGTGGTAGAATAGTAGGTTTGTGGGGAATATAGGAGACAAACAAAGAAGGAATACAAAGGTGGGCCAAAAAGGAACAATTGTAGGCCTATTTATAGACAAATGGGACCTCCCTCTCCCCTTCAAAAATTTCGGTGCACACACACACTAGGTTGGCCGATGCATGCATGTATAGGAGTAGTAAATGTGGAGTTAATCTTGCACATGGGAAGTACCAAGGTGGCAACTCTAGTTTTAGATAGGAATCTAGGTAGGAATCTAGGTCCTATAGGTCTAGATGCTTGGCTAGAATTAACTAAATGGGGTAAATACAATGTAGCTAGTGTAGGAACAATAGTGGGGGAAGAATACGCCTCCCGTTGTGTAGGTTTTCGCACGGTTATCTTTGTTACGGAGTGTTTTTAGGAGCTAATATGAATAATTGGGCATGTGAAACCATTAAATGGCTAAGGGTAGCCCTAGCTAGCTATAAATAGGTGGGAATATTCTTCCTTAATTTAGGGAAGCTTGTCCTTAGCTTACTTGGAAGCCAAGGCCTAGTTTGGTTAGGCTAGGATTGTGTAGTTTGTGCTCTAATGCAAGTATTGTGTGGGTATGCAAAGGTTATTCTAAAAATAGCAAGGCTTTTTCTAACTAGTGTTGGGTACAAAACCTTAAGCTTAGTTGGCCACCTCAACATTCCATTGCTTGCACAATTGTACAAAGCAATAACTCATGCATGTGCATGTGTACCAATATGCATGCACACAAGCACACACCTCACTTCTCTCACTCTCTCTACCGAGCTCTCTCTCTCTCTCTCTCTCTCGGCATCTCTCTCTCTCTCTCTCTCTCTCTCTCTCTCTCTCTCTCTAACTTGGTCAAAGCACCAAGTTCCAATGTTCGAATGACTACAAATGGCGTACTATGGTTGATGAATGAAATAAAGGTGGTGGATTGGATAGGTTTTGAACACTAGCAAGGTCTCCGGGTGTTACGGTAGTGTAACGGGTGTGTTACTCGGGCTCGTACGCGCATACACATGGCTAAAATTCTATTTATTCGAATTAAAAGAATAGAATAATATTTTAATAGGAAAATATTCCGATAAACCGAAAATTAAAATAATTAATCAAATTATTTAACGAAATTTTTTATTTACGAAAATTAGGGTCGTTACACTTATGCTAGTAAATACTTAAGTAAGGAGATCTGTACACTTAACAACCCTCACATTTCATTTTCCAGTTTTCACTTTTCATAGCTGACTTAGAGAGAGAAGCAGCCACTCGTCTCTCACTCCCTCTCTCTCTTTCTCTCTCTCTCTCTCTCTCACACACCGATCGTAACACCGCAAAGTCATAACTCCGTCCATCGATCGTAAGTCGTAACTCCTCGATCGTCGTCGACACCGAGATAGCACCGCGACCATCGTCGACACCGAGATGCGATCTTCGTCATCAACATCCTCTCGTCAAGATCTGTTCGCTTCTGTGTGTATATGGGTGTATATGTCTCTCTATGTGCGTATATTTATGTATGTATAGGTGACCGTAAATATGTAGATCTGGTCCATTTGGGTGTTTTTCTTGTGTAAATCTGGTGCATATATTGTACATCTAGTGTGTATATATATTTATGCGTTTTATTTATTTATTAACATATACATGTGTTTTTGAACGAATCTGGTGCATATACTGATATGTTGGTCTAATCTATTCTCCCTCTCTGTGACGAACCGAACCGACCTCTAAACCGGACCGAACCGAACCGAACCGCAACAGAACCGAACCGGCTTTTTTAAAACCGGTTTCGGTTCTGTATTTCCTCCGAACCGAGTTTTACCAGTTCAGTAAAAAACGTTCCTGAACGGACTGAACCGTACCGGTTTCACCCCTACTTGCCTCATTCGGGCCAAGAGAATGGCTCGTCTTCTCATCGCATTCCGTCGAACAAGACTAATTGAAATCTTTATATTGAGGGCATTATCTTGGACTTATACGAGTGATAAAAATTAGTCCTATATAAAGTGCGTCAAACATCATTGGAAACGGCTACGATAGTCGTACACACGATTTATGATTAAAATCGCACTCCTATTAATTATTCGCTTTTACAGATTCACATCCTCCTATTACTTGGTTATTTTTTTGCCCTTTTTTCAAAAGGACAAGAACATCACCTTATACTTTTATTTAAGAAAATATGAGACACAAAATTAGTTTAGGGGTTGGCAAAAGCCGGTCTTGCCTTGAGACTTAGGGATTTGCTTCCGCCTAAGATCTTAGGTTCGATTCTCCTCGGCCTCAAATGATTTTGAATTAGTTGAGATGCGCGTAAGTTGACTCAGACAATCGGTTATAATGATCCATGAAAAGAAAGACAACCAAAATTGATTCGCATATACAGTTGGTGTGCCAGACGGTGTCAGACGGTGCTTGGCGGCAGCGGAGCGACGCGAGGCGGCGGCAGCAGGTAAGACCCCGCCAGCGGTGGAAGGTGGATGCAAATCTCTCTTCTCTGGAACCCGGTCTTGGTTGGCTTTGGGTTGATCGCTGCGTTGCTGCTCTTCATTTTGGTTGTATGTTGTATTTGTTATTTGCTTTCCGATGTACCAAAAAAAAAATATACAGTTGGTGTGCCGACATGCCAAACAGTAGGTGGGATTTTTAAGAAGAAAATTAAAAAAGGATCCGCTAGAATATTTTCTCGTCCGAACACAAGAATTTAGAGACGTCAGTTTTGTGAATTAATAAGTGAGGTGAGCAGAAGCCAGAAGCAGCCTTCCTTTCTCTATCAACCTAGGATGGATTTGGATAGAGCAAGCAATGCCACCCTTATCCCTAACTACTTCCAATTATTTGCTGCCTGCAGGATTTGCCTACTTTCTCGTTGATAGCTAAGGTCTTTTTTTTTTTTTTTGAGTAATTTTGACCACTTAATCTGTGAGTACTACCTAGACGATTTTTTTTTGGGCCCCTCAAACGATTGGATTTTAATATATGATTAATTAAGTTAGATTATTACAAAGGATGTAGACAAATAATATTTATCTAGATTTTTTGTTTTGTAGATAATGTGCCAAACGAATTCATTAAGAATTAAAATTAATTTGGAAGTCCGTCCCAACAAAGTGTAGTTTAATTTGAAATATATAACCTCGAAAGCCACGTTACATCGTTGGAGAACTCGGAACAGGGGCCCTGTAGTGAGGGGCTCACTATAAGGGTGTAGTGAGCTATCCAGCCATCCAGCAATCCATCTCGGTAATGAACGCTTGGATTTTAATTCAAATAATAGATGGCTTGGATCATTTGGAGTTTAGATTAAATCTGAGCTGTCGGTGCTGAGATGGACGGCTGGATGAGACTCATTGTAGTGAGTCCCCCTTATTACAGGCGCCCAATTCCGAACAACCTATTGTAAAAAGTGTTACGAAGAAAATTCGGACTTTATTTTGGGGGGGCCAAATGATAGGTGAAAGCTAGGGTGTACAGTTTCCCCTCCGAGCTGTCCGTGTTCAGCGATCAACAGTCTAGATCAATTCGGTAATGAACGATGCAGATCTGTTTGGGTCCAAACAAATCTGGGTCGTTGATCGCCGAGCACGGACGGCTTGGATAGGGACAACATGTATGATGTCCCTTAAGGGATAGCACCATCTCCCAATTTCAGTTTGCAGTGGTATCATAAAAGGAGTTTTGCGAGCGATGCCGACTCCTAGGACCGTGTCTTAAGTGTACAAATCACCCTACGCAAATGAAGCAAGACACTTCATGCTTGATTTACGAAACAAAGTTAGGGGTTCAGCAATATTTGGATCAAATGATCTGCAATATTGGGATTATTAAGTGATTGCTTGCTTGGGAATAGCTTTAAACTTGAGTGGCAACTCCAAAATATGATGCAATTTGGTTGATGATTGACGGTTGTTCGGCAGTGAGCTAGTAGCCTACCTCACGTATGAACGCTCATGTGGTTTTTGATAGTGATGCGAAATGGAATCCACCATGCTAGCGTTTGATGATCCAAATCTTTCATTTTTTGGTAATGTGTTTAACACTTGTGCAAAAAGTCAAATTGGACATCAATATATATCTATCTTTTCGAAGCATATTTGTTACAAGAGAAATGTATTTTTTGAATATCCAATATAATTTGACCAAAATTTACCAAAATCCGATCCATCTGAGTTTTGACGACAGTAGAAACATTTAAGACCTATGAAATGCATGAACGTCTCGGATCGTATAACGAAATCATGTTGGGTTCTATTTTGGGATCACATAAGGAAATAAGGAATCGCTTAAGAAATTTTCATTATCACTCAATTCTAAAACTTAAAAATTCTTCTTTTTTTTTCACGACTAATGTTAATTTGAGCGACATTAGAATGGAAAATTGCTTTGGAGCAATTGACTTGGCTTGAAGCTTTCCCAATCTAAGAAAACTATGGGTACACTATTTGGTGTACACCAAATGCACACCGTGTTGTGTGGAGACCATCTCAGGATTCCACACAAATGATCCAAGCCTTTGAATTTGTTTAAAATGTTTTTTTTTTTAGGATCCTTGTAAAAACACAGTTCGATAAGATATCGGTAGAGGCTTGATTAGTTCTTCACTCAATTTTCTAATAGGCAATTGAGCGAAGAATTACCGATATCTGACTGAGCTGATTTTTTATAGAGATCCTTAAAAACATATTTCGAATAAGTTAAGCGGCTCCATTTATTTGTGTGAAATCCCAAAATGAGTCTCACACAGTACGGTGTGCATTTGGCGTTCACCAAATGATGTACCCATAGGAAACAAGGCTCAAATTTGTATGGCTTGAATTTTTACACGTGCTCTACTGATGCTATGTCTATTTCTTTGACTCCAGCATGCAGTTGTTGACATATGTTCACCCAGGGCCAACCGTCCCCGCGAAGATCTTATCCATTTACTTTTTAACTAGTGAATGGGTTGCGCCAAGGTGGCCCAATATAGTTAAATTTTGTTGTTTGAGGTGCAAAACAAAATATATCTAAAATTGAATATCAACATCTCATAAAAAAAATTACATCCCTCATTGAATATTGCATGAACTTTGCGTGGTTTGCATCTAACTGTGTACGTGTATTTTTATGTGAAGCTGTAACATTATTAACTTCTATAATACCATCCCTTATTGAAACTATTCTAAATTGCTTAATTTGGTTTTCGCTATCAGTTATGGCACATAGACCATATATATCAGTGCTGAACTACTTCCATCTTTCCCAAAAGATTTATCCCCACCAAAATTTATAATGCATGGTCGAACTTAAAATTTGAATTCTAACATAAAGGATCCGATCCGTTTATTAATTTCAAAATAACTTTTTGAATTGAAACAGCTCCATTGAATGATTGTAATTGGTTGGTCTAATTATCTAATCTTTTCCCCTAAAATTTTGGATCCTAAATAATATAATAGAAAATGAATGAATTTCAAACAAATGTGTGGTTAGAGCTTTGGAAAACTCCTACATAAATACTCCACGTGGTGAAGAAGAGACATGGAATATTGAATCATTTTTCAAAGAATGGTACACTTATACTACTAAACACAATGACTCATTCAAAAGATCATTTTGTGCTTCATGAACATTGCTCCTTCATCTCATAAAAGTGTGTGGGTCTCACTTCTAAGTGTGTGACTCTCATACAGTTTTGTGAAACGGAGGAGTAATGCTTCTAAAGATTCAAAATGTGTTTCTAAAGATGAAAATTATTTGTTCGTTGAACCTACATCGACTTATCTTAACCATATGTCCTTTTATTTATTCCGTATCTTTTTTACTCTTTCGAGTATTTTTTTCACGAAGAAACTATAATCCATAGAATGTTCTCTGCAAGTTCTAAGGAAATGTATATCTTAGAAATCCAATCGAAATGGGTCAACGAGAGGAAAACAAGTATAACATGCTCCTCCTTTTTTTTTTTACCTTGAAATCAGAAAAACAACAAATAAAAAATGATTTTTGCACTCAACTTTCAGGAAAAAAAAAACTACAAAATAAAAAGAAAAGGAAAATAATTTTTGCACTCAACTTTTTTTTTATGAATGCAACTCTAAATTTCACTATCTTTTAGTGCTTCTATTGTGTCATTTTAAGCATACATGAAAATTTTGGAGTACATTCATAGGAATATAAGGTGCAAAAATAACTTTCCAGATTACATTAATGTTAGGGGTATCAAGGGGTATAGATTTCATAACAGCCACATGTGGGGCCTATTTTTGAATCTCATGAATGATCCAAATCGTTCAGTAATTCTAAAAGAATTTTTTTGTGACCATACAAAAAGTCAGTTCAATTGGATATATGTAAGTGATCGATCCAATAAGTAGTCGGGTCCAATTAAAAATGGATTAATCTTACAATGACCACCATTATATGCTATTAAAGGGCTACGTAATTAGGCAAACACGTGGCTTGCAAGTACTAAAATCCAAAAAAGATGTCTTGACCTTTGTCAAAAGACAAAAAATATCCATAAGAAAGCAACAAATAGCATTGTAGCTGGAGGGGTAAAAGGTAATCTAACCAAGTGCCATGGACCAAATTTTCGTCCCCCTTCTCCCTCTTTATATATTGTAATGGATGGATGGATTACCTTCGACAATATTATCCAAGAAAAAAATTATTCTAGTAGGGCATCGACTATGTGATTATAAAAAAAATTACGACAAAGAAATGTATTCAGATCGTATGTCTCCCATGATTCCTAGCTGACTTTGTCTTACCGGCTGGACGGCTTGAATAGTTGCATCCATGGTCGGATGCAGGATTTTCTATCAGTGGAGTCAAGAATCTACAAAAGTTGTACATATTTCATGTCTTGAGGCAAAATCTAGTGAATTAAGTGTAAGATCTTGGGGAAAAATTACCAAAATATTCATAAATATATGTACCCGCCTGTAGGAAATTTTAATCCAACGAGGTCAATTGACCCTCCTTGCCTCTTCTTGGGTCCGCCCCTGGACTTGCATCTTCGTGGTGGGCCCGTTTATGTAAAATTTCATACTGCAGTCCAATTGAAGTTCACCTCTAACTTTTTACATATTGAAAAATAATATACTGGCTAGTGTCTAATTGGTCCGGTTTGGTATTTCCACGGATCGTACCGAACTTTTCAGTTTCTAAATATCTAAACCGAAACCAAACCGTTTGATATTTGGTTTGGACTGGTTCGGTTTTCTTTGCCGGTTTTTTTCGGTTTGGTGAAAAATGGTAATTGGGCCTGCGTCACTACATCATTATTGGACTGAAAATTTCTCAAGCTTGGATAAAAAATCCACTACTTCAATACATTATTCTTTATTATTAGACCGAAAAATTTCGGATTAAAAATGCATCACAGACATATACAATATCAACAAAAGTGGGCTACTGCCCTTGAAATTCAATCAATATAGGCATGACCAATATATAATAGAAAATCCAAAAACTAATGGTCCAATCATGAAGACTTCACAAAGAGTTCACTCCTAGCAATAACTACTGCAACTTCATAGAAAATGATGGGTTATTTGTGTATGGTCTAGCTCTACATGTAAAGGTATTTATATGTAACTCGAATTGATTCGATTTAGCCAGTTTGTTCTTCATCAAAACTGAGGGGGTGTTCCACTAACAAAAAACTGTTTTTCTCAAACACCGAGACAGGTTATTCTCTCACAATACATTACATAAAAAACCCGTGAAAACCCAATTTTTTTTCTAAAAACTGGGTTAGTGGAACACCCCCTAAAACTGAACCGTTTCAGCACTTCTTTGAAAATCTCAAATTACGAGACCTGACCACTTTACCCCTGAGTGCAATAGAAAGTGACTTCTAAAGGGTCTCACTTTTTTAAACCCCTTGTTTAATAGACTACTATGCAAGCTTACTTTACTAAAAGAGTTGCAGTTTTGTGGCAAATCTACATGATTTCTAGAGTTCCTTCTTTTATGGGCGGAGATGGGACTAAAGGGCATCTATAGTGGGAAGGAATCCTCAAAGTGGGGTCCTTTTTCCTAGTTGAACCAAAAAGCAAGTGCCCTTCTAAACCTCTCACCATCATTGTTTAGTCAAAGAAAGGTAGTAATGAATGATGGGGCATTAAATTTTAGAACTTAGATATGAATTCTTTCTTGAAATTAAAAAAAAAATTAAAAAAATTGATTGCATACCCTTTCTCACCATACCATCATTTCAAATCCCCAATTACCTCTTCTTTTTTTTTCTCTCTCTTTATAAAGGCTACAACACTTGTTGGTTGAACATCACTCTATTTTTCCTTATATTCCCCCCACATGGAATTTTACTTATATGGTTGACCCTTTCCTACTTCTAGCTTACCTACAAGATTGCCCTATCCCAAATGGGGGCAAACAAGCTATAATGGATGGAATTGGAGGAGTGGTCTTTTTTAAGTGGATTGGGCATTATCGATCAAAGTTATGGAGAGTCCCATTAGAATTAAAAACTAAGCATTCATTCCTTCCATGCTTTGCACACAATGTCCTTTAAGTTCCCTTGTTTTTTTTCCCTCTCCTTTTTCTCTTTATATGAAGTTTACAGCATACCATAGACGCAACTATAGATGACTTTTGTTACTTGAAAAAATGTCATTTCTATAAATGGTGAGGTTGTATGTACTAGAAACTTTTATTTTTGTCGTTAGTTTTATGTTTAATTTGTAAAACATGAATGTTAAGGGGGCGTTTGGTAACGGGTTTTTTTTATTATTAAAAACTGAAATTAGAATCATAATTATTTATAATGAAAACAAAAAAACATACTCAGTAATACCTTATTTAAAAACAGTTAAAAATAAAAACAACATAAAACATGTTTGGCAATAACATTTTATGTTTGTAATCATTTTCATTCCATTAGAACAAAAAATAAGAGAGAGAGAGAGAGAGAGAGAGAGAGAGAGAGAGAGAGTACCAGATGGATGGAGACAGATGTGTGAGATATGGACGGAGGGAGATGGGGAGATTATCGGGGTCTTCCGACTTTTTTGAAACCACTTTGTTTTAAAAACAACTGAAATCACCTCTTATTTGTTTCTATAAATTTTATAATAAGCAAAAAACAAAAACAAATTACCAAACACGTTTTTGTGATTAGTCTTGAAAAAACGTACAAACAAAAACAAAAAACTAAAATGTTACCAAACACCCCCTAAGTGTTTATACTTTTCATTACCTTTTTTTTTCTTTTGAATTTCTAGCTTGCATTTTAATTATTTTTCCCTTCTTGAACTTTAAAAAAAAAATTGACACATCCTGTAAGAAAATTCTGATTCCGCCATGGTCGCCAACTTTCCAAGTCGATCTTTTACTGGTTCCACCCATATTGAGCATCATGGTCAATGATCACAATCATTAATACTACAGTATCTTTTCGGTTAGAGAAAAAAATGAAATGAAAATAGATAAAGTGGCAGTGCATGATGTTAATTAAATAATGGCAGTACTATTTCTAAGCCACTATATCAGGCTTTTGGCTTTCTTTTTTTCACAAGATTTCCTCCAATTACAGCTGTCACATGCATGTAAGCATTGCGTGACTCATACCTATGATGTGCTTATAATCACGATTTATACTTAATCTTATGACATAAAGTGTTTTTTCTTTTTTTTTTATTTTTTTATTTTTAAATTACAAACGGTAGGAGAACACAAATATCATAATTACATCAAACTGGAAAGTAAAAAAAAAAATAATGGCCACAACCCAACTAATAGTCCTATTTAGTAGAGAAATAGTCCCAATAAGTAAAAGGAAAATAATAGCTTACACGCAGGTGGGGAGATTTGAACTCCTAACCTCCTGCAAGTGGTGGTTAGCTCATGCGGTAGAGCTTTTGGATACCCCAGCATCCCGAGGTCGAGTCTCGTTCCCCCTCCTCCCATGTAATAGATTAGGAATGACGAATGAAAAAAAAAAAAAAAACTCCTAACCTCCTATTTAGATACAAAAATCCTAATCAATTGAGTTATCCCAGTTGGTTAACACCAAAAAGTTGCCAACAGATTCTAAACATCTTAATTAAATTAAATGGTAAGCAAACTCTATATATATTAATCTTTCGTTGCTTATATTCTACTCTATTTTTCAATGACGTTATTTGATAAGAGATGATATTACTTATGTTAAACCTTGCAAGGGATTGACCAAATCGAATAATATAAGTTTTTTTTTTTTTTATCGGTAAAAAGAGGTAATTTAATAAACTCAAAACTTCACACTAGTAGCATCACGATAGGTCGTGAGGGAAGTGTTAGCCCAAGTAAAAAAAAGAAGGATAAAAACATCTTAAAAAGCGCGAATGGAAAGAAATATAAAGCAAATATAAGTCAACTCAATACTATCAACAAAAAAAAAAAAAAAATGATGATGATATTGTTTCTATACGGTGCAGTATTGCAAGGGGTCTTTTAATGAAGGATGCTACAAGAGCCATTTGTTTCGGTCAACCGGGGTGGTTGATGTCCCTTCAGAAACATCATATGTGTTGGGCCGATCATAGTTGTCTGTGATCGGCTACGAACACTCATATCGCATCTTATATGGAGACTCAGTTTTACTGTCCAATAGTGGGAATTCGATTAACTATACAATCGAATGTTGGTATCCTATATGCTAAACGTACGTAATATGCGTAATGATTTCTGTTTTTGAAAGAAAATACTCCTACGGGGAATGTACCCATTAGTAAAAACAAAAAAAAAAAGAAAAGGAAAACTGAAGCAAAGTATAGTCGAAGAAAGGAACAACAATCAGCTCCAACAAGTCTCCAATACACTCTCATGGTGTGTGGAACCCACACACACTTCACACACACACTTCACACTCAAGTGTGTGTGGGCTCTACACACCATGTGAGTGTGTTGGAGATTTATTGGAGATTTTTGTTGTACATGTATCATTGTTGATAAATTAATGTACTTTAATTGCTAACTTTCCATTTTGCCCATATTTTTTTGATGTGACAAGATCTATTCGAATAAAAAACTGAAATGATTATGAACTAAATTGGAAAGACAAAAATAAAAAGTATAATGATAATGTTTTGAAAAAAATTAGAATCTCCAAACGGCCCAAATAATCTGAGAAAAAATTTGTTCACCCTCATCAAAAGAAGGTGAAAAAAACCCTTACCCTGATTGGTTGATATGATGTGGAATCCACGGAATCAATATACTTTTTGGTAACCATGACATCACTTTTTAGTGGGATCCACACTATTTCAACCAATCAGAGTGAGAGTTTTGTTTACCTTCTTTTGGTGAGGGTGAACAATTATTTTTTCCTAATTTGGGGATGGACGGAGTATTTATTTTTTGAACTTGCGCCCCTATAACTTTCTCATAATAGTTCTCAAATATAAAAGGTGATGTCATGGCCCAAATGAAAAAAAAATTGTTACTTTATGGGAAATTTTAATTAGGCATCCTCTTACAATATTATCCTTGGGATGCCAACCTATGAGATTTGAATCTTTATGATTTCATCCTGTAAATTGAAATTGGACCATTGTACCCCTATTATGTATTTTAGTATTATATTATCTAATTGTAACTTATATTCCAAAAAATCAGGGCATACTATATTAGTTGACGTCCTATTTTTGAAGTTATTTATTGTGTCATTCAGTTATCCTATAATAAAGGCAGTGCAATCAAAAGGTTGTTCATTTTTGTAGATTTTGTCATTTTTGTGATAAATTAATTAATCATGTTCTGTCATAAATTTTTTAAGTTTTCCCACATAAATTCATTGGTAAATAGTGTCGCCATGATAAGAGTTTTCATGACTTCTGTAATTTTAATTTTTGAATAAAAACTATGACATATTAATTTACCATGAAATTTAACTTACGATTCGTTATACAATTCAACACATAATTCATGGTAAATAATTTTACCATGTTTGTTAGTTTCCAAATTTGCTCAGTATTTTAAACATGACAAATCAACACATGGTTCAACCATGTTTCTCATATAATTTTATAGTGTATTAATCAACCATGTGTTTCATGTTTGAAATCATGCGTTGATTTTAAACATGATAAATCGACACGAGTCAAGATAGGATTATGAAAACTAAGTGGGGTTATTTTATACGGTCAAAATGATATATTGGTTCACCATCTTTAGATGGTTATTTCATATAGTGAATATATTTTATTGATTTATCATTTTGGTGATTTGATACAGTAAAAAAAGTAAATCAATAAACCATGTTTACTGTATGAAATAAACTACACGTCAAGTTGGTTTATGTATTTTCAATTTTTTTTTTTTTGAGATTTTAGGTGTGAGAAGATTAGGAGAGAGAATTATAAGACCAGGAAATAGAGTAATTTTTCAAGATAGGAGAGAGAGAGATTGAGATAAATTAGGAAAGATTAGGAGAGAGAAATGTTAGGAAATTAGGAAAGAGAATTATTAAGAAAATCAGGAGAGAAATATTAGGAAAATTAGGAGAGAGAAAGGGTATTTTGGGGTTTATTTGAATTTCAAGATGGAATCATAAGTATTCAAATCTCATAGGATGGAATCATAATGATATTTTTTTGTACAAGATGCCTAATCAGCATACAAAAAGTAACCCCTCTTTTTACTATTGAAGCTAATAGATAGTAGATAATAAGTAATCCACTTCATTATTTCACCAATTTGAAAGCACAAGGGAAGGACTACCCTTTTTTCTTTATCACAGACTAGTAATTAATTTTTTTGTTTCTTGGAATCTTAGATGCGTTGCCCATAGAGGTAAAAAATAGGGAAAAATTCAAAAAAACCCCTATACTTTGATGTCAATGTCTCATCACCCCCCAAACTTTCAAAATTATCAATTGCACTCCTGAACTATTATTTCGTTATCAATTACACTCCTACCGTCTCAATCTGTTACTTTACTAACAGAAAACGCTGAGGTGGACACTAACGGAGGGATACTTTGACAGCAATGTCTCATCGCCCTCCAAACTTTCAAAAATTATCAATTGAACTCCTGAACTATTGTTTCGTTATCAATTACACTCCTACAGTCTCAATCTGTTACTACTATGGGGCAGGTTCAAACACATTGAGTACCCTATACATGTATCATAAATTTTTAGTGAATGTGACATTGGGTCTATACATTTTTTAATGTGATAAATTTTCGCTCCAATAAACTTAATAAATGAATCATATTTAGTTACTAGACGAATCAATGTGTTATGAGAATTTTTTCGAATCAATCTATTTTAGGATTGACTTAGGAAAGATTGCCAAGATACTTTATTTTTTATGTTTTTGTAAACATCACATATCTTATGCGACAAATAGACTAATTGGAATTAATTGATGAATATTAGAATTTATATAAATGCTATGTATTCAACAAATATGATTTGTTAATATGAGTTGATTTTCTGTTACGACAAATTGAGGAAACAATAGCCAGTCCAATAGCCGCTTCTGCGACTGCAATTGCTATAACAAAAATTGAGAAAATAGCTCCTTTTAATTGACGATTCGAGACAGGGGCGAACCTATATAATTTATACGAAATTTTATTTTTTCTATATAATACTAGATCTTTTTTCCCTCTACGACTACCCTCACTGACCCCTCTCCAGCTGCATCCCTGCGGACAAGTTGTAGTTAAGGAAGAATGGACAACATAATAATGTTTTGGGAAATGCATTGTTACTTGGAAAGTGATACCAATGTGCCACACATTAGACAAGTCTCCTTCGAAAAATTACCCTCTAACGTTTTATCCCTCTATTAGTGTCCACCTCAACATCTCCTGTTAGCAAAGTAGTAACAGATTGAGACGGTAAGAGTGTAATTGATAACGAAACAATAGTTGAGGAGTTCAATTGATAATTTTTGAAAGTTTGGGGGGCTATGAGACATTGCTGTCAAAGTATCTCTCCGTTAATGTCCACCTCAGCGTTTTCTGTTAGCAACGTAACAGATTGAGACGGTAGGAGTGTAACTGATAACAGAATAATAGTTTAGGAGTGCAATTGATAATTTTGAAAGTTTGGGGGGTGATGAGACATTGGCATCAAAGTATAGGGGTTTTTTTGAATTTTTCCCTAAAGAATAAAATAAAAGAAGATTAAAAGGAAAAGTCCATAAATAAACATATATAAACCATGTATATGTAGGAGCATTTGTTTTTAGCGTGATGTTAATTCTTAAGAAATTCTACGTAAGAAAAGTATTTTATCATTAAAACGGAACCGGATAGGTTCGAAAATGTCAAAACTGGACCGGTTCAGTTATGCTTCTAAACTGGAGATCATATCTCTTTTAGTTTTGACAAACCACCTTTTTACTGCTTTACTTCTCACTTCAATCATTCTTTTCCTCCCATATTTCAATAATTCTAACATAAAACTGCAAACTTTTGACCCCAATCTCAACAGAAACCCTAGTTTAGAGGTGGGTCATACATAGGACTGCTAGGGGGTTCCAGATACCACTACTTTTTCTAAAACCCAAAGTGTGGCTTTAATTAATTGTGTCCATTATCTTCATTAAAACACATCATTAACCTGAAAGAGCTGCGGAAAGAAGCTTCAGTACTGGTCCCCCACAGACCTATTTGAATTAGTAATTAATTAATATGGGATAATCAACTCTTTTTTTTTTTTTTAAAGAAAAAAAAAAAAAAAAGCTCATCAAACCAGCTCCTTCCCAGTCATGAGTACATTAATTATCGATTCTCCCATCTTTTGTGGGGCCCTCTTCTTCGTATTATTAGAACTTTCAATCAATCGTCTTAGGTTTTCAATTACTGCAGTGGAGTAACTATTTCAATAGCATTGAGGTACAGCCATGTGGTCATGCCCCACCATACTTCATAGTCACAGATTCCATATAATTCGTGGTGAAGGGGTTAGAGCACCACGTAATTGTTCTTGTCAACTTATTTTTTTACTTTAAAGGGGTTGATTGTTAATTCGAATATTGCTCACTCTCTTTAAATTAAGTTAGCAACCCTAAGATTTAAACTTGGTAATTATCAGTCATACTACAAAAAAGAAACGTTATAGGCATCCATTCTTTCAAATCCATTTCATTTATTGAGAGGTGAGGCTCTAGACCATCTGGGAGCCTATTCTACAAAATTGATTTATTGTTAAAATTGTCTTATCGTGTCATATGAAACAAGTCATTATCTCACAATATATCAATCCATGACTTATCGAATAAGCCAATTAGAACAATAAGTCACAAATTGAAACAAGCCCCAGTTGTATCCATCCTGGATCATTTAAGGAAAAATAAATAAAACATTGTTTAATTGTTAGGAAAAATATCTTAGCTAATTTAAGTTCGCTAGTAGGTGGACCCAAACTGGGCAACCTTGTGGGTACCATCTGATTTAAGCATTTGCACTGACATTGATTTTATGTGGAGGGGTTAGTTGTTATGTTCTTTTTCCTTTCCAATCTGAATGGTACTAATTTCTCATATACTGATCCCATTGGTCCACACATCTTGTCCACAAACGTTATTTCACTAACTTAGTCTAGTTTGGATGACAGAAATCTTAAGGAGTAATGAGAATGTGATGTCATATTCTCATGATTTCTAACAAACATACCAGAATAGAATTATAATTAATTTACGATGACGTGTTCAACCAAAAATCATCTATCTAGATAAAGTGAGAATCCATCTCTCTTTTACCTCATGGTAACCTTTGATTGATGGCTTTAATAATAAAGACTAAATGTTGATTCAACTAAAGTTCCAAAATTAATATTTCTTGAATAACATAACTAAATTAACCTAAATATTAGAATGGAATTATACTTTAAGAAGGGAATTACAAGGAATTTGATTCCTCATAATCATATTCTATTCATCCTGAAGATTCAAACCATCTAAACTGTAATGCCCCAAATTTTAGAAACGTTAATATTATTACAAATTATAATACTAAAAGGTAATAACAAGTTTGATACAGTAAATTCTCCTTCCATGAGATACATTTATTTCCATAGGGTGAGATCTATGGCTTCTCCTATCCCTTTGTCTAGTTGTCCCCCATGCTGGCAGCTTCTCCGACTCCGTAGTTCTCCTGACTGTAGTACTCCTCCTGTTCATCTCGGTAATCTAGCATAATACGTCAGAGTCGCAAAACAACATCGTGGTATTATGCCCAGGGTCACACAAGTGTAATACCGTGTAACATAATGGGGTAGAAGGGTAGTATTTATAGGGTTTTAGTTAGTGAAGGGTCATGATGGTGGTCAAATGTTAAGAGAAGGGAGAAGTGACTGGAGAGGGTTCCGTGTATGTGGAGGAGGGGGAGCCTCTGTGTCATCAACAGATGCAAACAATCACATCATGGCCGATCGCTGATGGTCTGAAAAATTCTGACGTGTACAGACGACCTAAGCGCTTAGATCACAAAACAACATCGTGGTATTATGCCCAGGGTCACACAAGTGTAATACTGTGTAACATAATGGGGTAGAAGGGTAGTATTTATAGGGTTTTACTTAGTGAAGGGTCATGATGGTGGTCAAATGTTGAGAGGAGGGAGAAGTGACTGGAGAGGGTTGCGTGTATGTGGAGGAGGGGGACCCTCTGTGTCATCAACCGATGCAAAGAATCACATCATGGCCGACCGTTGATGGTTTGAAAAGTTCTGACGTGCACAGATGACCTGAGCGCTCAGGTCCAGCTAGGATTCAAGCGCTTGCGAAAGGTTCATTTCTGAGCGCAAGGAAGTGTTCCCGAGCGATGGGGTAAGATTTTTGGAAAGGTTTCTTTTTGGATTTTTGGGTATCAAGAGCATCATGTAAAAATTTAAGAATTACGTCTTAATTATTCTCATTGTCGGGGAGCCCATTGGCCAATTGGCTAAGAATATCCATGGGTCGAATTAATTGGGGTGTCTACAGGAGGAGAGAGTGATAATATTCTCTGGCTATAAGCAGAGATATGGAGGGGAGCTTGGGAAAAAGATGAAGTAAGGTCATTTCATGGCTTTGGAATGGTGGAGGAGGGTCACCATGTTGGTTAGTGTAGGATAACGGGTTTCGGTGTAGGTTAGTAGGATTTTAGGAGCATGTTAGCAAACCATGGTTGGCTAATGTACAGTAACTAGGGTTAGTGTTAGTCAGCTACGGTTAGGTTAGTGGTAGACTAAGGTCAGTAGGCCTAGATAAATTAGTTATTCCAAATTAGACAATCAAATGTCAAAATTAAGACTAATTAGGATTTAAATCAAAATAATTAGTGTAAAAGAGAATAATAATAGTCCAAATGTTTTATTTAAAATTTTTGGAATATTACAGGAAAACAGAATATTTGCCTTATATTAGGCCAAGATCGAGTAATGAAAAGTTTAACAAATAAATAACAATTCAACAAATTTTGGCAAGGAAATATTTGGCGCGAAACTTTTCGTCGCCAAAATGTTAATTTGGCAATGAAAATACTAGTTGCGACAGCCTTTATGCGAGGAAATGTGGTGAGGATTTTTTTTTCTCTAATACGGTTACCTTTAGCGGCAAAATTTAATACTTTAATAATGAAATCGTTTTGTCACAAAAAATCATTTTTCTTATAGTGAAATATAATTAATTTACCTTAGCGAGCATGGAATAGCCAATTCTCTAGCCATTCTTCCCCAACAATATGGTGTTGTCAGGGCCGGCTCTGAGTTTCTTGAGGCTTAAAGCGAACTTTTTAAAGGAAAAAAAAAATGGGCCTTCAATCTTTTTTGCATAGTGAATGATACTTAAGGGGGAAAAAAAACATTCATAAGGAAGGCAATGCAATAATTTGAGACCATAAGTACCCATAATCAATAGCCATTACAATACATTAAAAATTTTCATTTAAAGATTACTCTTCTCGCGCTTTTAGCAGCAAATGTACTAATTAAACTTGCATAAGTAAGTTTCTCCACCTTAGCCTTTTCAATAGACAACATAGCCAATCCGTTCGGTCTCTCTTGACATCGTCGACCTAAGATAAGTTTTGATCAACTTTAACTTTAAAAAACCTCTTTCACCAGAGGCAACTATAAATCGGAATAGTCAACAGTATTCTGCATGCAATCCACACATTCAGAAAAACAAACTATCCATTGTCTTCAAGTAATTGAGGACATCAATGGGCTTTCTTAGCTCTTTTGGTAAAATTTCTCTCAAGACTTTCAATTCCAAACATAATCCTTCCCATCAATATCAAAAAGCTCATCTCTTTCCAAAATATCTTCAAGATTACATTTGGGCCCTTTCATTTGGGCCTTATTTTAAATTAGGCCCTCAAATTTTTTAGACAAATTAAACTTAATTTTTTTTATTAATACCTAGTAACTATATGGACCTATATTATTGGGGGCCCCAAAAATTAGACAAAATTTAAAGGCTTAAAGAGGTTGCTTTACGGGCTTTAGCCCAGAGCCGGCTCTGGGTGTTGCTGATCTACTAATTCTAGTAGCATAACGAGGAGAAGCGCAACATCTTTTCGAGCCTAACGGATGTGGAACCAATATTTGTGCAATCTGCATACATTCCCTCTTATCTTAGAATTTCTTTGCCACTAATCTAATATTGGTATAAACTCTTACTTTAATTCATATCTATTGATGATTTTTTTTTTCTTTTGTATAAATAACCAGAAGTCTACACATATAAAAGAACAACTTCGGACGCAATTGTGTTCGCTACAATTCGATGCATGTGGACTCATGCACATCGAATGATCAAAGACACAGTGTTGTTCTAAAGTTGTGATTGCAACGTTGTTGATTAATGAAGGGCAAAATCTTAATACTCCTATTTTGATGTAGAATTGCTTTGGGGAAAAAGAGCAGAATTAGTTTTTTGTTTTTTTCGTTGTCTTTATTCAAAAAAATTTTTTTGCATTTGTTAGTCTTGCGTCAAATTTTAGTGGTTTATTGATTTATCTCGACGAGATGAATCCAAAAAGTATAAAATTATGGTCGAAACTTAATTTTTTTTAATAAAGCCAAAATTAAACCAATAAATTGGTTTATTTTAAGGTTTATTAAAAAAAAATTAAGTTTCGACCATAATTTTATACTTTTTGGGTAAATCACGAAAACTTGACGCAAAACTAATAAATGTAATTTTTTTTCTTGAATAAAGACAAAACGAGAAAAACCAAAAAATCATTTTTTGTTTTTTTTTTCCTTTTTACCAAAGCATTAGGTAGTGTATGGAGTTTGTAGGTTAAAAGGTAGACCTTGGTTTCTCTCCCAAGCCAAAAACCAAGAAGTAAACGAAGAGCACAAGGGGCAAATCTTACACATATCCTAACAAACATGTGCCCACTTTGCAAGGCAAAGATAAGGGGGGGCGCCCAAATCAATGTCAAAAAAGAATGCCCCCTTAGTTCCCTATTCACTTTCCCATGAAATATCTCAAAAGACCAACATACTCTCTCAAGTGTCCCAGTCTCCAAAAACCCACGAGCCTCCTCTTTACGGCATGTTTGGATACCGGATATGAGCCCGGATATAACACTCCCCTGATTACAAATCCCGGTCCCACCCCCTTCTCCGCCGTTTGGATTGCAACTCTTGCTCCCCGACTTGTTCACTGTTTGGAGTCGAAATCAGGCCTGGGGTGGATTTGTGAACGACTGGGGTACCCCCTGTCGTTGAGAAATCCGGGCGTATTTGTGGTTTTTTCAGTCGATTCTACCCCTGCAAATCCACCTTGTGCACGTCGTGGGATCTGGGGAAAATAGGGTTTCATTTTTTCGAGAGAAGAGGAAAAAGAGAGAGAGAGAGAGTGAGTGAGGCCGTCGCCATTTTCGAACTGTGCGACTCCTTTGCTCATCTCGACTTCGTCTTCAACCTGTTCACTGAGGTATGATGCTTAACTCCATTGATAAGGTTGATTTGTGATATAGATCGATCGATTTGGCCCCTTTTCTGCAATAAAATCTGGGTTTCCATGGAAAATGGTGATTATTTTGACAAAATCTGGGTTTCTATTTCGATTCTGGGGGTCCTTGGTTTCAATGAATCTGGGTTTGTTACAAGCTTGAATATGTGCTTGCATTTGGGTTTTGTTGCCTCAATCTGTGATTGAATCTGGGTTTTGTAATGTCTGATATTGGTTGTGGGTTTTGTAGCCCTAATTTGTGAGATTGGTTGTGGATTTTGTAGCCCTAATTTCTAAAGATTGAATGTGGGTTTTGTAGTCCTAATTTCTGAGCATGAATCTGGGTTTCCATGTTCAAAGATTTAGCCCTGATGTTTGCGATTGAATGTGGTCGATTTTCCCTAATTTCTGAGACTCAATCTGACTTTGTTAGCTTGTTTGGTACTTATATTTTGCCCTAATTTTGCAATTGATGGTAGCCCTAGTTTGGGCCTAATTCTATGTATTTTCAGTAAATTAAATTTAGTGTTTTTTGTTTGGCGTAATTTTCGATCATATTGAATAGACGCGATGATTTTTCAAAAAACAATTTTCCTAATGTTTACTAACCCCAAATAGTTAATTAAATTAGTGTATTTTGTTCGTAGTTTGGTCTAATTTGTGCAACCTTTTCATTGAGTTATACAGATGGCAAGACTAACTAAACGTGAACGAAGGAAGAAGTTTAAGCGTAAGGTTGTGGTAGCAGCCATATGTTTCATGAGAGTAGTAAATACTACTCTCATGCTGTACATGTTAGTTATGGACTTGATTGCTGAACGTTTTCGACGAAGGCCTATTCGTATGGATCCTAATGTTTACCAACCCCAAATAGACGCACTGCATAGGGTAGTTGGTCGTAGTGACACAGATTGCCACAACCTATTAAGGGTAAATAGGCACACATTTATGAGGTTGGTCTATTTATTAGAGGAAAGAGGCCTACAGAACTCGAGGAATGTCAATGTTGTTGAGAAAGTTGCTATCTTTTTGTGGATCCTTGCCCACCATAATAAGAATAGGACTACGAAGTTCCAATTTTTGAGGTCTGGGGAAACAATTAGTAGGCATTTCAACGCTGTTCTGTTGGCCGTTTTGCGACTTCACAATTCATTGTGGCATCATCCCCAACCGGTTCCTGCTAATGAGCCCGATCCTAGGTGGAACTGGTTTGAGGTAAGATAACATTCCTAATTACATTAATAACATATTATGCAAATATGTAATTATTTGTGGGTACTAAAATTTGTGGGTGATTTCCATACACAGAATTGTCTAGGGGCTTTAGACGGGACGTTCATACCTGTCCTTCCCCCAACTGAGGACAAGGCACGGTATAGGTCAAGAAAGGGTGACTACGCGATAAATGTATTAGGAGTTTGTAGTCGAGGCCTACAATTCATATATGCCTTGTCCGGTTGGGAAGGATCCGCCACTGACTCGAGAGTCCTACGCAACGCGCTTGTCAGGCCTCATGGGTTGAAAATTCCACAGGGTACGTCAAAACATTCTATTAAACTACATGGCGGAACAATTTTGTGCAATATTTCTTACATAGGCCATCAAATGGAATTTGTAGGGCGTTATTACCTCGTCGATGCTGGCTACACTAATGGCCCAGGATTATTAGCACCGTATCGGGGGCAACGATACCACATTAACATTTGGAGGCAAGGATACATGCCCCAAAGCCGGGAAGAGTTCTTTAACATGAAGCACTCTGCGGCAAGAAATGTTATAGAGAGAGTTTTTGGGGTATTGAAGATGCGATTTGCCATATTGAGGTCCTGCTCTTACTACCCCATTAGGACTCAATGCCGAATCGTCACTGCGTGTTGCCTTCTCCACAACCTTATCAAGCGAGAAATGACAGTGGATCCGGTTGAGCTCGAATACACGCAATGGGAGCAACAAAACTTGCATGTTATCCCACCGGATGAATACATTACGACCATTGAGCCTACCACCCAATGGACTGAAATGAGGGACAATTTGGCACAACAAATGTACGACCATTGGTTAGCTAATGGTCAGCAAGAGTAGCAAATCTTGTCTTGTAATATCCTAGGACGTCGATGTTGAACAATGTTTTTCTAATATTTGAGTTGTTCCTTGCTTATTTATGTAATAACATATTGAATGATTTTGGTTATGTCACTATCTATTTGGAGTTGTATTGCTTTATATCATATTGAATGAGTTGTTTTGGGTTCAAATTGGAATTGGAATTATGTTTGACTTGTTCCATAGCAAAGACAATGGATAGTCAACAACAATCTCAATCCAACCGATCAAAGACTAAGACTAAGAGCAACGGGGAAAAACAAGCTCGTAGGCTTTGGACGGTTAAAGAAGAGGAAGCCTTGCTTGCATGCATGCTAGAGGAGTTTGCCGATGGGTCGAAGTGGAGAGCCGAGAACGGCTTTAAGACGGGCTTCTTTGTTGCTGTTGAGAAAGCCTTACATAAGATGATCCCCGGGACTAATATAAGAGCTCAACCCAACATAGAGTCCAAAGTGAAAAATTGGAAGGACAAATATGGTGTGCTAGCAGACTTGTGTCGTATAAGTGGGTTTTCGTTCAACCATGTCACACATACCGTCGAAGTGGATGATGAGAATGTGTGGGAGGAATATGAGAAGGTCAATTTCGAAAACCCATTAAGTTTTACTTACATTGTTCTTGTAAACTATAATGTAAATGTATGCCTTCCAATTTGTACTTGCAGTTCCATCCCAAAGCAAAAGGGATGAACGGCAAGGCTTTTCCTATGTACGAGAGTTGGCAAATACTATTTGGCAAGGATAGGGCAACCGGTGAGTTGGCCGAGGATCCGCCGGAGATTGAATCTCAGTTTGTCGATCTTGATGACATAAGCATAAGCATTGGAACTAATGAGTGCTATACGCCAAGATTTGCAAATGGTGAGTTTGTGCATGTCACTCAAAATTTCTCCGACCTAGGTGGTGGTATGCAAGGTGGTAGCCCAAGCACTCCCACAAGCCATGTGAACACTCCCATGCAGCCAACAGTGGGTGGCAAGACTACGAGAATCAATCCCCCGGCGAAGAAGGCGAAGAAGATGTCAAGGGCCGATGCGAAACAAGCGGCACTTAACGACATAATTGGGAGTTACATGGCTGAAAACAAAGAGGTGATGGCCGAGCTCATCCATGCTGTTGGGTTTGAGCAACGACTCGCAGATAAGAGAAATGGGGTCTTTCCTGAGCTACAAAAGCTTCCCATACCAATGGAGGATCAGTTTGCAGCCAACAGCTTGATTTTGGCGACGGATGAAAGGGTTATTGAATTTTATAGCATTCCAGAACAAATGAGGCAAGTATGGGTGGGGATGTTGTTGGCAGGGAAGCTCGTACAAAAAACGACGTAGGCTTGTCGTTTGGAACACAAACTTTTTTTGGGTGGTAGTTGCCCCATAGGGCATCACCGTATTTGTAATATATTTGATAAACTATGTGTTCGATTTAGGCCACTAACTATGTATGTGCACATAATTTTGGGCCACTTTTTGACTATGTGCAACGTCAATGGCAAAATTAGGGCAAACTATGATGTACTTGGAAACTATTGTCCTATTAATGTAAGGTTATTATGTTTCAGGTTAATGTCAATGATGACATTAGGGCATCTTGGACAGGTTCTTTGACGGCAATGATGAAAATCTGAGCCTTGGGTTGATTTTCTGCAGTTTCTGGATTGTGTTTGAGCAGTTTTGTGGGCTGTTTTTGCTGCAGTTGTTTGGTTTCTGTTTGTGGGTTGATTTTCTGCAGTTTCTGGATTGTGTTTGAGCAGTTTGTGGGCTGTTTTTGCTGCAGTTGTATGGTTTCTGTTTGTGGGTTGATTTTCTGCAGTTTTGGGGTTGTGTTTGAGCAGTTTATGGGCTGTTATTGCTGCAGTTTTCTGGGTTATGTTTGTGGCTTAAGTTTCTGCAGTTTTTAGGGTTGTGTTTGAGCAGTTTTGTGGCTTTACTGCTGCAGTTTTCTGGGTTATGTTTGTGGCTTGAGTTTCTGCAGTTTTCAGGGTTGTGTTTGAGCAGTTTTGTGGCTGTTACTGCTGCAGTTTTCTGTGTTATGTTTGTGGCTTGAGTTTCTGCAGTTTTGAGGGTTGTCTTTGAGTAGTTTTGTGGCTGTTACTGCTGCACTTTTCTGGGTTATGTTTGTGGCTTGAGTTTCTGCAGTTTTCAGGGTTGTGTTTGAGCAGTTTTGTGGCTTTACTGCTGCAGTTTTCTGGGTTATGTTTGTGGCTTGAGTTTCTGCAGTTTTCAGGGTTGTGTTTGAGCAGTTTTGTGGCTTTACTGCTGCAGTTTTCTGTGTTATGTTTGTGGCTTGAGTTTCTGCAGTTTTCAGGGTTGTGTTTGAGCAGTTTTGTGGCTTTACTGCTGCAGTTTTCTGTGTTATGTTTGTGGCTTGAGTTTCTGCAGTTTTGAGGGTTGTCTTTGAGCAGTTTTGTGGCTGTTACTGCTGCAGTTTTCTGGGTTATGTTTGTGGCTTCAACTGCTGCAGTTTTCAGGGTTGTCTTTGAGCAGTTTTCTGGCTTAACTTTGCTGCAGTTTTCTGGGTAAATGTTGACCATTTTTCTGGCTTTAAGTTTGACCAGTTTTCTGGCATATGAGTAGGTAAAGTTTGTGGATGTTTCTGGCTATGATGAATTAGGGCACATACATTTAGGCGACATGGTACGCTTGGCAGGACTCCTTACGAAGGTCAATGGTTCAAGTAAACAATTGGCAACGTAAGTTGTAGCCAAACTGTCCATCGTGAGCTGGATTAACATAGTTCTGAGCCAAGGTGTTTTTAGTGTGTGTGTGTGTGTGTGTGTGTGTGTGTGTGTGTGTGTTGGGCAGCCCATAAAACTGCAGAAACTCAACCCAGAAAACTGCCACAAACTTTGTGTAGCTGCTGCATATTGCTGGTATTTGCCGCTGATGCAGGTAGATGTCGAGTATGCTGGTAGCCGCAAAAAATATGGTAACATCTTGTAAACTATGTTGGCATTGTTGAGATTTCATTGTTCTTAACGGCAATGATGATATTTTTCTCTCTTTCTCCAAAAAATACGGCAATGATGATATGAAAAAAAGAAAAGGCACGACACTTGTATTCGCGGGAATTGTTATGATGGCGAACGGGTTAAATCCCGTTTCGCAACATAGTATGATCTGGAACTTGTGAATTGTGTGCCAGTGAATCAAATATCTGAGCCAAGTAAATTTAAGTATACAGTTCTTCATTTCTTCATTTACTATTCCTTGCTTTTTTTACTTGATCAATGCTTGTGTTTGGACTAGATTTTTGAATAGCAGGTAAATACAGAGATTCGTATTGGGTGGTAGCTTGAACAAAAGGTACAACACAATCGATGAAGCGGAAGTAGCATTGTGGAAACATTTCGGGTCAAAGACATGCAAGCAACCCAAATGAAACAAAAATCAACTGACAATGCAAGTGTTGGAAAAATTCACGTTTGTTGTCATTTTTTTTTAGGTTTTGTTGCTTGTATTTTGTTTGCACATCTATTTGATTCCGAATGAACTAGATTGTACAAACATAGACTATCAAATTACTTAATTATTGTACAAACAATTCATATAATATTTCATTCTTCTTCATTATCCCCGCCGTTTTGAGGTGTGAAGCAATACACCCATCGATTGTAATTGGAGAATTGTTTTCCATTCCAATTGGCAAATCTTGGATGACCCCACATAAAAAAATAAAAAAAAAAACAACATAAACAAATAATCAAGAAAAAATATTGTTTATATGTTACAAATTTTCCACTACAAATTAATTAAATAATTTTTATTTCGAGAAAAAAAAAATACAAACTTTTAATATTGTTGTAATTATTATATGTATTTTTTGTCTATTTATTACAATTATTACGAATTTATTATAATTATAATTAACTTAATCAATTTTATTTACTAAATTAATAAGATGAGGGCAATTAAGTCATTTGACCTTCTATCCTATCATATCCACCCTCCAAATCCCCCTTCTCAAAATACCATCCAAACACCCAATATACAAATCCACCCTTCTTAAGAGGTGGGTCCGCCCTTATTACAAATCCACCCTCATTACAAATCCACCCTTAAATCCGCCCTCATTACAAATCTGCCCAAAATCAAATCCGCCATCCAAACGGGCCGTTAAATCAAATTAAACAAATCTCAACATCAACCCTCTTCCTCATAGTATAAATTATGTTTCTGGTCTCCTAATCCCCCCCCAATCTGGAAAAAAGGAGAAAGACAATTTAACATATTTTATTCAATAAAATATACTGCGTGAAAAGAAAAAGAAAGAGACGATTAGATGATCATCAGGAGTATCAAGAAAAATGCACCGTGCAACTAGCAGCATTCAGCGACCGTTCGATCGGATCCGGCTCGGTCGATTGATATCAGTACAAGATGGAGTCCCAATAACGCGATTAAGACCCGTGAAGCGATATTTTTCTTTCGATTTATGTCCCGGTGATTTGGTTCGAGTGTTTTGACAAATTGGAGCTACAAGACGATTTGTGGGTTTTGACCTGCCAATCAAATATGTTTAGTAAATTGTGTGGTATAGTGCTCGGTGTCACAGCATGGGATGTTGTGGTCTTTGATGTGACCTATTCCAGGCTCACTAGTGTTATTTCCATTGAATTACAATAACAACAGTAATAGAACTCATCTACTCCCCCATGCAATGGAGGTATGAGCGGGGATAATTTGGAGGAATTGGGGGACGGTGTTGTCCTTAAGGGACAGACCTAACATTTGGTAATATGTACAAAGTGGCTGCTCTCAGAATGCCACTGAAACAGTGGCTCCCATAAACCTCTAAGAACCGAGGAGCTACAAGGACGTTTTGTTGCAAAACCATACCCCAAATCAAAGCAGAAAGATATTTGGGAGGGCAGGCCTAGAGACCCAAATCAATTATCGAGTTTAATATTTATGGTACAACGAAATTGATCAAATATCAGTACTAACATAAACAAAACATGTTTTCTATAGGAGAGTTATATTTGATTTTGGCAATCAACTGCAAGAAAAATGTACACCATGTGAGTGTAAAAGTCCGTGATGAACGAAAAATTCGATAGCCAAACAGAGTGAACGACTCAAATCACACCAATGGGCCTGATCGAGGTGGGAACAGGCTCACCCATAGGTTACTTGGTCGGGTTCCTGGCGGGGTCGGGATCGTGTTGCACTTTTCGGATCAGAATCTGGGTACGGAAAAAACCAGTCCGCATCGCCCCATTGCATGGGGTTACTCAAAACTAGGAGAATTGGAAGATCTGGGTAGGCTAAAAATTGACTGGTCTTGCATAGTAGGAAGGAATAAAACACAAATACAAAGGAAACCCGTCATTCCAATTTTCTTTAAAGGTTCAAGCATCCAAAATATCTGGGAAAACAAAACCCCCCACAATTCAATGGGATAGAGAGGAGCAAAGTCAGTTGCTCGAGGAAGAAAAAGAGGAAAGAAGAAACCAAAGAACACTCCGATACCTAAATTTTGGAAGTTCCAAATAACTCTTACCTGTTGCGTCTATATTAATTCCATTTCCTCTTTAAATTTGAAAGTTTTTTTAGTTACATTATAAACTTCACATTTTTATTAAAATTCAACAAAGATTTTGTTGCCAATGGGCATGCACTCTAGCCCAGATAACACTTCCTTTACCCTCCCAACTCGGAAGTCTCGGGTTCAAACCTTACTATAGGCTGTGATTAAAATGGAATTAATGACAAGGGTTTGATTTACAACTGTATGATGAAAATGCATAGGTAATTAATTGGCAACTTCCAGTGCATTTGGAACTTAGGAATCGAAATATAACGGGAAAGAAAAATAAGAGTGATAATTTTTCCTTGGGTGTATTTAAAGTGAAAACAATGAATTGGCTGTCTTTTCCAAATGCAATTCCTATAAATGGATGGATTTGAAATTTAAGGTGTATGGAGCCCTCTTTCTCCGGTAGCTCTTTCTGATGATGATCTACGACGGAGACGTGATCTTCACTCTCAAGTTATACCTAGACCTGCACACTCAGCAAACCGTTAGCGCCGGAGTGAACCGTTGAGTCCAGATCGGCACTCCGACAGTCTAGTAAGTAAGGGAAGAAGATGAAATGTAATAGATCTAGGGTTTTTGGAGAGAGTTGTGCGTACCTCTTCTGAGTGATGAAGTTTACCTTTTATAGGTGAGCCTTGGCTTGGCCTCCAAGCACAACTGTGCTCGTCACGCAACTTTACCGTTCGGCTGACGTCACGATGATGAACCCGATAGAATATTCCGTAATCACATGCCTCCAGTGAAATTGCTACAGGTGTCATAACCGTTCGGATGACGTCATTCGTCATGATCACGGTTTGTTACAGGCACATGCAGCATTAATTGTTCTGTTGACTCAGCACCGAGCCTCTCGGCATGTTATTCACATCATGAAGTCGGTTTATGTCATCCCTCGGGTAATCCCCGAGGTCTTTTGGTGTTAACTCTGAAAACTTATTACCGAGTCAAACACAGGAAAGGTCTCGGCAAAATCCGAGACAAGGGACCGAAACCCTACTTGTCTGTTTTGCATAGGTTGAACCACTTCACCGAAGAGTCCCTCAAAGATAGTCTCTCGGCGACGATCGATGAGGTGTCTCTTAAAGTGAGTTAGGTACTCGGTATATTCGGACACCTACAAGGTGTTTTGGAAGTTAAGGAATGAAGTGAAAATAAGAAACACAAGAATTCTTTCATATACTTATCTATCGTTTCAAGCTTATGAAAATTAAAAGAAAATCTAAGAAAAATAGGTAAAATTGTTACTTTCTTCATCTTCATGTTTTATAAGAAAATCCAATGAGGATTTTAAGTTAAGGTGATTTAGTTAAAATGAGTTAATGTGCTCTACTATCATTCAAATTGCAAGAATATGGATGAGATTTTCAGTTAAGAGGTATTTATCATGTTCAAGGAAAGGTGATAAAAGTACCCCAAAACAAGAGAGGAAGAGGGAAATACGTTTCACCTCTTTACCTATTTCTTCTTTCTTGTGCTTTAACATTTCATTTGGACTTCTTCTCATTTATGATAAATCAAACAAGGGAAATAATTATGCTTTCCAGATTTCTTTCTTTTCTAGTTAATGCAAGACGAAATGACAATTGGCATCGATAACATTTTTGTTATATGAGCATGTTTTGCAAGAGTAATGTTATTGACATTAAAATATACACATTTCATTACCGTTTCAATGCATGGTGGAAAACATGGATGAGCTTATCAATTAAAAAAGTGCCACATGCGTCGCATCCACATATAGTACACATTAGTTAGTTTTTATTTTTTTAAATCTTTTGATTCAAAGAATATGAGTGTAAACAAGTCATTTTTTTCCGTCACTATATGGCCCCATTTGCTATCACTTACTAGAAGTCTATTGTTTCAATGATTTACCAAATTAAAGGTTTGCGACTTTTTTTAATCTTAGATTTCGATTCTTTCATCTTAGTGTTTCAATGATGAGAGATGGACAATCCGTAATTTTAACATGGCGGTAATAGACTTGCTTGAAGATAAGTTTTTTCGCATAAAATTAAAAGATGCAAGTATTATCGCATTGTGCGGTAACTTTTGTTTTATTGCATTGTTAATATAGCTTAACACTTTTAGGGGGTGTTCTACTAACAAAAAACAGTTTTTTTCCCAAAACTAAAACAGATCGTTCTCTCTCAATACATTGCATAAAAAATCGTGAAAAACCAGTTTAATCTAAAAACACCCTTAACGGAATACCCCTTAGTTTGTTATTTACTCCAGTATTTATTTTTTTTGAAGGAAAACAAAGAACACTTGGTTCAAAAGGAGGCAAATGGAAGTTTAATGTTAGTAGAAGCACCAGAATTCCGGTCAATGTAGTCAAACCTTTAACAACCCGATGAACTCAATCTTAAAATCCTAGTCAAATGCCAGCAAGATTTACAACACACAACTTGGCCCCACTTCTCTCTCTCTAAGCTCTCTCACCAAATTACACAAAAAATTAAAGACTTGTGTAGGACAGAGGAAACATAGTAGAAGAAGAAAAGGATGAAGTTGGAAGGGAGTCCATGAAAAAATTTGCTCTCTTTTCTTTCTTTTTTGGTTTTTTTTTCTTTTTATTTCTTTTTCTTTCTTTCTGAACGTATAACAATGGAAAATGGCAGATTACCAATCATCCTTTCCCCTCCATAGGAAACACCCATCATTGCTCCCAACAATCTTTTATTCCAACCTTAGAAATCTGAGCTTCTAAAGATTATATTCCCTTCCCTTCCTTCTTCCTTGTTCCATTCCATTCCATTCCCCTTGCACTCTTCTTTTGCTCTCCTCCCAATTTACTAAATAAATACACCACCCACCCTTTACCCCTTTTTCCTCAACCCCCTATACAAAAACCCCTTTAATAATCTCATAAACATCTCTCTCTCTCTCTCTCTCTCTCTCTCCAAACTCCTAAACATCGTATGATGGATCCTTCTTCCACCAACTCTGTCAATGGCTTCTACTCCTTCCTAACCAGAGGACTAGACGATCTCGAACGAGTTTTTAATTCCAACAACTTCATGTCAATCCAATTCCTCCAAAGAGTCCTTTCTCTCCTGAGATCTTTCCATACCCAATTGACTCTTCTTGTCCAAAAACTTCACTTGCCTGTGGGTGAAAAGTGGCTTGATGAGTACATGGACGAGAGTTCCAAGCTCTGGGAAGTATGTCATGTCCTCAAATCCGGCGTCTCTGGCATAGAAAATTATTACTCCGCCGGCTTCAATATCACTTCCCCGCTCGACACTCATCGGAATCTAACTCCACAGCTTTCTCGTCAGGTTCTAATTCAATCACACCAACTTTAAAATTACTAGTATTCGAGAATTCTCTGTTACTCCATCAAAATTCTTGTTCTAGACATGAACTCAAACAACAGCACCCCTTTGGATTATGAGAAATAATGAAATAATTTTGGTACTTTTTTTTTTTTTCTCTCTCATTTCTCGCCAGAGTTATTCAATCCGAATGAGTGATTCAGAGAGAAACTCGAATTCTTTCTATTCTTTTCTCAACCACCACACAAATGGCTGTTGGTGTGCATTTATGACAAGGGAAAGGAATTATTGAGAAGAAAGGATCATGTGGCTTTCAAAACACAACTCAATTGATTAAAGTAAAGAAATCGAATATTGGGTTTGTGTTTCTGGATTAATTTTGGTTGATTGAATTGTTGGGAACAGGTGATTCGAGCTATTTCAGGATGTAAGCGAGAGGCAGTGGGATTGGAGGAAGAGAACAGGGCAGTGATGGAGACAAGAATTGAACCACTCTCAATAAGATTTGATGGGAAAGTGTCAGTTGAATCAAAGCTAAATGGGTTCAACGGATTCAGGGGAGTTTTATACGCAATGAGAAATGTAAGCTCACTTCTACTCATGATCTTGCTATATGGGTTGGTGTATTCTTGGCCTGAATCCGATTTTCTGAGAGGTGGGTATGAAGGGTGTGTGTTGTTTGGATCTGGGTTTATGATATCAACATCGAGGTTGCAGCAGATGGTGGCGGCTGAGATAAGCGGCGGAGGTGTACGACCGGGGATATTGTTGTACGAGTTTAGGAGATCGAAGGCGGCCATGGATGAGCTGAGGGGAGAATTGGAGAGGTGGTGTTCACAAGGTGGGGGAGTGGTGGATTGGGAGAGAGAGAGTGGGATTAGAGAGAGAGTGGAGAATTTGAAAGGGTGTTTTGGGGTTTTGAGATCTGGAGCTGAGAATATTGTTGGCCAGATTGATGATTTCTTTGATGAAATTGTTGAAGGGAGGAAGAGACTTTTGGACTTTTGCAGTCACAGGTAGAGAGAGAAATTACTGAAATTATATGAGATTTTTATGGGTGAGAAAAAAAAAAAAAAAGAATTTAGATAGTAGAAGTAGATGAATTATTAGTTGGAGAGTGGATTGTGACTTTTCTTTTATTTTAATCTTTTCCATTTTTTTTTTTGGTCTATTCCTCCTGTGTTCTTTCTACAGCTAAAATAGTGGAGTAGAAGCAGATAGTGCTAGCACCGTTTGGTATGTTTTACACAGAGGAAGATTTTGAAGGAAAGGGAATGTGAATCTGGTTTTCAGGTGTCCACAAACTTGAGATTCTCTTGTTTTTACCTCGCTATTTTTATTATTAAAGAGTCCGACGGAACGACTCACTTTTCGTGAGACAATCATAATACAGTCTTGATGTTTTAATTCCCTTAAGTCAATTTTTGAGTCAATTATTATTGTGAGAGAATGATTTATCACGTAAAGCGCAATAAGTCGGAAGAGGATTCGCTGTCCCGAACTCCCTATCTCAACTCCCTATCCCGTTCATTCGGGCAAACAACGGTTTGGATTCCATCTCACCCTGAACAAATCCGAGCCAAACATGTTCATCGGCAAATCTGAGTCGTCGATTGCTCGGATGGACGACTTGAATAGACGGGACACGGAGTTGGGACAGGGTTTTTGAGACAACAAATCCGCAAGCCAAACGTTCATCTGCAAATCTGAGCCGTTGATTGCTCAGATGGACGACTCAGATAAACGGGACACGGAATAAGGACAGGGTTTTTGGGACAACAGATCCGCAGCCCAATAAGTCAGTTTTGAATTTAATCCACGAATTGGAACAGAGGAAAATTGAATACTCAAGAGATGAGAGTTGCATAAGAAACTTGAACTCAACATCACTTCCTCTCAAATCTAACGACGAAGGAAGCTCAACTGCCGCCGCTAGGCTACATGGTCCAAACTTTAGACTTAAGGGGCCAAAAATTGAGTAAAATTTATGAAAATAGAAATCGAAGGATGTGTGGGGTGTTTTGATTAAAAGAAAAGGGTATATGTTAGACTTTATCCTATACTATTCAAAGATTGGTTAATATAATTCAGAGATTACTACATTTGTTTTTCAATTAATTTTAGATTAGAATACTACAAGATATCTAAAACTATAGATGAATGTTTGTCACAATTAAATGAAGGGGGTGTTTGGGAGCCTCATTTTCAGTTTTTCATTTTTGGCTTTTTGGATTATGGTCAGAATGTATTTTGGATTTGATATGAGTGTTTGAGAGAAATGTCTAGAATGCATTTTAAAATAGGAATAGTGTTTGGGAGAGGCCTTTTTGTTAATAAAATGGAAAAAGCAAAAAAATGATAAGTCAAAAAGTTTCTCTCAACCTTTTTTGCACTTCTGCTCTAAATTGTGCATTTTGCAGAACTCATTCTCAGTTCTGGGGTATTTCTCCCAAACAACCAAGAATTCTAAACGTTGATACTTGAAAATAGAAGTTAAAAATATACCAAAGCAACTTCTAAAACATTAGCTCCTTTTACCTTTTCTTACATGTTACATGAATAAGCGCAGAGTAAACACCCTTAAAAAAATGGTGTACGTTATGCTCTTTCATATTTTGAGCTATAAAAATTTGTAAACCACCACAAAAATCTCAAAATTGATTCCCAAAAAATTTTATAAAAATATATATATTCCACAAAAATTAGGAAAACAATAACGCAAAAATTCATACATTTGAGCCGTCTTTTTTGAGCTTTGCGCCATCTTTTTTACCACAAAATTCATCGACAACACCACAGAATTTCATAAAATGAGCGATAAAATTCGTAAAGGGTACATGCACCCAAAAATAAAACGAGCCACAACAAAACATAAAATGAACCACAAAAATTCGTAAAAAAAACTACAAAAATTTGTGAGTGGTGGTTGGGGGATGTGTATTGAATACATTCCCATGTTACATAAACCAAAATCAAGAATTTTGCTACACAGTATGGTACTATTTTCAAGTAAAAAAAGTCATACATTACGACACCTAATTGAATTTTAATCTCGTCCAAAAAGCATAAAAGCATTATTCTTGCTATACTAAAAAGGAAGGTTTAAAAAAAAGAATGAAAGATTCTTGTTTCACTAAAACAGAGGAAGACAAGAGAGTCAAACCTCTTATGTAGAGTATTTTCCATCTTTCAAAGTCATTTTCCCTCATAAAGACCCGGGGTGGCTGGTGTGTGTCCCTAACTTGCGCATCTAAGCCGTTGATCTCGGTGACTAACAACTCGGGTTTCATATTGGTAACAGACGGCTCGGATCTGCAATGTGTCGAGTAAAAATTAAAGCCGTTGAAAATACATCTGACGATCTGGATGTCGCACACTAGGGCCACACACCAGCAATCTCCCTACCCATAAAGAGAGAGACTAGGTCCTTAGTAGTTATAGTAAATGATTTAATCATTCCAGTATTGAAAAATTGATGGAAGTAGGAGGCCATTATTATCAACAAGGCACTGTGAGTGAGATTCCTGGGCTGGCTGGCTGCTGCCTTCTTTTACTGTAATTCAAGAGCCAGAGAAGTGTAGTCTCTTTTTACAGTTTTACGAACAAACACTCTTTTGGGGAAGCTTTTTGTCTGATTCTGTAGTTCACTTTGATAGCAAATGGACTTTTAATCATCAATGCTTCTCAGCTCAAACCCCACCTGACATGTCTCCTCTGCGCCCAACTCACTCTCTCTTTCTCCACCAACAATTCCAAGTATCATAACTCCGATTTCAAATTTTTTACCGACTCTCTCAACGGTAAAACGATGGGCACCGACCACGTACCGACGACGCCGTTGTGAGTCCCAATCGATCGATCTGAGCCGTTCATTGTTCTCAAAATCAAATTCCGAGTGGGTTCACGTGGGAATCGAGGCAATTGGACGGCTGTATGAGCTCGATCCAAAATCACCCCATTTCAACCAAAAATTTTGAATGAAATAGGGGTGATTTTGGATCGAGCTCATACAGCCGTCCAATTGCCTCGATTCCCACTCAAGCTCACTCGGAATTCGATTTTGAGAACGATGAATGGCTCAGATCGATCGATTGGGACCCACAACGGCGTCCCTGATGCTGTCGGTACATGGTCGGTGCACGACGGTCGGTACGAAGGGTTCCTCTCTCAATTTAGCTACTATCTTGTTTTTAATTTTGAACTGGTAAAGCATTAACGCATTTGATATCAGAAAATGCTGTGGGTATATCATCTGTATACCCTAAATGCACACGACCTGACGTGACAAATGAGGAGAAACCCATTTTTTAGATGAGCCCCACATTAGGCTTATTCTTATTTGTCACATCAGAATCGTGTGCATTTGGGATGCACAAGTAATGTACCTATAGCGTTATTTTTTGATATCAGAGGTGAAAGTATGTGGATATAACATGCATGCGTCGAATTTTTTGTGTTTGAACCTTCTATACTTTGGAAACCAATTTTAAGATTTTGACTGTGCCCTAAAAGGATAGGATTTTTTTATTTGTTAATAAGAGCAACTCCAACCTTGAATGTTAATGCGACACTTCAACATGTTAACAACTTTATATTTTTTGTTATCCTTCAGTTTATTAAGCTTTGGAGAATAAAGTACTAGGATAGAAGATTTGGCAATTACCATTTTACCTATTTCAAATTTTACATGAGAAGGGAGATGTCAAATGTCAATTGAATAATTTACGCTGTAGTTGGAGTTTGCCTCAAATTTCTTTGCATGCAATGTCTACTTTGACATCATTAGTTGGAGATGCTCCTTTTTTCTTTTTTCCTTTTTTCGCCTCACTGCAACACAATGATGGAGCTACAAAGTACCTGCGAGATTTACAGGGGTAGGGGAGAAGTATGTCATCTGTAACACAGTTTTCAACATAGCACTCCCTCCGTCCTAATTTAATAGTCCACTTTCACTTTTTCGATTCTCTTTTCAAATGTTTATATCTTTCAATTTATAATACTTTTTAAGATTTCAAAAATATTATTTAATAAAACTAATTGAGATCTATCAAATAAAATCTATATTGCAGATACAAATTAAAGTCTTCTATATTAAAAGATATAAACCTTTTTTCCATCAAGTTAAAATAGTGACATGGACTATTAATTTGGAACAGATGGAGTAAATTTGTTTGGACCACACACAAAATAAATGACTTAAATAGTGGACAATATATTAATAATTAAAGATGCGGGAAAGTGAAAATGGGGAGTAAGAAAAGAATGTGAGATGACAAAAGTGAGAGGTACGTTAGTGTTAATTGTTGTGTGGCATTTTTATACTCCTCGACAAAATTTCACACAACCACCTCTTTAGTACGGTAATAATACTAAGGAAAATTCTAAAATTAGATCATTGGACTGACATTAAAGTTTAAAAAGCGTATTGAGATGCGTAAAAAGTGTATAGAAATATATGAAAGCGTATAGGAAAGTGAAAAAAAATATATTGAAACTTGTGGTTTTTTTTATTAATAATTAATGATGCGGGAAAGTGAAAATGGGGAGTAGGAGCATCCTTATCAGAAGAACTAAAATTTTTACCAAATTTAACTTCAAAAACAGCTTTTATAAATTAACAAGTCACTTTATGAAAAACTCACAAAATCAGACTCTCTATTTTAACTTTACTATATTAAACTATTCCCCTAAAAAAAAAAAAAAAACTCCCTAAAAAGCTAACCGGAAGAAGACACTTTCTGACGCGTGTTCATGGCCCGCTTCCTGTTCATGGCCCCCTCCCTCCTGTTATAGCCATGTGTTCATCACCCCATCCCCCCTCTTGTTCCCCTTCCCCTCTCTCTTCTGACGCAAACTGGAAGAAAACAATAAAAAAAACAATAGGTGCGTGAACAATGCCGCACCAAATTTGGTGCGGTACTGTAGCAAAAATAATTTGAGTAGTGAGAGTAGAGAGGCTGATTTTTGAGGTTTGGCTTCCTACTTTAACTCAAAAGTTAAAACAGGGAGCCAAATAAAGATGCCCTAAGAAAAGAATGTGAGATGACAAAAGTGAGAGGTACGTTAGTGTTAATTGTTGTGTGGCATTTTTATACTCGACAAAATTTCACACAACCACCTCTTTAGTACGGTAATAATACTAAGGAAAATTCTAAAAATTAGTCCATTGGACTGACATTAAGGCTTAAAAGGTGTATTGAGATGTGTAAAATGTGTATAGAAATATATGAAAGCGTATAGGAAAGTGAAAAAAATACATTGAAACTTGTGGTTTTTTTATTTTCTTGTTGTCTTATTGTCAATTCACTTGGAAAAACCCTAATACTAATACACATAGATAGAGAGATAGTGGAAGAAGTGTTAATTAATCTAACGATTTCCTACAATTCTTCCCAGTATGGCGTACGGGATTCTTAAGTAATCAAGCTACCAATCTCACACAGGTTTTTGTCGTCTTCTTAATTTTGAGACGATCTTGACCTGTCTTCTCTTCTTCTTTTGAATTGAGAGATGTTGATTACCCTTTCCTTTTCTTCTTTTGAAGAGATCTTGAGGCTCCTCCATAAGCAAATTTTCCATGATGCGGCAATGTGGTATTGGGGCACTGATACCCCACTAAATCTAAGCCATTAGATCAAGCCACACACAAAAAGTGGAATGGAATTGCCAAAAACGAGGTGGTTTTACTGTTTTCCCTCCAAAAACTCATACTGTACATACCATGGGAATACTTACCACGAATATTGGGTGGACGAATATTTTATATCTACTCACTCATATACCAAAATAGTATCAAAACAAATTAAATGTCATAGATTTAATCTACCAATTCAATTATGCAAATAAATTTCTATAACAGAGATGTACACAATTTTGTGAATCTATGATCTATACGACTAAACCCATTCCACAAAGTAAATATTGAATAGTGTGCTAACATTTTTATGGATGTATACAATTTAAGGAGGACGCTTATTGAATTTTTTTTCAAAAAAAGTTGGACATGCTAGTTTTAGATTCTACCAATTCAATTATGCAAATAAATTTCTATATATACATAGAGATGTACACAATTTTGTGCATCCATGCCCATTCCAAAAGGTAAATATTGAATACAATATTACTAATCTTTTTGTGGATGTATACAATTTAATTAGGAGGACGCTTATTAATTTTTTTTCAAAAAAAGTTGGATACGCATGCCAAAGTTATATATTTGTTAAATGTAGACACCCCAATCCGGACTCTAGGGATTTCACGACTTCCCCAAGGATGAGAATGCCTAACATGAGCATATGGGGCTAGATTGAGGACTTGAGGACCCACAAAAAACCTTCCATAAGCCCACCAAAACACTTTTGAAACCCTAGAAACAACCCAAAACCCTAAAACAAGGACACCTGGATTGCTCCCACAAGCACCTGGATCAGCTAATTCCAGGCGCCTAGAGTGAGTCCTGGGGCCTGGATTTCCTATTCCAGGCGCCCACACAGAATCCAGGCGCCTGGATTTGAACAGTGTAGGCGCGTGGAGGCTGAGTGTGATTCAAGGTGATAATGGGCGGGAACGAGATTTTGTGGGATCTTTCTGCAGAAATCAGTTAAAGGGATGGTGGGGGAATATGATTACCTCTAACTTTGACCCCTAATTGACCCCTAAGCCATCCAATGACCCTTTTTGAACCTTACTTTGCCTATATAAAGCCTTTCATCTCTCTCATTTGGAGGATGATGAAACATACCCCCTCACCCTACTATTATGCTGCTAAATCCATTCCAGAACTCCATTTCCAGTGAATCCCTTTCCATTTTCTTTTACTCTCAACCTCAAAAAAACCACCCTCACATCACATTAACCCTTCAAACTCCACTTTCCACAATCAAACTTCACCATTCAATCATAATCAGCCCTTAATAGCTCAGTAAACCCCAGTCCAGTAGCTCATATCCACAAAACTTACTTCAAAATCCTTCCAAAAGTTCAATAAATCAAGTTCAAAGGTAGTTTATTTACCCACTTTGCTCAAATAAGGCCCCTGAGGGGATACCATCCAAGCTCTTGCTAGTTGTTCATACTAGTTAGGAGTTTGGAAAGGTCTCAAATGGCACAAAATGGAATTTTTTCACCTGCACCCATGTCAACTCCAGGCGCCTGGAATAGCATGATGCAGGCGCCTGGAATCCCATTTCATATCCAGTGTTTTTCTCCCTTCTTGCACTCTTACAATTTCATTTAAGTTTATTTCATATCATTTTCAGTTTGATATTCCATTGCATGTGTAGACACCCCAATTTTAATCCCCTTGCATCCCCAATGATGAAAGAAATATTCAGCGGTACCTTGAACAAACTATTGTGGACTTCAGAATTTTTTTGGACAAAAATAGCCCTAGCCGTACGGTTCACTCTACAAGCCGTACGGTTCGTCCACCCCAAACTCAACCGTACGGCATACTTAGTTTAGCTGCACGGTCAACCTTGTTAGCCGCACGGTTGTGTGTCAGAAAATATTCACCAGCCTGTCCACAGAAGCATCTCATCATTTGGAACGATTTCGTACGCGATTTTATTCCTTTTTGCCCTATAAATAGCTTCCTTCTCTTTCATTTTCAGGAGAGACAACAATTCTGATACCGCCCCGATACGCCGCCAAATTTCCCCGGTCACTTTCCGTCCAAAATCCCGTCCGAAAACCCCGTCCAGAACTTTCGCCTAAACCACCAATCATTCTCTTCTTTTCTACTTTCACCACCAGCAACCCCTAACCCACTTAAGAAAGCCTCCGTCCGAAGCTCGCGTCCAAAAATCTCTGAAGTTTCTAAAGTTGTTCAAAGTCTTTCGCGAAGGTACAACCGTGTCACTATAAGTCGGGTTCTAAACCTCGGCCTTTGAGGGGATCCTCCCGGGTCAAGAATGACTCTAATAGTCATCTCTAGGCTCGGATGATCAAACTTTTCACAAAAATCAAGTTTTATAAGCAAAAAAACAAGCCACTGCTCGAAAAACAAAATTTTGAAAATTTTTCCAAAAAGTGAACCGTGCGGCTCACTTAAGTGAACCGTACGGCCAATATGAGCAAGCCGTACGGCTTACCTAAGCAGCACAAATTTTCCCCTGTTTTTCCTTGTTTGCACCCTGTTTTCTGATTTCATGTAACTCACTTATTGCACTTTCACCCCCTTTACTATTATGTTTTTGCTATTAGATCCTTTCGTTTAATTTTATTTCCGTTACGGTTTCATTTTTATTTACTCGCTTATTTGATCAAAGTTTTCAATAAAACGTTTTCCGAAATCCCATAAAAATTTAGTAGAGACCGGGAAATTCCTGGGCGAGCGGGGTGCTTTTCAACAAAACCTTCCCCGTTCGTAACCTGGCTTCCGAATCCAAGAATCTTTTCGCAGATCAAACCTTTTCCAAAACGGCACGAGAGTCATTAATTATTTTCAATGGTTTCTCGGGTACCAAAATCATTTTCCAAATAAATCCCGGGTGGCGACTCATGTTTTTTCCGTTTTCCTCGAGCCGCGCGTGGATCCGACCGTCCACAAAATGGTGACTCTGCTGGGGATTTTTAAATTAATGTTTATTTTGGTATTTTACACTTGTAAAATGACCCATTTTACACTTGTAAAATGACCCCCGAAAGCTTGACAAAAACGAACACGCCCCGCGTGATCGAGAAAGGAATGGTGCAGTAACAGGGCTACGCCCGACCAATCCGGAGTGGAGCTTTCCCAGTTGTTTTCTTGAGTAAAATTTCAAAATAAAAATTGATTTATTGGTGAGCCAAATTTGAAAAATATTTGTGGGATTTTGAAAACATTTTTATTGTTGAACTTTTGCATTGCACGTGCATCGATGTTGGATAAGCCCCGCCGCTGCGTCTTGGTTACCCTACCCAGCTTGCCGGTGTTAGGACATCCCAAGATTCTCGGCAACCCCGGACGATGATGAGTCAGCCTGTCGTTCGACCTTTGCCATGCAGTACACTTGGCACTGGGAGGCAAATATTGGCTCTAGTCTAGGGAACCCCCCCTTTAACCAAAACCCGGCCTTTGCATATAATAAACCGTAGTACCTTCCAACCTAAGACAGGGACCCGCAGGGTAGGATTACCTGTTATTCTGTTTGCCTGTTACCTGTTATCCTGTATACCTGTTACCTTGTTATCTGTTTACCTGTTTATTAGTATGCCTTGTTTGCCTATCAATTGTTCATCCATTTTTGTATATATCGCTCCATGTGCATATCATCTTTATCCTGCATGCATACCTAGGATAGCTCAACCTTAGGTCATTACTTCATGATTCACATATGAGAGGATTACCCCGACAATCGCACATTGTGTTGGATAGACGAGAATTCCTCTCTTCAAAAAAAAAAAAAAAGAAAAAGAGAAAGATCAAAAGCAAAAATTTTCAAAAAAAAAAATATATATATATATATATATATATATATATATATACTACAACTGGCTCCCTTTCCCAAAAGTGAAATACACATTTCCTTTATGGTAGAGTCATCATGTCTAGAGGGCCTTACAAGCGATTCAAGTCCACCCTCACCACCCACCAGGGGGCGCCCGTGTGGATAATCGAAGAAGTTCAGCCTGAACAACCCCCATGCAAGCCAGAAGAACCTCAACCAGGAAAACTCAACATAGAAGACCATATGGGGGAGGACCTTGATGAAAAACTCAGTCTGTTGGCCGAAGCTAACTTGCCAGGCGTGTCTCTCCAATGAGATGTAAATGAGGGATGGAAATTTTGCTTTCCAGAAGAGCCAAAACCCATACCAGAAAAGATCACCTTAATGATAGAACAGGACGATGGGGAGCTCACAACCATGCCACTCGTGAAATACTTTGATCAGTACCAGCAGGAGAAAAACGAGGACCCCAAAGGAAAAGGAAAAGCTGATGAAACAGGACCCTCCGCAGGGTCGACATCTCCGAATCACCCATCCTCTTAAGAACGGCTTTCGAAGCTAGAAATAATCATGCAATGATCAGATCAAACCAACAAGGGTTTCTTTTGAAGAATCAAGTCAATCTATGATTCTTGTTAATTATTGAGTCTGTTGCTGTCAAGTTTGTCGCCAGATGTGAATACCCACTGACTTAATCCGGCCAGCAGGGCTTCTTTTGAAGAATCAAGCCAGCTTGTGATTCTTACCACCTGTTAATTATCGAGTCTGTTATCGAGTCCGTCGTTGTTATCGAGACTGCTGTTGTTTGATTATCGAATCTGTTGTTGTTTGATTATCGAGTCCGTCGTTGTTATCGAGTCTGTTGTTGTTTGATTATCGAGTCTGTTGTTGTTTGATTATCGAGTCTGTTGTTGTTTATCGAGTTAGTTGTCAAATTTGTCATGTCGGTTTGTAAAAATTCCTTGCTTTTAATAAAAAAAAAATCTTTTGGGAAAAAGAGCCAAATTTGTAGTCCTGAACTACGTCACGGCCTGATTCCTCTCCATGGGGATACGTAGGCAACCTTCGGTCCGGCCGTTGTTTTCATAAATCATGGGAATTTGAATACATCCAACAAAATAAGAGGAAATTGGGGCAATCCTTTCATGCATCATGCATCATTTTCATGTACATAGATTCTCTTTCATTTTGCACATACTCTATACACTGCACCCCTGAGTTCCATTTGTGCATATCATCAGTACTAATTGGCAAAAAGAAGAAAAACCTCATACCGGGTTGGACTCGAACCCCTGAACAACGATTGGTTCGAACTGAGTCAAGAATAGAACAGTCAATCAAGAGTTCAGCTATGGAAGAAGAAAAAGATGAAATCCAACTTCTCAAGGATGCTTTGGAAGAGCAGAAAACCAACAACGCCAAGCAGATGGCCCAGATGATGCTCATGATTCAGAAATTAACCGCTCAGCTCCGCCCGCCGGCGGGAGCATCGAGCAGTCAGAACATGGAGTCAGTACTAACCAAGTTAGCTAAGCTTGAGGAATCTGTCCAGAAGCAAGAGAAAATAGCAGCCACAGGGATTGATATGGAGAAATTATGCCTTTTCCCAGATGCAAAGCTCCCCGACAAATTCAAACCGATGGATTGGGACAAGTTTGATGGCAGTGGTGACCCGAAAGCTCATCTGCAGACCTATGTGGGCACTTTGTCCATGTATGACGTTGGAAAAGATGCAATGGGCCAGATGTTTCAGCAAACTCTAACTGGACCTGCACTCCGCTGGTTTCTGAATCTGGACATCTCTAAGAAAAGGACATGGGAATATATTGGGGCCACCTTTGTCGCCCAATACAATTACAACATTCAGCTTGAGATGACTGTTCGGGAGTTGGAGTCAACCAAGATGGGAAAGAATGAGTCTTTTGCCGACTTTGTTAAAAGATGGAGAGGAAAAGCCTCTCAGATGATGGAACGGCCTTCAGAAAAGGAACAAACGAGAATTATCACAAGGAATCTGGAACCGGACTTTGCCAAACACCTGGTGGTATTTCAAACTACTGCTGACTTCAAGACTTTCTATGAGGCCGGCCTGGCAGTTGAAGATGCTCTCCGAAGTGGCATATTCGAGAAAGGCGAATCTACCCCTAAACCGAGACGAGTTTACTCTGGCAACAACAACGCCTTGTTTGGACCCAGCAATTACAACCAAAACCAAGCCAGCTCTTCCAATCCCAAACCAGTCAAAACCGAACCTGTAAATCAGATTGCAACCTAGCCACGATTCCAGCAAACAACTCCCCCACCAAGAAGGGAATTTCACCCACTCCCATTTCCCCTTGTCACAGTATACAAGAAACTCCTGGATAAAAACCTCATCTAACCACTCGAACCTCGAGAGCCACCCAAAGAGCTTCCTCCTAACCATAACCCAAACACCTATTGTGCCTACCACCAGATGCCCGGCCATCACACCAATAACTGCATCCGTCTCAAGCATAAAGTCCAAGATCTTGTGGACAACGGAACCCTTCCAAATTTGACCTCACCAAATTTGACCCTAGCCTCTATATCATCACAGCTACTGAACCAAAACCCACTGTTCCCCTGCCAGAAGATCTTGGGGTCCATTTCCTCTCATATGCTAGTACAGTTCAAGATTCAAGATGGAGTGATGTTGTGGAAGAAGAAGAATGGTTCATGAGCGATCAAGATTGGGAGGAATCCCGACAAGCATTGTTCGGTTCTTTGCTAATCTCTGGAGACTCAAGCCACTTCGACATTTCCGAATTCCTCGATGAGCCTATTATAGAAAATTCCCATGTCTATCAGATCGATACAACAAGAAGCATTTCCGAACAGAGCCAGGAAGAAAGAAATCCTCTAGAAGGAATGTTGACTCCAGACAGACATCCTGTGGATCGTGTTTCACCACTCGCCAATTTTAGGGAAGAGGGCCGTTCTGTCATAGAAGCCGCCTTTGGAAATCAAAATTGGCTCCCACAGGCATACATCAGTAACGGATCTTTACCACGGCCGTCAGTACCATTCCCACCGTCATCCACGATATCGGTACTAGTCGATGACCCTATGGCTGCCCTCTCGGATGAAGAAGCAGTAATTGATATTCGAGTAAGCAATGATGAGGTGTGGACTGTCAATAAAGCCATGCTGGATCCGTTCTTTTGGCAAGATTCCGAAGTGGACAACCTCAAGGCAAAAATGGGAGCAGTCGAAATCGAGGAACAGAGGGCCAGAAACGATCTGATGAATTTCTGGACTGAAGATCAAGAAATCATGCAGAAAAGGGAAGCCATTAGGGCTGGCAAACGAAAGGTTAATGAGGAATACACGAATTTCTGAGGTGAAAATCAGGAGTTATGGGAAGAAACAGTCAATAGAATAACCAGAAGTGGTCGAGTCTACCAGCCAGCCCACCTCCAAGGTGGAAATCCCTCCAACCATGCCACGACAGGAGATTTTGTTTGGGATGATTCCCTCCTCGAGGATACAATTCCTAATCATCCAGAAGTTGTCATTCAGCAGAACCCGTTTGCTAAACCCCTTCCGAAGAATCCCCCGGTAACAAATGATCCGATTCAGAAGCAGCTTGAACGAACCCCAGCCTCAGTGTCTATTTGGGGATTACTCTCTTCATCTCGAGAGCATCGTCAGAAGCTAATCAAAGCCCTGTATGGAGGTACCACCAGGCACTCCTCCTGAAACGATGGTGGCCCTACTTACACCCACCCGTGCAAAGCATGTTGTAGTCTTCACTGAAAAGGATCTGCCACCAGAAGGAGCTGGTCACAACAAGCCATTGCACATCACTCTGAAATGCATGGAAAAATGGGTCCCGGTTGTGTTACTGGACAACGGATCTGCCTTGAACGTCTGTCCCTTGCGTACGGTTTATTGTTTGGGTTTCAAGAACAAGGATTTCCAGCCGTCTAATCTCGGAGTACGCGCTTACGATAATACCCGACGAGATGTGGTTGGAACCATTCAGATGGAAGTAATGATCGAAGATTTTAAGACTAGTGTTGAATTTCATGTGCTCGACATCCCCTCGTCATTTAACCTGTTGCTAGGCAGGCCCTGGCTCCACCGATCAGACATCATGGCTGTGCCTTCCTCTCTACATCAGAAAGTTCAGCTTGGGCTAGCCACAGGAACCTTAAGCATCTATGGAGACTCTGGAATTCGTCCGCATGTTCCCGACAACGCTCCCTTACTTGAGATTGCTCATGGAGATGAAGACATCACTCTCGGAGGATTTTCCTTTGATACTTCCAACAGGGTTCTCACTATCAAGATGGACGAGGATTTCTCAGTAAGATCAACTGCCCTGGACATGATGTTGAAAATGGAGTATTTACCCGGCTTAGGGCTTGGTTGCAACAATCAAGGGGTAGCGGAGTTCCCTAAGTTTATGACAAATAATCACCGTTCCGGCCTTGGTTATAAATCAACAAACAATAAATCTGGTCACAAACAAAAAGGGCAAGCACGTGCCAATCAAGGGCCAATCCATTTTACGAAAGCTCCAGAGGCTGTTTACCTGGGGGAGCCAGAACCATTCTGGGATATGGAGGCAAAAACCAAGCTACCAGGATTCAAAATTTTTGTTGACAACACCTGGAATAGTGATGATGAGGTAGAAAAGTGGGAAGAACCGGCTGAGATGCTCCATGTTGACTGGATCAAAGTTCTTGACTCAGGGAATCTTTCATCGCTATTTAGGGAGGAAAGTCCGCTAGGTATGAGAGAAGACGAGCCTACTGCAACGCTTACTGATTTGAAGCCTGTTGAGGACATGGAGCTGATGATGCTGGGCCAGGAAGCTCTGAAGGATGTTACCACCCTCATTGTGGATGCCAATGGAACTTATAAAAATTGCACTTTTGTACCTAGAATCATTTACACTAGCACTGATTTTGAATCTGAATCTGAGTCTAGCACTGCATCTAGCATTGAATCTAGCGTTGAGTCGGAGCTTGAGTCTGTTATCACTCCGCGTCACCACTTTTCCTTTGAGTTTGAGTCCACTCTCATGTATCATGCCCCTGGGGCCCCTCCCTTTGAAATGAATAAAATCGACTTTGCTTATCTTGCTGTGTCCGAAATAAATTGCATCGACCCCGATGATGAGGGGATCGAGTTTGAGGAAGAAATTCCAAAAGAACTCCGATCTCTAATCGAAAGGGAAGATGAAAGGCATGCTCAGCCTATAAAAGAAGAAGTTGTTTCTATAAATTTGAGAGATGAGAGTAATCCGCGCATGGTTCAAATCGGCTCCGGGCTGTCTCCAGAAGAATTCAAAACTCACTCGGATCTCCTGAAAGAATTTGAAGATGTTTTTGCATGGTCACACGCAGATATGCCTGGTATCGATCCCGAAATAGTGGAGCATCGAATCCCCTTGTACCCCGATGCAAAGCCTGTCAAGCAGAAGCTAAGGAAGATGAGGCCAGATTGGGTATTGGAAATCAAGAAGGAAGTTCAGAGGCAAATAGACGCAGGATTTCTAATAGTCACCGAGTACCCTCAATGGGTTGCAAATATTGTGCCTGTTCCCAAGAAGAATGGGAAGATCAGGATATGTGTAGACTTCAGGGATTTGAACAAAGCAAGCCCAAAAGATGATTTCCCTCTGCCGCACATAGATGTCTTGGTTGATAACACCGCAGGGCACGCATTGCTGTCATTCATGGATGGGTTTTCAGGTTATAATCAAATTCTCATGGCTCCTGAAGATCACGAGAAAACCACTTTCACCACGGAGTGGGGCACCTACTGCTACAGAGTTATGCCATTCGGACTGAAGAACGCGGGATTTACTTACCAGAGAGCCGCCACAACATTGTTGCATGATATGATCCACAAGGAAGTAGAAGTATATGTGGATGACATGATTGTCAAGGCCAAGGAAAGAGAAGGGCATCTGCCTGCCCTTAGGAAGTTCTTCGAGAGGATCCGCAAATACAGGTTGCGCCTCAATCCTGAGAAATGCACATTTGGAGTCACGGCAGGAAAAATGCTCGGATTCATGATCACCACATGAGGAATCGAGGTGGATCCATCAAAAATCAAAGCCATCTTGGAAATGGAGCCACCTCAAACAGAGAAGGAAACACGGAGTCTCCTCGAAAAAATTCAATTTATCAGCAGATTCATCGCCAAGTTAACCTCCACTTGCGAGCCGATGTTTCGCCTGCTCAAGAAGGGTGTGTCGTTCAAATGGGACGATAAATGTCAACAAGCTTTCGAGACCATCAAGAAGTATCTTCAAAACCCTCCGGTATTGATGCCGCCCATCCCAGGGCAACCTCTTATTTTGTACTTATCTGTCATGTCTTCAGCCATGGGATGCATGTTAGCGCAAGAAGGAGAAGGAGGAAGCGAAAAGGCCATTTACTACATCAGCAAGAAAATGATGGGATGTGAAGAGCGATACACGTCACTGGAAAAAGTTTGTTGGGCATTAACCTAGGCTTCCAAAAAGTTGAGACATTACATGTTGGCTTATTCCATGAAGCTAATCTCTCGAATGGATCCACTCAAATATCTGTTCGAAAAGCCAGCACTGACAGGTAAACTGGCACGATGGTTGCTTATGCTAGCAGAGTTCGATATCAAGTACATCACTCGGAAGTCAGTAAAGGGGAAGGCAGTTGCAGAATTTCTAGCAGACCATCCTGTGGAAGGGCCGGAGGATATAGAATTCGAATTCCCTGACGAGAATGTAATGACGGCAACCAACGATGTTTGGATGTTGTATTTTGATGGAGCCGCCAACCAGAAAGGATTCGGAATCGGAGTATTGCTAGTCTCACCAGAAGGGTCACACATCCCTCTTGCTTTCAAATTGAATTTCAAAGTCACTAACAACCAATCAGAATACGAAGCATGCATAGTGAGGATGGAAGCTGCCTTAGAAATTGGAGTTGAAAGACTGGAGGTAGTCGGAGATTCCAACTTGGTAGTGTCGCAAGCCAACGGAGAATGGAAGGTGAAGGAAGACAAGCTCAAACCCTACCACCAAGATCTCGAAGATCTAATTCCGCGATTTCAAACGGTCACGTTCACTCATGTTCCTAGATTGAAGAACAGATTTACAGACGCTTTGGCAACTTTAGCCTCGATGGTAGAGATACCAGTTGGGGTTAAACTCAGACCAATCACAATTGAGCAGAGGGATAAACCTGTTTTCAAATATGTCATGATTGTCAATGAACCTAACGATGGTCTGCCATGGTATCACGACATTTGGAACTTCACCGAAAAAGGAGAGTACCCGGCAGGAACCGAAAAGAAGGATCAGATTGCTCTTCGAAGGTTGGCCTCTCAATACATCATTTGCGGAGGGAAGCTATACCGGCGGTCGCATTGTGGGATGCATAAGTTATGTGTACATGGTACAGAAGCCACCACGATCATGGAAGAAATTCACGAAGGAGTTTGCGGTCCTCACATGAATGGGATAATGCTTGCAAAGAAGATTCTCCGTCAAGGGTATTACTGGTCAACCATGGAAACTGAGTGCATCCAGTACGTGAGACAGTGTCGCAAATGCCAAATTCACGCCAATCTCATGCATGTACCACCGTCAGAATTGCACTCTATGACTTCACCCTGGCCTTTCTCTACTTGGGGCATTGATGTCATTGGTAAAATTACACCGGCCGCGTCTAACGGGCATAAGTTCATCTTGGTGGCAATCGATTATTTTACCAAATGGGTCGAAGCTGCTTCATATGCGACTTTGACAACAGTTCAAGTCTCCCACTTCATCAAACAAAACATCGTCTATCGATATGGTGTCCCTCGGGCTTTCGTGTCAGACAACGGGGTTCATTTCAAGGGTAGAGCTGCAGAAACCCTCGAAGATTTTGAAATCCAGGTTCACAAATCAACTGTTTATCGGCCACAAACCAATGGAGCCGTGGAAGCAGCAAACAAGACCCTCAAGACAATACTGGAGAAGACTACTCAGTCCGTAAGAGATTGGCACAAACAACTGGCATTGGCATTGTGGGGATATCGGACATCTGTTCGTACTCCCACAGGGGCAACACCTTATTCTTTGGTATATGGCATGGAGGCCGTCCTCCCAATTGAGCTTGAGGTACCATCTCTGAGGGTCATGATTGAATCAGAAGTCAGCGAAGCGGAATGGCAAAGCTCGAGATTCGAGGAACTTATGTTGTTTGACGAAAGGCGGCTCAAGGCTCTGTATCATGTTCAGGGTTATCAACGCAGAATTGCACGGGCATTTAACAAGAAAGTGAAATCCAGAGACTTGCAAGAAGGTGATATGGTTTTGAAGGAGATTCGAGCTCCAGTCTTCGATCCTCGCGGGAAATTTCGACCAAAATGGGCAGGTCCGTACATCATCAGGAAAATCTTGTCTGGAGGCGCAGCACAACTCATCGATCTCGACGGCAACGAATTCTCCACTTTAGTCAACATGGATCAACTCAAAAGATATTACCCCTGAGAGAAGCTCGCTGGACTGAAAACCGCAAGGGCGGGCAGTGCCAGGCAAAATTTAGAGCAAGCCTGCTAAGTCGAAAACCCACATCGGGCGATTTAGGCAAAAGTTAAGGCAAATCAATCAAACGAGCTCGCTAGACCGAAAACCCGAAAGGGCGGTACTAGGCAAAATTTAGAGTGCAAAAGGAGAGTGTTAATACTCGAGTGAACCCTAGCCAAATTTGTACTTTCGAACTACGTCATGACCTGATTCCTATAAAAAGGATACGTAGGCATCCTCACCTTGAGGACCGGTCGCCACTTTTCAAAACATCTCTTTGAGTTGATTTATGACCACTATGCGCAAATTAAAATGCAACTCTCATAATTCATCTTTATTGAAATAAACTTCTTGGATTACATGGCTGAGCATGAAACTTTCAAAACACAAAACAAACAGCAAGGCATGACCTCACACAAAGCATCTCGTGGGTCTAAGCAATTTATTTCGGGCACATTAAGATCGAGTTCTAAAGTTAACTTTGACTTCCATGTTCTCTTGTTTCCATGTCTCTTATCAACCATCTCACATAACGCTCTGAAAGATTGACACTCGGATACTGATCTCTTGGGATGGTCACACGCTCCCTCCAAGTATTCTGATAAGCCCTGAAGGTGGCAAAGTTGTGGTTCGGCATGACAAAGTTCTCTGGTGATGGTATTATCTGACGAACGCCAAGTTGGCGGAGAATGCGGTTTGGAATGTAGAAGGTCCAGCAAAATAGACCAGCCAAAATCACCCGCTGACGTCCCATGTTGCTCACAGTCATGGCAGGACTGTCAAGCCAAGCCAGGCGCCAAGCAATTACCTCTGCTGTAAGCTGGGAGAGCACCCTGAACCAGCCATGCACATCATCAAAAACTTCCAGAAAATCCCTTTGAATGAATCCCTGTGTTTCATGAATCCGCCCCCGTGGCACGGGTTCCAGCAAGTTGGCCTTGTCACACAGCCATATCTACATCAGAGAGAAAACAAGTAAGAAGCCATAGACAACCTAAACCCGAGCATTGAGGTAAAATGAGAAAGTGGGAAAAACCGGAAAAAGGAGAGCTGAGTGAGAAGCCTACCTGTAGGAGCAAAGCACTACCTTCGAAAACATTGGTATCCCCGGCATGAACCCTGTCCAAACCCATCAAAGTTTCTGCCAAAATCACCGGAGCCACATCTTTGCGCTCCTCGATTTGCATGGCAACCCCAACCAATGATGAACTCGCTTGCCCATCGGACTGGACAAGCAAGAAAGCAGCAAGCAAGCAAAGACACAGTGCAAAGCCCTCCGGACGAAATTGTGCAATGATCAGCGGAATGTTGATGGTGCCTCCTTAGAGCATGGATTTTGCCGCTTTATTACTTACCCCGAGCTTGGCAGATAGCACACCAGCAAAGTTTACCCCGTGCAGAGGGATAACCGGCGTCTCCAGATTAAACCCGCCAAGGTATGCATGAAACTCCTCCACAGTGGGGCATAACTCGTGAAAGCCGAAACGGAACACGTGCACCTTCGGATCCCAAAATCGAACTGCAGCATGCAAGAGCTCAGGACGGATTATTACATCCCGGATACGGCACAGCGAAGTCATCCGGTGACCCTGAAAGTTAATCCATCCGATGCCATCAAGTTCATCGAGCCAAGGCCGAACCAAAGCCGAGAAACTCATGACTAAATGAGGGATATGGGGAGAACGTGAAACTTCTGATTGTTTTTGGAAAGGGGCTGTGGAACAAGGCCATTTATGGTGTACATGGATAAGAAAACCTCTGAATCATTTACTTCGTAAAGCGTGCCAGCATTGAAGAGCGTGAAAGTACTCTCGAGAGTTTGAAAGAACCACGGGGGAAGCAAGGCTGGATAATTTTGAAACTACAGAATACTCAAATAGCAACAGGAAGACATGCAGGAATCCAAAGGTCTGCAGCAAAACTTGAGTTTTTGGCATTTTTAGAAGTGAGCCGTGCGGCTCACTGTTCATGGCCGTACGGCCCATCTATGTTAGCCGTACGGCTAACTCTGTGGTATTCATGACTAAATTTTGGCTCAGGCCACCAGAAGTTGTTTCGGATATATTTTGGGAATTTTCTCCTGTTCATACCAGTGGTAAAGGGTATTTTAGAGCTACGGGATATTGAAAAGTTGAAACATTCGAGGTCCCAGAATGCCCAAGCCTGAAATTGCCAGATATTGCCCGGACGAGGGGCGCCGATGGATCAAAATATGTCCGAGTGTCAACAGTCTTCATTCCATTCATTCGAGCAGAAGTGGCATACATTTGTGATATGTTAGAAGCATCATTTGGCGAATATCATGTAAATTCAGGTGCAATAGGCCGCATTATGCCTACGACCCTCAAAAATTTCTTGTAAGGTTTCCAGTTTGTCGAGTCAGTTTGTATATACACTTTTCATCACTCCATTTCAGTACAAAGTTACATATTTTTCATTTTCCAGGGGCATGTATTGCATATTATCGATACTCAGTCATTCACAAAACAATCATGTGCAAAACTTGGCTTTTCTTTCAAAATGTGCCAGTGTGAGTCATTCAAAGCATAACAAATATGTGCAATCTATATAAAAACTAAACGGCATCCATGTCATGAGCATAAATATACATCTATCCAGGGCAAACTGGCCCAACATCAAAAGCTAGCACGGCTCGCAGGCCGTATCCATGAAAGAAGAGAAAAATGGGGCAAACAGGCGCCCGAATCAAAACTGAGCACGCAGGCTCATCCTAAAAATCACTACGTCGCCTCTTCGTGCTCTGGCGATAGCCCAGTGTCAGAAGTGGATCCTCCTCGGGTGTGTCCTCACTACTGCTACCATCACCACCACTACTCTCTGCATCTCCCTCTCGGGGAAGCCACTGCTCTCCACGAGCGGAACTCTCAGGGGCACCCTCCCTCTCAGTGGAAAAACGCAGCACTCTGTCAGAAGCTGGAATCACCAGTGGAACTGTAGACGGACCTCCACCGACGTTCTTCATCAAAGGCCTCCTGCGAGGCTGCACAGGAGGAAGTACATCCTGCACAGAAAAGCGAAATTCATTAATGAAGCAGTCGAAAGAGCCCGATTTCAAGGGTAAAAGCATGATGGATACTTGGTCCGTCTCACTGACAGGAAAAGCTCTACGGGTGCGTCGAGACCTACGACGCCCACCCGACTCACTACCTCCAGTCCCGCGGTCACTGCTGGTACCATGACCGCTATTGCTACCTCCAGCACTCCGGCCTCCACGACGGCCTCCTGCTCTGCCCCTCGTCTCACCACCACCTCGGCTACCGCCCGCACCGCGGCTACCTCCAGCACCTTGGTTGCCTCTCCGGCCAGCTCTGCCTCCGCGGCCACCACCAGCTCCGTCATCCCCATCATCGTCATCTCCACCCGCATGGGGCAAGACGCCCGGCTCTACTCTTGGGTGCACCTCTGGAGTCCCGCCAATCGTAAGATTGCGAACCAGAGCCTCCAGGTCTCGCACCAACTGAACAGCGGACGCCGCCCAGTCCGCCGAAATCTGCAAACAAAATCAAAAGCATTGGCAGGTAACATGAATGAATGCTTAAATAAAACATGAAGTTTAATTATTTCTTGTTTTCAAATTTCAGGATTACCTTTGTCGCTGTAAGAGTAACTGGCGGAGTAACCTCGGAAACTACTACATACCCCATACTCCCGTTCGGCAACATCACATCAATCTCTCTTCTCAGAACAGGCAGTACTGGACCCTCCACAGGTACAGGGGCAGCCAAACGGGTCTCCATATCCAGATTGTAAGCCAGAGCACTCGCCACATAACTGTCATAGTCCTCTACGGGGCTGAAAACCAACTCTGTGTCCAGTACCGTGAATGCCTCCACCTCCGCTAAAGTATACTCCTGCGTCCTCTGGACAAACGGCGGAAGAGGACCCGACACTCTAAAGTGGTCTAAACCCAGAGACTGGCGCGTCACCCTCTCGCCCAGATACCACTGCCATCCATATGGAGACTCCAACAGCACACGCCCTCGCGTCACCGCCCTGCTCTGAGTCAAGTAAGGAGCACTCAACCTACCCCACACATCCCAGTTCACCTGCAAGGAATCATGAGTTACTTTCAAGTCAACAATGGAATCAAAAGCACTCAGGAAAGAATTCAGAAAGTCTAGTACCATACCGTCTCTCCTCTGGACTGGTCCAAGAAGACTCGAAAGAATCTCAGCTGTCCCTTCCTCCCGCCTTTTCCGACATGCTCCTTGACCCACTTCACTGCCCGCGGAAGCACCCGCTTGTTTGCATGAGAGTTCTCTGGGGCCAGCACCCCAAACACCTCATAAACCCATACCTGTAGTTTTCAAAGAAATTTATTAGTAACAGGAATGAAAGCAACAGTACATGGAGTATCTGAATCAAAAGCAACAACATGACATACCTCCAAAACCCTCCAATAGCCTCCAAGAGTGGTCGCCGCCCCGCGAACCACTGAGCCAAGGAAACAGTAAAGAGTGCCTAGAGCAGCTCCACCCCAGTCAAACCGACCGGCTGTCCTCAAGTTTGCCAAAGCAGGTAACCAACTCAGGTGCATAATTCTACCTATTCGGAAATAGCGCAGTGCCAAACAAGAACAGCAAATAGGCTCTCGCCATCTGCGCAGCCTCAGCAGGAGACCCCGGCTCGTGATCCCATATCGCCGGTAAATGGTCACATCTCACCATCGCCTCATCTCCAACCTCTCTCCCCAGAAAGTGGCGCACCGCCGCTCTGTCCAAGTATAAGCCGAAGTCAAAGGGTATCGGCTCGCCGCCAACTCTCAACCCTGTAGTCACTGCAAAGTCCAACGGGGTAATCGTCATCTCCCTGAACCGAAAGTGAAAGCTATTGGTGGTGTCCCACCAATGCTCCATTAGAGCCCTCAGCAACTTCCGGTCCGTCCGAGTAGGCAACAATGTACTGATAAAAACAGCAAAACCAGCTGCATCCACCAACTCCCTCACACTCGGAGGCAGCCTCTTGTACTCAGCCAAGCAATCAGATGGCCTGCCATATCCCAGAAGAGAACGATCCACCTGTTTCAAGAACATAGCACAAATTCAGTCAGTAAAACAACAAAGGAAGTGCAAGAATAAAAGCAGTTCAGGAAGCAAGTATGAATAAACGGTACGTACCAAAGGCCTGTTTGAAATATGTGTCGACGGGTCACGCAAGATCAGGGACTCAGGGTAAAACGGCAACTGCGGCTCGTACACCTCACACCCCACCGGTATAAAGAAGTGAACTGGAGGGTCGTAAGTCTCAAGGACAAAGGGCTGTCTGCTCCTCAAAGCCAACTGAACCTCCTCAACTATGGTCGCGCGGACCAACTCCTCTGTCTGCACCTCTGCCTGCTCAGGCTCGCCAACCGGTGGCGTCTCTCCAACTAAAACCTCGCCTAGCTGAGGAAACTGCTGCAAGTTTCGGGCCAAAGTCTCGTCAGTAGGCCCCTCCAAGGTATCTCCTAAAGTAGCTGCCGGAGCTCGTGAAGAACCAACCCGTGAAGGGAATAAGACTGGGTCAAAAGGCTCCCCAGTATCAGCACTCTCCTCTGCAGCTCTACTCGTGCCAAGCACCCGAGTCAAACTCCTGAAAACACGAGCAACAGGTACAACAGGGGCCGCCCCCTCAGCCTGTACTCTCCCAGTCTCTACTCTCTCCATCCTCTCAGCATGTGCCTCCTCAGCACGTGTCTCCTCAGCCTGACCTCCCTCACCACTAACACCTCCACTATAAAACATCCCATCACCCATCTCCTCATCACTACTACCTCCCGTCTCCCCAAGATCCTCCATAACCACTTCCCCAGGCTATCTGATGGTAACCGGGATCCTGACAGAAGCATCATCACCACTAACCAGGTACTCTCTCACTAAAACAGCACTCGCAACATCAGGAAAAATCACACCACCACCACCTACACTCTCCTCCGCAGTCCGCGGGTCAATCAGAACATCCACGCCACCAACATTCATCTCAATCTCAGGCAAAGGAACATTTATATCTAGATCAATATGCATAGAACTACTAGAAGCGGTAACAGTACTTACCGGAAGATCAGCGAACTCCATGGTCGCCCAGACATCATCCATTGCACTATATTGTTCCGCTATCGCTCTGAGAACATCACCACCCTCCATGGGGTCAATCGGCTCTGACCCACCATGCTCCAGTGGAGGAACAGCCCCACCATCAGCCGTGCGGTCATCCACATGAGCCGCACGGGGCCCCTCAACTCCAGATCCAGCCGCATGGGCCTCCCCCATGCCGGAGTCAGCCGCACGGGCCTCCCCCATGTCGAAGTCAGCCACACGGTGTGCCTCATCTCCAGATCCGCCCGCACGGGATACCTCCATGCCCACATCGACCTCCATGGAATCACCCTTTCTCGGTTCCAACAACGGTGAACCAGTCACGGCGGCTTGAGCCGCCGTCTCTTCTGCCGCAAGAACCGCTGCCGGCTCATCATTGTCGGAAACGGCAGGTAGGTCCAGGTTCTCACCAAGATCGGCCATGACTAACCAAGAACTTCGAATTGCTTTGACCCAAAGAGAGATTTGGGAAGGAAGAGGTAATCGGAAGAAGAAAAGGTGGGTTCGGGTTCTCTCAAAGTCGCTCTCAGTAACCGCCTTTCGAAAATTTTGAAAAAAGAAAACCCGACGGTTTTGATCCACGGAAATCAATCACAACTAGCCGCACGACTTGAACAAACTATTGTGGACTTCAGAATTTTTTTGGACAAAAATAGCCCTAGCCGTACGGTTCACTCTACAAGCCGTACGGTTCGTCCACCCCAAACTCAACCGTACGGCATACTTAGTTTAGCCGCACGGTCAACCTTGTTAGCCGCACGGTTGTGTGTCAGAAAATATTCGCCAGCCTGTCCACAGAAGCATCTCATCATTTGGAACGATTTCGTACGCGATTTTATTCCTTTTTGCCCTATAAATAGCTTCCTTCTCTTTCATTTTCAGGAATTCACAAAACATATTTGGATAATCCTCAATTTTGTGAGGTTACTGACTTACTGGCATGGAGATTTCTGTAGCCAAAGCACGTGGGTAAATCATAACACTATATTATTGGTATGGTATGTGCAAGTACCAGTGGCACATCGTAAATTCTTTTTTTATTTTTTATTTTTTTGGGGACAATCCATACATAAATTCAAGTAGTGAATATTCTCACGTACTTATGACTTATTCTCTATTTGACATGTAACCACCTTAATATCCAATGTAACCAAAGGGCGCAAAAAAAAAAAAAGTCACAAAGTTAATTGAACATTTTAATGCTACAGCTGTCAACCATAGCACTCCACGGACAAAGAGATCTAAATGATACATATCAGTTTTCCTATTCCTCCAAGAGTAATCGGCGAGCAGTATGTTTGCCATTTTCGAACTTCTTACCACCCTCTTCAGCCGCAGCTTTTTGAAATCCCAGAAAACAAATCTGAATAAGAGCGTGTTTAGATTAAAATAATAGAATTAATTAAAATTATGATCAAATCACCCAAAATATATACCTCTTCTTGGAACAATGGCAGCGGCCGGAGAAGCCATTGCACTTTCCAGACCCAACGTTTTCAGACGAACTACACTTCCAACAACGGCGGCTTACGAGATGAAGACACCTGAGACAGATTCGACACAAGAAATGCCGCCGCCGCCGCCACCAGCTTATCCATCTTGCCCGTCAATGACGAGTTGGCTCCAGATACCGCCGGCAATAAACTCGAGTCTGAGACCTGTCAAATTGGGCCGGCTTGCTGATTTGAATAGAAAACGACGGTCACGGCGGCGTGTAGCCGGTCTGGGTGAGGCCGAGGAGGGAAAGGACCCGCTTGAATTTTGTGACGGCGATATCGGCTACAGCTTACGCCTTACAGTCGGTGTTTAATTCCATGGAGGCTTTGCGAGGGAGAGGCATAGGGGTATTATCGTATTTTTTATGTCTGGGTGGATTGGATATGTTAGGAAAATGTTAAGCGGACTAGAAATGTTAGGATATAGCTATAATGGACCTTGTAGCAACTCACCCAACAAAATATCCATATGGATAAACAAAAGTCCATAGTCCAAGTCAATTCTCAAATTGTCTTTATGAAGTTAAGTCTATACTCATGATAGTCAACGGGCATCGCGCTTCAAATATAAAGTGAATGTGCCTCAAAATATCATTACAATTTCCTAGTCAAAAGATATGATCACATGAAGTTACAAAATAATCTCTTTCAAAGAAAATAGTTCCAAAGATGATGCTATAACTCCCCCCTTTAATGTGACATCCCGACTTTTTCCTTAGAAAAAAAAAACCATTTTTATATAAATAATAAATTCTTCATTTTCCGTTTTCAAACTTCTTTCGAATAAAAAAAAAATACAGATCATTGTGTACTATATTTATTTTCGGAGTTCTTCAAAAATGGAATAACTTATATTTTGTTATTATAAACAATGTTGACCTAATTTAAATGTGTATATGTGGGTATAAGTTAGGGCCGCCTTATTTTGAAGCAAGATAGACTTATAATTTGATATTCGAGCTGGGCTAAATTAGTAATTATTGGGGTGATTGTCCGATTAAAGTTGAGTGGTCTTTAACGGGGTCAGTTTATAAAACTGAATGAATTAGGGTTTGTTATTATTTCACTAAGAGAGAGAGAGAGAGAGAGAGAGAGACTGCGAGCGGCTGATCAAGAGGGGCAGGAGAAGTTTAGGCTGTGTTTGGATGGCAGTAATCTCAGGGGGGAATGGGAATGTGATGCCTTCTACCAATGATTCCAACGTTTGGAACAAACAGGAATAGGAATGTGATGCCAGGCTTTTATGATTCCAGTGTTTGGCAAAGGACAGGAATAGGAATATGACTCCTGATGACATAATCAACCAGGAATCACATTCCTAGACTGAGTAGGAATCTGATCCCTCCTTTACCCCATGGGAATCTCAGATTCCTGGCTCATTCATTAAGAAAATGAAATGTTGACTTTAATAAATTTCCAAAATAATTGTATCCCGCGTAAGATAACTGAATTAATACAAACACTGAAATGTCATTCATCCAGGTATCAAATTCCTAGGAATTCGATTCCCAGCAATCATATTCCTGTTCCTACCCAAGAAAATTCCCGGGAATTTGATTCCCGGTAATCATATTCTTATTCCTACTCAAGATTCTGGTTATCCAAACACAGCCTTAGGTTAGTATTTTCCTTGTTTTCTTTAATTATCTCCTTGGTTTTGTATTTTATAGTTATATTATACATGTAGTTAGAATCTAGATGTGCAACCAGTGGAACACGTGTATGTGTAGTATTAGTTTGGGTTCAAAGAGGAGATTGGTGTAGTGCATGTCTGGTGGTACCCGAGTGTGCGGTGGTCAATAGATTGTCCATATGAGTTGCATAATATGGTGGTCGTAGTGTGCATGTGTAGAGGAATTGGGATGTTTGATTATTTTAATCAAGTTTCTGTTATAATAAAATGAGGCTATCCATCGTGATTAGCTTAACAGGTTCATAATGGTATTAACTATTATTAGTTCTAGTGCTATGTAAGTTAGTAGTCTGTCATTATATTGATTTTAGTATATGGATTCTTTTATTCAGACTAGTGCAAAGTATTCGAGCATCATATTTTGGAGTCTATCATTTCGATCGAGGTGAGTGGTTAAGCATGTGATCCCTTCTTTTGGAATCCTTTTGAGCCTATCAATTCTTGACAATCCTTTATTTTGTTCTGATTCTATGAATATTAATGTTGCTTGTTGAACTCAACTTATTTGACGATTGACGTACCCTTTGGCATACAAGGTTTATTGGTTATATTTCTGATTGATTGATTGTTTTTTTTTGCTTACTATATAATCATTGAATTCGTTATGTTATTGAGATTCTGCAACGGCACAGGGAATATCTCTGCTGGTCAATCCCATTTGCCGTTGTTCTTATGTGATTGGGACATGTATTATATTTGTGAAAGTCCAAGGAAAAGACCCGGGCGCCATCCTGTGGTGACTTTGGCCACTAGGGAAAAGACTTGTGAAATACCCTGTGACTCTAGTGCTCAACGGATAGGGAAAAGACTTGTGAAATACCCTATGACCCTACTCCGGATCGGCTTGGGGAAAAGACTCAGGCGCCATCCTGAGGTGACCCTAAGTATGGTGTTGGATCCAACGGGCTAAGCCCTGAGAAAATATTTGGCATTTGGCAATGGTGGTTATTATTATGGTTCCCACATAATTTGGTTAAGATTCCTATTTATTGTTGTTTGTCGTTCTGGTGTTCTTGGACAAGTTGATTGGTATAAATGCTTATTTTTGTGATTCGCTTGTTGTTTTTGTTATTCGTTAATCGAACGTTCGTCTCCTTGATACCACTTGCTGAGCCACCAACCTTTGTTATTTGAAACCATTTCCTTGCCGCCTCAATTATCTTTTGTTTAAACGTATGCCACATTGTACTTTTTACCCTTAGCATGCTTAACTACTCATTGAGCTGTGAGCTGACGGATTTATTCCACATTCTTTTCAGGTTAGTTCGGGGAGCATCATAGTGGACTCTGAGACAGTGTCGGGACCCACCGTTTGGACCTCTAGGGCATTTGCATTTTTATTTCTTTTAGTTATGTTAACAGCTTCCGCGCTTTTATTTATTTACCTTTTATTAATAAATTTGAAGTTGGAATATTTGGGATGTTTGTACCCAATTTGCTATAAAAAAAAATGTTGGTTTGGTTCACATTTTGAATTATATAATTCAGATTTTAGTTTAATTAAATTTGGGTTGTGAAAAATTTTTATTTTTATTTTTATTTTTGTTTAGGCTTCGTGTTCCAAGAATTATCTCTTGGTTCACGGCCGGTCATGTTTCCCAATTTGGGGCGTGACATTTAAGCTTTCAAAACATTCGTACACACTCTCCAAAGCAAGTCCATATCATGCACCATTCGGGGTACCTGAAAGTATAAGGGTGAGCTCACTAGCCCAATAGAGAAAAGTCTACCAAAACAAAATACAATGAAGTGCAGGTGCGAGATGAGAAATGAGAAATGAAAGCCACACAATGAAGCTTATGAGTCTACAGAAGCCCGATGAAATAAGCATAAGTATATAAATCCCTAGATTCCCTTGTTATCACCCAAGTGTGTCCTATATGGACCCGACACGTACCCAATCTCTCATATGTGTCCACTTCGTTCGACTTACCATGTTATCAATTCATTCAAGTTAAATATTTAGAAATTCCTAGAGACACGTCTATAGGACGACCCTAGTATCATTCCGGGCTATCTTACGACCCCGTATAATCTTCCCTTTGGCCAAGGCATCTTCCTAGCGACACATCCATAGGACAGCCTTATTATCATTCTGGGATATCTTACGACCTCATATACATCATTTTAATCCATATTCATTACTCTCATTATGGCATCATCGTATAACCCATGCCTTGTGTTATCGTTCAATATCGCATGCTTTGTCGATTTCCACTAAGTTGATAAGAAAGGACCCGTATTTTTATGCATTATCCCGGAAATAATATTGGGAAAATGTGAGAAATTTAAAATGAGTTAATGTGGGGCCAATGTGAGTGTGACAATTGCACTTGGGTTCATTTATAACACATTAGAAACTTAGGGGGTGTAAGTGCCTAAAAGGGGGTGTATATATAAGTGTATATGGCTGATTTTTGCTCAAAATATACACTCCTTTCCTCACTAAAAAATCAGCCCTCTCTCCCTCTCTTCTCCCCCTCCCAAAGTTCTTCCAAAATTTTCACCAAAATTCACCCCTCTCACTCCCCAAACTCAAGATTCAACCTCATATCTGTCATCTACGCATGTTTTGGAGCCCGGGACTCCGTGGTTTTGCTTGGAGCTAGCACATCTCGGTTGGGTTTGCAAGAACAACTTAGGGCTTTCATTTCCTTCTCATTTGGGGCTCAATTCTTGAGGCAGGGGAACAAATTCTACTCCCTCTAGTTGTATCAATGTGATATGTAGGATATATCTCACTCTTGCTCTTTCCATTTCTCAAAATCATGATTTTTCTTTCTAAGTGGGTTTTGTTCAATTTGATTTTGTGATCTATGGATTGAGTTGTTATTTGATGCAATTGTTGGTTGTTTTACCCTCCCTCTATGTCCATTAGTTGCTTGACATTTCCAATTTTTGGCCTAAAACATCATATATGCACTGAAGTTTCATGCTTTGGGAAAAATTCGCAGGAAATCTGGGTTTTCCCAACCAGTCGTGCAAAAACCTCCAACCGGTTGGGCGCTTCTGAAAATTTTGCTCGAATCTGTCTCTGCCCAACCAGTTGGGCAAAAACATCCAACCGGTTGGGCTTTTCTGAAAAATTATTCTTGTCTCTGTCTTGGCCCAACCAGTTGGGCAAAAACCTCCGACTGGTTGGAAAACGCTAAAATATTATATTTTCATCCTTTATCCTCCCCTTGAATATTTGACACATCGTACATCCCTCCAACTTTATTTTGGCTACATTTGGGCAATGTAAGGAGTTGGTTTGACATTTCGATGCAAATGATAATGATGTGACAAAATGTGAAGTATTGAAATGGGTTTTGAATCAAAAGTGTTTTATGGATAACTATGAATACTAGGGCCACTATTCGGTGTGTCCCTCGCCATGGGTGAACAGAGCCCACGAAATCCAGCAGAGGGATTAATTCCCTATTAAAAATAAATGGATATTTTGAGAAGTGTTTGAAAATGTAATATTTCATGAAAGATATGACATTTTGGTATAATTGGATACTTGGATACGTTTTTTTGAATATTTGGGTATTAAATTTGATACTTGAATACGTTCTTGGACACGTGAATATTCCTTGAGATACTTGGACACATTTTTGGACTAACCTTTGTGTTCTTAGCGAAAATTGACTTTTGGTACACGCTATTGAGAATTTGGTGAGTACATGGGCTTTTGATGGACATTTAGGCTATTTTCGAACATACCGGCATTTCCTTGGACACATGGATCCTTGTTGGAGGAAGTAGAGGATTGCCCTATGGTTTGTGAAAATGATAGAAGACAGGATGGTAAAGAATAGATGAGACGTTACAAATTTAGGATGAGTGTGTGTGGTTGATGAGCGGATATGTTTTAAGATAAAAAGAGTCACGTTATAATAATGTTGGTTTGTTATTACCAGCGTAGTTGGGCATGGTGAACGTGGCCTGTGAAACATGGAATATACTATTATTACCAGCGTAGCTGGGCATGGTGAACGTGACATGTGAAACACGCACGGAATATACTATTATTATCAGCGTAGCTGGGCATGGTGAACGTGGCCTATGAAACACGGAATATACTATTCTTACAAGCTAGATAAGAATATTTGGGACATATACACCATAGTACGGGTTACCTGACCTGAAACTTCCCGGTATATGTATAGATAGAGTTCATAGAAGAGTTGAAGTGAAAAATGGAGTTTAAGTACTTAGCACGTATGAAACACTCAAGATTTAATAAAAGAAGTTTTCTTGAACGAAGATGACAAATTTATAAATGTTAACACATGGACTTTTAACTTGATTCATATATCATTCATGAGTCATCACTTTTCAACATGAAACATCGTATTTATCAAACCACTGTGTTTGGTTCATGCTCATTTCACGTGCACTTATCATCTTTATACACCTAGCGTTAGTAGAATGGTTTTCCTACTAGGCTAGTGTAGCTCAACCTATCAATTTTCAGGTACCCATCAAGGAGCATGACATGGAGTGTTTGGAGTACATACATACATTGGTTTTGAAACATAAATGGAGGAGTTACTTAGTCATCTTGGATCTTATATTTTGTTAAGGTGATTTTGTAACTTAATCAAGTTTATTACTCTTTTGACATTGGATTGTAAACACAATTGAAACTTATGTATTTGCATATTAGGGTTTACGGGTACCCTTAGATTACTGTAACCTGTTGATTATTATAATTCTTTGCCTTATGTGGAATTTGACGTGGCTTGTGGATTTGTTGACCGTCCACGTAGAATTTTCTTTATGAATTATCCTTTAAATTTTCGAGGGCGTGCCATGATACGTGCCCAAGTACGTTGGAAAACCAAGACATGTCATAAATCATTGACGAGTATTAGGCTATGAAGGAGTATGTCGACGAGAATTAAGGTGTACGGCATGACACTACAACAAAATCAGTCTACTGCGAGGAAGAATTTTTGTTGCAAAAGTAGCATTTTGTCGATTCCTCGCCTATACTGTGTCGCAAAAGCCTACTACGAGGAAACACGATTTCCTCGCCAAATCTAGACAATCTGCAAGGAAAAGTTTCATCGCCAAATCAGCACTATCTGCAAGGAAAATTTTCCTCGCCAAATGTGGAGAATCTGCGAGGAAAATTGTCCTCACTAATTCAACATATTTTGTCGCTAAAGCATTCATTGCTAGGTGATGAAACCAATAGGCGAGGAAAAAAATCCTTAGCAATGACTAATTTTGTCGTAAAAGGTCACCCCTTATTAATTTTTAGAAACAAAATTTTCCTCGCTAATGATACATATATGGAACAAAATCATTCCTCGCAATAAGTTATCGTCCATACATTCCCTGCTAATTTATAGAATTCATCCATTGATAACCACAGTGTGGACGTCGGGGGTTTTTCGTGCGGGCGAAATAGTCCACGGAGTTTTGGTTGTGAAAAAGGGCGATCCGGGAAAAAGGAAAATTTAGAGTCGCCACCCGGGGTTTAATTTTTGGAAAATGTTAGGTACCCGAGAGATCGTTTAGAAAAATGATGACTCTTGTGCCGCTGAAAAAGGATTTGATCTGCGTAAAGTAGAGATTTTGGGTTCGGGAGCCACATTACCCGCGGGGAAGGTTTTGGTTTTCAAAAATGCACCCCGCATGCCCGAGATCTTCCGATCTTTACTAAATTTTTGTGGGATTTTCTTTGAAAATATTTTATTTAAAACTTTATTTCACATAAACGACGTATCAAATAATAACATGCTTAAGATAAACGAAATAACAATAACAATCTAAACAACACGCAATCGGATAGACAAATGAGAGAAAATCAATCAAGAGGGGGGAGACAAAATGTAAAACAGAAAGTAGACGGGGTTTACTGTAATAAAATCCACTGGTTTCAACCAAAAACAGAGCATCGCGAACAATGAAACAGAGTACTTACCAATGATACCGTACGGCACCTAAAAGAATGCTGCACGGTGTACTTCAGGTACCGTACGGTATTCGTGCAAACCATGTTTTTGAAAAAGTTTCTGCTTTTATTTGATTGAAACCAGTACATGTTCTTTGCTAAAAGAAAGAGATTATTTATTGATAAAACAGATACGGAAAATGGTTTTGACAAAAAAAATGTACCTCGTTTTAGGAATGGTATCCCGCGACAACGGACGGTATCGCGTGAAACTCACCCGAGAGGCTTGAACTTTATTGAAATATTTCCTTTTTGAACCTGAGGAGGAACTACGAAGCTCCCCTCAAGCCCTTACGGAAATCCCCCTCAGAAGATTAGCCGATTGAGTGAACAAAGATTCTATACCTCGAAACAAACTGAATGAGATGAAATGAACTTCGTAACCTTCTGGATTTGCAAAACGAGGTGCTTAAGGGATTTTGGCTAGGTAAACACGAATAGGATTAAAGGTCTTTCGATGAAGGGGAGTTACTCTGGAGATGGTTCTGGTGAAGTAACAAGGGATGGCAAGTTCGTTTTCTAAGGGAAATTTTTTCTGGGAACTGACCGATCGATCTCCGGCCCTCCTTTCTCACGTCTTATATAGAGGAGATTTTGAGCGAGCTCATCATTCCGATGATTCCTGTACGCCAGTGAATGTTATGATTTGCGAATATCATCATAGTTCCGAATATTATCATCGCTCTGAGCTGCTGGAGGCTCCCGCGAATCCTGTTGATGGGACAAGTAATGCCGTACGGCGTACAAAGTATACCGTACGGTGCACATAGTGACACCGCACGGTGTAACAAGAATTTCAAGCCGTACGTTCATGGGTTTTGGGCCGTACGGTTCAGGTGGGTTCTGGGGTTTTTGGTTCTTTTGATCCGTCCGACTCAAGGAGCTGTTCCGAGGTATATTTTGTGCGTCTCTTTTCATCATTGGGGATGCACAAGTCATCAAAATTGGGGTGTCTACACACAGACTATACATATAGCATTCATCCATCGATTTTCTAAACGTCAAAACAGTACAACATTAGCCAATTAATATAGCCTAACAATGGTATCATGGTTCAAACCATCAAAACTAACCCTCCAAAATAAAGTGTAGGCCCCAAGAACAAAAGATAAAGTTTACTACATATAACATTCTCAAAAAGCATCATGGCCTAATCAAAATACTGCAACACCTAGGTGCAAAATTTTGCATTGTATCCTAGTTGCCATATCATCTCCTGCAGGTCCACAAACGCCAAACTGATCACATCTTATACAGTGCCTAGGCAAAAAAGAAGCATTTGAATGAGCAATCATTTATGAGGGAAATACATGTTTCTAAATACATTCCAAATAAAAAAAATATTGACCAATCATTAGTATAAAAAGTTAGAAGAGGAAAGGCATAAGTAAAGTCACAATATGTAGCATTAAACATGCACCAGCTCATAATCTATCATAGCAACAACATGAGCAGTGTCACTAAGTATGTACTAGTTTCAAACTTATTAATGGATACATTTCTCTGTGTGTGTTGGAACTAAAGAGAAACGTACTCTATGAAGATCAATTAAACAACTACAAAGCAAAGTAACCTATGTTGGAACTATAGCAGGGGAAATTAGATAGTTGTGATGTTAAAGATACGGAGATTTCACTTCTAACTTCTTGTTGGGTACAAAGAAAAAAAACTGATGAAACACTTAGCTAATGGGGTGTGCCATAAGCTATTACAGAAAAGTTCATTGCAAAGAGTATGAAAAAGAGAATTCAAATTTTACTTCTTATCAAGTACGAAAAAATATCTAATGAAACACTTCAAAAATTACTCCGATACATCAATGGAATGCTAGTTGTAGTCCATAGTAGGTCTCACTTTCGCAACAAACATTATCCCACTTAGATGTAATCCCAAATTTGTTTATCACCACACGATATCAATTTTGCAACTCTAATACTTACAGAAAAGTTCATTGAAAAGAGTTTGAAAATGATAAAAGAATTCAGCTAACCAGTCATTGTCAATCATTGGATGACAATCCAGCACTCCCAACATGTCCAGTGTACCCTTTTTCCCGAGTCCTTTCACGTAACCTGGTCTCTTTTTTAGCACTGCAAAGGATAACTCATCCTGTGTTAATGGGGTCGCACCAACTTGATTATGTTCAGCCTCTATTTATTCCATTTTCTCCTGCCATTTTTAATAAATCAAAACAAGATTAGTAATATGAAATGTATATACTGATTTTCTATCCACAAAAATTACAAGTACTTGACATACGTACAAAGTTAGTCTGGCATTCTGGAGCAATCCACTCATCCTTGTCGCGATTATAGTGAATGGATTTATAAAAGTTCGGTAAGTTTGACATAAGTTTGGCAGTGCATGGACCCCTATGTTTTAGAGCCTAGTTTGTTAGTTTCACATTCAAGAGGTTAATTTAGCATGCCAATAAGCTTATGAAACTTAAAAAGAGAAACGAAAATGCACATATTTTGATTCGTTTACTCTAACAGGTAGAGACTTCGACCCGCATCTGTACTTTGTCTTATTATTGGATCTGTTATTTGTATTTGCCCATGATCGAATCTACAAGCACCAACGACAATGAAACAAAGAGAGGTCAACTCAATTAGTTCCCAAAATAAAGAGAGGTCAACTTGAATCTAATATTTGATTGAAGTTTCAAAGAGAGGTCTTTAAGTATTATGGGTGCCCAAAACATTGAAACAAGAAGTCTCATATAGAACAATAAAAGGGTTTGGTTACCATCCAATCTTTGTTAGTCCATTTCTTCTCAATCAAACTATTCCACTGCTCCATGCTAATTTTGGGAGGCGGGTGACTTCTTGCATACCATTCTCCCTTGGTCCCCATAAGCTTTTTGAATTTCGTACACAACTGGTGGGTGTGATCACTCAATCTCTGCCCACACTTTGTTCCTATTGCCTTGTGAACGTCAATTGGATCTCCTTCAAAGTCAAACTGATCCTGTAAAAAAAAAAAAAAAATTAGCAGTAATCATTAACTATGTGCTACCAAGTACTAAATGCAAAAAATAAATAAATAATAAATAATAGTTATTGCAAGTACCTTTACGCGTTGAAACAAAAGTGCCTGTATACAGGACCACAACTTCCAACTTTTAACACTCAGGTCTTGTACATTTTCACGAACCACAAAAACGCCAATCTTTGATGCCAATTCAGAAGCATAAATCTCACTGGAGCCCGATGCTCTTGAGGGATGGGAACAAGTAGCTTACCCCCATTTTTGCCAATAAGTCCTTGGATTTCTAGTCCACGTGTTAGGCCACGTGCACGTCTCTTAGGAGCTACTTTAGTGGCACAATAGTATTTTTTGAATAGTTAGATGCGAAAATTAAAGTTCAAATATCTCTATTCATGTAACTTCACCATCTTACCAGTATTAATAGATGCAACTGCCTCACTTTGCAGCTCTACAAGGGAAGGAGGTGAGAGCTGGGTCTCAAGCATAGGATGTGGTGTTAAACGAACCACCTGTCACCCTCTCAAGGACAGTAGTTGATTCATTCCTGGCCTCAGCTTGTGATCTTGCGAGTCCACCTGGTGGTATCTCTAGAACCTAAAATAACGCATCACATGGAAGCATAAAGACTACATAATACAAAATGGAGATAATGTACACATATCATAATTGATTTTCTAAGCTGAATTGGCAAAAATAGGGCACTTCAATTGATCTTTCTCACTGTAATATTTTTTAAACAATGCTAGTACTATCTTATGACAAGAGCAGTTCTTCGAAAACAATTAGAAGCATATTCATACCTAATATATAATTACATATAATATAGAATGAGAATGGTAGTACACACACAGAAGCATTCATTGAATCGGGCATATTGTACCTCATGTTCAAAAGAATAAAAGTACTCATTGTCATTACCGTCCTTATCACTTGGTAGCCTATAGTCATCATCATCTACCTCATTTCCAGTACCCCCTCCCTTCTCCTTTGTATAGTTTGGCAAAGACGAACCCCTCAAAGAAGCTAGTGTACACATTATCACACTAGCTTTCATTCTCACTTGGATCTCCTTGATTCTCCTATCTCTTGCCCTCTCATATTTGTTTTTCTTCTGAGTTGCTAGAGAAGGTTTGATGAAGTTTTTTTCCCACTCTTTCTCATTTTTTTGCAACTGTAAGTCATAAAGTGACATAAAACATAATAAAAAATAGAATAGTGATACATTAAATTCGGAACCTGGTTTGGTATAAAAAAAAAAATTCTACTTTTTGCCAATCTTTTGTAAATATAAGTTATAAAGTGATACACAACATAATAACAAATAAAATAACATATTATATTAGGTTCTACCATAGCCACACAAAAGAAAAGATACAAATATGAACAATTCACAATGAATTCCATATAGCTTACGACATGAAAGGGGAGATAGAGGTAGAGAGGCCTCACTCAAAGTATCAAACTTGGTATTGGAGGGCGAAGCACTGTCCTAATCTCAGTAAAAATACAAATGGCTTTAACATGTTTGGATATATGAAATATCAAACATAATTATCTGCTTGAAACATATCTACTCATCTCGTAGCTAAATGTTTTTTTAGAAAGTATACTTGTCAGGTTTATGTAGTTTTTGTAACTCTTTTCTATTTACAAAGTTTTCTTTTCATTTTCATTTTACAAATCATACATATCAAAAACATGGTTAATAAATGAAAACATAATTGTAGGGTAGTGTTTTGGGGCTAAAAAAGAACAAAATATGAAACATGGAGTGAAAATTTAAAGTCAATATAAACTACAAAAGAATAACTAACATCAAACAACAGGGGCAAATTATTCTTCATTAAAATTGGCAACATCACATTTTTATCACTCTAATGGTCCTCCCGCTGAAGATTCCGTAGCCACAGATTGGTGAGAATGCCACAAGAACTAACAAACAAACAATAAGACAAATACATATAATAAAATACTCATTCCCGAAAGTGATAGCATTTTATAATCCTTCACAATGCGTTCTAGCCCCACAATATGTTGAGTTCGAAGCTACTTGGACCCCTTTTTTGGGGGGGATTTAGCTTGTAAGTAAAAAATTGTTTCATCACTATCAAAATCGGCTAAGACTTTTACTTTGTAATTAGGTCAACTCCCCCGGGAACGAAAAAGAGCTAAAAATATATGCAGTATCATACAGGTTCCAGACTTCCACATCAACAAATTTGATGAAATATTTTCACAAAAAAATCCACTTTGGCTTATGAATCGAGAGATAGGACAAGAGAGGGGTGGAGATAAACCTTGATTTATGAGATCGTCCAGCGCTCAAAGCTCACATTGCAGCCCACGTCGTCGACTTAGGGTTAGGACTACTGTGGTTGCAGTTTCAGCAAAGAAAGAGAGGACCCGAAGAGAAATTGCTGAAGAAGAGAGGGACAGAGAGTTGTGCACAGCGACAAGGGAGAGGTTGATGAATTTCTAGCGCAAATAGAGTAATCGACACTTCGAAATTTTCTGAAGTAAAGGTCTTTCTAATGAAGTCATTTTACCCTTTTAATTTTAGAGAGAATTTTTTCCCTCGCCATTAAATTTGGAGACCTGCCAATACACTAGATTTTTTGCAAACAACGCCAAATTGCCCGGTTAAAATTTGGGAAATTAGCGGATCAAAAAAAAATTTGAGAAATTAATAAGCCAACAAATTTTTTCCTCGCCCTTGGTGGGCAATAGTTATAAAAAATGTTATTAGCAAAAGTGCGACAAAATAAATTTCCTCACCTATAATAAATAAATTAGTGAGGAAATGTTTCCTCGCCTATTTTTTCGAAAAACTTGGTGGCAGAGAATATTTTTCGCGGGATGCTTTTTTGTGAGGAAAAATATAAATTCATCGCCATAGAGGGTCTTTGCTCGAGGAAAAATAATTTCCTTGCCTATTTGGTTTCCTCATTTCAATTTTGCGACAAAATTTTACTTTCCTCGCCATTGACCGACCTTTAGCGAGCAAATCAAATTTCCTTAATATTTTTCCTCGCCGTAGATACATTTTGTTGTAGTGAATACATTGAGTTCACGACCAATCCAACACAAAAGAGAACTAAAAAAGCAAAATCTAAAAAATTTATACCAGAGTTATCGATACCAACAAAGGGAGGTATCGATACCCCCTCTCCCATTTTGGAAACAAACTGTTGGGTATCGATACCCAACAAAGGAGTATTGATACCTAGGCCATTATGTGATTACGAGTAGATTTTTGACAGATTTTCAAGGGGATTCCAATGAGTTTCAAACCAAGACATTTCAAGATCAAATATCAACACAATGAGCTACAAGGAGACGGTATACCAACTAATCCACGTAGGAAACCAAACAATCCACAAGATCAAGCTTGAATCAAATCAATGACATTAGAAAATGGGTTTCCAAAGGAGTTTTCAACAAATCAAGAGAGATTGATCAAGTGTATATTAATGGTAGAAATTCCCCTTCCTCAAAGAAATTTAGCTCCAAGTTGAAGATTAGCAAAACCCTAGCCTTTCCCAATGAGGTCTACCAAAATCACCACCTCCCGGAGTGAAATGAATGCCACCCAAGCTTCCAAATATGTGTAGGAGGCTAGTTTGAGTGACGGTCTAGAATGAATTTGGGTGAGGGAGTGAGATTTTTTGTAGAAGTTGAAGAAAATGGAGGAGGGAGTAGAGAGAGCGCCGGCTGATTGAAGAGGAATTTAAACATCTTGGGGACCTTCTCAAGGGGAAGAGTGAGATTCAAAATGAGAGGGCAGTGGTCCGACCCAAGGATTAAGTCATAAAAAACCTGAGGGAGTGGAAACATTTCCCTCCATTCAACATTTGCCATAGCCTTATCAATTCTTTCTCTGATGTCAGCTTCTCCACTTTGGTTGTTAGACCAAGTAAAAGCATTTCCGTTGCAACCCAAATCCATCAACTCGCATTCTAAAATTGTAAGGACTAGTAATTTCATATAATTTTTGGGAAATAATGTTGGGGAAGTGTGAGAAATGTTTTAAAACAAAATATGGGGTCAATGTGAGTTGGTGATTGCATTTGGAGTGTCTTTAAAACACATTAGAGACACTATGGGTGTGAGTGCAATTAGTGGGGTTATACATATATGTGTATGGCTGGGTATTGGGAGCAAAATTCACACACTCCACTACCCAAAACCAACGACACTTCCTCTGTCTACTCCTCTCCCAAATTTCCTCCATCTCTCCACAAAATTCACACCTCTAAGCCTCATTTCTTCTAGATTCAACTTCTAAGCCTCTCCCAAATTTCCTCTGTCTACTCCTCTCCCAAATTTCCTCCATCTCTCCACAAAATTCACACCTCTAAGCCTCATTTCTTCTAGATTCAACTTCATATTCATCATCTACACGTGATTTGGAGTCCGGGCTTCCTTGGAATCAAATTGGAGCAAGCGTTTTTCGGTTAAGGAGCTTCAAAGTCTAGGGTTTTTGCATTTTTAACCCTTTCAAGCTCAATCCTTGAGGTAGGGAACAACATTCTACCTTCTCTAAGTGTATGTTAAATGAATTCATGCATTACTCTTATTCTTGCTCCTAAAATTCCTTTCAAATTTGATTATCACCATGGAAGTTGAGCTTGGACTTGATTGAGTTTGGGTTTTGCATATTTTGTTGATGAATCCATGAATTGGTTGTTGATATGTTCCTCTCCTTTGATTACTTGTGTTTTGGAACCTCACTTGTGACTTGAATTGAAGCCCTCATTTGTTTGAGCAAAGTTGTGCAAATTCCACCCGAAACCCAGGTGGATCGGTCCACCCATAAGGTTGGATCGATCCAAAATGCTTTGTTGGCGTTTGAAACCATTTTGGATCGATCCACTAGTTGTCCGGATTGATCCAAAACCTTTTGTTTTGCACTCGGCATATTTTGGATCGATCCACACATTTCTTGGATTGATCCAGACCATGTGGATCGATCCACACACATTTTGGATCGATCCAGATTCCTTCTGTTCAGGCAGATTTTTTACCCAACTTCACAGGCACGCCCAGGCTTCATCTGAACTCCGATTGAGGCGATTCTTGGACCGTTGGAAAGGTTTATGAGTCTACTTTCAAACCCAATTGATCTCATAGTCATAGCCTTTGTATTTAGAAAGAAATATGCTTTTTTCTAACGGTATGTCGGATTTTCTCAAGATTCATAGTTCCATTTTCATGTTCTTTTGCTCCGGGCCTTCATTGGCCCTTCCAATACTCCTCCAATTGACCTCTAAGCTTTGGTAACATATTGTGGTACATTTTATGATTTGTCTTGGCTTCTTACGTTTTTGGACACTTGTTAACTTTGCTACAACCGATATTCTATGAGTTTTTGAACTAAGTGGATCACATGGATGTTTTGGACACTTGATGGTTGATTTTGAAAATGATGGTTACTTATACTAGGGCCACCATTTGGTGCGTCCCTAGCCATGGGTGTTCGGAGCCCACAAAATCTGGCAGAGGGATTTATTCCCTATTTAAACAAGTGATTATTTGTGAAGTATCGTGAATTGATATGTTTTTATGAAAATGACTGTGTTTTGAAAGGATTGAACCCACGACACGAAATGTAACGTTTATGAGGAAACTTATGAACACTTGGGTTTGGTTAGATCTTTGGGACATCTCCTAGACATTCTATCATCTAGTTGATCTATCTTGGTCCATTTTAGTTTGCTCATTCATGTGTATCATACCTTCATGTGCATCTTTCATTCTCTATACCCTTAGTGCTTGTAGAAAAGTTTCCTACTGGACTAGTGAGCTCAACCTATCATTTTTAGATACTTGGCAAGGCACGTGATTGGAATGTTTAGCGTGTGGATGCATATCATGAAGCTCATTTGACATGGAGTTATTTTATCCTCTCCATTGTTAATATATTTTGGGAGATGATCTTGTAACTTTAATTCCTTCAATCTTTTGACGAAACTTGGTTTATGTAATAACTCTTAACTCTTCATTACTTATGCATGGGTACGGGTACCCCATGTAGAAACTCTGTGTACTTTGACTTTGACCTTTCAACGGTGAAATGTATGACCTTTGACTTATCCTACGTGAATTTTATTTGTATTTGGTTTATTAAATTTGAGGGCATGACAGAAATAATGGATTGAAAATATTTCGTTCTTGTCGACCTGCCAGAATTACCACCTTGTTTTTCCAAAACTGAAAAAATCTCGTTAAAGTCCATACACATATGGGGATACATAAAGTTCTTATTCATTTTAACAAAAATCTTCCAAAAAAATCTCCGCTCCAAATGCTTCGAAGGTGCATAAACGAAAGTAGTAGCCCAAGTAAGATTGAGAGAAGGGTTGTATAAAATACCTTCGCTCCAAATGCCATCTTATTTTTTGATTTTGTATAAATATCAATATCTATATCAGTAGTCCACCATAAAGTGAGGCCTCCATATGTGTCCTCTGGATCTACATAACATTTATTCGGAAAATGGAGTCTCCTTTGGATTCTCTCAATCACAGCTTGCTTGTTCTAGGCTGGGGATGCCCCAACCCCTGGACATTCCAGCTGAGTATCAACATAGGTTTGGTGGCTGATTGGGTATAACCACGAACACCTCTTTTCCAATTGCGGTGGTTTCAAGACCATCATTGGATTTCTAAACATTGAATTTCTTCCCTCCCCACCATTTCGACCGTAATCGCCTGATTGCCAGAATCAAATAAACAAGGGCCAGTTGCTATAGGGTCCACTATAGCTATTTCCAAACACTTCCAGTCCACCTAATATTTTCCTAAGACATCTAGTCCAATCACGCATCTAAAAGACAAAAATAACCCTCATGAACACACACGACAATAACCCACACGGCAAGTTCTCGGAAGATATAAGTACAGAGTTGACAGCTAAAAGTCGCCGGATCTGGTTGTCTCCAGCGAAGTTGAGCACTATCACCTCTCTCTCTCTCTCTCTCTCTCTCTCTCTCTCTCTCTCTCTCTCTCTCTCTCTCTCTCTCTCTGATCTAGCCACCGTTGCCGCACCGTCGTGATTTATTGGGTATTTATCGAAACTGCATTTCTCGGGTCCGGTGGGTTTCAGTCGATGAGACGAGAGGGAGATTTTTACCACAAAAATACACAAATCGGAGATAGAAATTGCTTATTCTTTGCCCACGTGAGGAGAGGGAGATGCTCTGTAAGTACTTTCTTCTTGTTAGAGGGAGCTATTAAAGAGAGAACGTGGCCCTAGTGTTAACTTTTTGAGTTTCATTCTTGGGAATTGACAATGGCTGAGAAATACTCGTGGAACAAGGTACTACCACTCTTGGAATTGACAGAGGAGAAATTGACTTTATTTTACTCCAACCACAGATGAGTGACACATATACTTGTAGATAAGGATTGCTGCCAATGTATTAAAGAGTACGTGTGACTCATTTGTGGTCATACTTGCATACACTAATTAAGACTCACGAGATACTCCCTCTGTCCCGTTTGACACTTTTTGGACAGTGTGCCATTTTCAAATGCCTATATCTTTCAATGTAAATGTCAAAAAATATGCAATATGGATCTTTTTTGATAGATTTTAATTAGTTCTATTAAACAAAGTTTTCAAAATCACATAAAACATTATAAATAAAAAGATAGCAATCTAAAATGGCGCGCAATCCCAAAAGGTCAAAAGTTTAGGGACGGAGGGAGTATATATTGCTACCAATGTAAGTGAATTTTGTGCTGAGTGAAATTCACGAGCTGATAACCACATCTTGTGAGTCTAGATAACCACATCTTGTGAATCCAGCTTTGTTCGGTTTGGATTTTGAGGGAGAGTTTTTGGGGTAATGAGTAGAGGGGGGGGGGGGGGGGGGGGGGGGGGGGGGATCGTATAGGGTGGGTTTTGAGACCCAAACCGAACAAGGTGCAGATAACCACACATGATCCTAAGTGGGCTTTAAAAACAAAAAGATATAGTACAGATAACCACATCGTGTGAGTCCAAATAACCACCTTTTTTTATTCCAGATAACCTCATCTAATCCCAAGTAGGATTTTTTTTTTTAAAAACATATAGTCCAGATAATTATATCTTGTGAGTATAGATAACCACATCTGATCCAAAGTAGACTTAAAAAATATATATATTCCAGATAATCTCATCTTGTGAGTCTAGATAACCACCTCTTATGATTTCAGATAACCACATTTGATCCCAAGTATGCTTTAAAAAAAAGATATAGCACAGATAACCACATCTTGTGAGCCCAGATAACAAAATGCAACACAAATGCTATAATATACATTAATGGATAGATGAACTTATCGGTTCCTTGGATAAGGAGGTGTTCCGCTAAGGGTGTTTTTAGAATAAACTAGTTTTTCACAATTTCTTATGTGATGTATAATGAGAGAATGAACCGTCTTAATTTTTGGAAAAAACTATTTTTTGTTAGCAGAATACCCCTAAAAATAGAAAAACTCAACACAAATGTTGTAATATATGTTACTGAAGTATTCCAGGCACAAGTACAGTTGGACGAACGTTAAAGTTTTGATATTGGAGTCTTAAAAGACTTTTACAACACCTCTTTGAAACTTGAAGGTTGATAGATGTCATCATTAATAAAGGACAATAGGCTAGTCTATCTTTTCTCTCTTTTTTAAGTTGGTGGCTAGTAGCTATAGCCTACAGCTGTTCACAAACAAGAGAAACAAAAGTTAATCCCTTCTTTAAGATCCCTTCAAGAACTTCCATACTTCACTTACCTTCTTCTCCGGCTAAAATTATTTTCCTCTCCAGCCAAGGCACCATTTCTGCTCCCTTCAACAGCTCCCTTTCACACTTGTTTTTGGATCTTCTCGTCTGCCTAAAGAGAACGGGAGGTCAAGCCTCTGATTTTTTTGTTTTCCCGATTTTACAACAAATCGCGTTACCAATCAACCTCCACGTCCTTATAGAGTCCTCACATCTCTGGCAACCATCTCTGACACCGGTCACTGGTGGTTATTGGGCGGCGTTAGCTTTCTCGGGAAAAAAAATTGGCGTCGGTAACTATCTGGCTAGTTTGCCGGTAGCAATCAATATTTCATATCTGGAATATCGCCGGGGTCAATAGCCGGTGGTACTCCCTGTTTTAGATCCGAGTTACTGGAGAGAGAGAGAGAGAGAGAGAGAGAGAGAGAGAGAGAGAGAGAGAGAGATGCGGGGTGGAGTAATTTGTAGAGTCAGAGAAGAGGCCAGTGGAGAGGGGGGGCATTTTTGTCCAATTAAAAAAATAGAATGGACCTAAGAGAATAAAAAAAAAGTGATTTGGTGGATTAGAGGTGTTATGAAAACGTTAGGTGGACTAGAGATGTTATAAAAAGCTATAATGGACACCATAACAATTTTTTAAAGAAATAATTAGGGTTGGGTGTAATGGGGACTTAAAATAGGTTTAGGTTTTCATGAATGAGAGTACCTCTTCTAGATAAATTAGATTTTCGGGGATGTTAGTGGTTATAGGTTTATGGCTAGAAGAAAAAGGATTTGGGAGTGAACCAGGTGCACATATTCGAACGAGTTTGGGATTATTATCCTCCAGTTCTTCGTGGGCTTTCCTTTAGAGAGCCAGCCATGAAAAGCAGCAGATAACACAAAGTGTAGCGGTTTGGGTGGAATTAATTTGGATGGGTTAACTGGTGGGCTAAAGTTTTCAATTATTTTGGATGGACTAACTAATGGGCTAACTGGTGGGCTATAAGAGGTGGGGGATTAGCAGGGGTTAAGGAAATTTTGGGGTCGAGTTTGGAATGTTTAGGGCTATCTGTAGGTTTAGTAACAAGATAATATGGGCTTCTTAAGTTAACTTGTGTGGGCTTAAGGGTATGGTTTTGGTTCAAGCCTGGCCTGCTAGAAACATCTAGTTTTGTGGGAACGATTAATGCCTTGAGCCCCAAGTCGTTATTGGAATTCGTGGGAATCACCCAGGCAACATTAGAAAAATTTTGGGGGTATTTGAATAAGGATGGGAGAGGGGTTGTACCTATTATACGTTTCGAATTGCCTCCTGTCTTCTCTCGTTCCTACTATCTGGGAGAATTCTACAGGTGGGTAGGAGACTGCATGCGCTCCTCATTCCTTTCCACTACACACGCTCATCCTCCTTCGATAATAATTTTCGACCACTGTCTGATTGAATTTTCAAGCCGAGATTCAGCTTCACCAACCTCTTGCCTAATCACCTCAATGAGAACATGTGATCTCCTAGCTCTACCCGTCCGAAGTTCAGGGCCATTTCTAGACGTAGCACCTTCCTCTCAAGAGACAAACTTGCAAGCTCTATTATCATGGCCTATCCTTATGCAGTCATAACAGAAATCCAAAAGTTTCTCATACTTGTAAGAAATCAAATGTCTGAAATAGTACCAACCTTTCTCCTTACCCAAATACCTTTGACCTTTGGGAAGAGGTTGGGTGATGTTTACCACCACCCTGACTCGAAGGAAACTACAAGTTATAAGGAGACCTTCCAATTCAGCTTCCATAGCCAAAAGCTTCCCAAAACGTTTGCCGATGATCTCAGTGTTTGTTCTTGTCATTTTTTCCACCGGGAGACCATGGATCTGGACCCAAAAAGGACATAAATTAAACATGATATTGGAGATAACAACTCCTTCCATTAACGGCTAAATGACCAAGGTGTTGTTCATAATCGACCATGGGCCATCTTTGAGAATGGAATCTCTGTCTTCAGCCTCCTCAATACCAAAAAAGGAAAATGTTATTTGGACATGGAGCGATGGTGAAAGGAGCTTTGGTTTTCCAGGCAACATTGTGGATATTTGTAATGGCCAGTGAGTTTAGAGATCTAGGGCTTAACACTTTGCCAACCAAACAACGATTACTTACTTCACCCGTGTCTCTAAACCCTTCCTCGAGGTCTAGTACTTCGACCTCAGCCATAACACTGCTATAAAACCAAAGGGTTTGCAGGGAGAAGAAGAGGGCTAAGGGGATGGATCAAATAGGAGAAATTAGAATTGAAGAGAAAAGGGTAGGAAATAGTGTTTAAAGGAAAGAAGAGATGTGGGAATGAAGAAAATGGGGTTAGTATTGGGGTGAGTAGAGAAAAGGCTGCCACCAGAGTGGATGAGGACCTGAATTACCACCTAAGGCAGACTCTCATTCTTAGAGAGAGAAGCTCTCATTCTTAAAGAGAGAAAAACACAGAAAGTAGTAAAGGGCACAAGATGGAGGCATCTAATGATCGGGTTGGAGATGCTCTTAGATTGTTCGATTCTTTCTCAAAATGTGATTTTCTAAGAGCAGAAAATCACATTTTGAGCAAGAATCGAACAATCTTATTACGTTATGCATTTCCCATCTCACGTAAATCAAAGCATGCTTGCTTCAATATGCCGAAAAATAAATTACCAAAACTTTGAGAGTTATTTCGTTCCCCCTCCCCTAAGTGAAGGTGAACCCTCACACTTCAGGCTTCTATCTTGATTATCCAACCATTCATTTTGTTCAAAAAAAATTTCTAGACGGTCACGCAAAAATTAGCTCAATCGGATATCGATAAGTATTTGATGTAAACATGCATTTGTTGGTTCAAAATTTTGGACCCCAAAATTCGATCATTAGATCAAACACTCAATTTATATTCGATTGAGCTGAATTTTACGTGGCCTTCTAAAAGATCATTTTGAAAAAAATGAATGGCTCGATACTCGAGGTGGAAGCCAAAAGTATGAGGGCAATGTTCACCCTCACTTGGGCGAGGGTGAACAAAATAGCTCTCCAAAACATTAGCTACGAGTCATTTTTAGACACCACTTGGACTATTGAATTTTTGTATAAAAGTAGTTTACCTTCGTTTTGGCCAACAAAATAATTTTAAAAATGAGAACTATTTTTTATGAGAACATTTTATACCTAAAGCTAAAAGCCAAAAGGATCTGCATAATTTACAAATCCAACTTTGTCCAATCAAAATTGCCTTCAGCATCAAACGATACAAAACTTACCAAGGTTATCAATTACTGAATGGAGGCTTCGTCGTCGTCTTCACAATTCTGTGCTTCGATTCTGGACTATCTCAATCTAGTTCTCCTCCGTCCGTTTCTCGCTATCTCCTTCGTCCTCTCCTTGATTCTATTCGGTTTGTAAATCTTTCTTTGTATCAATTGCGTATAAGTGCGTGTAACTTCTTGATTTGGTTTATTGAAAATTCCTCTAATAATTGCCTTTGTCGATGGGGGTTTACGCAGGTTGGTTGTTGGCGTGGAAGCTTGTTCTGGTTCATGTTCCTCTGGTTCAAGAGATCTTTGGTCTCCGTAAGAAGCCAATAAAGCCCAAACCCCCTACTCGCGGCAGATTCTCGCGGTTTTACAACACCATTGACGCCCAAAATTCGAATTCTCATTGGTAATCTCTAACCCTTGCGATCCCTTCTCACTCACGTCATGATTACGTTTCTCGTTTAGAGGACTTGTTTGTTTGCTCCCATATCCCACAACAACTAAATTATGTATGTGTGTGTGTGTGTGTGTAGCTGTCTCTGTGGATAATTTCTTCAAAGAAACTTGCTGTCCAACTCAAAAGCTTAACTACTAGGTGGAGAGGTCTAACATCTGTTAATTGATAACCCATGCCATACCTCGGTGACATGGGGTTCTCGAACCCCCTCACTCACGTGCAACCTCTTTTTAGAACGATCACGTGCAACCTCCTCCTTTAAGGGATAATGGTTTTTATTCTTCATGGGCTATCATCAAATCTGAGTCTCCTGATTTCCCATCTAAGATTTTCTAACCTTATTGTAATAGTAGTGTTCAACTAAGTAATTGCATCATACCTATTTGTGGTAGAGAAAGACCATGTAATAGTGCATCCTGCAGTAATATTGCATGTCCAATAAGAGTCCAACCCTAACAACCAACTACAACAACAGAAAGACCATGCAATATTGCTTGGAGGAGGTGTTCATTTACTTTTCACACATCTTCTGTCATATGATTGTGAATTTAGGTTCCTATGAAGTATGAACGTAGGACTATTGCTACAAAATGCTGTGATTTGATAGTACCAAGAGTTAGAAGTGCATGCCTCATTTATGGTCTTATTGACGCATGTTGTTGGAGGGGAGACAGGGTTCTTAGCGATGAAACATGTAATACAGATCTTGGTTGTAGGGAGCTCCTAAAGTGGTGCCACTCCCACCTCAGGAGCGTGATTTTGTGCTCCCAACTTACAAGATTGACGGGAGCCCACTCCCATTGAGATAGGACCTCGCTCCTTGCGAAGATGGGAGCTTTTGTACGATACTGGTATAGAAAAGTAGTAATTCATTACTTAGCTTTATAAATTGGTCTTCGATTTAGCTCATATATGTAACCTAAGTCATGATATATTGAAAAGAAAAACCATACATTCTAACACTATCCCATTTCTTAAGGTAGACTTTGCCCATATTTTTTTACTCCCTAAAATGATTGTATTTTTAAGGTGTATTTGCCACGCTATATTATTTTCGTAGTAAATGTATGCGTTCCTTTCATGCTCCCAACTTGGGAGCTTCTGTAGTCTCCCGCCCCCGTTTCATGCAAATAAGATACAGATACGATACAGTACAACCACAGATATGGCAATAGGATAAAGCCTGGAGAAATAGGATATGGGGGTACAGCTAGGATATGTTTGTAGAAGTATGTATTATAGATTAAGTATGGGATTGTACAAAGTACAAACCCTTAATATTGGTGAGAAATCATTATGGTTGTCTAATTACCATGTTAATTAGGTCTTGTTGAGGAGCTATACTTCTTTCTTTCAAAAGCCCCTTTAAAAGTTTCCTTTTAATTTTAAGACTATCAAATATGCATATTGATATGGCATACCAAGGGTGCCTCAAATTCTGCAGAAGGATACACTACGTGAAAGCTCACAGTTTTCTTCTTGTCAAATAAATAAACTTACTTTTGGGAAGTGAACGAACTATTCATAGGAGTTGTACTCTAATGTTGGGTACAAGTTATCATAATCCAAATTTTATCCAAAGTATCGGATATGTATCCGCAAGTATCCAAGGTGTAATACCTGACATAGATACGACTCCCTTCCAGAAGTGTCTGTGCTTCATAGGTTCCTATCGGAACTCTAGCTTTGTCTTGAGCAAGTTTCCCCTTAGACTTGGAAGTTCAGTTCATGTTTGACTGCGTAAGCTGTAAATTCTTTAGTTTTATACAGCATCAGTCCACCCATAGTAAAGGTTAGGCTGACTACTATTGGAGTTGCTAGAACACCCAGAGCTGCAAAATACTTTTGACTTGGAGCTGTTGCTATTGTACAAAGGGCGAGTCCTACTAATGTCATGGTGAAAAACTAATAGAACACGAAATAAACGCGTTGTAAGAAATCCTTCTTTCCTTTCTACATAATTACCATCCTTTCTCCCTTATATATTTGTGTAATCTTCTTTTGGTTTCATGGATATGTGGTTGTGTAATGCAATCAGTGTTCTAAAAGAAGGTCTAGAAGGCCGAGTACTTGCTGCCTAGGCACTAGAAGGATCCTCGCCGACTAGCCCGACTAGACTGACTATCCCGACTAATTGTATGACTAGGCGCCGAGTACTCAGCCTTGGAAGCTAGAAGGTGCCCGGCCGCACTGGGAGCGCCTAGCGAGTTTTAGAGCCTTGAATGTAATGATAGTAGGTTATAAGTTAATAAGCTTTCTAGAAGTGGATACTGGATAGGAACCATATTGGTTGTTTTCTTTGGTTCTTTTGATGACTCAAACTAAATCAGAAGAATCCAAATAAGCTTAATTCATTAAAAGGCATATCATACATATCCCTTGCACGTGAATCATAATGTTTAATTGCCTTCATATGTTCTGTATATTTGGAAACTTTTTATGCAATTAGAGGCTTAAGGAAAAGTAAATTTAAATAAGGGCAAAATAGATTTCAAGATTGGATAGGAGGGAAGCGTGCATAGTACATTGGTTTTTCGGGAACTTTGGAAACAATAGTAGTAGAGGCTTATTAATGTTCCATTTTGAATAAGAATGTCACTGGTCAATTTCCAGGGGTACATGGGGTAGGCGGCGCCCATGGGTAGTTTTAGGGTCAAGTTACCTATTTGGTTACGAGTCTTTTTTAGTATCGTACAAGTTTCAAAAGTCTAAGGAATTAGTAGTTTCTTTTTTTCTTAAAAGTCAATAGATAAGTTAGTTTTAGAAGTCTCCAAGTCTATATAAGCAATGTGATGCTTCTAATTTATGGGAATAAATTTTGAAGAAATTGCAGAGCTTCCAAATTGTGTGATGCAATCAAACGCTAGGTGCGATGCCTAAGGCTTCTATAAATGATTCCTATAATTCTTTTTTTCTTTCTATTTTTGCATAAAAACAGTCAAATTACTGTTCACGAGGTACTATCTGCATTCCTAATTACCTTTCACGGGTACCGCTCAAATCATCCCGAACAGCCCTGTTTTGGTCCAGTTTCTCCTATTTGCTAGCATAGTAGTATTTTTGGTGTTATTGTCATTTATCTTATTTCGGCTAAGAGTAGTTCATGTTTCTTATGATTTGTTAATTGTTTGCTTTTATAACTAAAGGCTAGGCTTGTATCGGAAATTACTTTTGATTAGCAACATAAAAGTATTTTGGCAAATGATATGATGTCTATGCCCGATCGGGGGGAAAATAAAAACAAAATCATGCTGGATGTTAAAACCTGGGCCTCTTAATGCTAAATTGCTAAAGTTTTATCTTATATGTTGGAGTTCTTAACCAAGCCTTCCCCCTCAGCCAATGCCCCATAAGATAACCAACAAATGTGGACACGATTAGGAAAAAGAGGAAAGAAAGAATTGAATTCGCGGCTTTAGTATTTGGAATGTATACGGAAGCAGTCACTGTCAAGAAGACCACTATAAGGAAGAAAAAAGGCCACAAGTGTTAAACTCTAATTAAAAAAAAAAGTAAACTAGCTTAATTTGTGGCTTGAGTACGTCTTCAAGCAACATAAACTGTCAAGTAACACTGTTGTAAGAGGTTAGCATTCCTAGGGGAATCAAAGCTGGCAGATTCAGCGAGTTCTTTGTACATTGCACAAATGACTAAGCCAATTATCAAGCCTCTTCTGCAGTGATATTACCATTCTGTTTTCTGTCTTTTGCTAAGTAGGGTTTTACTACAGGATGAGTTTTTTTTTTCCCCAGAAACTCTTAATGTGGTCTATAACTCTTATGAGTGGGATGTTGGAATTACAAGAGCAATTTTTGATCTATCTGAGCTTTGGAGGTGCCGAAGTGGGGCCACTTCCTATGGGCTAGTTCTCTAGAGTGGTCATGAAAGCTGGGATCAAGCACGAGGCTATACTATTGGGATATTTGAAAAGTAGTCAAGTATTATCTTGTGATGCAATCTCCGGCGTTCCTCATAAGGCAGGCTTTTGGTCAATACTTTTTCACTACTGTCTTTGGAACAATGTTGTTGAAACACTCAAAAAGGGTTCAAGCCATTGGAACCTCGTTAGCTATGAAGCACCGACACTCCTAGGAGGCGCCGTATTGCGGTATGGGACACGGCGGGGACACGGCTAAATAGGTATGGTGGCGTTTCCCCCAAATTTTTTGAATTTTTTGACGGGGACACAGCAGGGGGAAATTGTAGTTTTTTTAAAAAAAAAATTGGGGTCAATCTGTAATTTTTTAATTTTCAGGGGTCAAATTGTAATTTTTTAAAATTTTTTGGGGTCAAAATGTAATTAGCAATCTTTAAATTTTTAAGTTTTTTAATTTATATATATATATTGCCGTGTCCCCCGCCTTGTCCGTGTCCCTTTTTACAAAATTGCCATATCCGTGTCCGTGTCCCTTTTTTCAAAATTGCCATATCCGTGTCCGTGTCCGTGCTACATAGCTCGTTAGGCATAGCATACTGTGGGGTGGTGGTCAATGGATCTCCTGAGTTGGATCTAGGATGAGCTCCTCCTTTCAACCTAAATCTGCTAGACAGGGAACAATTTTAGTGCCAGCTGGCCGGTGACAACCGGTAGACACTCTGATGGCTAAGTCCGTCCCAATTCAGAGAAGGGAATACAGAGCTAGAGTAAGTAAGGACGGCATACCTCTCTAGAGTTTCGTGTTGTACCTTATCTAGGGAATTACCTGCCTTGGCCTCCAAGACAGTTCGTGCCAATTGCCTTCAATGATGTAACAAATAACCCTTCCTTGGTTTGAGGTCATGCATTCCTTGGTTTGAGGTCATGCATTTCGATTGTTGAGTGCCACGGCACATGCCCTGACCAAGACTAGTGCCACGTGGCCAGACCGAACAACTTGGCACTGATGTGTCTCCACCTCAGCTACACGTCCCTTGCAAGATCCGACACGATACCTCGGCACTGACGTGTCTCAAATTTGTTGAATAAATAGTACCTGAGCAGTTAATTAATTTTGCACTGACAAGTTTATCGGTAAGAGGTGGAACATACTGAGGAACTAACTAGGCACTCTCTTGAGACGATAGACACCATCTGTGGCTATTTTCCGGTGCAACAGATCTACAGCTAAATGCATGCCATGATAGAAGAGGCCCTGCAACCTTGCTTCTTCTACCCTACTTGTAGGAGGAGAACCCCTTTCACTAGCTTTGAAGTTGCCTTGTTTTTTTTTTTTTTTTTTTTTTGGTAAAATGGGTACCTACCTCTTTGTATTTATGTACTTGCTGAATATGGTTTGCACAGAGGCTCTTCCTTGTACTTTTCTTTGTAAGCTTGAACTACTAAATGTTTATCATGAAATTATCTGGTGCACTAGGATATACCAGGGTAATTAAAAGAAGTTTTGTTTAATGATGCACTTGAAATTTATACCTGTTAGATCCATGATAGGGCGATTGCAGTTAGCAATATCCATTTCTTCTGTAATGATTGGTCAACATGCTTTGTTATTATGTGTCACATTTTATATGATTGCACCCTTCTTATTGTTCCATCTCAGCACAAAGTGATCTGCAAAACATAATTCAGTGGTTTGGTATAATGAAAACTATATGGTATTTCACTTGCATTTAAGATCTGGCTTTGAATCATGACCTTGATGATCATACATTCATAGACATTGCAGATACCGTAGCCTCAGATTTGGAAAGGCAGCCAACTTCTTGAAGTCAGGCAATCACTAAAGGTGATGAGCGGATGCTGACTACAGTAGTTTAAGCTTGTATGTATATAAAGTTGATGATGTACTATGATATATGATTTCCTCGGTTGTAAATGTTCCTTTTAGTTGTGGTTTCCCTAGCCCCAACAGTTATGTATAATACAAGAGAGCCATTCGTCTCGTTTCTTAGTCCCAAAACTTACATATGAAGAGTTAAATACAACAAGTACTAGCAATTGCAACTAGGCCTGTTTATCAACTCTCATTCACTCTCTCTTTCCCGTGCATAGAACTAGAAGAATTGGGTTAGGCCTTTCAGTTTTTTGATTCAGTAATGGGATGGCGACACCAGACATTGGATTCCTTCCTGCTAATCATCTCCTTACTTATGCTGGTAAAAAAAATTCATCTTCTTACTGACAATTTATCCCTTTGTATTTCTACTACAAAGAGTAGATTCAACGTCCTTTGGCCGAACTCCAACTTTTGTTTATGTGCCATAACTAGTTTGGCAAGGGCTGGTTCAAATTCGATGCATGTACTTATGAACCAAACCCAAGCCTCATATTTAGGCTCGCTCTATAAATGAACTCAGCCTTAACCTAAGAGCATTCGTTTTTATTAGGCTTGCGAACCTGTGATCAAAATATAAGCACTTTTTTTAGGAGGACTATTCATAGATAGTATTTTAGTGTGGTATATATGCATTGTTATAGAGCTAGCATATAAGGTTTTTGTTGATCATGTTCTTGATGGATTATATTTTCTTAATTCTTGGCTTATATTAGTTAATATTGATATATTGTAATAAAATCATCAAGCTTTGTGCCTGAATTCAACTCATTCAAGTTCGACGAACTTTGATGAGCAGAGCCCTAGCTTCAAAAATTTCGAGTTGAACGAGGTGATCGAGCTGACTAGCCTGAAGTCAACTCGATTTGGTTCCTTAAATTCAAACAAGCCTAGTTTCCTTAAATTCAAACGAGCCGAATTAAGCTGACCCCAAGCTTCGACAATTTTAGACAAGCCGAACTCGAGATAGAGAAGCCTAGCTGAGTGTTCGGTTCGTTTGCACCCCTAACCATGAACACTAGAAATCCGGAAAAAACCCACATGCCGATCTACTTTCAACCACTGAAACTACCAAGGATTCTGGTTGTAATCGCAGTTTAAAACAGTGAATGGGTTTTGTGTTGTTTCTCTTCCATAAATTTGTTCAGGCCAACTGTTTCTAGAATGCAAGCAAGTTCATGGGCAGTATGTTTGAGTTGGAAATATGAGATTAATCTATTCAGTTGAAAAACGGGGTAATTAGATGATGCCCTTCAACTGTTCGATGAAGTTGTCTTACGCTGTGTTGACTGGGTCGTATTCTCAGTCTGAGAGATGGGAAGAACTGTTTGTAGTTTTTGGATTATTGGTCAATGATGGAATTCTGCTTGATAAATATCTTGCTCTTCACTTCAGTTATTGAGAGGATAGGGAAAATGGTTCATGGGCAATTGAGCATGTTCTCAGGAATGAAATGGAGACAGACGTCTTTGTGGGCAATGCGCTCACTGATTTGTATGCAACTTGTATGGACTTAGCTTCTTCCCAAAATGTTTTCGACACGATGCAAGATATAGATGTAGTTTCACGGACTGCCTGGTTGTCTACGCATTCATGGGAGGAGGTTTTTTTGGAACAGGTGAATAATATTCAGTCGATGCAAGTGAATGAAGTGAAGCAGGTTTGATCTGTTCGAATGCCCTTGTTGCGGGATTTGCTTGGAATGGAGTTATCGATTTGGCTTGCCAATCTTTGGAAGAGATGCAAGAAGAAAGGGTTAACTGCGAAATGCATCAGTTGGACGACATTCAGTCACACTTACTGGTGCACTCGCCGCTTGTGCTGATCTCAGTTTTATAATTGTGCCTATCAAAGGAAATTCAACGAAGAATCCGTTTGGGTCTTAATATTTTTATCTCAGATTATTTGGTTAACACGTACGCAAAATGCAATGATAAAAATACGCAGATAAGTTAATCTGGAACAGCTTGAAGTCTTGCTTGGGCACTGAGGGGGTGTTCCACTAACAAAAAACTATTTTTTCTAAAAACCGAGACAGGTCATTCTCTCACAATACATTACATAAATAACTGTGAAAAACCAGTTTTTTCAAAAAACCACCTTAGTGGACCACCCCCTGAAAAGTTATGTATGTTGCAGCATCATCAATTGAAGATTCCGATAATAAAAAATAAAAAAAAATTTACTAACTAACCAGAGTAGTTTACCATCCTGAAAATTTTATCCCGTGAAAAGATCTTTCACTCTCTTGCCTCGACTTTTTGTGGGAAAGCCTAATGAAAAAGCTCCAACCCTCGAGTGAAGGTACAAATCATCCCTTACACACATTTTCAACTTGCCCTAACCCTGAAGTCTGCAAATTCATAACGGATTGTATATTAACAATAAATGGGCCATGCAAAATGAAAAACAAAGAAACCAAACAAACACACACAAAAAAACACATGCATGACGCATAGGTAGCGACACAAAGCAAGATGTGATTGCAGATTATTAGCGGAAAACTTTACATCGTGTGATAAAGATATGCATGCTCCCAACCAAGTACCAGTTCCTTTATTGGACCAAATGAAAATCAGCTAACAAAAGAATGTTTCTCATAATGTTGATTGCTTCATATTGAAAATGACTAGAACTTTGGCAACAGAAAATACACATCAGAATATTTCCCTGTGAAGATGATTTGATTTTCTTGGTCAAAAAGTGGAGTTCATTGGGGTGAAACTACCGGCCATCTACTCCAGCTGCTGCTGTTGGTTGCCCAGTGGCTGCGGTTGGTTTCTCTTTTCTAGGGCCAGTAGAAACTTTAACCATAGCCGGTCGTACCAGTCGATCACCTAGGAGAAACCCACGACGAAGCTCTTGACTAACAATGCCTTCTTTGAACTCTTGAGACTCCTCGCGCGCAATGGCTTCGTGCACCTATATCGGGAAAAATGACAGAACAAGATGCACAATGTCATAAGTACCACACCAAAAAAAAAAAAAGATGCACAATGTCATTTTTAACCCTAATGTTAAAAATGACAGAACAAGATGCACAATGTCATAAGTACCACACAAAAAAAGATGCACAATGTCGTGCTTCTCATACCAGAATTAAATTACCCCAACAGCATTTTGTTGTTTAGCCTTGATGGATTGGACAACTAAGTAAAGAATCCTTTTTTTTTTTTCTTTTTTCTTTTTTCACAAGCAACCAGTGAAGAAGCATGACGTCATAGACAAGGCATCCACAATAAATTAGTCAGTCATTATTCTCTTAGCAAAAGTTTTCACGCTGGGAGTGCAAATAAAGATAGAAAGAGACATACAGTAGAGATCAATGCTCTTTATGAGTTCAAGTTTTCGTCTAACAAAAAGTTAACAGTCAATCCTACATTTTACGAACAGCCGATATTCAGCAGACACATACGCCCAAGTTGCAAAAAAGTAACCACTAACTTGCCCCTCCCCCTCCCCCAAATACAATTGAACCATCTCCTCTGACAAGACATGTACTCAAACCACCCATACCGAATCCCAACCCTTACTGGACTAGACATCCCACCTCCCACAACACCTAGAGTAACCATGTAGTCAAACTTAACTTGACTCCCACAATCTAAAGCAAGAATGTCGCTCCCATGGATTAACAATAGCATTCTCAATTAGGATAGCACCTCTCAAGTACATCAAACCCAAAGAAATCAAAGAAGAGATACCGATCAAGAGAATTAGAAAAATACAGCAAACATAAGATACTAGGAAAATAATTAACTCAAATTTACTCCTAACACTGAATATTAACATTTTATTTCATTAACTAATTTGCAAATGATGCCAATCTCTGACATAACACATTTACTTCTACTTATATAGATGCACTCCTATATACGCTCTAGCCATATGCTCCAGTTCCTCTACTCCCACTCCCTACAACTAAGCACCGGGTAAGGGGAGAAGCCTGCCACATAAGGTTGGGGGAGGGAGAGTGGGAACTAGACTGCAGCCTAATTTTTCTGTCACTTGAGGTTGCAGGGCAGGTCATCCATAAATAGATGAACATAAATGCGAGATTATAGTTGATCTGCATAATTGAGAGTTGAGACTGCAGTAACGAAGTACGTCTTATACAGGGCCAAAACAAACCTCACCCCAAGCCTGAGTAAGTGTTAAGCAACTCACACGATGAAGTTCCACCCCCCCCCCCCCCCCCCCCCCCCCCCACACCAACTGTCGTAACACAAACATAAGGAAATGGACTCAGCACACGACAATCCTGATTCTAATGTCCAAAGGAGTTAAAGAGCAATCCAAAACTGTGCTATATAGAGTTAGAAAAATAGTGTATTTTTGCGTCTTGTGATAAATAAACACAACAGAACCAAAACTGAAAATGTAAGAACTACAAAACCAGTAATTGAATGCCTACAGATCAGTATGAAAAGATCAAGTAACAAGTGTTTAACACTATGTCCTTAAGACAAGAATTCGCCCCCGCTTATGAGATCTAGGATGTCTGCCTCCCATTATACAATGTTCTCTCATAAACAGAAGAAGCAATTCAATCTGTGTGCCCGGCAAACCAAACAAGTGTTTTGTAATTTTTCACTCGGACTAGATGGATGCCAGAACAATGTCAATATGAAAAATGAAGAGGAATAAGACATACATACAAGAACTTGAGACTGCTCTAAACAGCAATAAGAGGAAGGGACGGGTCTGTTTATTCTAAACAGGTGTATTGGATACATCTCTACAATGCAAACTAATCCATTTCTAATAAACAAGTCCAAAAAGATATTAATCTTAATTAAACTAAAAAAACTTATCAAAAGACTCGAGCGAGTCTCAAGAGGAACCACTTACAGAGGGATCAAATCGTTTTCCAACTGTTGGTACAACTGCCACACGCAAGCTCCTCAATATTTCAACAAATTGCTTGTATATACCCTGGTAACTTGTATCGATCTTTTTTTCCTTCTCTGTTTCTGGTTTAATTTGTTGTTTTGCCTTTTCAAAACTGTCCACCATGGGCAAAAGGCTCTCAATTACATCTCCCTGGGCATCACTCCTTATTGTCAGTCTCTCTTTTTCTGTTCTTTTCCTGAAGTTCTCAAAATCTGCTTGCAAACGGATATATTTCTCCTTCCCAGATGTCATCTCTGCTGACATAGTTGACAGTTTCTGGACCAATTTATTCTTCTCATTTTCGACAATGCAAATCATAGCCTCAACCTCAGACATTGCCTTTTCATCTCCAACTAGTACAGCCTCCTTGTAAACATTAATAAGCGACTTCAAGCTTAATGTCTCTCCAGGTTCTGCTTCACTTTCCAATATTTTCAAATCATTTGGTTGACCCTCATCATCACTTGTCTGCCAAATTATTTGATTACAACATCGTTTTAAGAAAGAAACAATTGAGGAAACAAAAAAGCATTCACATATTGAATTCACATGTTAAACCTTGGTGCAATAAAATGAATATTCTTCATTCACATAGAAATAGAGTGTGTCTTGTTAACATTTCTTGGCGCGTCAAAATTTGTCAAAAACAGCAACATAAACCAAATAACGGAGAAAAAGCAGTTTTCTTTTGATGGGAACTCCCGAAAAACCAATGATCCTGGTAGAATAAGACGAAATAGTTTTAACTACATTGAGGAACCAGTAGTGAGAAAATCAATATGTTTTGTTTCTACAGGTCGAAATTCCATGTCTCATAAAAATTCATGTGCCCAGAAAGTACAATATATTCAAACATGATTACCAACTAGACAAGTACCAAAATGCTTGCCTACCAAGTGCATGTATAACTTCGATTAATATTTTGTTACCAAACATTCGTTTTGTTTGCGTTTCCAACTTTTTGGGGTGTGTGTGTACGGTGTTTCTGGTGTTTGGAGAGCTGGGTTGGTGATAAATAAAGCATAGTTTTTGTTATTAGCGAGAATGAGGGCCTTTTACCTTCAAACCAACTCAACAAGTCCATGAGAATCCACAGATTTCAATTCATAAACCTATGAGGTCTGTAGCAAATAAATGCCGTGATCGTTTTGGTAAATCAATCATAAAATTGATACCTACGGCTCACAGGAACAACCCTCACTGAAATAGCTCTAAATAAGAAACTACAACAATGCATTAACATTTCAACTTCTATGCCAATTTTCCAACATCCGGACCCCCAACCAATGTTTGTCTTTTGGATACACACACCCCTAACACACTCACAACTTCATTCTAAAACAAGGAAAAGTAGAAAAGCTTAATACAGAAGTGGCAAAATTAATGCTTAATTTTTACGTGAAGCAATATAGGACTGTTAGAAAAGGGCAGAAGACCTACGAACACAGGAGGCATTGCTCTGTTTAGATGAATCTGACAGGCACATGACAATCATGCTCAAAGAAGATGCTTACAGTGGGTGTTGTGTAAGCCTTGAAGCAGAAGATTGGCACGCCTGTCTAAAGATCCATGTTCAAATGGAAGTTGAACATCAGGTGACATTTAGTATACGATGAGACCAAACTCAAACATAAGGTGAACATAGCTGATAGAAGCACTATAAAATGAATGAGGGAAGTCAAACGTGGTCCAAACAACAGGTAAGTTGATGAAAATTTGAAGAAGCCCACCTAGAAAGAGAGAATAAAAACTAGTGTCTGAGAGATTGTGAGGATAGCAGGTGATCGTGTCGTACCGTACCAAAAATAATTGGTAATAACTAGGAATTAACTTATATTCTAGAGAATAGCGGTTAAGTCCGAGTGTCGATCCACGGAGACAAATTGGCTAAGTTGCGTTAATTTCAATTAACTTCTAATTTAATTCGGTAAAAAGAGGTTTGATTTTTGTGAAATTATTAAACTAAAGAGAGCAATAATTAATATTCGAATTGCGAAGGATTATCGCTAAGGCTTGCAAACCTAACGATAATCATCAAGAGAATACAGAGATTGTTAAAAGGCATGGACTATCCCAAAGCACGGACCGTCTCACTAACGCGGCATGGTTCGTATTATGAACATAATCCATCTCAAAACCCCAATCATATCGATGAAAACAATTGTATGAACGGTATTCGAAAACATGTATACAAATACTTTACTTGTAGAAGGAATTGAAAAAGATTCCATTAATCTTATAAAACCAAGCTCTTAACATATAATCCGATTCAAATACTAACCCTAATCTATACGAAAAAACAAGGTTACTTGGTGTAAGGCTTCATCCTCCCCCAAGATTAGGGGTTTAGCTGACCATAGAGATGATTGACATGCTTGACTTCGAAGGAGAAACGAAGAACATGAAGAACAATGAGTTCCTCTCTAAAGCTGCCTCTAAAAAAAATTTGGAACCCTAAACTAATGTTTGGAACCTCTAATCCTACGAGGAGACCTAAAAATTTCATAAAAACGTGTCAAAACGCTGATTCCAGTGGCCGTTCGTCCGGACCAAGCATGGGTGGTCCGAACCACAGATACTGGGAGCCGTACAAAGCTGCTAGAGTGCCTCGTCCAGATCAAGGATCCCCTCATCCGGACAAGGGAAGCTGGGAGCATGGTTTTGCTGTGTTAAGTGCTGGTCCGAACCAGGGATGTTTAAGTCCAGACCACAGATGCTGCAACTTGATTTTTCGGATTCTTTTTCGCACCTCTTCACACCCTCGAGGCCTCTAGATCACTCCAAAGCACGTTTTCCAAGTCTTTGAGCGTCCAATGCCTAAAACACCAATAACCAACTATGACTAATCAAATAATAACGTAATTGTCCGAACAAAATGCGAATCAGAGAGATTAAATGGGTGCTTTTCAGCACCTATCACACCCCCCAACTTACTCTTTGCTTGTCCCTAGCAAAGAACAAAACTAAACTACTAAATGAATGCAACTAAAGGATACGTCATTAAAACCCCCGAGCGGCCCCGGTAGGACGAGTAAAGTCCCGTGAGAGTTTTCAGCAGTGATCACCCGCAGAACATTAAGGAATACATTTACACAGGAAAACCTGTCTTGCAACTTATCAACGTCTCAAGCAAAAAAGGAGAAGCTACCACAAAGACAAATGGTCAAACATAGTTCCAAATGCTAGTAAGTCAAAAGAAAAATCATGGCACCTAAGTGTAGCGTCTATGAATATGGGCCTTGATTACAAGTGAATAAAGAATGATCACTCTCCGGACCAAGCCTAGATTTCAATTCTCACCGTGTCATGCACTCAACAAGTAAAATCGCTCGAAACAAGGTGCATTTTAAACTCTCAAGTGTGCAATTTGGAGGTTGTGTAAACACGAAGCAAGATACTCCGCACACTATGACACGAAAAGAACGCTTTACATGGTGAACACACAATCTCATGAACAAAAATTTAAGTATTGGAATCATTTCAATCCATCAATCCACACCCTAACACCCCTAGGATCAAACAGGTCTTACTCAAGGGTTATAACATTAGGCAAGGGATAAAATCGCAAGGCTAGGGTGAAACAATCGTGTCCGAGAATAGGCAAGTAAAACAAGACTCGCATCTTAAGGCAAATATGCAATGTGTGCCCCCTTTAACATTATTTCAACACCGCCTTATTGCTAAGGTTCAACCACCATTCAACCAATCCTCTTTCTACATATTGGTGTCCCTTTTTCATTCTCAACATGTGATGTTATTTATTTTTTTCTTTTTCTTCTTTTCCACTTCTTTTTCTCTTCTTTTATTTTTCAAGCATCTTTTCACATTTTCATAGGGACACCACCATTCACCTTTTTCCCATAATTATACCCCTACACTCTTGCCTTTCTCAAAACACAATATGGAAAGTGAATTTTAACAAAGAATAGGCTAATTGTTTAAAGCTCAAAAATGGCTCGCAAGGGACAAATAAGAGCAAGACAAACCGGTTCAAACATATCAAGCCCCATGATCATCTCCTAGGGATGTGTCATCCAAGTGACAAACCAAACCCAAGATATATACAAACTCTGCAATTCCAATACTTTGCAAAAAATAATGAGATTGACAAGAAGTTTAGTTCTTCCCCAGACAAAAAAAAAAAGAGTTATTTCGACACCTCTCCAAAAGAAGCTAAGGCACGAAAGCTCACTAGGGCACAAGTCTCCACTAATCATAGCCTTTGAGAACAAGCAAATCGAAGTTCACAAGTGATCAAAGCCCAACAAACGCGATGTGCAACTGTACAAAGCACAAGTGCCATGAGACATCCCTTAAAACAAACTAGCAAGCGGAAAAATGTTGACACAAGACATGTCAACGCAATAGCAGCTCATCTCAACTCAACCAATCAACAAGTATGCATCAAAAGCCCGAACTGCCATACCAGAGGATCCAATGTTTTAAGATTTTTCAAATTTTCAATTTTTTGGGTTTTTCAATACGCTAATTATGCACAACGACGAAGTATGCTTAAATTATGCAATGTCCTCATTGAATGCCATACACTAAAAGATAGGACAAAGAATGAAAAGGTAACGAAAGAGATCACCTCGTGACAGAAAACTAAGCAGGCTAAAGATCATAGGGCATTACCCCCCAACTTAAACACAATGACCTACAAATGTTGGTCCCCACAAATGACAAACGAAAAAAAAAGGAAAGAAAAACAAGCTAAACTACGAAAGGAAAGAAAAGACTAGACACTGTACAACAAGGAGTGACCACCACATTACTCATCATCACTGTTGTCGTCATTCTCTCCTATTTGCAAAGCAGAGGCACCGGGAAACGGAGGATATACCGGGGCTTGGTAAGGGGGCAACAATGAACGTCCCAAAAGTTGATGGAGCAAGCCCTAGGATTCATAGTGGTGCCAGTGGGCCTCCGCTCGCATATCAACCATCTACTCATAGGAAAACTCTTGGTTGGCACGCAAATTCTCGGTTTGTAATCTCAACCCCTCTTGTTGAACTCTCAATTCCTCTTGGTGAAACTCTCAACCCCTCCATCCCACTCACCAAATTTTGATATTCATGAAAACCAAAGTGGAATGGCCACACCCGGCGGCGGAGACACATGGTGCAATGGAACATCGGTCGCCAGATCCACACCCGCCGGATAGCCAAACCGATTGAAAATATTGCTTTGCAAGAACTTGGGTGCCTTGCACAGGGCAAACGGCATACGCAATAAGCAAAAGTGCCAAAGGGACAAGTGATGTCGTTTTCTCTTGGTTTGCGAGGTCAATGGTCATCCAGAAAACAATAGTAGCTTTGGCCCACGAGCCGCTCTCGGATTTGATCAATAAATGGCAAGGGAAGTGATCTTTCCTAGTCATGGAGTTGAGCTTCCGATAGCCAATACAAACATGCCACCCGGTGGTAAGGCGTGTAGAGACTATCTCTCCTCTCTCATTCTTAGTGACAGTGATGCCCGACTTATTGGGTACCACTTGAGTGGGACTCACCCACTTGCTATCAGCGACGGGGTATATGACAACCCATGTCCTTTGTCCCACTTTAGAGGAGGAGAAATACTTACGCCATTCTCACCTTGACCCGTCTCTCTAGTTCATTGATGAGGTATTATACAATGTTTGCTTTGGCTACAAGGACAAAAGGAAGAATAATTGGATTAAGATCCTTTATTCATTCCTCATTGGGGCCCCCATTAATGTGCCCAAACTTATTGATCTTGAGATGCGTCGTTTCATGACCGCAGTCAAGCATTCTTCCACTGAGCTCCCCTTTGGCAATTTAGTCACGAACCTAGTTCAAAACCCTGCGGTCAATTTCTTTGGGAGGCCCTACTCAATTCTGAGGGCCTACCATGTTTCCCCGATGAGCCTAAGGATGATTATGTGGATTTCTATGACCGCACTACGTGAAACAAGAGTGTTGGTCACATGTTGAGGAGGTGTCGCCCATCATTGATGAGGTATTATACAATGTTTGCTTTGGCCATAAGGACGAAAGGAAAAATAATTGGCTTACGAGCCTTTATTCGTTCCTCATTGGGGCCGTATTATACAAAGTTTGCTTTGGCCATAAGGATGAAAGGAAAAATAATTGGCTTTAAGAGCCTTTATCCGTTCCTCATTGGGTTCCACGTTAATGTGCCCAAAATTATTGATCTTGAGATGCGTCGCTTCATGACCACAGTCAAGAATTCTCCCCCTCAGCTCCCCTTTGGCAAATTTAGTCACACACTTGATTTAAAACCTTGAGGTCAATTTCCATCGGAGACCCTACTCAATGTCGGGGGCCTACCGTGTTCCCCCCGATGAGCCTAATGAATGGCACCTCCTCAACATGGGACTGGCACTTTTGTTCCACCTAGTGCAGTCATAGAAATCCACATAATCATCCTTAGGTTCATCAAGCGGGACATAGTAGGCCCCCGGAATTGAGTAGGGTCTCCCACAGAAATTGGCCTCAAGGATTTGAACCAAGTGCGTGACTAAATTGCCAAAGGGGAGCTGAGTGGAAGAACGCTTGATCGTGGTCAGGAAACGATGCATCTCAAGATCAACCACTTTGGGCACAATAATGGGGGCCCTAATGAGGAATGAATGAAGGCTCTAAAACCAATTATTTTTCCTTTCGTCCTTATGGTCAGAGCAAACATTGTATAATACTTCATCAGTGAACCAGAGAGACGGGTCATAAGTATTTCTCCTCCTCTAAAGTGGGACAAAGGACACGAGCCATTTCGTCATGGCCCTAAGTCTCTACCTCATCAACAAATGCAGGAATTTCATCCTGATAAGCACAACCTAACGCAGATGCCATGTCACGGGTATGAAATGGAAATTCAAGGCCGTCAACTTCGGTGTCAAGAAAATCAATGCCCAAACGACTTCAAGAGAGATTGGCATAAAATTCCTGGACAAAGCGGGCGTAAATAGGGTGATGGTTACCAGGAAGGTAGTGCAACCCCCGCTTTTGAACATCACATACTTGGCCCGACGTGGCCTCGTTAGTCGTGAAAAACGACATCTCAAAAGTGTTCAAGTATTTATATGGACGGTTGATGCATGCACTAAATGGGTCGAGACGCGGTCAGTGTTTTAAAAAAGGTCTGGAAGGCCGAGTACTTGCCGCCTAGGCACTAGAAGTCCCCTCGCCGACTAGCCCAAGTCGCCCGACCAGACCGACTAACCCGACTAGTTTCCCGATTAGGCGCCGAGTACTCGCCCTGGAAGCTAGAAGGTCCCCGACCTCCCTAGGAGCGCCTAGCTAGTTTTAGAACCTTGGACGCTGTGGTTTGTGTGGTGGACTGGGACTACAGCAGCCTCGTCGGCGTTTAGAGGAAGGCTCCATGCCAGTACTTACCTATTTCCCTTTCTTGTCACGACCCATGATTCTAAGTGACTAGTGGTGCAAACTACGAAATTAACCACTAGAAACTAAAAAGAAAATTAAAAACTACAAAATTAACGGGTTACAGGAGTCCGGCGAGGTCGCTGGAAAAAAGCCGCCAGAGAAAATGACCGGATTAATTAGGTGACCCACGGAAGGTGAAAGCCCTTGCCTAACTACGTAGACTTCATCCTCCCCCTAGATTAGGGGTTTAACTTACCATCGAGATGATTGACATGCTTGAATTCGAAGGAGAAACGAAGAACAATGAGTTTCTCTCTAAAGCTACCTCTCAAAATAATTCGAAACCCTAAACTAATGTTTGAAACCTCTATTTATACTAGGAGCCCTAAAAATTACATAAAAATGCTGATTCCCGTGCCCGTTCGTCCACACCAAGACATCGGTGGCCTAGACCACAAATGCTGGGAGCTGTACAAGGCTGTTGGGGTGCCTCGTCTGGACGAGGGAAACTGGGAGCTTGGTTTTGCTGTGTTGAGTGTTGGTCTGGATTAGTGATGTGTTAGTCCGAACCACAGATGCTGCAACTTGAGTTTTCGGTTTCTTTTTCGCACCTCTTCACACCCTCGACGCTTCTAGATCACTCCAAAGCACGTTTACCAAGACTTTGAGCGTCCAATGCCTAAAACACCAATAACCAACTAAGACTAATCAAATAATAACGTAATTTTCCTAACAAAATGCAAATCTGAGGGATTAAATGGGTGCTTTTCAGCAACTATCAGCAGGCAACAAGGACAATTGGACAGGAAAGCCAGAGATGAGAAAAATAAACCGGGGCCTGTGATTCTAACAGAAGTGTCTTAGTAATTTAGGAAAACAAGAAAAGGAAAAATAACACCCGGGGGGAGGGGACCGTACTGTATCCACATAGTTAAGGCCTAGATGAGACAACATTTTCCAACAGATCTCAACCCAAACCATGTGCATCTTTAGCATGGAAATTCTTCTCTCTTGTAGTGTTTTGTTGTTATCAATGAAATATTACTTTCTTTGCAGTAAAAAGAAAAACTTCAGCATGGAAACCACGTTGAAAATTCCACCGTGAAAAATACACCCATCACCCACTAGAGATTAAAGGCTCAATGGTACTTAGGTAGTCAGAGAAGCATTTAATGATCAAGGGAACACTCATGAAAAAGTGGTTTCGGAGACCAAAAAATACATCAACCATACATTGAAGCCTATAATAATGGGATTTTTTAAATGCATAAAGTACCCGTGTTGGCCATTCGACACTTGCATAAGGCTATAAGACTTGTATCCAACAATTTAGTTGAACATTCCCCTAGGAAGCATATTTGGCAATTCGAGCTTATTGTAGAATAATGCATCAGAATAATTAGGCACATGAAAAATTATATGACACATTGTAAACACCATTTATCCATAAAATAAGACAGATATAATTAGGCACATGACATTTTGGTAGCGCCCTTGTTTCCTTCAACAAGAATTAGATGAATCCAACACTTAGATATGTCCGCACATGGGAGTCGATGGAACATAGATTATAGGATATAAATAGGCAAAGCTGGACGACGAGAACGTTATGTATGATTTGATACATATTCAAGAAGATCGATCAAGTTTTTTGTTAGTCCCAAAAAATTCATATCATGTCCATAGAATTCATACAAATTTATTCCATTTAGTGGTTATACCTGGGTCCGAACTCTAATCGTGGCATTATCTGATGATGAATTTGAAGAAAATTAACCCTTGGAATTAATGGTGATCATGAGTACCGTTTTCATCAAGTGAAAAAGCTAGCCACAATCTGTTCTCGTTCTTGGCAAGGGATATCTTTAGTATGAGAGCACATTTCCCACCAACCTATTCAATCTCTGGACATGCTCAAACTCATTGCACCTTGTCCCAATATGTTGCTGAATCAATTGATTACGCTATAGGTGATATTGGCTAGAGATTTCTCATGACCACACATATGTCTCCAACTCTCAACTTATATTAGACATCACTTTGATATTTGATTTGTCTCACAGTGTCACTTGATTAATTAGTTGACAGCACCAATTCACAATTTGAACAAAATGGAGAGAGAGAGAGAACACTATTAAACGAACAAAAAGGTTTCCCTAAGACTGGCAGCCATATTACACCATTCAACAGAATATGCGTAATTTACAAAACCCATAAAATGAAGGGAAAAAACCAAAACTTCGTCCAATAAAATGGAAACCACCATCAACATTAGTGGGAAAAAACATAGTCTAAACAATAAAAACGCTGCCCAAACAATAATCAGAAAAGGAGCAACCTACATACATATATGCACTTCTATGTGGTGTGTGTGTGTGTGTAGAGAGAGAGAGAGTACTTGGAAGGTAGCATCCTGGAGTGTGAGAGGGGATGTAAAAGAACGCCTACAATTGGTGTTGTTGAAGGGAGGTAAAGTGGGTAGATTAAACCCTAAAATGCGAGGGGTTTTGGAGAGAAGAAGGTGGGGTCGATTAAGGTGGGGTTTAAGAGCTACTACTGGGGTTTTGGGGAGGAGTTGTTTTTGGGTTTTGGAAGACGATGTTGAGGCGGAAGGAGAGAAAGAGAGACTAGGACAAGGAGTGTAGCAGAGAGAGAAACTGCTAGAGAGAGAAAGTGCCATTGGGCAAAATGAATCGAGTCTGTTCTGACACAGTTGGCGGCAGCGGCGGCTGTGGTGGTGGACCGGAAGCGGCGGTGCGCTCACCTCACCACTCGGGGACAATTAGATTGGCTTATGTCTTAATTTGAGACATTTGGAGTGTTTATATACTAGTCCTACAGGAAGTCCCTAGTTTGTTCCGGGTAGAAAATTTTAGTTTACCCTACAAATATGTACTATCCTTATTTCAGAAGGGAAATAGAATTCCGATTATACGATGACCTTGATGCAAACTGCATATATTTTTTTATCATTTACTCCCTCCTTTCCTAAATGAGAGTCTCTTTCCGATATACAGCTTACAAAATCGTCCATATCTTACAATTTATGATATTTTAAATAATTTTAAAAATTATCTAATAGAACTAATTGAGATTAGACCAAACAAGATCCATATTAGGGATGGCAACGGGGCGGGTTGGGGCGGGTTTTGATGATCCCTGCCCAGACTCTAAAATTCCCTAACCCGCCCCTAACCCGCCCCTAACCCGACCGGGTAATTTGTGGGTACCCCCGCCCCTATCGAGTATCGGGTTTACCCGCCCCGCCCCTATTTTTTTCACATATTAGTTAAGTATATTTTAAACTCCAATTAGTGAGTACAAATGATAAAAGTTCACAAAATAACTTTTACAACTTAACCAAAATTTACTATCTAATGTTGTATTTTAGTTGTAAAAGTAAAATTATAAGAATATAAATAAAATTTAATGCATATAAGTGAGAAAATATAATTTGATATATACATATAAGAGTATATAAATATAGTTATACATATATATGTATGTCGGGGCGGGTAATATCGGGGCGGGGTGACCATACCCCTACCCCTACCCTAACCCTAGCGAGTTTTTCAAAATCACCCCCTGCCCCTACCTGTTACCCAAAAAAATCGTAAAAAACCCTACCCTATCGGGGCGGGGCAAGGCGGGTTCGGAATGGGGCGGGTTAAATTGCCATCCCTAATCCATATTGCATATAGGAAATATTATAACAACGAAAGTATAGATATTTGTTTTAGAGCTCCATAACAATGAAAGTGGATTCTTATTCAGGAACGGTTGGAGTAAAATTTTGTTTCTGTTTGTAAATTACTACATTGTGTAAATGCTACTATTATCTATGAAGTTCTTTCATTTTCTTGAGATAATTTTTAAAGAGTAAATAACCCTCAAACCCCCTTATAATAGATGGTATTCCAGGGAATAGCTAAAAAGTCGACTTTAATCATTAAAGCAGAAAAGTCAGATTTAAGTTTGATAGGAGTAATTAAATTATATATTTTTGATCGAACTCAGAATTTTTGATTACTCAAAAATCGCCCAAAGGGCTACAAACCCCAAACCGGAGCCCATTGAAGGGTAAAAACCCCCGAAAATTGGGTTATCCATGTGGTTTGGATGGGAATACACTGAGTACATAGAAGAACTACCCGCACCGGGTTACAACAATTCCACAAGGATTAGGGAATAGAAAGACTCCAACAGAGGAGTAAAACAAAACAGAAAATAAAAACAAAATAAAAAACCGCAGTAGGAGAGACCGCCGGAATCCGCCGCACCGGAAATGGCTGTTTTATTTGACGTGGAGTCTGAAACTAGTCCCCAAACTTCGCCCTTACTCCAGAACCAGACGCCGGCTGAGGTTGAACCGACTGCTTTTATGGGTAGAGGTTGGAGCAAAGAGCTAGATCCGGAGCCCTTCTTCGGATAAACGAACTAGAACCCCATCCGTGAACCTCCATCAACACTCCAGAAACAATCACCACCCAAACCAAGAAGAATATGATGACAAGGAGCTGTGGAAAGAGATTGAAATGGCGATGGTAGAAGGTTATAGAGGCCGGGTAGAGAGTAGATCTAGTGGTTAAGGAGGGAGGGAATGGGGATCTGGAAGTAGGGGGAGCCGGAGAGAGAGGTGGGGGGAGGTGAGGTTGGTGGCTGTGGCAGCCCCACCCACCCCAAGAAAACCCTAACAAATGTATCCTAGAGAGAGAAAGAAGAGAGAGGCGAGAACTTTTTCAAGAGTGTGCTACAAAAGAAGTGTGTTGATTTCGATATTAAATTATAAGTTCCGAAATTGAGTTTGGAAACTTTCCTGTGAAGAGTTTCAAATAACTGTTAAAGAGGAATGAAGTGAATAAATTTGGTAGCGACTTTCACATAAAATTCTCCAACATCTAATTCATCTTCTATTGTTGAAATTTGTTACCTTTGCTGGAGATGCTCCAACTCCCAAGTCATCACCTACAAAACTGTGTGACGTCTGTCGGAGATCAACTCCCAAGTCACCTACAACTTCTCGTTTCCCATTGTTCCAGAAAGTCAAGTCACCTACAATCACAAAACGCTTGCGTAAAATGGAATGAGTCCACCGTCGGCCCGTTCATAATCACAATTAAAATCAAGCACGTTCACAAGGTTAAGCAATCAAGCCCAACACTCTATCCCAACAAAAGAGTATGACTCAGACAATATGAATTCTATCCCAACAAAAGAGTATGGCTCAGACGATAGAGTTCGGCTCAGACAATGTGAACTCTATCCCAACAAAAGAGTATGGCTTAGACGATAGAGTACGGCTCAGACAATGTGAACTCTATCCCAACAAAAGAGTACGGCTCAAATGATGTGAAGGAATGAACACAGGCATAGAATGAACGGGATACAACCAGAATACGTGATACTCCCATCTTGTTTTAAGCAAGTAGAAGCAACAGTATTCAAGTACAACTCATTCAGAGACACTACATTAGATCAAACCAACAGACACGAGTATTTCATAAATCATTTAGAGACACTACATCAGATCAAACCAACAGACACATGTATTTCATCACCCCATCATAAGTCCAAAAAAACACTCAGTAGCAGAACAAGGGAAAATTAGATTTCCCCGCTATTTCAAGGCAAAACAATGCCAAACCGTCTTTAATAATGTTCAGATAAACCTAGACAAACTGACCCAACAAACATAATTCCCCACAACAAACAAGAAGCATATTACCGTTTGACACTTATACTAGATAGAGAACAGCCAAACCGTCAAAACACCTCACAAGACGTAAGCAACGAAAAGCTCAGAAACCACATGGGTATAGGCAGACACAGGCATCCTATTTCACTCCTCTTCAGTTTTTGACTCAGCACTTTGGAGCCACTCCACGAAGGGCTTAATGTTCTTCCAAATCTGCGAGCTTTTATGGCTCCCATTCAATCCCTTCCCATACCAGTCTGCTATAAACTCCTCTTCCCAGCAAATCACTGTCATAAAGCACTTTGAGCACCAAAGCCACCTCCTTCGCAGCCTCAGGTCTTGCTTTCCCACAAAAAACCAATAGCGTTAAGCAAAACCAGTTGTGATCCCTCCTCTTTCGTGACGGCCGCCAAGTAGTTCTGCTTCTTGGTCACCTCCTTTGAAAAACCCTTCCCTGCACCTTCAAAAAGGGCTTCAAATAGGGCATCCATGATCTTATGAGGAGTTCCAGAAAGGGATCCCCAAAAGGACTTGAGCTGGCTAGTAGAAGAACCCTTGTTCAGAAATCCCTTAATTTCACCCACAAGCTTCTCATGAGAATAACCAACTTTCACCCTGTTTGAATTGCCATTAACCTTGGATTTAGTTTTCTCTTCGTTGCGCTCTGGTGAGTTTTTGACTGACTTCGGCTTCTCTTCATTGGTCGAAAGCATTACCATGCTAGCTGTGACAGAACTCAATTGTTCTTGAATCTGTTGGCGTGCCGCCTTCGCTGACGTATTAGTCTGCCATTGGATGTCATCGTCGTCTTCGCTGTCAACTGTGGCTGCTGTTTCATTATCATCTGCCTTTGTAGGAGAGTGATCTCCATCAGAAACATTAATTTTATTCTTTGTGGATGATTTTGAAGCAACATCCTTAGAACCAGCAGTGGAGGATCCCTTCTTTCTTGCAGCCTCTCTTCTAACAGCCTCTTTCTTAAGTTTAGTCTGCTCCTCATCCGCCACCTCACCTTCATTGAGCCGCTGTTTCTCAGCCCTCCTCATTGCCTTCTTGTCTTTCGATCCCTTCTTCTGCTCAGGGGGGTTCTTAATAATAAATGTTGTAAGCTTGTCTCTCATATCAACATCTGACAAAAACCCACAAGCAGCGCATTTTAGGTTAATCATCTGTGCCTTACTAATGAGTATCTCAGTTTCAAGGTTCCCACAACCATAGCACTGGACATATTTCTTGATGAAGTTTTCGAGAAGACTGGCAAGTTTGGCAGTGTCGTGGGCCCCATTAACATGAAATGTTCCAGTTCTCTCATCAAATTTGGATTGGGCTCCAAGTTCGCAACTGAAAAACTTCGTGGTGTAAGAATCGGGTCTTCCTAAAGCTTTTGCAGTGTCAACCATGTTGACCACATTGGCCTTGATGCCATTACCTCGACCTTCTATCTTGGTTATCATTCTGGGCCTCTTGTACCTATAAAAGGCATCATCCTTGTTTCCAACACCAATATTTTGTAAAGCCATCTTGTTTCCCAACAAATATGTATGTTAGACTTTATGAACAGGGTAACAAGGCAACTCTTTCACTAAGAACTTTTTCAAAATTGGCAGAAATCCTTACAAATGGAAAGGTCGCATGAACTAGCAACCCTGACAACTGGTGGTACGTTCCAGATATGGCTCAGGTTGCATGCAGCCAACCTTAATAAAAAAACCTATATTCTTTTTTCTTGATGAAGGACGGTACTCTCCAATCAACCCAATTGATGACAAAAAGACGGTGGCCCGTCCAGACATAAAATAAGTTTCAACCTTAACACGCTCCACGTTGGCTATCTGTCTTTAACGGAGGTTAAATTGACAATTTCCTGTAACCAAAAAATTGCATGGTTACATAGAAAGAAAGAAATTCACCAAAAGTAAAAAATAATTAGAAATCAATCGGCAAAACAACATGCCCATTCAAGGATTCCAAAGATATCTCAAAAGCTAACTAAAGACTGCACTCCCCAGCTGGATGAGAAAAAGAAGTGAAATCGCTCACTGGATTAACAGGTGGTAACAAACAAAATCTAACAGTGAGTAAATTGTAATAACAAAAAGAATTTAGCTTTCTATTGTTAAAACCACCAGGAGCCTAGATCAACAGCTGCGATAGTGAGTAAACTGTTAAAAAAAAAAACAAGAGTCCTGCCTCAAATCCAACAAGATGTTATCAATGGCTTAACGATTGAATATTATATGACAAGTTAATAACAAAATTCATCAAGGGTATGGTATTGTAAACCCTTGAAACAGCCAATCCTTTTTAGAGATGCATGATATTGAAACATTGTGACTATTTCGATAGTGCTGATTTATGTAGCACGGATAGCGACACAGATACAAACAAGGAACACGGGAATTCTAAAAAAAATGGGGAACGGACACAGCAGGGGACATGAAAAAATAAATAAAAGATTAACTATATATATCATACATGTGTGGAGTAACAATTTATATACATAGATATATATACTTTCCTTTTGATATGTAAGACATATAAACTGTATTGCACCAGTATACACACAAATGTGTAAGATATACACACATACATACACCGAAGACATATATACATCGAATATAAACCAGTACATACATACATATATAGCAAGAGGGAGAGATCTTGAGAGTGTATATGTGGGACAAGTGTCCATGCTGTGTCCCCCTTGATAAGCACGAAATATTGACATAAAGGAGCTCCAATGCCATATGTAGATAGTTATTAATTAAGCATAATTGGCCATGATTATTAGTATCTTTTTGTTCATTTACATTAAATTATTCATTTGCATGAAAAAAAAGGATGATAACAACTCACATTTCAGACGATGATCTAAATAAGGTTAAAGTCGAGGATGGTGACCAAATGAAAACCAATCAATTTAAATGGTGGCTCCAGCAGCGCCTGATGAAAAACAAGGAAAGTGTATGAAATCCAACTCCTATTTCGATCAGGACATGCTTTGAAGGGATAGACGTACAAAAAGAGGTCGCTAAAAAAGGAACACTTGTTTGATTGTTGAATTGGGTAATCACAAGATATGAGATCTAATTAGGAAAACAAATAAGGGCTGGAATTGGAGTCTATTTCTATTGGGCAACTAATTACAATTTTAAAAGGAATAGAATTGGCTTCCTTTAAAGCAATTTCTTGGCATCTATAAAGACGAGGCATCGTTAGACCGCAGCTGCGGCTAAAGTCACGACTGAAGGAAGAAATAAAGAGCAAAAGAAATACTGTTAAAATTTTTATTTTATGGATTCTAGCCAAATACTTGACATGTTTTTATCTATGAGTGGCTGAATATTTTAGACTATGGTTAAGGATGAAACTCGGTAACCGATGGGCCTCATTTTTACAAGACTACTTGATTAATTATTTTAAAATTATTGAATGGTTCAGATCATTTGCATGGGATCCCGAAGTCGGCCCCACACAAACCCACGAAATGAAGAAATTTGGAAGCCCATGACAAACCCACAAAATGACGTCGCTTTGTGAGTTTCCGTTAAGTATTGGACGGAAAATGGATTGAGGGGGGAATTGATGACAGAATTTCAATGTTAGGGGTTTAATTGATGTTTTTTAAAGATCAGGTGTTTATAGGACATTTGGTCCAAAGTTCAGCGTTTTTTTTTTTTGAAATTTTCCCAAAATCGTCAATTAATTACTCTTTACACAAGCTCCCGAAATTTGCATTGTTTCGAAACGTCTCCACCATATATTCTTGTTCCCACCTCTCTCTGTGTGTTTTTCAGAGCTCCTTTATTATCTGCGTCTGTGTGCCGAAGACGTTTACATACATGTCCTAAACTCATTACCAAATACTCTGCTTTTCTATCTGAAGACCCAATGAAGACCAGAAATAGCGGGAAACTCTCTGTTAAATGGATTCCCATTCTGTCCCTCTCGTCTTTCTTCCTCGGCATTCTCTTCACACACAGGTCTCTTTCCATCTCTCCCTCTCTTTACTATGGAATTTAGGATTTTTTTTCCCCGATCTGTTCATGATATCAGTTAGGGTTTTTGTTTTTTAATCATTGCTTTTTTTTTTTGTTGATGCTGAATATGTGCACGTCGAGTAGTATATGCATGTGTCTATGTATGTATGCACACTGTTTTCCATGGACTTAGATTGATGGGACGTGATCATCTCTTCCAGTTTTTCACGGATCAGTTTCGGCCAGTTTAGCGTGTGTTGTCATATGTGGGTCTCACAGACTCACAGTTTTGTGGTTCCCTCCATCATACATTGAAATGGATGGCCTTGTTTTCCATTTGATGAAATCATTGATTTTCATCAAAATCTTTCCTCATTCACTAGAATCCACCCCAGTGATTTTATATCCTTAAAACTCTCACACACTGAGAGTGATTTTATCAACCCTCCTTAAAACTCAACTTTTATGCGATTTCCCATTTTAGCAAACGGGAAACTCAAAGCTAGTCTCAAACAATAGAGTGGTTCCTCCCCTATTTGTGAATACGATTGGTGGTTGACTGGTTGTTGGGCTGATGTGGTGTGATATTTGGGTTGTTTAACAGATTGTGGGATCCACAGGAATCTGACAGTCAGCTCATATCACGGCGTAGACAGGAGCAAGAGTTGCATGTCATATCCGAGGACTGTACAACTAAGAAGAAGGTCTGTGTTTGTGTGTGCTAAGCATCAAAGTTTTCAGTTTCTGATTCCAATTTTTTACCCCACATTTGATTTGAGACATTCGTGTTTCGTTGCAATTTCCATAATCGGTTCGACTGAACACTTTTCAGAAAACATTTTCAGTCATTTTTATCATTTGTTGTTCACTATTTAGACACTGGTTTCTGAGAATGTGAGTGTAGAGAAACAAATTCCGAAAACGTTTTAACCAATTTTTCAGGAAATAGCAATACATAATCTGGAAAGAACAGCCAAAATGGGTGATATAAATCTTCAATGGTTTGAAATTCTTTGTGGCAGAAGCCTGGACAAAGTAAGGATGTAATGGAGGAGGTTCATAAAACCCATGAAGCAATTCGGTGAGTTTAGTCGTCTTATACAGTCATACCACTTCGTTTTGTATCTTTGTATATTGTGTGGGTGTTTTTAAAGGTTATTTATTGTTTGGATATCGTGATCAAACTGATCTTGTATTGAAAGTTTAGTTTCTTGTGTCTTTTTCTCGGAGGTCTGCAAGAACACTAGACAAGTCAATTTCAACACTTCAAATGGAGTCAGCTGCCACTCGAAGTTCTCATAAGGTGAGGAGGACTGATGAGTACACCTCATCTCATGAGGACTCACAAAGGAAGAAAGCTTTCATAGTCATTGGAATTAATACTGCTTTTAGTAGTAGGAAGAGGCGTGATTCAGTTCGACAAACTTGGATGCCTCAAGGTTATATTTTGGGGCTAGTTTGTATATTTTTGCAGGCCATTTTTGTTTGATTTGAATTCTCGACTGGATTTTCGGTTTGTGTAGGGGAGAAGCTTCTTCAACTGGAAAAAGAGAAGGGAATCATCATCAGGTTCATGATTGGCCACAGGTAAATCACTTTGGCAGTTCTCTCAAATTGGTTGGCATAGTGCTGGGCAATATTTCCGTACAACGCATTTTGAGAGTTGGACCTTTGCTTTTCCTTGTTAGGATCTATCAGAAGTCTGTAGCAGAACAGGAAAAGTATTTTACCACAGATCGTTTGAGACAATATTTTTGAGCAAAACAGTTGTCTCTCAGATAGAAGGGTTGCATAAGTTGTTTCTTCTTTAAAGGTCAGCCTAATGACAGTCTGCAGGACTGTTCTTAAGGCGAGCTATGCCAAAATAAGGAGAATCCTGGGGCACTTTCCACACATTGTTAGCTTAGTATATATTCCGAAGTAATTTTCACCCTTTTCCAACCATTTTTCTCAAACCAATTGAAGTTATATCATTGCTTGGGTTGGCATTTGCATTTCCTCTGATTTATATGAAATACTAAAAAAGTTAAAGAGATGTCTGATGGTCCTCAGAACAAAGAAGTTTTTTTTATTCCACTTTTACTCATGTAAAATTCACATCGTTTCTTGTTTACAAAAGTGCAAAGATGCAATGCTGGCAACTTAACTTGTATGTCCATAACAAGGACATTATGTATAAGTTTGACAAACAAAAATCGATCATTTGAACCACTGCATATCATGCTTGCATTGGTTGACAAGTGTATGTTAGTGAATGTAAAGCAGTAGTAGGAAACCATGAATAGTGTTCCCTGTGGCTGAAATTGTGGTTGGTCAAAATAAGGTGAACATGTGATTAAGGATTTGAGAAAGGGAAAAATTAAAGGTTTCGAACCATGAACCGTACGATTCACCACTGATTCTATATGAACCTTGATTCACCTATAGATTCGTATCGTTTTCGCGTGAATTGTGATTCGAATCGCGAATCGAATCGTGAATCATGCGATTCTGACAACTATCTCTACGAAGCAGATATGCCCGCAGTTATTTGGATCATACTTTTATTGCTTCTTTAATATTATGTGACAGTTCCACTTGCTTCTAGTATCTGTATTTACACATACCCACATTCTCCCTCTCTCAAGAGTGGTTCCATTTGTACACATTAGTATGCATGATGGTTTTCAATTTATTGCTTTGAGGTCTTCTAGTAGTACTTCTGAATGCTTTTTGTTGGTGTATCACAAACTTTTGTTTAGTAAACAGAAGTACTATAACTATAGTGAGTGTAGGAAAAGTGCTCCAACCTCAAAAGTCAAAATAGATCCTTTGGATATATTTGACCATGAAAGGTGCATACATTGGTCTTGCTACCATGCAGTTGTGTAATTAGGTTCGTGTGTGCACATAATGGAGGTCGGGAATTGAATACCAGTTATTTTGATTGGTGTAGTGCAACGTCCAACAGCATATTAGATCGAGCTATTGATTCAGAAGATGCTCAGCATAAGGACTTCCTTAGGCTGGTAAGGATCCACTTGTTAGTTTACTGCTTATACATCCAAAATATCGTAAATGCTCTTCCATAACTTTGTTTTCAGCCTTTTTTTTCTTTCTCGTGGTAGGTTAAATTTGATTGAAACACACCAAACGAAATGGAGTACAACCACCAAGGGGTGGAAACCACCCCTAACCACACACTACCGCAAAGGTAAAAACACACCAGAACCTAAGCAACGTAGGAAATACGGAGAATACTTCACACCTAACTAAGCACCAGCAGCTAAAGAGAGAATACAAGGAGTTATTTTCACTGGACAAGGGAAGCGCTTACGGTCACTATTTGTCTACACAATTGGAACACAGAACCTGGTTTCTAGAACTCCTTTTAATCTTCCTCCAAGTACTAAAGCAAGCCCTTAAATCTGAAACAACAGGACCCAGAACACTACAGACTCCACTGACCTTTGCACATTTTGACATATCCTAGCATTCCTATCAAGTCACACACGGTAGATGGTTGCAGCAAATGCCAAACTTGTATAGAGCATGCTGGAAGCTTGCGCCATTTCCAAGTTTCCATGATTGTCAGTCCATCAACTTCTTGGTCCAGACTTAGAGGCCTTCTGGCAGTTTCACTTCTTCTTAAGAGAGATCCCCAAATCCGTCCTTTGTTGAAAGCCTACCCAGAATAGCCATCCACTGCATGACAGCCCACCTAAGACATGGTATTTAAACCACAATTCCTTACACCAATTCAACTCAGGCCTTTGGTTCCTAATAGCTTCCCAAGCAGATTTAATAGGAAACCCATAAGAAGTAATAGTCCAAGCAACTGAATCCTCCTGAGAAGAATTATTGATAAAGGTGGAGTATTCTCCATGATTTCCTTAGTAACTGCATCCCTCCTAGGCGAGCACCAAGAATTTTTTCTTATGACCAAATCAACCTTTGCATGAAGAAATCTCTGCAGATTGAACAAAATCCTCTAACCGAATCTGTTATAGACCTAGAGGGTGCCAGTTGTCAAACCAGAGAAAAGCACTAGCACCACTTGCAATTACATACCTAATCTAAGGCTGAACCATATTCCTTAACTTGAAGATCCTCCTGATGATCCAAGAGGCAGAAGCAGGAGTATTCATATGGCATAAGCTTTGGTCTTTAATAATATATACAGAACTGGGTCCATTTTACGTATGAGGTTCAGCTTTCTTAGACCAGGCCCATAAATACCTGGACATAGTAGCTCTATTCCAATCCTTGGGGGCTCTAAACCCTAAACCACCTACTGCTTTAGGGTCACAAACATCTTGCCATTTCACCTTATCACCAGAAGCCTTTAGATCAGGCCCAGTCCAGAAAAAAGGCCTGAGCATACATTCAAGGTTCTAAAGGACTTTCTGACCTTTGTTTTCAACTTCATGGTATCTTGCAGGAACATGTAGAAGGATACCATGAATTGTCCGCAAAAACCAAAACTTTCTTCTCCGCTGCGGTTGCAAAATGGGATGCCGATTTCTACGTTAAATTGGATGATGATGTCCATGTCAACTTGGGTATGCGTTTCCTTTTTGCCTTTTCTTTATTTCCATTTCACTGTTTCTCTGTACTGAAAATTTGGTGACAACTATGATAGTGAACTCTGTCAAATGTATAACTTCTGTAGGCATGCTGGCTGCAACTCTTGACCGTCATCGATCAAAGCCCAGGGTGTACATTGGTTGTATGAAATCTGGGCCTGTTCTTTCTCAAAGGTAGCCCTAGACCTTTGATATTGATTACTGTGTGTGTGTTTCTTTGTCTACTTCCAGCAGTAGTTTCATGGTTATTCTTTTTGCAACTGCTTTACTGTTCTCAGGAATGTCAAGTACCATGAACCCGAACACTGGAAATTTGGAGAGGAAGGGAACAAATACTTCAGACATGCAACTGGACAGATTTATGCTATCTCAAAGGATTTGGCCACATATATATTAGTCAATCAGTAAGGAATTTAGCTTATTTCCTTCAAGCCTAATACGTATTGCATATACAGGTTGAAAGGGTCATGGCCTCAATGGGCCTTTTCTTTTATGATGAGACAAGTTTATGGGTCTTGTTGGCTGCATCAGGGTAAAATACACACTTTAACAGTTCTCTCGACAGTCCACGCCCGCCTTTGTGGAGCACCGTCTCCAATGCACGGCGATGGCTGTAGAGAGACTCTTGATCCGGTAACCAACCCTTGCATCAGCCATTGTTATTTACAATTTAAGTTGTGATACGGTGAGAAATGGGTTCTATGGCATAAAAGCTTCGACATTATTTAAAATGCATTTCTACTATATCTGGTGGGGTTTATGGTTCCATATTGGGAGATTGGGGACTTTATGAGATGGTGACTTAGTTTTGATATATTTTCACACTATACAATCTTCCTATTTCCTACACAGCTAAAACTATTAAGGTGTTTGTTCTTTGCAGGCCCATATTACACAAGTATGCCAATGAAGACGTGTCACTTGGTTCATGGTTTATTGGTCTTGAAGTTGAGCACATTGATGAGCGCAATATGTGCTGCGGTACTCCACCAGGTACCTTTTTTTTCCTCCATTGTAGTGTATTTATGTATATAGTGGCTTGAACCCAAAAGAACAAAAAAACAAAAATGAGTTTCACCTGTCGGTTCTGTCGTGAAGTTATAAGGACGTTTTGTAAACCATAAACCGGAAATGATCTAGTTTTGTTCCAAAAGAGTGTTATGATCTTCTCTTAAAATGTTTTCGGACACCTATAAGAACTCAAAACAGTACATAGTTCTTTTATGGGACATAAATTGCCTTTTAGCTTTGGGGCTCAATTCAGTACATCATTGCTATCTTTTATATTTTCCATATTGCAAGATTGTGAGCTGAAGGCACAGGCTGGTAATGTATGCATTGCGTCGTTTGATTGGAGCTGTAGTGGAATTTGCAAATCCGTGGAGAAAATGAGATTTGTTCATGAAAAGTGCGGTGAAGAGGAGGCAGCTGTTTAGAGCGCTCTATTCTAAAGTAATCATATTGTGAGACTGATGATTCTGATTTCTGAGAGAATAACCAATAGACCGGCCCATTCTTCAGCCAGTGGAATGGAGGAGGAAAAAGTGAGATTGTGCAAGTCATTATCTATATTCCATACACGTACATTCAGATTTTCCAAAGGCCTGCATGGATGACCATCAAGGTCACAAGCAACAGCTGAAGTGTTTCCGGAATCCTGCACTTTCTTTCTTTTATTCAATTTCTTTATTTTTGGTATTTATAGATCAAACGGAATTTTTGCACAAAGGGATCCTTCAAACGGGAGATGACAATATGTAATTTTGGGTAATTGTAAAGAGGATGTAATTATTTCAAATTCAAGTGTGCAGTTTGGTTCACAGAGTAGATTAAATTTTCATATATCCTTTCAGTTTCCAGAATCTAGAGACTTTCTTTCTGATTGATCATACCCTTAAATTTTTGTATCAATGCGTAAGTGCACTGCTTTGTAGATTTCCAGTTCTGGATTCTTGGTAAAGATTTTCCGTGGTTGAAAGAATACATACTGACATTTGGAAGAAACAATTTCTATTACTATTTTTTTTTTTTATCTTTCTTTTTACTGGATTTTCGATTCTGGTATTGGTTACAGTGAAAGAAATTACTGCAAAGATCAATTTCATCAATAACATAAAATACATTTTTTAAGATTAAAAAAAAAAAACGCTGCCTAAAATATAAGGGTATTGTGAGTATGGAGACGGCAATGCTACAGAAAAGGGACATATAGGCAACTTCCACGATATGAATTGCACAATACGTAAGTTTTGAGTGTTTCCTTCCAAATTAGGGTTTTTTTTCCTTGGATTAACAATGGCAATTCTTTTACGGTAACTAATTTACTAAATCTATTTTACAAACCTTAATATTGGATTTTTGTTGTCACTTTCCTTTTCTTCAAAAATAAGTTTGTACGGGATTATATGTACCTCCATCAATCCAGTATTAGAGCTATTTTGCTTATAAACTCCACTCGTTCTTTCCATTCAAGATGTATATATATATTTTATGTAAGCATTTTTTTTTAGTGTATATATATTTTATGTAAGCATTTTTTTTTAGTGAAAAGAGAATTGCAATCAATCAATGACGGATCCAAGATTTGAAATCAAGAATCGCATTGTTCAATGAAAGTCTGCTTGTCTTGTGTACATTGTATGTAAAAGTGTGAAGAAGAAGATTAATGTATATTAGTAATATTAATAAGATTTTGTAGGGGGCTTTGTTTTGTTAGAAAACAAAAACTTGGTTTACTAAAAGTCGTCCTTGGTTGAAGACCAGCCTCTCCTCTATCCTATAATTACTTTTTTTTTTCACACATTATACTGGGGAAAAGGCAGGGAAAGCTAAAACTACTAAACGAACAAGGCCTTTGCTTTTGGATTTCTTTGTCGAGACGAACCACTAATACACAAAAATTGATGCAAAACTAACAAACGCGGGAAAAAATCAAATAAAAAAAAAAAGGCCAAAAGAGTTCTTAGAGTTTAGCTGTGGTTTAGAAGCACTTGAAAATTTTAGATAACAAGATTGCAGCATAGAAACGGTGCTTAGGAGTTAAATCCCACATAAAGTCGTTCGATTATTCTTGTCAATAACTTTTGAGGCCACCTCATTTTCACGTATAAACACGTGAAACGGTTGTGGTAGGAGTTGCACGGATAAATCCAAGATGCGTGCAAGCTGATCTGCAACACCCTATATGTAAACAAAAAAAAAAAAAAAAAAGCATAGAAAAGAGGCACATTCACACACACAAAAACTCCAATCAAATACTATATATATACCAAAACCAAATGAAGCCAAAGAAGGTGCATGTGTGGTAGGGGCAGTGGATAGAAATGAAACAGCTAGCCATAGCTTTTCACGTGCCACCCACATGCTGACAAATGTGATGTGTCGGCAAAGGCATGTACAATCTCCAATCTTCTTCTTCTTCTGCGGGTAAGTTGTTCCATATATGTTCTGCTTGGTCTGTGTTCTAGTACGAGTAAAATGACTAACGGTACGTTCTGACTCTAAAGAAACAAAACAGAAAAGATAAATGGTACCATGGTAGGGCAGGCAGAAGATTTTGAGAAGAAGTCATTACTTGGAGAGCGGTGAAAAATAGAGATCGGCGTTAGTGGCGGAGGCAGAATTTAGATCGGAAGACGGGTTTTTTTTTTTTTAATGGTAGTTCACTTGTATTGCTGCATAATGTTAGTAAGAATATGAAAATAAAATAAAATAAAATATTAAGTTAAATTCAAACTTTTTCATAAGCTTTGCTTTTAGTTTTGAAAATTTAATGAAGGCTTGATTCAATTCTTGTATGGTCTGTAAATGAACGACATCGAGATGCTATTTTCATTATCCGAATCGTCCATTATTCAAATCTCTCTTTTTTTTCATCATTTCTCTAAAAAAAAAAAAATCAAGTTATTCGGACATCGATACAAGAACCTAGTCGAATGCACTTTGTATAAAATTGGAGGTGGCACGTTCCACACCCCCTCTATCCAGTGGCGGACGCTGGATTGTTGTTGCCGGGGGACCAAACTACGTGTACTAATAAATTAACAACAAAAACACATTCTTATATATAGATAACTGAGATATAGATGATAAAAAGTAACAAAAAAACGAATTCCATGTTATACATTTTCAATTTGCCCACAAAATAAAAGACCACATAAGTACAAATTTTCCACTTTCAAAAACAAAAGAATGTTAGTACTTCACATAGATTTACATTAATCACTTGTAGCATAACATCTGAGTCATCTGACATATCAACTCAATTAAGGCATAGTTTTCCAAAAGATTTTAGCAGCCCAGTTGCTAAAATCAACCATGATTTTAGCAAATGAGTTCAGCAACTACTAAAATCATGATTTTGAAATAAAAAAATGAAGTGGTTCCGTGTATCGTTTTTCGATTTTTTTCGCACCAAATTAAAGTACTCTTGTATACTTTAATTTGGTGTGAAAAATTCAAAAAATAATACACGGAAACACTTAGGTTTTTTATTTGAAATACAATGATTTTAGCACCTGCTGAACTCATTTACTAAAATCATGATTGACGGAAAACTTAGCCTTAGGCATCTTCATTTGAACTCAATTTAGAGAGAGAGAGAGAGAGAGAGAGAGAGAGTCCTGTACGTTTCCCTTCTTTAAATGTGATACCCTGGGATTTGCAGAGCAAGGAAGAGAGAGAGAGAGAAATAGAGTACACTTTTGCTAGAGAAATGTATTACAGTACTAAAAGTTAGAGGGGACCAGTGTACTGAAAAAAACTGAAAATGTAATGTCCTGTTACTAGTAAGAAACTTGGGGGTTTGTAGTGGCCAATCACCGCTCTGGCACCCCCAAGTCCGCTCCTGCCTCTATCTAGTTCTGCCTCTAGGCCTCGTTTGTTTGGCCGGAGATAAATGGATGGGATATGAAATTCCATGGGATATGAAATCCCATGGGATATGGGTGGGATATGAAATCCTTGGGATATTGCTCAGGATATCAATGGATGGGAAAAATTCATATCCGGTGTTTGTGTTCGACGGGATAGTGCTCGGGATATCCGGTTTTTGCACTAAAAACTCCAAATCCCATCCAAATCCCACCCCCCCCCATGGGATTTTTATATCCCGTACGGATGGGGATATAAAATCCCATCCCACCCCATATCCCATCCCAAATAATGTTACCAAACACAGGATTTTGGGACCCATATCCAAATCCAAATCCCATCCCACCCCATATCCCATCACGTATTACATTGTTTATGTACAGATCTTTTTAGTTTACATTAATATATATTACTATGCATGGGTCTCCTTCTAGTCCGGGTTCCGGACTTCCGGACCTCCATGATCCGAGCATTTTTTTGATGATCCGAGCCGTCCAATATTTTCAGAAGGTGTTTTCAAGGGTTCACGCGGAAATTATACAGTTTTTGCGAAAAACTGCTTAGATCAAGCCCTTCCCGGGATTTTTTTTTTTGAAGATTTTTCGCATGGACCCTTGAAAACACCTTCTGAAAACATTGGACGGCTCGGATTTTCCAAAAACAATTTGCAAAACAAAAAAAATACGGTTTTTCTTATTTCCGGGAGTCAAAATTTCCGTACTATGCATTTTTTAGTTTTTATACCGAAAGGTCAACATATCATATTTTCTCCAGCCGCCTATCCAGACATGTAATTGCTGGACATAAATCGATCACCAGGGGCGGTGGGACCACAGGGCTGGGGAGGGCTGGGGTGGGCCTTGGCCCTCTGTAGTTTAAAAAATGCACTGAAAAAAATTAAAATTTAGATATAAATTAAATTTTTTTTGCTATTGTTAGCATCGGGTTTCTCGTTTGAAATTAAAATATATGTTTTCAACAAAATTTGAACCAAATTGTTATAACTCTAACAAAACAAAACAAGTATAGCCCAATTACGAGAGTCTATATATAATAAACATGCAAGGATAATGGTTACCAGACATTAGGTTTCAATGTGGAAACACTAAAAAATTGAAGGGAATTAGACGGCTTCTTTGCATATAGCTTTTCGTCATAAATACACTGCATTTTTTTTGTCAGTGCTCGATAAAAATTCCAGAGCAACCCTTGAACTCGGCCCCTCGGGATTCTCAATCTTGGCTCCGCCACTGTCGATCACCATCCGGGCGTGGTCTACTCACCCCTGCTTGGATTTCTTGATCTGCTCAGCTTAAACCGCCCAATTAAAAGACTGCAACGAAAATAAGGGTCGGGAACTTTTCATTCAAACCTCGTCAAACAACCTCTTAGTATATACTATCTCCAAAGAAGATAAGAGCAGATAGGAGCTCCACCTCCTCCAAGAGATTCAAAATCATAATCGTCACAATTCCTCTCCGGGAATTAAAATGGCATAATTTGAATTGAAGCTGTTGTAGCCCCTCTCCATCAAACGTCATTTCCACCACCGATATGCCTATAAATACACTTCTTTTGTTATGGCTGGTTACGATTGATTGAGTGTGTAAGGTACCCACTAATTAAAATGTTATGAAATATTTTGATTAGTTACAAAAATATTATTTGGAGATAATTACGAATGCAAGTGGTGGCTAGTTCATACAGTAGAGCTCTTGAATGCCCCACACTGCATCTTAGGATCGAGTCCCACTTCCCCCTCCCCCCATGTAATAGATTAGGATTGACGAATGACAAAAAAAAAAGAGATCATTACGAATTATTTTGATTAAGTTACGCAATTGTTTACCAAAATTATACTACCATAGACAGATAGATTTTTCTCCAATTATATATTCTCATACTTCAAGGATACTCTATATACAAGCATGCCAGAAAAAATAACTACTGGATTGCACATGCGCGGCATGTGTCATCAATTAATTTTGTACAGCCTTGAGTTGTAGCCTTCCAGTGTTCGTTCATAAACAAATACTCCTAAATAAAAGGCCGGAAGTGCGGAATAATAAGTACGCCTTTCATGAGTTTTGCATTACTGTGGTTGCAAGTTCTTTCCTTTCCCATAAACAGAGAAACACTTTTACTAATATATTTTCGAAGTACGAAAAAAGAAGAAAGACACTTTTAATTGGGTTTTTTTTTTTTTTTTTTTTGGTCTTTTCGTCACAAATGTACCAAAAAACATGTTTCTTTTTCCATTCAAGAAAGGAATGACTAGTAATGTTGGCTTAATAACTAAAGACTTATTCTTTTGTCTTTATTTGAATTTTTTTCGCCTTAAATTTTTTTTGCATCAACCTTTGTGTATTATTAGTTCATCTCGAAAAAGGAAATTGGAAAATTAATTTTCTGAATGAAGATAAAAATAAATTAAAAAATAGATTTTTTTGGCTTATTTTTATTAAAAAAATTGAGAGTTTCGATCATAATTTTTTATTTTTCCGTTGCCTCTCATCGAAATAAACTAATAATATGCAAAACTTGACACAAAACTAACTAACGCGAAAAAAAAAAAATCAAATAAGGAAGGAAAAAAAAACCAAGGGACTTATTGGGCCAAATGGTCTCCCTACTTATCCTCTTGGAAAGTACATTTCCTCTAAAAAGTGGAAGGTCTCACTTTTGAGGAACATTTAGAGCATTACCAATAATAGATAGCAAATTGTATAGTGTACAGTGCACATATTTATTATAGGTTGACATTTTTTTTATCAACACTTCAACAATACTCCCTATTTTACCTACTTTCTATTAAAATATTAATATTTATTTTTTTAGTAGAGAGAGAGAGAGAGAGAGAGAATAAAATAAGGTATGGCTTGTGAATAGTGCCTCAACAAATGTGGCCCTTGTTGGAGAGGCACTATTCACGGATAGAGTTTAGAGAGCCTTTTATTGAGGCTGTTGTGGGGGGTTTTGGCTAGGTAAATAGATTAGAGAGCCTATTTGTTGAGTCTATTCGGCTTGCTCTTAGCTATACAATCAGCCACTTTATTACAAATACTGGTAAATCGAGAGAAACCGATGGGAGTGCACCGACCGACCAAGTGACCCCACATGAACGATATGAACCCTTCATTCATCTAAAAATGATTTTTCCCTGCCCGTGACAAATCAGCTCCATTGGATGTGCGCAAGTGGTTGATTCAAAATCCCGTTGTTCATTCAAAATCGCTTTGAATTTACCGCAGTGATTTGGATCAACCACTTACACATGTTCGATTGAGTTGATTTTTGTGGCCCCTCGGAAAATCATTCTAAGATGAATGAACGGTTTGGATTGTTCGTGTGGGACCTGCAAATGGATCCCCGAGATCGATCGATACATTGTTGATACACCCCTATCTGTACTAATAGAAGCGTTGTGCAACTAGCTAGGGCGACAAGGTGGTGTTTGCGTCCTGCACTACTTTAAATTTAATTGTTCAACTCCTGGAAGTCACTTGGGTGCAAAAAGGTTCTTAAAAATTCTATATCGCCCCGTTTGGCGACCAGAGATGATTTTGGATGGATTTGTAATGAGGGTGGATTTGAAGGTGGATTGTAATGAGGGTGGTCCCACCTCATAAGAAGGGTGGATTTGCTAGTGAGGTGTTTGGATGGTATTTTGAGAAGGGGGATTTGGAAGGTGGATTTGATAGGATAAGTGACCAAATGACCCTTTTACCCCTGGACCGAATATTTTATTAAACTAAATGCATTAATTCGATTATAATATAAATAAATACGAAAATACACATTAAATAAAATAAAAATATTACAACCATAGTTTTGAAAAAAAAATCCAGAAACAAAATAATAATTAGGAAGTGAAAATTTGGAAAATTAATAAAAGGCATTTTTTTTCTTTATTTGAATGGTGAATGGTTGGTGAACTATTCTTCATTTTTTTCTTTATTTGAATGGTGAGGAGTTTAAATTATTTGGCATTTAGAGTCTTTTTTATGAAAGACTGTATGTTTATTTGAGAGTGTTGTAATAAATCCTTAAATTTATTTGATAGTGTAGTTTTGTTTTTTAATAATGAACTCTTTATTTCTAGAAATGGAACCATTTTCATAAATGTTCAAACATAGAAATATATTACATAATCATTACATTGTAAATACAAAACATACAAAATAAATACATAAAAAAATTTAACAAAAAAAAACCTACGTCACTTGATTACAATAAGTCATTACTTAATTAACATACGTACAAGTTCATTCGGAATCGAAAATAAGTGCCAACAAAATACAAGCTACGAAACCTAAGAAGAAAATTACAATCAAGGAGATTTTCCCGTCACATGCGAACGTCGAAGCCCCGTCACTTGTTTTATGTTTGCTTTGTACTGATTGCATGTCTTTGACTCGAAAACTCTCTGCATGAAAATTTAGCAATGTTATTTCAGCGTCGTCCAGTGTGTTGTACCTTTTCTTGAAACTTCCCAGGTATCCATTGACTCGGACTTCAACTTCTTCCCAATTGTTGTAGATCCCCGGACGATATCCAACAAACACCACCCAATATGACTCGCTATGTTGACCTGCCATTCGAAAATCTATTCGAAAAAGAAGCAATCATCACATTTCAATGGGAACAAAAAGGAAACACTTTTTCATATATGTAGTAGGCTCAGATTTTGAATGGCAGTGGCACACATTGCACACGGCGGTCTACAAATTATGTTGCAAAACGGTGATTCAACCATTGGCCCTCGCAATTTGTTTTCGAACACTAGTGCTTAGCCTTTTATACAAATACCATCATAGCCGTTAATGAATATATAAAGTTACTAATGCTAACTACTTGAAATCATATTACCAGGATTACAAGCAGCTACCCGATGCCTCAGGAATCAGCAACTACCAGCATAATGCATGTGAACATGAGTGGCTGTTTTTTTGCAGTTTTCTGGGCACTTGTTTATGCAGTTTCAAAAACACACACACACAAGTCATGAGGCTCAGAATTATTTAACTCATTGGTCATAATGCATCACTTGGCTGATCCTTATGTCGCCAAATGGTTTTAAAGCCATTGGCCTTCATAAATACCCCCGCCAAGTTGTATGCCTCGCGTTACTTACTTCAGCCTAATTCATCATAGCCCATGACATTTAATAAAGTGCAAAGCCCACAAAAACATCATATAAAAAGCATCCAAACCTCCACAACAATTAGGTAGAAAACTGCAGCAAAACTGCCCAGAAAACTACAGTTAAAAAGCCCAGAAAACTACAGCAAAACTACCCAGAAAACTGCAGTTACAAAACCCAAAAAATTGTAGTAAAAAAGCCCAGAAAATTGGAGCAAAATTGCCCAGAAAACTGCAATACAAAAGCCTAGAAAACAGCAGCAAAACTGCCCAAAAAAAACTTGCAGTTAAAAAGCCAACAAAACTGCAACAAAATTGCCCAGTCAGCTGCAGTTAAAAAGCCCACAAAACTGCAGCAAAACAGACCACAAAACTGCAGTAAAACAACCCACAAAACTCTAGCAAAACTGCCCACAAAACTATAGTAAAACTGCCCACAAACTCTAGCAAAACCTCCAGCAAAATTGCAGTAAAACAGCCCAAAAAAACTGCTTTGTTTAGCAACCCAGAAAACTGCAGTTGAACTGTCAAAAAAACTACAGTAAAACAGCCCATAGGACTGCCCAGACAAACAACACAACAAGTAGCCAAGAAAATGCACAACAAGTGAACAGAAACCAGTGTATCAAAGTCCCCACAAAGAAAGATCTCAAACCATACTTCACACAATCCTTCATGTTTTGAACACATAACTTGCATGCTACATAATAAGTGCATTTGACAAGTGCATTGCACAATCTTGCATGATGTAATGATCATTGGCCTCATATTTGAAAGAAAACAATCATTGGCCACATTTTGGGCTCATATAATGATCAACAATCACGACCCAAAGTTTAAGTAACATACATAATTGCTCACGAACATCATGTTCAAACCACAAACACAAATAATTATGTTCTAAACCCAGATTAGTTCCAAAAACAATCATTGGCCACAAACACATAAAATTGTCAATGGCCTCATATTAGTTCCAAAACAATTATTGACCACAAACAGTATAAACAGTCCACTCTATCAACAACATGCAAATATGCTCAGGAAAATTTCACATCATTGCAAAAAATAACATGTTTCCATCCTGTCCAGTGGCAAGCAAAACCCAATGGTTTGGGACTGCAAAAAATCCCACATTGCATTCCATGTCCTTGAACCACATTTATTACCAGAGTTTGCCCTAATTTCATCATCAACACACATACACGCACACAGAGCAAGAGTGAATATTTGGCTCAGAAAACAGTCATGCTCACAATGCACCACTTGGCTACATCCTTATGTTGCCAAATGGTTGTTAAGCCATTGGCCCTCATAAGAAAGCTAAGCCAACGTAAGTGCCTCGCCTCAATACGTTTGCCCTAATTTTATCATAGCCAATTCACCTGAAAACATTAAAAATTTGATCATAATTTACACAAAAACTAACTTGGCAATGTATGAAACAAGTATAGTTATTACAGTCATCCATAATTTAGAGAAATACGAACTCCATAATCCTACATAGCTGCCAATAAAGGCCAAATGCATGAGAGAAGTATAGTTATTACATTCATCCATCCCAAAAATTTTGTCCAAGTTATCCATAATCCTACGTGGTTTTTATGTTTAGCTTCCCTTGCAACAACATCACCATCCAGTGTTGCCTGTATCTTTCCGGTACGGTATGGAACTCTTCCACCTTTTGATCCGTCGCCAATATCATCGCGTTTGCGGTTAACATATCCTCCACCTCTAGGTTAAGTTTCTCCAACATTCCAAACACCAAATTTCTTTTCTCAGACAGTCGTTGGTTAGTCCCTACGGCAACGACAAGCTTCTCCATCACCTCTTTGTTCTCTTGCATGTAGATCGCAAGTTGCTCAGTAAGTGCCGTTTGTTTTGCCTTGGCCCTTGTCAACTTTTTAGCCTTTTTCGATGGAGGATTGGTTGTTGAAGCATTGGGATTGGCAGTGGCATGGATTGTGGGAGTGGTGGGATTGGCATTGCTCGTAGGAGTGGTGGGATATGCGGCTTGAGAACCACCAGTGGAGAAATCTACAAAAGTAGGACCTCCAAAGACAAACACACCATCTTCAAACATTGGCGTATAGCAATCATTGGTCTCAACAAAGGATTCTTCGTGACTGGGTTGATCGATTTCTTCATTGGACCCATCATGAATTTCAGGCGGATCCTCCGCCATTTCACCCGTTGCCCTATCCTTCCCAAATAGAAATTGTCAACTAGGATACATGGGGAATGACCTCCCATTCATCCCACTTGTTTTTGGATGGAACTGCACATGTTCATATGAATACATTTAGTTGAAAAGGACAATTAAATGGACGGGAGTTAAAGGTAAATGCGGGAGATTTTACCTTCACGTAATCCTCCCACACGTCCTCTGAATCCACGATCACTGAATGAGTGTCATGGTTCCAACCAAAACCATTTAGCCTTTGCATATCGGCTAACAAACCGTACTTCTCCTTCCAATTCTTCACCTTCGACTCTATGTTTGGATTAGTTCTAATAGTTGTCCCGGGAAACATCTTGTGGAATAGTTGGCTCTCCATTTGACACCATCTTTAAACTCTTCGAGCATGCAAACAAGGAGGCCTTCCTCCTCCTTTTGAGTCCATATCCTCCTACTTTGTTTCTCCTTGTCATTGGGCTTGTCCTTATCCTTATCCTTACCCTTCCGTTTCGCCTTTGATGGCTTAGATTGCGAAGTATGTTGAGAATCCATTGGATAAGGTAAACTGATGTTGAAACAATTATTACATTTCACGTAAGACATGTGTAATTCAATAGCACATAAGCATAAGTCCTTCAATATATGGAAAATTACACAAATTCATTCAATATATAAAAAATAGTTTGAAATTGGACAACAAGTGTACGTAATTACATTACAACAATGCCAACAATTGTTCAAATTTAAAACTACTCCGCGGCCGAACCATTAGCTAACCAATGATTATACATTTGAGTTGTTAAGTTATCCCTCATTTGGGTCCATTATGTGGTCGGCTCGATCGTGTCAATGTAGTCATCTGTTGGGACTATATGCACGGTCGCCTGCTCCCAAGCAGTGTATTCTTGTTCAATCGGATCAACTTCCATTTCTCGCTTTATAAGGTTGTGGAAAAGACAATATGCTGTCACTATGCGACATTGAGTTCTAATAGGATAATAAGAGTAAGATTGCAATAGTGCAAATCTCATTTTTAACACCCCAAAGACTCTCTCAACCACATTTCGAGCACTTGAGTGCTTCATGTTGAAATACTCCTCTTGGCTTTGGGGTTGGTGTCCTTGCCTCCAAATGTTAATGTGGTATTGTTGACCCCTATACAGAGCTAACAATCCAGGGTCATTCGTGTAACTGGCATCGACGAGGTAGTACCTACCTACAAAACGCATTGACTTCTATGTGATTATGTTGGAACACGTGCAGAGGTATGTAGTGTAAGCAAAGGTTATTTGACATACCCTGTGGAATTCTCAACCCATGAGGCCTCACCAACACGTTGCGAAGCACTCTCGAGTCTGTGGCTAGACAATGCATATATGAATCGTAGGTTTCGACTACAAACTCTTAAGACATTTGTTGCGTAGTCACCCTTCCTTGACCTAAAGCGTGCCCTATTTTCGGCTGGGGGAAGGACAGGTACAAAGGTACCATCTAAAGCCCCTAGACAATTCTGTTACGCACACATTTTAGTACTAAGTTCAAAATGAATGAAGAAAGTGAAGGGGAAACAAAATATTAGGAAGGTGATTATACCTCAAACCACTTCCACCTATGGTCTGTCTTGTTAGTAGGAACAGGTTGGGGACGATGCCACAATTCATTGTAAAGTTCGCAATACCGCCAACAATACTACGTTGAAATGCCTACTAACTGTTTCTCCGGACCTCACAAATTGGAACTTTGTTGGCCTATTCTTGTTATGGTGCCCGAGGACCCACAAAAAAATACCAACTTTTTCGACATGTGTCACGTGTCGAGAGTTTTGTAAGCCTCTCTCCTCGAGTAAATGGCACAACCTCATGAATGTATGCCTGTTTACCCTCAATTGGTCGTGGCAATTTTTGTCATCACTACGTACTTAACCTATTAAGTGCGTCAACTTGATTTTGGTAAACATTAGGGTTGACACGGATACGGGGCCTTTGTCGAAACTTCAGTAAGTCCATAATCAACACATATAACATGAGAGTAGTATTCACTACTCTCATTACACATAATACTGTTACCAAAGCCTTACGGGATGCCTTCTTCCATCGTTCACGTGTGGTTAATCTTGCCATCTGTTTTTCAAATAAGTCAATTTTTCAATTGTCGTAATTATAGGGCAACAACCATATCAATGAATGATGAAATTAGGGTAAAACAATGATGAAATTAGGGCTATCATATGAACTTGGAACTCACTGATGGAATTAGAGTAAAACGATGACATTAGTGCTAACTGATGAACGACGTCATTGAAAAATTAGGGTAAAACAATTATCACAACGGGCAACAACCATTTCTTAAACATGTAATATTATTCTCAGAAATCAGACGTCACTGATGAAATTAGGGCTAACTCATGAAACTAGGGCAAAACAATGGCTAAATTGTAGTACAAAATTAGGGCTAAATCGGGTTAGAAATTAGGGTAAATCGGGTGTAGAAATTAGAGCTTCATGTGGCCATGAAATTAGGGCAAACTGGACAAAAAATAGTCAAAAATTAGGGCTAAATGGGACAGATCGAGGTAACCAAAAGACAGAGAAGAGATCGAGTAATGGAACATCAAAAATCGCATACCTCAGGTTGAAGACGAGTCAAGACAATGGCGACTAGACTACTGCTACAAAACCCTTCTCTCTTTTTTCTCCTCTTTCTTTTCCTCTGATCGAAAAAAAAGATCGCGTACACGTATCAACAGAAACCCTCCAAATCACCCGGATTTGGAGGGGTACAATAGGGAGAAAAAATAGCAAATCAGGCCAGATTTGCTAACGATTTGGTCGAGGCCGTCGTTGGCGAACGAAGGAGAGGGGGAGTAGTAGTCCCAACAGTGAATCAACTCCAGGTGCCAAAATCGCTTCCCAAACGACGGTTTGGGGTGGCCCTTTGACTGCAAATCCAGGTGATAAGGTTAATCAGGGCAATAACGAAGTCGCCAAACATGGCCTATATGTGCACAAAAACAGGGTCAGTTTGTAATTATGCAAATATAGTTGTGGTTAATAATGTACAAATGCAAGTGCTTAATTCGGGCCCCCTATTAAGTATAAATGATGCGTTCGTCACTAATTACAACATGTGATAACATAATAAATTTAAAAATCTTGTGTGCTCATATGCGTATGTATAATTTATATTTCAAATAATATGTTCTTTGTTGTTGGTAACGTCTAAATGCAAGAGCCAATCCCAACCTTATAGTATAATGGACTTTAATTTGTACATGTTTCCACTAATTCTAAGCACAAAAAGTCGATATCGGTTGAATCTTACTTTCCTTTACAGTTATGGAACACTTTCATATAGATTTGGTCTCATATTTTCTGCATCCCCTATAGTATTTATATACTTTGCTTTAGTTTTATAGAATCATTCAAGTTATAATCGAGGTTTTTTTTTAAACAATTTTGAATACCCAAGAAAAGAATTTGAAGTTCAATACGTTTGGAGCAAGCCCAATAGCCTCTCTATATGAATACATTTAGTAATAATAGAGAGTTAAAGTCTAAATCAAGCCCCCAATAGCCTCAGCAAAGACCTTAATGAACTATCTTGATGAATAGTACCTCGCCTAAACCAGCCCCATCCAACAAGGTACTATTCACTAGTCACCAATATTTTATTATATTTTGTTCGCACTTTTTCTGCCACGTTTGCTATTCATATGAAGACCATTCATTTCTCTATCATAGGATTAATTCTTTCTCTCTTCTACGGAAATTATTTATTACTGATGAGTAGAGAAAAAACTATAACGAAGCTGGTGTAGACTCTGATAAAAACAACTAGTTAAAGTAAAAAAAAATACACTTTTGAGCTAGGCATTTTACCTAGGGACCCGATTGGATGGGGTTAAAGGAAGGGGGATAACTTTTAGAGGGGATATAAGGCCTGATGTGACACATTTAGCATGGTTTGGCTGGGGGATAAATTTTAACCATTTTAAAAGTTATTCCAGGCAGGGGTATTTTGGGCATCCCTCCCCCTGCCCAAAAGTTATCCCCGGGTATAAGGAAAAAATAGCACCCCTCCCTTATTTCAACTACAAAAAACCTTATTCCCCCATTTTATCCTCCATCCAAACCAAGTACTATTTTATCCTCCTTTTTTAATACTCCATCCAAACCCCTACTTTTTTATTCCCCCTCCATAAATATCACATCAATGTGGGCCAACCCTCCAAAAATAATACTCACTCTTATCTTATACCCCGTATAACTTATAGTCTTATACCTCTGGAATTTTAGCACCATCCAATCGGGGCCTAGGATTGCTGCCCTTGCCTTAACCTTGGCCCTTAAAGTTAATGCACATATTCATGTGGGCTTATTAATTCTTTTCATCCTTAATTAATGTACTGTATTAAGCACGCATTGTCTTTCTGGTCCTTAATGTACCAATTGTAAATATTTAGCCTTCGACATTTGAAATTTGTGTTCATAGGTCTCCAACCAAGACGTCATTTGCTTTGTCCTAAAAGTAGGGGATGGTTTAGGTAATTTAACTTTAAAAAAAAAAAAACTCATTAAAAAGGACTTGTTTTCTTTTTGGGTAACTAATGTATAAATGAAGCCTGTTTTGGTTCCAATGTTTTAATTAAACATTTCGACACTGACATTTCGAATTTCTATTTATTGAGTCCCAACTCAAACGGCGCTAGGCTTTGAAATTCAAATGCAACGCCATTTCAGTGTGTCATTATCCATCACAAACCATTGGACCACCTAAATGTAGAATTTTTTCTTCTCAATGCAAGCTCCATCACACTATACTTTTCCACAAGTCTTGTCATGGTCCCAAATGTATATATATGGACATTTCTATGACTTGAAAAATAAAAAAATTAATGAACGTCTGTGATTAAACTTCAATATTTGGTTACATACTCGTGTGAGGGAAAAAAAAAAAAAAAAAACTCCTATACAAGGCCCGTAAATATATATGCAAGAAAATATATACTCTTATACTAGCATAAAATTCGTACTAAGCACTGATTCATTCCCAAGTTAAAAAATTATAGATCATTAATCACTTCTCTTTTACCGCAATCATTTTGCTTACCCTGTGATTTTTAATGGTTTCTTTCAAGCGTACGCCATACATTATTAAATCAAAGGCCTATGATAAAACTAATAGAATTCCCAAATGAATATGCAATAAAACCTGCTAAAAAGAACATAGAAATTAAAATTACTCAGAATCCAATATATAGCCTTCAAACTTCAATCACAAATTCACAACAAAAAAAACAAGGCAGGCAAAAACACTGAGTTTAGTGCTAGACATAACGATGGTCCTTGAATTCACTGCAATTAGGGCATCCACAGTGGTCTTCCTAAAAATTGCTCCTAAATTGTATCCTAAGGTGTACACATAAGCATAATTGGGGTTCCCTTTTCACTCCTAGAATTTGTTAAATTTAGAGAGGTGTGTGCACTCAATGGGCTAGCAATTACATTCTCTATTTTGTGAAAAAAAATATTAGGAACAACTTTTTCCGGGAACTTTTTCAAAGATTTCATATAAAAAAACATTTAAAGACTTTGGCGCCACTTGGAGTTAGCTAGAAGGCTACCTAAATTTAACTATTAGTACTAGGAGCCAAGCATAGGAGCCACCCTTAGGAGTTTGTATAGGGAGCCCATTGAAGGAAAATTTGAGCACAAGGCTAGGTAAATGTTAGAAGTCATTTCGAGAGCCCACTATGGATGCCCTTACTTGATAGACAATTAGTATTGTGAATTTTCTCTATTCAGTTCAATAATCAACTAACGATATTTATAACCAACGTAGAGAAGGAAAATCAATATTGAAAAATGCAACTTCCAAATTAATTTTTTTTAAAATACTAGAATTTATAAAACTTAACAAACTTGGAAGCAGAATTACCTTCTGAGTGAGAAGAATTTATAGTTTCCTCCAAAAAAAAAAAAAAAATTGTAGTGGGTGCGCCATCACTTAGCCAGCCATGCATATGTGTGGTTCAAATATAGTAAAGCTAAATCCTAAAATCAATTCATTGAGCTGTCATTAAAATTTAAAAAGTGTATTGGAACCCTCGTTCCTAAATGTGTACTTTCCGCATTCCACGCACATGGAATGCAGAAGAATCCAAAACTCTCCTCCTTCCTCTCTCTATCTCATCTCCTCAAAAGTCAACAGTCTTCAACAAACTTTAGGATCCTCTCATCAGTCCCGCAGGGGAACTTCCTGGTTTTATCCAAGATCTTTTGGTGTCCTTTTCGGATTCATCTTGATCACCCAAATTGTTTATTTTTTAAACTCGTCCAGATTATTAACCGCGTCCAAAATAATGTTCATCGGATGTTGGCTGATATATTTTCAGGACATTTATATGTTTCATTTTTCTTATTTTATTCAACATAAATGTTGTGATTTTGATCATTGAAGTGGCCGGGAAGGACCCCAGAAAGCAAGGGCGGTGCTACTAACGGGTGCTTTGGCCCCTTTATTAAAAAAAAATTATATTTTTTTCAGCAATTTTTTGTGATTATTAGCTTGTCACGATGAGAGAAATCTCAAAAAAATAATAATAACAAAAATAAAAAGTTCACTAAAAACAAAATAATCCAAATTTTTATGAATTATTAAATTATTTTTGTCTTTATTGACAAAAGTTTTAGTTCCGCTTCATCTGAATTCTCAATAAGGAATATATATTTTGCAACGAAATTTGTTGCTCCGCCCCGAAAAAGTGTTGGACATGACTGTCAACCCATTCCTTCTCTCTCTCTCTCTCTCTCTCTCTCTCTCTCTCTATTCTCGCTCTCCCTCAATTATGTGTATAAGTACGAATTTATCTCTTTATGGATACATTTTTTATTTTTATTTTTTTAGAACAGGAGTTTCAATTGTGCTTAATTTCATTTGTGCTTAGTTTCATTTCGTTTCTTCTTCTTCTTCTTCAATCCAATAATTAAGAGCCAAACAAGGAATATATAGCTAGTTGATCTTCTCTTCTTAGGCCATCTCTAGTGCACTACTTAAAAAATGCTCTCTAAAGTGTACATCTAAGCACATGTGGGACCCTATTTTGTTTGCTAAGAACTTAGTTAGCTAACTAAGGCCCAGTTTTTCCAAAAGATTTTAGCACCCAGTTTTCCAGGTGCTAAAATCATGATTTTTCAAATCAAAAAATGAAGTGGTTCCGTGTATCGTTTTTCGATTTTTTTTGCACCAAACTAAAGTACACGAGGAGTACTTTAATTTAGTGTGAAAAAAATCGAAAAACGATACACAGAACCACTTCATTTTTTTATTTGAAATATCATGATTTTAGCACCTGGGTGCTAAAATCTTTTGGAAAATTGGGCCTAAAAAGAAATTCACTTTAATGGGGCTCCCTAAAAATGCTCCCTAAAGTGTATGTGGGACCTATTTAAGTTGCTGTCATTTATAACATCAAATTTACCATTATTTTTTTTGTTATAGAGGCCCACTTAAATGGGCATTTTTAGGGAGCCCCATTAAAGTGAATTTCTTTTTAGCTAGCTAACTAAGTTCTTAACAAACAAAATAGGGTCCCACATGTGCTTAGGTGTTGTACACTTTAGAGAGCATTTTTTAGGTAGTGCACTAGAGATGGCCTAAATGCCATCAACTTTCTCTCTCCTCTTTCGCTCTATCTCTCTCCTCTTTCTCTCTCCTTAAGTCCCCCCTCCTTAAGTCCCCCCAAATTTAGGTAGTCACTTAGGACACTTTAGGTAGTGAGGGGTGCCACCTAGGATTTTAGGGAGCCAACTTTTGTGCACTAGAGACCATTTTTTGAGGTTTTTCTTAGCTAACTAGTTAGGGCACTTTAGGTAGTGATTTTAGGTAGTGCATTAGAGATGCCCTTACCAATTTTCTGGTGAAATTGATAGGTAATGTATGATTTCTGCTGTGGAATTGATGGAAAAGTCTTGAAGCATTAATAAGGTACCAATTAATGTATAAAATGTGCATGTGGCACGTGTTCTTTTAGTAGATGAGTCTATTAATGTATTCAACAATGTGTTGATGTAGCAGTGCTATGTGCACTTTTTAGCGTAATAATTTGTATACTAGTTAGTATATGTAGTATGACTCGGAGTCAATTCTGTTCTTGACTTCTTTCAACCATTATTAGTTTAAGCTTCCAATTCAGTGGCTATTTTCAAATGACACCATTTGACTTGAATGTAAATGTTCCTTGTCATGTGCTTACCAAACTTTAATAAGTGTGTCCCCCTCTGTTTATTTATTCATCATAAGTCATGACTAGCTAATTTTTTTTTTTTAAAAAAAAAGCTTAACTTATTTCCAAATGCTTTTTCGATAATTATCATGAGAATTTTAACACTATAGTGCTATAATATATTTTTATGCCGGGGTTGTTTTGCATTCTCTTTATTTTGTGGGTGGAATGGAGGATCTCCATTCGATTCTCAACTCTCAAAATTAAACGAAACTACGTCGTTTTGATTAAACTTCCTAAGTGAAACCTTCTCTTGCATGTATTCCGGTATTCGTGTAATGATAATAAATAAATAAATAAAACCTTCTTGTTTTCAATTCCCAAAATACAATGATGCAACACTGATTCAAGAGACCCATGACCATTTCCTCAGAATAATTTATTTTTTGTAGGTAGAAAGATCACTTGATTAGAGAAACAGAAGGTTAATTTTGGAGATTGTTATCCTACCCAAAAAAATGGAATTTTGTGATTTGATTACTGGTGTAGACAATAGATATTGAAAAAGAATGTTACTTTTTTTTTTTTTTTTTGGAAGTATAATTGATTTTATATGCTTGTATATATCAATGAAAATTCTCATGTTTTATATATGGCAAATTCTAGAAATCACCCAATGGGTGGTCTAGAGTGCATTTCACGCGCCATTCTGGCGGTACTTTTTTTTTTTTTTTTTTGCCAGTCGAAATACGTTAGCGGGAAGGGGGTTAACAGTGTTAGATTAGTTAAACCAACCACGCCCCTCGCGGGGCTCGAACCCAAGCCTCCACTGAGGAGGTGGGGTGACCACACCGGCTGTGCTAGCCCGGCTGGTCCATTCTGGCGGTACTTTATCATTGATTTGGTGTGCAGGAGTCAGTGGGTTGAATGGATTTGACTGGCGGAGTAAATTGCAACCGTTAACTCAAGTGACATTTATTTACCCTCTTTTTCACAGTTCAAAGAAAAAACACATACTGTACTTCAATAGTAGTTTTTTTCTTTTTTCCATATATTTTTACACATTTCTACATTTTTCACATGTTTTAATTCATTTTTTAACCTTAACGATAGTCCAGTGAGATGATTTTAAATTCTTTATTTGGGCCCATTTCTAGTTCCACACAGATGATCGGAGACGTTCATGTTCTTTAAAATAATATTTCACTGTATCCAGTAAAAAATCAACTTAATAGGATTTCGGAAAAGGCTCCATCCATTTATCCATTTTTTGTTTTGAACAAAAAAATTGTATAAAAGGATGGAGCATTTACGGATATTCGATTGAGCTGATTTTTTAGGGGGGACAATAAAATATTATTTTGAAGAATATGAATAGCTCCGATCATCTGTGTAGGACCCGAAATAGTCCAAAACCAACTGATTTGTACATTTTATGTACAAAGGGTTATGTACCCTTAGCATTGCCCTTTCCAAAGTCGAAGCCTGAATTTGTGCAAAGCGAGGACAGTGATGATTTAATACAAAAAAGTGAGCTCTGTTTGTTGGCAGGTGATAGGAATAAAATGTTTTTCTATTTGTGAAGGAACGCCCAATGGGCTGGAACTAGCAAAACCCTATTTATATTGTTGCAATATTTCATCTTATTCTAAAATGTTTCCAATCAACAAGTTTAATTAAGTTTGATCAAAACCACGTTGTAGTTTCATTTAATTTAAGAAGTCAAAATGATCATGCCCATTCAATCTAAGGCTCCGTTTGTTTCGGGCGGAAAATGCTTTCCAGGAAAACGTTTTCTGAGAAAACATTTTCTAGAAAATAAAACATTTTCTGGTGTTTGGTTAAGATAGGAAAATATTTTTTGGAAAATATTTTGGTTGACACTGGAAATCATAGCAAATACAAAACCCATTTTTATATAAAAAAATCACATCCTACGCAAACCACATACCATTGCTTCTGAAAATGATCAAAATACCCTTTTAATTGAGTTCAATTTGCAAAATCAAACAAAAAATTACATATTGCAAAAGTTCGCACGGCCTCGATCGTCAAAGGCCCGAAGCGGTTGATCGTGTTCTTGAATTCAATCAACAAGCACGGCCTTGATCGCCGAAGGCCCAAAGCGGTTGATCGTGTTCTTGAATTCAATCGACAACCATCTCTTTCGCCACCAACTGAGGGTGCTGCAATTGCAGTCCACAAACGCTGGTTCTGACCTACTGAGGGTGCTGCAAATTTGACAGAGTACATAATCCCAACCGAATGCAAAGGGTACGAAAACAAAATGAGGAAAACTCTCTGATTCGTATGGAACAATCAAGCACATATGATCCCACATACATACAGAAAGGGAGCGAAAATTACATTCGCTTAGAAGAATCCATCTCCACCGTTTCAATCCTTCAGCGAAAATTACCTGTAGCTTTTGTGGACTCCAATTAGGCCCGAAGCGGTTGATTGTGTTCTTGAATTCAAGAGTAGCAGCCACATCAAATCCTTCAAAGAATCCATGTAACGCCCCCAAAATTTGGGTTTGTTAATAATGAATATATAAATAATAAATAGGGTTTTACAACAGTAACCCAAAAGATATTACATAAATCTTCCTACCAAATACAAACATTCTCTACAGGGTTGACTAGGTTTCTCTATTTCATCACACGGTCGACCATTCCGGCGGAATCCTGCTCTGCTCCGTGAGCCTTCAAGCCATAGTACTCCTCCTGTTCATCTCTATAGTCTGGCATAATACGTCAGAGTCGCAGAGCAACATCGTGGTATTATGCCGGGGTTACACAAGTGCAACACCGTGAGCGATAACGCCTAGTAGACTACACTACCCAATCTCTAACTAGCAATTCTAGAACAATAAGCTCAAAAACAGTAATGCAGACTTGTTAACGGGAAAACCATGAAATGCACTGTGCGTGTCCATACGGATCAGAGTAAACATGCGCAGTAAAAGTAATTCATTATAGTGTTTCAAAACAGTGTCTCGTGTCAGTTTCTCAAAACAGTAACTCGAATCAGTTTCTCAAACAGTGTCTCATATCAATTTCCCATTTTCGGCATTCTTCTTCAACAAATTTCAACCAAGTCAATTATCTCACACCACTAGAAAGTTATTGGTCCGTTTACGCCTCCTTTCAGCTGACGGTACCAACCTTTCCGCTCGAGGCCCCGGTTATCGTGCATCACCGAACTTAACAGCCTGTTTGCACGGTCCGTCCACCCCGCGACTCACACGTCACAGTCCCGGTTGCCTTGCATCACCGAATTTAACAGCCTGTTTGCAAGACCGTTCACCGTGTGTTGTGCATGCTTAGCCCAAACATCCAAGTTCTCTCCGCGAACTGGAAGTGGTGCTTTCGCTGCACTACCGCATTTAAACCATTCCTTCAAGTTCTCTCCGCGAATCTTGAGGTGGCAACAAAATTATCTCATCTCATTTCATTTCATTTCCCAAAATTTCATTTCATTTCTCGAAAATTTCATTTCTCATTTCAAAACTTATTTTCATTCTCATCTCTATTTTCTCATTAATAGCTATTCAATTTCACGTCCGGTGTCATAACATATCGCGTACGTGCTCGGTGTCACATGCTCAAAATAATGCTCATGCAATATTCCATAATTTCTCTCTAAAAATCATATTCTTCCAAATATACATTTCTCTCATAAAATCATGTATTAAAAGTATACCAACTCTCTAAAATATATTGTTTCCTCTAGAAACTCTTCCACATAAAATCATACATTTTAATGCACCAATTCCCTTCAAAATAATATTCCTTCTAAAAATCTCCTCACATAAAATCATACATTTAAAACTCTCCAAAAATAATATTTCCAATTCTCTAATATATATTTCTCAACAAAAAGTCCTATTTCTTCCTTGTCCTCTTTCAAAACTATTTTATTTCTTTCCAAAAGAAATAAACCAATCAACTTTCTCTTTCTAAAAATAGTTTAAACAAAACTCTTTTCTAGAAATTTCTAGCCAAAAATCCACCACAACTAATTGTGGACTTTCTCCAAAAATATACTTTCTATTTTGCTAGAAACTTTCTTTCTAATAACCTCAAATAAAACATCTTTCTCATATTTAGTAGAAATCACAATTTTCTTTCGAGAAATTTTAATCAAATAAACTCACCAATATTTTAGTAAAACCTTTCTAGAAATCAAGTATGAAAAACCCTCTCTTCATATTTATTAAATAAAACTCCATACTTTCTTACCAAAAATAAACAATATGCATCTCTTTTTAACAAATTCCTCATAAAATAAGTTATTCCACTTATTTAAGAAATAACATTTCAAACAACAACCAATGAGCTAATCAACCAAGATTAATTAATTCTTCCAAGAAATATTAACAATATCATACAAGAATCTTGTCTAGTGAAACACATCTTCTAATTAACTTCTAATCACCTTCTAATTACTTCTAATCTTACTAATCCACTTCTAATTTCATGAAGAACTACTCTAATTAGAACTTCATAAATATGCTTGTTACTCTTTTCAACATGAAATCCTCTTTCTAAATTACTAAGAAGCATGCTTAGTAACTTAACACATGCGTAAATTAACTTAATCAAACTCTAAAACCATGCTTAAAAACTAAATTAGAACCACATAATTAAACTAGAATTAACTAATTAGAAGAGTAGTTTAGTAAACTACCTTGTTTTCCGGGTGTAAACCGGAAGCCGACTAGCACTCCGTTGGTGTAGGCTCTCCTTAATCTACCTAGCTTACTCACTAATTAGCTTAGTAAGTAGCTAATTAGAACCCTAAATAGTTGGCTAAAAGGTGGTGGAAATTGGTGGTTTGTTGGAAATGGAGAGACAAATGAAGAAGGAAAGTGTAAAGTGGTCCAAAAGAGAACAAATAGTAGGCTATTTATAGACAAAATGGACCTCCTCTCTTCCTCTTGAAATTTCGGTACACACTCCCTCTCTCTTGGCCGAAAGTTTCACTCCATGTGGGAGAGTAAATGGTGCAATTAATTGGCACATGGTTAAGTACTAGTGTAGGTTACACCTTGCAAAGTAAGGGTGGGAAAGTACAAGAAATCTAGGTTAGAAGTAGTAGTGGGGGAATTCTTGCTCTTGCTTGTGTAGGTTTTTACATGGTCACCTTTATTATGGGGTGTTTTTAGGGCCAAATTCACCCAATGTGCATGCGAATGCATTAAATGGCTAAGGGTAGCCCTAACTAGCTACAAGTAGGGTGGAATATTCTCCCTTAAATTAAGGAAGTATGTCTCTAGGTTACTTGGAAGCCAAGGTCAAGTATAGGTAGACTAGGTTGTGTAGGTTTGGTTCAAATGCATGTATTGTGTGGGTATGTGTAGGTTATACCAAAAATAGCAAGGCTTGTTCTAACTAGTTTTGGGTACAAAACCTTAACTTAGGAATCTTCCCTTAACCCTCCACTTGCTTGCACAAGTGAACAATGCATTAACTCATGCATGTGCATTGTACTAATTCATGCACACACACACTACTCTCTCTCTCTCTCTCTCTCTCTCTCTCTCTCTCTCCACCGAGCTCTCTCTCTCTCTCTCTCTCTCTCTCTCTCTCTCGGCATCTCTCTCTCTCTCTCTCTCTCTCTCTCTCTCTCTCTCTAACTTGGTTAACACCAGGTTCCAAGGTGCGAGGTGACTAGACCTATGACGTACCGTAGGTTGTTGAACGAAGTAAAGACGGTGGTTGGGTAGGTTTCGGGTATTAAACACGGTCCCCGGGTGCTACGGATGTGTTACTCGGTCTCGTACGCGCATATACATGGCTAGAATTCTATCTATTCGAATTAAAAGAATTAACTAATATTTTAATGGAAAAATATTCCGATAAACCGAAAATTAAAATAAATTAAATTATTAAGCGAAATTTTTATTTACGAAAATCGGGGTCGTTACAATCCATCTCCACCGTTTCGATCCTTCTTCCGGAGCGGGAAATCCTTCTCACAAACGCTTGAATTTTGTGGTATTCGAACGAATTGAATAGGATTTGACTGAATGATTTGGGAGTGCATAGGTATGTAGAGAGAGAGAGAGAGAGAGAGAGAGAGAGAGAGTTCGTGGGCTCAGGTTTTGAAAGAGAAAAGCTGAGTATTAAGAAAAGCTGAGTATCGGGATTCAGGAGGGATCGCGAGTCCGGAAATTGTTTTCCGGCTTTCAAAAGGGGAAATTGTTTTCCGCCTCAAGTGCTTGAGTTTTCCCTCATTTTAGGTTGACCAAGGAAACTGTTTTCTGTTGACTTTTATTTTCTTTTGTTCCAAACGCCGGAAATCGTTTTCCATGGAAAATGTTTTCCTAGAAAACGTTTTCCGCCCGAAACAAACGGAGCCTAAAATAGGCCAGGTGTCACTACCACAATAAATGAAATGGAAAATCAACACGAAATGGGAGGTGGTTGGTTTTTCTAAGGTTAAATAACCAGTACAAATTAATAATACACTATGGTAAGCCCGTATGATGCACAGGATGTAAAAAAAGTTTGCGGAATCATAAACAAATCATGACAAATAACATTTGAATCACTTTGAATTCATAACATTTTTTTTAACATTAATATTAAAACCATTAATTAATTTCTAAAAAAGATTCATACTATTATACATAAATTCATAACATATGTATGGCAGGAGTTCTTCTTTCATGCTGAAATTTTTTAAGCAAATACTATGAATTTTTAGCCTAATGTTATGAATCATTATACAAATTTCATGATATTTCTTATCATGTATTCTATTTTGGGATGTCCCAAAATTTCTTGTCCTCTCTAATATGTCAAACAAAAAAAATGTGTAATTTTTCACAAATTACCACTCATAAATTATCTAAAGTAGTTTTGAAGTTGGAAAATAAGGGGTAGGATTGAAAATGTAATCAAATTTTTTAGTGAGACATGTACTAATTGCAATCTCCTTAAAAAAGTTGAATTCCCCGTATAAAACAAATAATATGGGACAAAGAAAATATGAATTCAAGTCGATTCAAAAGACACATACGGTAGCAAACTCGCCTTGCCATAACAATTTACATAATCAACAGTAAATCACCAAATTTACTTAAATTTGGTCAAGTCTGGAACAAATGCTTCAAATCCAGTCCTCGGCCCCTTAATTCTTACTTTCTCAGTCCCAATTTTATAGTCCCTTTTGAAAGTTCGTGCTATTTTTCATAGTGTTATATCTTATAATTTGCAATGTTTTAGGTGATTTTGAAAACTTCGTTTATTAGATTAAATTAAAATCTATCAAACAAGATCTGTATTACATATAAAATATATTACTGATTGAAAGATATAATAAATTTTTTATCCGGTTAGAATGGAACGAGAAACTATAAAATTGAGACGGAGGGAGTATTGTTTCTTAGGGTATACTATTTGGCAGGAAAAAAATGTGTTGATTCTTTTTATGGTTATATTTCGAGACTTGAGTCTACTAGTCTACCATAGGAACTGGACAAAAACACTGACAGTAACAATGACCTTGAGACCGCGTCTAAAAAGTTGGAATCCCCCATTTTTTTTTTTTTTTCAGCTGTACTTTTTATACTACTAGTCTACTACGTACTCTGTAATTTCCTTTTCATAGACATTTGACCTTCTCTCTCTCTCTCTCTCTCTCACACACACACACACACAAAACACCAACAAAGAGTTGTGTCTTTTTGAAAACCTGCACCTCTCTCTCTCTCTCTCCTTGTGGCATACAAACACATAGACAGGTACTGTTCAAGATCAAGAGAAGAAATGGGAAACAGATACAACAATCGTATGCATCACCAAAGCGTCCATCAAACAACCACCTTCTTGCCAATGCTCTGTTCAAGCACCACCCCCATCAAAGATGTCCACCGCCGTCGGCCCAACTCCTCCTCCTTCTCCTCCTCCTCCAGCGGCAGCCACCCTTCCTCCCCAAAAGTCACCTGTATGGGCCAGGTCAATAGATCCAACCGAGTCACCGGATACCCACCACCCACCAAAACCACCACCGCCTCACCCATTAAATACCACAAGCTCATAAGGCTCTTTTCAGGAAAAAACATCACAACGGCCACAACAACCACTGGCAGATCAGGAGTGAAGACTGTGGGCAGATCAAGATCAGAACGAAAGGTGGGTTGTAGAGACAGAGAGAATATTTACGCGACGGTGAATGTGGCGGAGTTGGATCCGCCGTTGCCAGTGGTCAAACGGCTGCAACAACCCGCCGCCGCCGCCGCCGACGGTAATCTGTGGAAGAGGAGATCTGGTGGAAGTGAATTGAAAACTTTACAGCTTCAACAAATTTATTTACCAAATAAGCTTTGTGTTCAACCAATTACTACTGTATGATACTTTTCATGGGAGTGAGTGAGTGAGACTCCAATTTGAGGTACCATTACCATCAATGGAAGTACTATACATTACCATCAAAGGAAGTACTATACTGCTGTAAATGAATAAAATTCTCCAAATTTTTGTTACTCATATTTTCGATTTGTTGTTTGTTCTCAAATTTTGCCTAATTACTGGAACCAAATTACATCTTGTTTCTTGTTGGATGAGATCCTCTCCGTCCATCAGTGTACAGTACTGTGGAAGCCATTTGTAGTCTGGACTCTGTTCTCTCCTCCTGCCCATTTTAGGAAAAAAATTTTGAATACCGAATGGGTACCACGTGGGTAAGAGGTAGAGTGGTTTCTTGGTCCTCTGCTGGCGATTGGTTCCTATGGAAAGGAAAGGAAAATTGACGCAGAACAGGTAGCGGCCAATTCTATGATCAATTGGACCGGTCAAAGCCTAAGAGACCCAAACAATTTCTAATTGAAAATTGCCAATTTCGGCAATTTATTGACGAGCCCGGAATAGGCCAAAACTTGGTGGGCTGAAGCAGAATCGCGCTGCGATCAATACTCACCACCCTAATCGTGACTGATGGCGGATTTCGGCCAAATTCATTCGTTTAGGCCTTCAATTTTATAATTTTGCTATTTTAGGTAATAATTAGATTACGAATTACTCTTAGTGTGTAATTCCGTTTTCATTGTTTCCACTTGGGAATTTCTTATTTTTCTTTTTAGTTTTCAATTTTGGAAGTTTCCCCAATTTCTGGGATACTTTATTTTTTGGTAAGTTTTTGCTAGGGTTTGCTAGTTTTCCCTATAAAAGAGCTTGTAACCTCTATTATTCAGTTTTTAATCAATTAAAAATCAGAGTTATTCTCTTTTTTTCTTGTGGATTCAAGAAACCTCGTGGATTCGAGACCTATCATCGTTTGAAATAGTACGCTAACTAGTTTCTCGTAAATTCCGCTGTGTCAAGTGGTATCAGAGCAAGATCGTTTTTGGCTCGATGGCACCAAAAGTTGACAAAGTTGAAAACACACCCCTTGACGTTGCTCAAGGGCTTGCTGATTTACGGGCGACGGTGGAAGAACAACAAACGCAGTTTCGCGATTTCCAGGCAGAAATTCGCGAGACCCTGCGGCAGCTGACTTTTCGCCTCAACCAGGGGCCAACAAGGGTTGAAGAAGATCGTGCGGTGGGAGTTACCCAACGTCGTCCTCTTAACCAGGTTCAGGAACGTGCAGTGGGATTTCTCCTACGCCAACCTGTTAACCAGATTGTAGACGGGAGACACCCGGCTAATCATGCAGACAGCGAAGAAGAATTAGAACCAGAAGTAGAAGCGGTAGAAAACCCTCCACAAGAGTGACCACAATAATTATTCGATGAATATCGTGTGAAGGTGGATCTTCCCACGTTCAGCGGTAATCTCGAAATTGAGGAGTTCTTAGACTGGCTTTCGGAGGTTGAGCGATTCCTTGACATGATGAGAATTCTAGACTCAAAGAGGGTCAAGGAGGTCGCTTACAAACTGAAAAGCGGCGCTGCAATTTGGTGGGACCAGTTGTAGGTGAAGCAACGAAGGCAAGGAAAGGAGTCTGTGCGAACGTGGCGCGGGATGAAACAACTCTTGATGGACAGGTTCTTACCCCCTGATTATGAGCAACACCTTTTTCATGCCTATCAAAACTACAAGCAGGGGAACAAGTCTGTGTTTGATTACACGGCTGAATTTAATCGTCTCGCAGATCGTAATAATCTGTACGAGTCGGATGGAAAGAAAGTAGCCAGGTATCTTAATGGATTGAGGCAGTCGATACGGGATCAGATTGGGTTGCAGACGGTGTGGGATGTGGATGAAGCCCACAACCTAGCATTGAAGGCCGAGCGGTTGGAGCGTGACCGCAAACTAGTAGACTCAGGATATCGTCGTAACACAACAGAATCGTCCGTTCCTCCTGAATCTAGGGGGAAGTCGACGTTTCAACCGAAAGCGGCAGAAGGAGATGGAGCAAAATTTGGAGGTGGCAATCAGACAAGCAGTTCTAACAAAACCGCGGCTAAGGCACCGAATCCTTATGCCAAGCCCGTGCCCGACAAGTGCTACAGGTGTCAAAAACCTTGTCACCGTTCTAGTAATTGTCCAGATCAGAAGTTGGCCCTGGTGGAGGGAGGAGAAGAGGATGCTGATGGAGCAGTGGGCGAATGGAGTGAGGAGTATGAAGTCGATTATGCAGAGGAAGATGGGGATTGAGTAAACTGCGTGGTGCAAAGGGTGTTGTTTGCGCCAAAATCAGAAGATAACACTCACCGTCACAACATCTTTCGGTCACGTGGTATCAGCGTAAAAAATGGATTAGAAATAAGTGTGAGAAAAATGTAATTGTTCTTAAAACTTTAGTTTTCTTATTTTTCTCCCATTTTCTTTCTACGAGTAATTTTTTTTTTTTTCCTTTCTTTTCTTTTCCACATGTTTAGTAATCGGAACTCTTCATTTTTTAGATCTCGTTAGATCGTCTCCGACTCATTTTCCATATAGAAGGATGAATAGTGACACGGAATATATCATCAAGCTTCCAAAATGGAGGGTCGGACACTTTTTTTTTTCCCCTCTCAACATAGAGGTTGTCCTCAATTATGAGGGGGAGGAGTCCAACCCTTCATTTTGGATGGTTAATGAGACATTTTGTGACACTATTCAGCTCTATGAAGGTGAAATAGAGTGGAACATGTGAAATAGATTATGGGTTGAAATTATTCTCCTTTTACATATTTGAAGAAATAGAGGATGGATTGGAGATGCCCTTATAAAGTTCTAAAGTGTTCCTTGTATATCAAAGTTCATGTTTATTGGATATTAATCCACCACATTTTAGGACATTTTTGTGAACAAAAAAAATAAATACTTATACATCTTTGGAACTCACTTTTCAATATACATGTATTTTAATTATTTATTTATCAATATCCAAAAATTTTGAGGAAAAGTTATTGGGCTGTCTTGGGGGCACATGGTATTGCCTAACACGTACCCCACACACCCCGTTCTTGCAAGACAACTAATTAGTATTCCTTTTGTCCCAAATTTTTTGTTCATTTACATTCATGCGTATAAATTTTCAGTTGCTATATCTTTTAATCTATAATATTTTTTTATATTTTTTATAATTTTGTTTAATAGAACTCATCGAGAGCTATTAAACGAGATCTATATTGAATACATGTTACATTATACATTTAAAAATATAAATAAATTTTTGTAAGTGTCGTGAATAATATAAGTGAACAACAAATTTGGGACGGAGGTTCTAGATACTTTCTTAATGGGGGCATGCTGCCTTAATTTTATTATTATTATTATTATTATTATTATTATTATTATTATTATTATTATTTATTTTTTTTATTTATTATTTTTTTTTTTTTGGGGGGGGGGGGGGGGGGGGGCTAAGTCAATGGTTTATGTATTCAGTTCAAACATTTAAGCTCTTTTTTTAATGCACGCTATTTAAATGGTAAATTTCACTGACCAGAATCACACTACCACCCCTTTACCCTGTAAAATCACACTGACACCCCTTGTTGGATTAGATGATCTATCAAAGACTCAAAGTTATGAATTCTCTATTTTTGAGCTCATCCATCCACTACCCAATACCCACTGAGAAAGATAACTTCTTTGATGCTTGCTGTTTGCAATTGATAATTTTTCTATAAATTATTTTCCTGACCTCTTTTCTAACAAAGTTAGAGACCTCCCTTACAGTTCTAAAAATATCTTTTCACCCCCTTACTTGACCTTAACATCCAAGTACCTCCTGTTGAACGGCAACTCAAATGATTTCAATGTGGAGCTAAAATATGAAAACACCCTCAAGAGCATATCATCAGGTTCAACACCCGGTGATTATTCATTTATTCTTCTTCTTCTTCTTCTTCTTCTTCTTCTTCTTCTTCTTCTTCTTCTTCTTCTTCTTCTTCTTCTTCTTCTCTGTCCAATTTCACATATACATGAATTCGTTTCTCTTTTTCTTTTTCTCTCACCAATCTTTGAAACCCTATTGTTCCATATAAACCAAACCAATTAATGATCGAACAAATCCACCAGAATGGACTCATAAGCCATTCGGAACTTGCCGTGAGCAATCAAGACCTCTATCATCTCATCATTGTTCACCATTGTTCTTTTGAGGTCAACCATCCAAACCATTTATCTCACACAGCACCATTGCATCTCCTCATCTCCCATTCCACATTCGACCCCCTCTGAAGTGCTTGATTTGGTAATCTAATTTTAAAAAAAAACCTTGATTTAGTATCTAAGTTCACCTAAACCAACGAGGAAGGAACAACTGAGAGATGCTATTTCATCTCTACAATGGGCTACCGTCGCACCACTTCAATCTAAAACTCCCAGAACCCTAACCAATCTTACTATGGTTTATCGTTGTTTAAAACCTATAACATGATATACGTATCTTACGATCGTATTGTTTCCTTTCAAAAACAATATGTATCATACCCGTATATTTTTTTTTATAGAAATCCTATGACCCAATAATATATCCTGCGATTTTTTCGTGCATCCTGATTCGGTAAGTAATCTAAAAAATTCAAATCAACCCTTAAGAAGAGGAAACCCAAACTCGATTTAAATCGTTTGATTTAATTATGATGGCATTCAATCGATTTAAAGAAAACAAAAATTCAATCCAATAGAGTTCGAATACAAGAAATAGCACATTTCGGTCATTTTTGCATGAAATATATACATACTTTTCTTCTCTTTCCTTGACGAAGACACCAAAAAGCCTCAATGTGATATACGGCATTTGGTAGACTTGGAATTTACCATCCTAAAACTTATTTTTGACACACACACACACATATACATATAAGAGCCGGATCTAATCCGGGGTCCCGGATGGGTTCCATCCGGGACTCCTCCAATTCTCCAATTTCGATCAAATTTTCATGACTCAAACCGTCTAATTGTATTTAAAACATGTTATACAGTTTTTATCGAAAATTGATCGAATGAAGCCCTTCTCGGTAATTTTTTTGATGATTTCTCGTGAGACCCTTAAAAATACGTCTTAAACACATTGTACGGTTCGGATCATGAAAATTTGATCGGGAAATAGGAGATGTGGATTGAACTCCATCAGGGATCCTTGATTGGATCCATTTCATACACACATGTGGGAACCCACACTTTTCTTCTTAGAAGTATGGGAGTCACCGAATTCTCCCTTTCCCAGATCAAATTTCGAAGATCCGAAGCGTTTAATGCATTTATAACGTGCTTTTAAGGGTCTAAGCAAGGATTCGTAAAAAAAGAAAAAACAGATGAAGCCTCGTGTAAACCCTTAAAAACACGTTTTAAACGCATTGAACGGTTCAGATCGTCGAAATTTGATCCGAAAATGGGAGTCTCACACTTTAACAAAGTGTGGGATCCCCTCATAGGAGTGCGCAAATAAGTGTCTACGTCCGTAGACACTTATTTTGCACATTCTTTTGACACTCCATCTCAGCCCTTGAAACCAAGGGCTAAGAGTTTCAAGGGCTGTGATTAAAACTTAAAAAGATCCCTCTCCTTCTCATGTGCTCTGTCTCTTTTCCCCACGTACTCTCTCTCTCTCTCTCTCTCTCTCTCTCTCTCTCTCTCTCACACACACACACACACACACACACACACCAACACCAACACACCCTTGTTTTTTCCTCCCACTCCGGTAGTAGCCATGGCCTGTGAACGCTCCTTCAACGGTTTCTCTCCTCTCTAGAATAATCTTTCTCTCTACCCTGTCTGTTTATTTACTATTGAAATAGGGACAAATGAAACGAAAAGAACAGAGAGCAGATGGAGAAACTCTTTTGCACCAAGAATTAACAAACCCAAAGCAAGAAATAGAAAAGTAAATGCAAAAGATAAAACCAGAGACCATGTAATTATTTACGTGCAATTCATAAACTTGTAGCTTTAGCTTTTCCTCTTCCAATCAAAAGATATATTTATCTAATAATACACACACACCCTCATGTATATGCACATTTAGTTACACCCCTAACCAACAATTTATCACCCAACCCATACACATCTCATAATATTTTTACTCTACATAAAACCCAACTTTAATTTAAAACATTTTTTTAAATGTTATTTTAAAAGAAAGGATATAAAAAAAAATACGGGTCTTTACATTCATCTTCCTTGCAAAATTTCCTCCTTGAAATTTCACACATCAATGTCAGTCAAGCAACAATATCATTGTGTATGGAATGCAACATAAAACCAATATCATAAACTAGTAAGCACGAAGCTTAAGGATAACCCTAAACCTTCGTTTTGTCTTCCACTCACGAGTTTCTAGGCCTACTAGGTGTGTTGTGTCCTACTCAATGCGTCCGTTATAACATGTAGTATTTAACTCAAAATCATAACTAAATCATAATCTCTCGAATAACACATCCCACGACCTTACCATAAATTAATTTCTTTATCTCAATAGACATTCCTGAATAACGACACAAAGTCAAACATTAAACATTCTATGCAGCTCGATTGCTCTCTATTATCCACTATCAACTTCGTAACCATCTCACCTACAAATGGTCTTACTCAATCATAAACAGAACCCTCATATTATAGTAACAACCTCACAAAAACCTCCTTGGTCGATTATAAAATAATAGACTCCACTAGACCGTATTGTTTTAAACAATCCGCCCTATTTACTACAGGAAAAAGCACAATTGGTGGCTAAGAATTTGGTTGCCAAAAGACTCTATTTAGTCGCCAAAATGTCTATCGTGACCAATAATAATTTGGTCACGTATCCCTGGTCACAGAAAGGTATTAGTGACCAAATCTGTACTGGTAGCAAAAAGCAAAACATTTAGTGAATAAAGTGTGGTCACAAATGTATCCATTTGGTGACCAAATCTGTGTTGATCACTAATACCTAGTGGTCACTAAATGATTCTTTCGGTGACCAAAAAGTTGGTCGTTGATTTCATCTTTTATTGAGTAAGGTTTTGGTCACAATTGTGATCTTTCGGTGACTAAAATGATGGTCGTTGTTTTCATCTTGTATTGACTAAGATTTTGGTCACTGAATGATTTTTTCAGTGACCAAAATTTGGTCATCATCTTCATCTTTTTATGACCAAGAAGATGATTTTCCTTGAATAAATTATTTAGTCACCAAAAGTTTACCATAATATTGTTTTGCCAATAGCAGTCACCAAAAGATGCTTGTAGCTACTATTTTTCATTCTCAATATATATTTTTTAATACAAACCAAAATGACAACAAATACCTAATTTTTATAAATAATCATCATGATACTAACAAATACCAAATTTTAATGTCATTCCAACATCCCAATATAATTCAGCATGATCCTTACCAATAACCAATAGTGCATTAATATCCCAATGTCGTGGTCGTCACCAAGCAAAACTAAATACATATATAGACGACAAGAAAATTTTCTTTTGAATAACCATCATCCAAAAAATGCATTCATATCCAAAATATATATGGAATAGACATCATTCAAGCAAAAAGCATCTATATCCAAAGCATATGCCAATGCTGCGAAGAAGTCCAAATTGATCTGTAAAGGCACAAATAAATACAATTAATACCAATAAAAGAAGACAAATATACGTACAAGTAGAATTCATCTTATCAATCCCTTAGCATGAAACTAGTAGAACAAACTAAAACCTAAACATAAATGACAGCCCACGTTCACTCAACTACATGATCTACTCATGTTCAAGAAACCACAAACATAAAATGACAGCCCAAACTGGGCTCCACAATGTAATGATGAATTAGAGTTAATGCTGGTGTGGCATTCTGATTCACTAATAGCTAATCAATATTCAAGGAGTTGAAATAATTAAACTTAATTTAGAAGTTCTCATCCGACCATCTTATTCTAAGTCATGATTGAAATCCAGGAACAACACAAAAAAATACAACAGCAATGGGGAGTAGCATAAGAGCAACAATTTGCTACAAGCATGCACGCAAGAATCCCTTTTGAACAATTTTAAGTTATAATTCCCCAGAAGTAGCATGCAAAAAGTCCCTAATTTGGGGTATTAAACCTGGTATAATATTCATCGTTAGCAGCTTATTCTCATAGTATGAATGCTACATAACTACACAAACTTCGCAAATGCACAGATTGGTAGGAACAAATGCACATGCATAATTGGTAAATAATGTGTTCTCTTATTTTATTTTGGCTATATATGTAAGCACCGTTGTGATAACTCAACTCGTATAAGGCCAAATATTGCAAATCTAATTATCTACATAAGTTCCAGGATTCTATTTTCTCCAAAACATAAAAAAAATTAAGCTATAGTTCTCAAACAATTAAACACATCATTTGTTTTCTTCCAAAATCACCCATGGAGGGACGATTCATCTCAGTGGAGAGAGAGAGAGAGGTGACCATATTTAATTAACTGTCTACATTTTACTGGTTAGGTATTAATCATGCCAAATATTCCAAGCTAATGTTATTCTTTTTCACTTGTAACCTAATGGGCGCGATATAGATAAGTATACTTACCAATGATAAGGGTGACCACCGGTCAAGGAAATGTGTCCGCCATGATGGATAGTTGAATGTGTTTGGTTCTTTCCCTATGTGAGTTGTGTCACCAAGCTTGCAAACTTTTTCATCTCAGCTTTCATGCTTTCTTCTCCTCTTCGCGCTCCATCCGCAGCTTTTTCATCTCAGCTTCATGTGCTCTCTTCTCCTCCTCGCGCTCCATCCACAACTTCTCCATCTCAGTTTCACGTGCTCTCTTCTCCTCATCACGCTCCATTTGCATCTTCTCCATCGCTGCTTTAATATATAAAAAACTCCTCATCACGTGCTCGTGATGCAGCATTCGATGTAGTTGAAGAAGGCTTGGGCCCAACCTTGAACCCAAGTATGTATTTCTTCCTTTTCCCAAGAACCTCTCTGGACATCTCCTCCCGTGTCAACTGCACATCGGATTGAGATTTTTCTTCTTGCACATGCAGCATCTCTGCCTGTAAACAAACATTAATTCTGATCTAAACTCTTCAGGAACATAGTTGAAATATGCGTAACAAACTAGGATACCTACATGTCTATCGGAGCAAATATTAGAGATCCACTCGTTGTCCTTGTTAGTATGAGTTTTCTGAAACACCTCAGGAAAATCCTTGTTCTCAGAGCCACCATTCTCTACCTATAAACTCAAATTTACATTAGCATAAAGTCAATACGTACACAAGAACAGAATACAAAAGGATAAAGTAAAAATCATTTATATGAGTTAAATGTATACCGGTATAGTCATCTCTGCAACAAATGATCGAGACCCCGAACAATGACAAAAATCTACGTTTCCCCTATTTTCTTTGCCAGCACTTGATCGATTCTTAAATGAAAGAAGAACCAAAAATACTAGTAAATTTGTCATATGCTCGTCAAAAAGACACTAGATGTGTTATTTATCATAAAAGAAAGTATAAATTGCATAAGATACCTTGTGTTTCTCACTTGCCCATACATCATCAATCATGTGACGCCAATCCTCCAAAGTCATTTGATCATACGGATGACTATACAGGTCCAGTTGTTGTTCCACAAGATCATTGTAATGACACTCCATTTTGTGCCTCCAATTTATATGCAAATGGTAGCTCTTCCTATGTACAGCTTGTTGAGCGACTGGATTTTCATGATAATCATCTGAAATTTTGCACTTGTCCTAAAAGAAAAATGACTAAAGTTATTAACTCAATTGACATGCAGCTAGTATGCCTAATATATAAAAAAACTAACTAGATAAGAAATTACAAGAAATTACTTGGGCTCATGAATTGTGATGGTGAAGGCATAGATGACCTGCTAACTGATGACCTCATCTTCTTACCAGGAGCCATGACTTATGAAATCAAACTGTAAAACAAGGTTTGTAGTGCCACTTATTAACTATATGCAATGCTGAAAATTAAAAACGACTTAACTGAGCAAGTATTCAAGAATAGTGATTGAACCACGAATAGAAAATAATATCACATTCTTACAAAATTACATAGGTGATAATCATAAGCAAAAGGGTTACATATAGACAAAAACAACCAACGAATAGAAAATAATGTCTTTGTAATACGGTAATTGTACTCATTGCTTTCTTTTGTCAAAGCTGAGTATACCTTGAACAAGGAGTCCAACTTGGAGAACTATGTTGCTTTGGCAGAACAAACACTAAAAGCCTTAATGATTTATAGCCATTCGCAAAAACGGAGAACTATGAGAAATGTTGTATGCATACTGTGCAAATTGGTGGAGGTTAGCAAGGCCCTTGGGGGGTTTTATTTTTTTTTAAATCATAACACAAAACACTCAATTACCATATTGATTATTGAATGAAATTTGGGCCAGAAGCACGCATATTGCACTAAGAATGAAATGATTCACTGGAATAATACTCAGTACCAATAGAAATATATACTAAATTGGCTTTTGGTTGGATATTTCTCAAAAAACTTGAGTAATTTTCATAATCTTTTACTTTTCTGATTACTCATGTCATGACGAATCAAAAGACGTGAAAATTTTGACAAAAACTTACAAACGCCATAAAAAATTTGAACAAAGACAATCAAAAAATTGAATAGCCAGTTGGTGTAGAGCAACATAGAATCGCCACAACTACTAGTTCAAGTTGCCAAAATCAATGGAGCTGAATTCTAAAAAACACAAACTTTCCTATAAGAATTGTGTTTTTGAAAGTTATGGCCTGTTTGCTAGTGCAAACACTTGTATGCCATATTGCTTATCCAACATGAACACAACATAATGTGGACACCCCGCAAAAATTCACCGAGTTTCGAAAATGGTTTGGAAAATATGATTTTGATTTTGGAGTCGCCACTCGGGTTTAAGGACTGTACCCAAGAAACCGGTTTGAAAATGACTCTTTTGCCCTTGCTTTGGAAAAAATCTTTTATCGGCACACCGTTACAAAGATCTCTCAGGTTCGGGAGCTAAGTTACGAGGGGGGAGGTTTTTAAGGCACCCCCCTCGCCCGGTTACGAAAACCGGTCTCTACTAAGTACTTAAGGGTTTTTTTTTTAAAACACTTGTTTCTTGAACTCAAGTCACATGAACAAGATAAGAATGTAAAGATCATCATAATTAATCATATGAAAGTGGATGCTTGTGATCGTGTAAATGACATGGCATGATAATAGAATGACATGAATATTGATAACATTGACCATAAACTGTGAATAAAATGACACAAAAGCTTTTTGAAAAATCCAATTTGATCTTTCTACTTTCTTTCAAGCACCTAAAGGTATGTTTCAAACGCCTGAAGCTGAGAGGATCAGGCGCCTGAAGCTACTGTTTCATATGCTTGATCAAACCCACTTTGACCTCTGTTTTGCCTTTGATACTGATAGTAAAATGATGTTAACTCACTGTAATGAGGGAAACAAACTTGAAAGCTTTATTTAAAAACTCATTCACACCATGAAACACCATTAATCCCTCATAAAGAACAAATTTTTCGTCCATTTAAATAGCAAAATAGAGATATTATACTCTTGCATGCAAAGAAAATGACCGCCAATAGAGATTTTGTGATAAATATATGGTTTTGACTACATTGATGGTCATTTTCCTCTTTCAAAAGTATGATTTTCACCTTTTGGAGTGGAAAACAGAAAGCAATCAGTTTGTTCCTGAGATTTGAACCATCATCATCATAACTATGAACTGGGGCTGAAGCTGCTGCTTCAGGTGTCGAGCAAAAAATGCTCTTTTGATATATTTGAGTCATTGTAAGCCCATTATTGGTATCAAGAACCAACATGAGCCTACTGACTTCCCTCAACAAGAACTTTGTTACACTTATTGGGTAGATTCACTACCTTTTTGGAGCTTGAAATGGATGATTGAACAATGGGGAAGGATTTTTCAGTGGATAATGGAGGTTTGAATGAGGTTATACACTGATTTTGGGTGTTTTTTTTAGAGAGAAATGGCTGGTTCGGCTATTTTTTTCAGAAAAAATCATGGAACCCCTTCAAAGGAGGGGTGTGGGGGTTTAAATAAGGCTCCAAAGGTTGGTTTAGGTCCCCTAGGGGCCATTTTAGAGTTTCATTTAGGCTAAGACGCTCCTCCCCTAAAGGTAATCTGCGAGATCGCATCATAATCATTACACCCAGATATTCCCGCTTAAAATTTTAAAATTCTGGAAAAAGAGCTTCAAACGCCTAAAGAAGCCCTTCAGGCGCCTAAAGGGAATGCTTCAGGTGCATGGAATGGGTTTAGGCGCCTATAGGGGAATGCTTCAGAGGCATGGAATGGGTTTAGGCGCCTATAGGGGAATGCTTCAGGTGCATGAGAAAGGTTCAGGCGCAAAGGAGGGTGCTTCAGGCACATGCAAATGTGCTTCAGGTGCATGGAATGGGTTCAATGGTTACCTTTGGTTTGTGGTTTGGAAGTGTTTTGGTAGGGTTTCGGACAAATTTCAATCATCCCTTTTCGGGATCAGACCAGTGTAGTTCTTTGGGGCGATTGAAAACACCTTAATCAATAAACAAACATCAATGGGTTCAAGACCCTCAAACATGATTCAAATGGGCTTAAGGCCTTCAAGCAAAGATTTAGATAGGCTCATGATCATCAAAGATGATTTAAATAAGCAACAGCCTTACAAGACGATTTAAACAAGCACAAGGCCCTCAAAGATGATTTAAACAAGCACTAAGCCCTCGAAATGATTTAAACTGGCACAAGGCCCTCAAAGAAAATGATTTAAACAGGCACAAGACCCTCAAAGATGATTTAAATAGGCAAAAGGCCATCATAAATGATTTAAACAGGCACAAGGCCCTCAAAACGATTTAAACAGGCACAAGACCCTCAAAACGATTTAAACAGGCATAAGGCCCTCAACGAAGATGATTTTAACAGGCCTTGAAAATGATTTAAACAGGCACAAGGCCATCAAAGAAGATGATTTAAAAAAGGCACAAGGCCCTCAAAGACGATTTAAACAGGAAAAAGGCCCTTATAAACGATTTAAACAGGCACAAGGCCCTCAAAGATGATTTAAACAGGCACAAGGCTCTCAAAGATGATTTAAACAGGCACAAGACCTTCAAAGAAAATGATTTAAACAGGCACAAGGCCCTCAAAATGATTTAAACAGGCACAAAGCCTTTAAAGAAGATGATTTAAACAAGCACAAAACCTTCAAAGAAATTGATTTAAACTGGCACAAGGCCCTCAAAGATGATTTAAATAGGCACAAAGCCATCAGGATGATTTAAACAGGCACAAAGCCTCCAAAGAAAATGATTTAAACAGGCACAAGGCCCTCAAGACGATTTAAATAGGCACAAAGCCTCCAAAGAAAATGATTTAAACAGGCACAAGGCCCTCAAGACGATTTAAACAGGCACAAAGCCTCCAAAGAAAATGATTTAAACAGGCACAAGGCCCTCAAAATGATTTAAACAAACACAAGTCCTTCAAAGAAAAGGATTTAAACAGGCCCAAGGCCGTCAAAGATGATTTAAACAGGCACAAAGCCCTCAAAACGATTTAGATAGGCACAAGACCTTCAAAGAAAATGATTTAAACAGGCACAAGGCCCTCAAAACGATTTAAACATGTATAAGGCCCTCAAGATGATTTAAACAGGCACAAAGCCTCCAAAGAAAATGATTTAAACAGGCACAAGGCCCTCAAGATGACAGGCACAAAGCCTCCAAAGAAAATGATTTAAACATGCACAAGGCCCTCAAAGATGATTTAAAATGAGTTTAAGCCATTTCAACGTGAATCAAAGAAAATTACTTACCAGACAGAGGATTGAGCAAAGGGATACGACTATCTACTGAGCAACGAGGTGGTGGAAATAATTGAATGATCGGGCAAACTACCTCCTGAACAAAGAAGTGGTTGGGATGATTGAATGCACCTACGCAGTGACTAAAATGATTGGGGTGCATCAGCTAGGCGACTTCAACAGGTGATAAATCTACCTTTGAATTGATTGAAAAGATTATCCTGAATGACATGATTCAAAAGGTGACCATTTCTGGTCTTGAAATTGATTTTGAAATGACCATCTCTGGTCTTAAAGTTGGATTTGAAGTGACCATCTCTGGTCTTGAAATTGAATTAGATTGAAAAGTTGTCCTTCAAAACGGTTGATTAAAAAGAACTACCTCGTACTCCCGTAGGTCGATTGATTTAAAAGCTGTCTCGCAGGACGATTGCGTGTGACTCATGCATCGACACTCGACAACAACAATAACAACATTTCTTCTTTAAAAAGTAGGAGGTGCAATAGGGTGTTTCTTTTGCTTTATTGTCTTTCCTTTTGGCAGGGTTTGAGTTTGAGCTTGGCAGGGCTTTCAGGCTTTCGGATTGGTTTGGGGTTTTAGGCTCCCATGCCCCAGTCTTGGATTTGGGCGTATGCCTCCCCCAATACATGGCATTAGGCTGACATGCCCCAATTTTGGGTTGACGTGTCTCCACGGATGGTGAACCTCAATTCTAATTTTCTTTCTTGGCTTTGCTGATGGTTTTAGCGATCAATTGACCATGTACCCAAACACGGGTTCTTTGATGCATTGAAATCATTTCCACGAGTCAAGAATTGACAAGACTAAGACGACATAATTAACCTCTTAACAAAGGGATGAAGTTTTACAAGGCCGAGGAATTTGATCGACTTTTTGGGCAAAAGGGTGTACAAGGCCAAGTGTGAACACCCCGCGGAGCGAAGTCCACGAAAACGGTTGTTGGTTTGAAAAATGGTTTGATTGGTTGAATGGAGTCGCCACCCGGATTTGAGGACCGTACCCGAGAAATCGTTTGAAAAATGACTCTTTTGCCCTTTGAATGGAAAATAATTTACTGGTCTCACAAAATGAGATTTCTCGGGTCCGGGAGTTAAGTTACGCGAGGGGAAGGAATTTAAAGCACCCCTCGCGCCCGGTGTAACCACTGGTCTCTACTAAATGTTAAAAGGATTTTGAAAATGTTTTTAAAATGAACTTCAAACTCAAATTTATGCGAGAGCACGACAAATGCATCAAAAAGATTAAAGAAATGTGAGAGAATGCTTGTGTAAAATGTTATGAGTGGATGATTTATGTACAAAAGATGCTAAAATTACACTAAAATGCCCTCAAACTGCCTTAGGATATCCCAGAAATTGATCACAAATATTCAAACCATCACACCTGGATTGCAATCTGGGCGCCTGGATTAGGCAGATCTAGGCGCTTGGATTGAATCCAGGCGCCTGGAAAGGGTCAATCCAGGCGCCTGGATTGCCTTCCAGACAGAAAACTCAAAACTTCATTTCTCACAGATAAGACCAAATGCAATGTTTTGATTAGCTTTCAGGCATTCTAGAAGATGTGTAGCAACACAGTAACAGGCATGAAACTTCAATTTTATCTCAAACACAATGAAATGGTATTTAAAATGCCATGATAATGTAGTGATAATGTTCATTCTATACATCTACAATGGGGATATGCTTAAACAACATGAAAAACCCTATCTCAACACCTTAAAACTGAATGATCAGAACCTATAAATGACTCATAAACTCATATGAACATTTCTTACTTATATAATCTCTTTTCAAAGCATGATTGTGACTCCAAAACACTTTAAATGATCATTTTAGCAAAGATCAGATCATGAAATATAGACAACCAGAGATCAATGCATGCACATGATGTACCAAAGGCTGGTCAAAATGCAAAAGAAAGCAGAAAATATGATGGGGAAAAGGAGATCCAGGCGCCTGGATGGAGTGAATCCAGGCGCCTGGACTCAATGCAGGCGCCTGGAAAGTGATGATCCAGGCGCCTGGATTGAGTATTGATGCACAACACTGATTTCTTTCTTGATGATTTTCAAACCTCTCCCAAACCCCCTTCTGGTATAGAAGACCAGTGAGGACTTGATTGAGTTCCCCTCAGGGCCTACTTGAGTACATTGGTAGAAAAAAAAAACTACCTTTTTGGTGTGATCAAAGACTTGAAATGGTTTTTTGAATGGATTTCATAGGAATGTAGCTTCTGGTTTTTGGTTTTTCTGAGCTAAAAAGGGTAGTTTATAGATATTTTGGTGGAGTTTGGTTGATGGGGGTGAATAGATGATGGATTAATGAAGTAAAGAAGTGGTTTTTGGGGTTCAAATGGGTTGGGTTTGAGAAGTGATTGATGAAACTGGAATTTCTGGAGTTGTTTTGGCAGAGTAACAGCAAGAGTAAGAGAGTGATCTTTTTTCAGCCCTTAAAATGGAGGATTGGTGTGGTTTTTATAGGCAAACAAGGGTTCATAAAGGGCCATTTGAACCCTAAGGGAGGTTGAGGGATCAACTAGAGGTCAAGCCATAGGGGTAATCATCCCTCCCACTCTCCCCCTAACTGAACTCTGCAAGAAAATCCCCAAGATATCGTTCCCGCCCACTATTAACTTAACTACACTCAACCTGGACTGATATCCAGGCGCCTGGATTATGCCTTTCTAGGCGCCTGGATTTGTCCAATCCAGGTGCTTGAAAGGGCAATCCAGGTGCATGTGTTTTAAGGTTTTGGACCAATCCAGGGTTTCAAGGGGTATTTTGGTAATCTTATGGGAGGTTATTGGTGGGGTTTTCAAGCCTTTGATCAAACCGTATATGCTCTATTTAGGCATTTTCATCCTCGGGGAAGTTTCGGAATTTCGAGGGTCCGGATTGGGGTGTCTACACCAAGGAATTTGATTGACCATGTTGACTTGACGGATAAGAGCAACTATGTGAATTACTTTACTTGGGTGCCTTGAGTGGGCAAAGGTTGATAGGGAAGAACATGTTGACTCGAAGGATATGGAAGACTACGTTGATCTGAAATTCTGAAAGATGGCAAACATGCCTCACCATTAATGTCGAAATTGTCATGATAAAATTGGATTTTGATTTTGTGATTGCTTCACTCCATCAAGTGATTTTCATTCAAATCTACTTATCAAAACACAAGATTTCTTATCGTGAACCCATGCCCCAAGATGCTGATGATGCCTCATTGATTTTCCTTCAAAATGCCCCAGTTTATAGGGCTGCTGATGAAGATTTGTTGATGTGCCCTAGTTTAGATTTTTTCTTTGTATGACGCCAATGTTTGCGCAATGCTTTGACTTTTGATTTTCAAGGGAAATTAGACTGTTCCCTTGTGACTTGAATTATCACTATCAAGTTGCGCTCCTCAATCTAAAAGGACTTCATTCAGGTTATAACGAGGCCAGGGCTTGGGCTCAACAAAGAAAGGGGAGAAGGCTCAAAAAAATTTCATATTCGTTGGGTTATCAGAGCTAGCAGCTATCTCAGACTTCATTTGTGCCCTTTTTGCTTTTTGGTAGGTGCTTTCTTGTGCCTTTTGTTCCTTTTGATGAGCACTTCCTCTTCATTTGATTTTTCTATTTCATTTCTTCCATACTTCTCATCTTGTTGCGCCCACATGTGTGGTGTTTTCACGCGTTTATCAGCTTGGTACTTTCATTATGGAAATGCTTTGAATTTTCACACGCCTACATCTTTAACAATTTTCATTCTTTCCTCTTCGCCCTAGTGTGGGGGATAGCTGCTTAGCTAGTTCTTTTTCAAAGAAATTCATTTAGGCTCAAAGGGGCTTGCGATGGATATTTGTGTGGGAAATCAAGCAAATAATGCCTTTCTTCATTTTGAATTGCGCAATTTGATAGGGAGAACTCATGCTTGATCTATATTTTGCCTAGATCTCATTTTGAAGTTTGATCTAGCGAGATTTTTGCCTTAACTTTTGCCTAGGCCGACCTGGCGGGTTTTCGACCTAGCAGGCTTTTCCTTATCAAAGCATTACTTCTTGATAGCACCAGGGAATGATCCTTTGGAAATCCTCCTTGTGTGGGGCGAGGGCTCAATCAAAATTCATCTTGTGTTTTGAAGTGATTATCATGTTTCTCAAATGATGGTGAAAAACAATTCCAAGTTGAAGGATTATTGCAAAAACTCAAGTTTAAGATGACAATTTCAACACAACAGCATGACATTTATTTTTTATGGTTGTGACCGAACCACTAAGGATTGCCTACGTATCTCTTTGCAAGGAATCAGGTCGAGCATAGTTCAGGACTACAAAGTTGACTCCTTTTTTTTTATTTATTTGACAACAACAACAAACAATACAGACTCGAATATGAAAGAAAGCAGAAGCATAAGAAGACTCGAAGCACAAACTAACTCAATCAAAAGTGAAAACTGGACTCGACACTTGAAGACTTCCAAGACTCGTGGAAGATTGAACTATTGCATGGCCATTGATGGTTCATTGGTTCTGCAAGGTGTTCAGTTTTGCTAGTGGAGCAGAGATGGATCTGTTGTCAATGAGATCCTGAATCTTGTGGCGGCGGCGATGACACACATCGATAGCATGACCAGGCATTTGATGGAAGGCACGGAAGGCGTTTGGGTTATGGTAGGCTAGGAGCTTTTGAGGTAGAGGAGTTGGAGGGAGTGGTTTGAGAAGACCGGCTTCATGGAGCTCTTTATACACGATAGATAGGGGTGTGGAGAATTGTGAGAGAGTTCTTTGTGGTTTTTTAGAGTGGTTGGTTTGGACAATGACTTTGTTGATGGGTGCTGCTTGCTTGGAGCTGTATTTTGTAGAGTTGGATGAGGTGTTTGCATATAGGGTGTTGTTATCCCCGGAGTTGATGTTCTTGGTTTTTGGAGTGAGGTCTTCTTTTTCAAGAATGCCGCCCCATATTTCTTCCTAATTGCCAACCCACGTTCAAAGTACATCTCAAAATTCAAGGCTTGCGTCGTCACCATATATTTGGCCAAGTCAGGCTACAAATTCTTGGTTATGATCATCATTTGATCATTGTCACTGGGACGATCAGTCATCTGCGCTGCCTTCACCCTCCATCTCTACATAAAGTCCGCAAATGACTCCTCCTCCTTCATCTTGATGCTTTCAAGCTCACGTGTGGTCACCTTGAGCTGGACGTTATATTCATACGCTTAATAAAGGCAGCTGCCATATCTTCCCATGTCCTCCTTTTAGAACGGTCAAGTGAGAGGAGCCACTGGAGCGCAGGCCCTGTGAGGGATTGGTGAAACATTTGGGCCATAGTTGGCTTGTTAACATTTTGAAGTGAGAGGGAGCTTACATATGCCTGAATGTGTCCCTTGGGATTCCCAGTTCCATCAAATTTTTCAAAATCCGCCGGCTTGAATTTCTCAGGGAGTTTGGCATCCGGAAACCGACAGAGCTTATCCATATCAAATCCGGTGGTTCTCCGTTGCTCGTTCTTGGCTACTGACTCCTCAAGCTTAGCAATCTTGGCTAGCATCTCAGCCAATTGAGGGTTTTCAGCAAGTTGCTATTGGCGATCATCATTAGAGATTCCTTGGTTTTGGGGCCCACCTTCGGTCATTTGAGGTGGGGGTGGAGGCAGTCGGCTTTGGATATTCACCATTATCGCCATGAGTTGGGCGATTTGGGTGTCATTTCAGGCTCTCACATCCCATATCTCCTTCCTTATTTGTTCCATCTCATTTGGGGGAACTTGTTCCTGATCTGCCGACATCTCAGTTTCGGATACTGGTGATGAAGGTCGCGACGATCATTGCCTGGGCGGTCAGATCCTAACATTTAAGGTCTTCTTGCTTGGCCCAATGATTCAGAACTGACAGTAAAGCAAAATGTCAAATTCAAATTGTGCCCCTAGTTTTATTGAAGAAAATGTCGTGCATGCATCGTTGTCGCGTCGTCCTAAGATCTAAACTACCGGTCTCGGTCTCACTTAAGACATTGCATAGATGTTTGAAACAACAACCACGGGTAAGTTGTTACATGTTGGTTAAATTCCAAGCGTCGTAGAATTAAAGCCAATCTCCTTTTAGACCATCTGAGATAGAGCAATAAGATTGTTGAAATCCAGATACAAATGCACTTAAGGCTAGCCCGAGACACGCGGAGCCGTTCGAGCACGGCAAACACTGGAGGTATCTCAAACTCCATGGATTTAAAGTCTCCTAGACTGACATCTATTCCTATAGATTGTGTTACGGCTAACCTAGGGTTAGCCTACCAGTTTCAAATCTCACTTGAAGCCATTGCACAGATAATTTAACAACACCACGGATAGGTCGTTACTCGGTAGGTACGGTTTACCAACCTACAGCCTAAAGTTGAAACCATAGCCCTTAACTTTTCTTGACCATCCGAGACAGAGCACTAAGGTGCTGTAATCTAGATACTAATGACTCCAAGGCTAGTTCGAAACACAGGCAGCCGTTCGGGCATGACAAACACCGGAGGTATCTCAAACTCTATGAATTTAAAGTCTCCTAGACTGAATTCGACAGCTCTGGAAGGTTGCCCCAATCCTCAAGTTTTCTTTAACGTAACAAGTCTTTTGCATTGGACGGACAGATTTGGGAAAACGCAACTAAACAGATTCCCAGCAATAATCTAAATTTGGATAATTTCTCCTAAGTCCGTTAAGAATTTGACAGTTCAAGTTTTCCCACGTCCGGTCATCCTGAAGACTAACTTGTAAGAATAACGTGCATTTGGGATGCATGACTCATCATCGGGCCAAAGCAACCTTCTATTAACTGTCGGGAACCTAACCTATGTTAAACTAACGGCGCACGAAACACGAACGGCTATATGTACAGATGCAAGTGCATGCATGTATGCAGTGTGACATGCCGAGGAAAATAGTAACACATAGCATGTAACAGGAGGGAGCACATAATCCTAACACATGGGTTGGTCACCTAACGTGTGGTTCTATGGTTGTCTATATGCAAAGACTGGTTTTGGTTTTAAAGGGTACCCCGGACTCAAAGCCAAAGCTGTCTCCCACCGCCAAGGATCCCGCAAGGCGATGGTAATAGTGACAATTGTGACTTATCACAGTCGGGGGATGCTGAGCATTTCAGGATTCTCCATCATCGGCAAGCCGAGTGGGATTGCCAAAACACGCCAGCATGGCTAGGAACAATGCACGTGCAATGCAAAAGTTTAGAAACAAATGTTTTTGAAAATCCCTTAAACACTTTTCAAGTCTAGCTCTCTAAATTAATGCATATTTCAAATTAATTACACAAGTGTAATTAAATAAAAAAATATACATTAACCAGAGTCCCCAGCAGAGTCGCTAGCTTGTGGACACCCCAGAAAAATTCACCGAGTTTTGAAAATGGTTTGGAAAATATGATTTTAATTTTGGAGTCGCCACCCGGGTTTAAGGACTGTACCTGAGAAACCGGTTTGAAAATGACTCTTTTGTCCTTGTTTTAGAAAAAGCTTTTACCGGCACACCGTTACCCAGATCTCTTGGGTTTGAGAGCTAAGTAATGAGGGAGGAAGGTTTTTAAGGCACCCCCCTCGCCCGGTTATGAAAACCGGTCTCTACTAAGTACTTAAGGATTTTTTTTAAAAAAACACTTATTTCTTGAACTCAAATCACATGAACAAGATAAGAATGTAAAGATCATCATAATTAATCATATGAAAGTGGATGCTTGTGATCGTGTAAATGACATGGCATGATAATAGAATGACATGAATATTGATAACATTGACCATAAACTATGAATAAAATGACACAGAAGCTTTTTGAGACCCTTTTTGGAAATTCCAATTTGATCCTTCTTCTTTCTTTCAAGCACTTAAAGGTATGTTTCAAACGCTTGAAGCTAAGAGGATCAAGCGCCTGAAGCTACTGCTTCATATGCTTGATCAAACCCACTTTGACCTCTGTTTTGCCTTTGATACTGATAGTAAAATGATGTTAACTCACTGTAATGAGGGAAACAAACTTGAAAGCTTCATTTAAAAACTCATTCACACCATGAAACACCATTAATCCCTCATAAAGAACAAGTTTTTCATCCATTTAAATAGCAAAACAGAGATATTCCACTCTTGCATGCAAAGAAAATAACCTCCAATAGAGATTTTGTGATAAATACATGGTTTTGACTACATTGATGGTCATTTTCCTCCTTAAAAAGTATGATTTTCACCTTTTGGAGTGAAAAATAGAAAGCAAATAGTTTGTTACTAAGATTTGAACCATCATCATCATAACTATAGACCAAGATAAAGCATTTTAAGATAGAAAGAGATGAAAATGACCTAGGCCTGAAGCTGCTGTTTCAGGTGTCGAGCAAAAAATGCTCTTTTGATATATTTGAGTCATTGTAAGCCCATTATTGGTATCAAGAACCAACATGAGCCTACTGACTTCCCTCAGCAAGAACTTTGTTACACTTATTGGGTAGATTCACTACCTTTTTGGAGCTTGAAATGGATGATTGAACAATGGGGAAGGGTTTTTCGGTGGATAATGGAGGTTTGAATGAGGTTATACACTGATTTTGGGTGTTTTTTTTTTAGAGAGAAATGGCTGGTTTGGCTATTTTTTTCAGAAAAGGTCATGGAACCCCTTCAAAGGAGGGGTTTGGGGGTTTACATAAGGCCCCAAAGGTTGGTTTAGGTTCCCTAGGGGCCATTTTAGAGGTTCATTTAGGCTAAGACGCTCCTCCCCTGAAGGTAATCTGCAAGATCGCATCATAATCATTACACCCAAATATTCCCGTTTAAAATCTAAAAATTCTGAAAAAAGAGCTTCAGGCGCCTAAAAGGGAATACTTCAGGTGCATGGAATGGGTTCAGGCGCCTAAAGGGGAATGCTTCAGGTGCATGGGAAAGGTTCAGGCGCCTAAAGGGGAATGCTTCAGGTGCATGAGAAAGGTTTAGGCGCCTGAAGGAGGGTGCTTCAGGCACATGCAAATGTGCTTCAGGTGCATGGAATGGGTTCAATGGTTACCTTTGGTTTATGGTTTGGAAGTGTTTTGGTAGGGTTTTGGACAAATTTCAATCATCCCTTTTAAGCTCTAAAACGTGTTCGAAAGTCCATTTTCATCATCGGGGACGCTATGGATTTTCGTAGGCCCAAATTGGGGTGTCTGCACATAAGTAGAGTTAATTACTAAAATTTTGAGTGTACCACAGTGCCAAAGATTACAATCTTACATTATATAATTTAGAATTGATGAACTATATGTTCCCAGATTATAAATTTGTAGCTTTTTTGAGTTATTTCATAGTTCACAACAAAACATGTGATTGGCTACTTAAATCATGCCGAAGATTCACATCCAAACATACGATTGCAAATGCTTCCAGTAACAGATACCAACAAAGAATTAGAAATTCTTGTGAGTCAAATCCTTGACATACATGGTCCTAGAGTACCTTCATATGGACCATACAAGGAAAATGAGAAATTAATTAATGGGAGTCATTAGTATGGCCCAAGGTTATTGCACCTTTCAAACATAGTGGAATTAAGCCGATAACGAATTACCGAAAGCAGTTCAATTATACGCAAGTTGTGAAGAAGTGAATGTTTTTTAGAAGAATGAATACAATTCCAGAAAAGTTGAATAGAAAACATTTAGAATAGGATGATCATAAATTTTGCACTTTCTACAACTCTTACTCTACCGAGCAAATGAGAATCACCTTGACAGTTTCCGTTCCAATTTCCATCCTAAATAAACTGGAATTTGGATCCTGTTTCCATATCCCTTCAAAGAACCACCCATAACGAAATCAGACAAGACATTTTAGTCATTCCTCCCCTTGACCCTTAAGCTGAACAAAAAAATAATATAGGGGAAGAGATTTCCTAGATTGCCTACTGCGTTGGAATTCATTTTGGCCATTATACTGCTTAGCGAAGCGATCTCTGTCATTTTAGAGACTTGTAACTAAAATACTACCATATAAACAGAGTCATGACCTTGACTCATGCCATGACATAGGAGGAGTAACTAATCAATGAACACCATGTTATTGGTATTGACCAATCAATGAGGAGCAATCAAATTCAAAGAAAAGTTTGAATGCCGATCTGGAAAGAAGGTGAACCATCTGTATACTGGTACCTTCAATTGTTATTTACCTATATTTCCATGGGGTCACGTGCCCCCACTGCATTTTCCAATTTTTTTTAGACCTCAGTTAAAGTAAAAAACCAAAGTTTGCACTTGGTTATAGAGCGAAACAGGGGCAAAATCCTTTGGCCTTCACACCTTGCGCTGTTTGTCGCCACACCACCACACTAACCCACCCAACCGTTTAATTTCAAATCTCTCCCTACATTTCACTGTATATATCTGTGCTTTTATAGAGGTGTGTTTTCAAAAAAGAATACCGAAACTACGGTGAATACAAGGCTGGCCCAACCCCAATGCCCAAGAGGCCTAGGCCTTAGGCATTCAAAAAAGTAGGCTTGAAAAGGGACTGTGCTTTATGTTTAGAAACTTTGTACAGATACATATATCATACCTATCTCAACAGGTTTAGGTAATTCAGCCTATCTCAACAGGCTTAGATAATTCGTTGTTCTGCTCTCTTTGAGCATATAAATTGAAGTTAGAACTAGAATCTCAGCAAGATAGACTTGTTTGGATGTTAATTCTTTTACAGCGGTAGATACTTCATAGAACTAGCGTTGCCTTCTTCTTTTTTCAATCGGCATGCACAAGCAGATTTGAAAAGCCCTAGAAAGGAATCATTAAACTCACAACCCTAGAAATCAATAACGATCAACAACTAAATTAGTTCTATTTGCTCGGTATTCAACTACACAAACAAAAATATATTGTGGTAGTCCTCTCTAATAACGTAAAAATCAGACGATTGCAAAGAGACATCAACGCCTTGCCTTCGGAAATACACTGAATCAGATGATGGCAAAGAGAAATCTAGTGAAGTCTGTGATGCTAGTATGAGATCAATAAAGAAGTGGGCGCCCCTTCGGAGATCGATTCAGAGTCGCCACCCGGGTTTTAGCAGATTGTCCCCGAGGAACCGAACTCAATTGACTCGTGCCTCATTCAATGGATAAGGATTACCGGCCCGTCATCACGATACTATCTTAGGTTTGGGAGCTCATTTACAAGAGGGGAAAGGTTTTACGGCACCCCCCTCACCCGGTTCGAAGACCGGTCTCTACTTGACTTTTATGGGATTACGTGAAATGGATGCAATTCCACCATGAGCAAATAACGAGGAATGGGGATGGGAGTCAAGTAACAATGCTAAACACGACAAAGGATTACACTGTATGTGTGTGAGATGTGGACTACATGAGTGACGATGATGGTGAATTAACATAAACTACAAATGACAATAAACAGCAGGAGAACAACATTAGTACATGTTAAATAGAGACTAAAAACTGGAAATAGCATGAACAATACACAAAACAGGCTAAACCAATCTGATCCACTTTCAGTGGTTCGAGCGCTCAAACTCATGCTCACTCATACATGCTTGTGATGTTTCTGATGATTCTGATTTGATGAAATCATGATTTTATCTCTGTTGCCTACTCAGAAACAATACTGGAATGATTGAATAGAATCACATAGCCATGTATGCATGATTTAAAAATCACTTATAACCCAAATGAGATGAATAATACAGAAGGAATGAAGACTCAACATTAAAAAATAGTATTTCAGAGTATTCAATGCTCAGAGTCCAAGCTTGGATGCAAATAACATTTGAGGGACCAGAAGATAGTTTGAGCGCTCAGACAGATACATTGAGCGCTCAAACCATCTTCTGGATTTGAGTGCTTCTATTCCATTCTTCCTACATTTGGATTGGAGGTGAGTTTAAAAGTGATGCATGATGATGCATAAATGATTCATGTTCTATAAACATGGATAAAATAAACTTGAGGTGTCCATTTACATGGGAAATGAGTATTGGGCCATGCATAAGCATGATTAGAATGAGTGGGAGAGATGATCATGTTGGCTTAGGCCAAATGGCTACACACACACAATAAGAAACTGAATACGGCATGTAAAGCTATGGAAATCAGGAAACAAAGATGAGATGAAACAGAGTTTGAGCACTCAGGAGTGATGGTTTGAGCGCTCAAACCCCATTCAAGGGATAAGAGCTTTTGATGGCTCCTGATCATCTTTGGTATTGCATGTATTTTAAACCTTCTGATCATGATTCAGAGGCATGGTGTGCATCTGATCACTTCACAAAAACGTATTATTCTAGTCTTGATGATGATAAAACATCATCTTAAGGACCCTTGAGCTTTTGATCAATGATCAAAGGATTCAACAAGCTGACTTAGAAGTGTTTAAGCCCACAAGAGTCATCAAGATGATGATATTAACAAAAGAATGATCAAAATCTCAAAATGAACACCATTTCATGACTTTTGGGCTCATCAGTGTATGATCAAAGGAGTACAAGCTGTTTTATAGCCTTATGAGCCAATCAAAAACCACAAAAGGGGAACATGAACATCAAAAAAGACCAGAATCATAAAAAACATGGGGGTACTCATAATAGTTTGAGCGCTCATATTACTGAGTTTGAGCACTCAAACGGCTTTGAGCTGGGATTTTTTAAAATCATTTTCTTGATCATTTAAGACCTGGTGAGTTCATTAGAGGTATGGAAGACCTCCATGAACCCACTAGTCTCCCTCAAGATGACTAACCCGTAGCTATTTGACCGTGTCGTACCGAGTCAAAAATACATTTATAAAAACAAGGAATTAACTACTACTCCAGAGAATAGTGGCTAAGTCCGAGTATCGATCCACAGGGAGGGGTCGGAGCTAGTGAGAGGTTTTCTTTACGGTAGGGGTTTCAGCGTTAGGACGGCCAACCTTTTGGTTGTGATTTTTGTTTGGTGGAATCTCTCTACCTCTAATGCGAGTGAAAATGAAATTTTAAACTACAAATTAAAGGCGGCAAGGTCTAGAGGTTCATACCACCCATGACTAGGGATATTCAATGGCTCTCAACTATAACTCAAGTGAGAGACAACGTCACTTGCTCTCACTCGGAAGATTTAGCAATGAAAATCATTTTGACTTTAGAAAATTGGTTTAACAATGGGATAAGTTCTTTGAGGCAATTTTACAAACACTTAGAATGACATAGCTCTAAGCATCATGTGTGGCAAGTGGTCAAGCCCTTGCCTACACAAGATCAAAAAGGTTAACAAGACTAAGTTTTGATACATAAAATTGAACTCACCCAATGAAAACCAATCTTTGCCACAAGGATGAGGTTTGTAAATGGAAAGAAACTCTCTTAGACATTTTATCGAACACCTAAAGTGACATAGCTCAAAGCATTGTGTGTGCCAAGTGATTTGTCTACACCCAATCAAGGAGGTTAACAACTCTAAGTTTAGACCGAAAATAGAGTGATTAATCCATTCACAAACCCACAATAAGCATAAAAACGTGAGAAGCCATTGAAACACCGAAGTCATGGGGTGATATTCACCCCATAACCAAGCCTAAACCACTACTCAATCATGCTTAAAGTACACACAAAGGAAGAAAAACGTGATTAAGGAAAACATAACGAAAATGAAAATAAACACAAGATTTAGATAGATAAAGATGAGTACTACAACATTAATGAAGAGCAATTACCTTGAAACTAAGTGGAAGTACATCAAATCCTAGAGAGAAGTTGGAGCAAAATATGTACAAAACTAATGGAGGTAGAGAGAGAAGGTGGAAGATGAAGAATGCCCTAATAATCTGAGGTTGGGAAGCTTATATAGTCCCCAAAATTACAAGTGAAAGGTCCAAAAAGCCCCCAAGTCTTCATAAAAGGAAATACAAAAAGTGCACAGAAAAGTGGTTCGGAGTGGGTTTGGACCGGTCCAGAATAATCCGGATCGGTCCGGAATCGTCTGGAAAATCTTCGGCCAATTCTGGATCGGTCCAGAATAATTCCGGATAGGTCCGGAATCGTCTGGAAATTCTTGGGCAATTCTGGATCGGTCCGGAATAATTCCGGATAGGTCCGGAATCGTCTGGACTAGAATTTTACTTCTTTGATCCCTCCGTTGAAATGTGCGCTTCCGGACTTCCTCCAAAGCATTTAAATGAGTTGTGCGACCCTCGGGGGAGGTGTTCCTTGGTCACTTGGGTGCTCGTTCACTCCCGGATACAACCGGGGATTATTTGGAGCTTTGGACACGCCTTTTAGCTCCGATTTTCTGAAACTCATCAAAAACACAACTCGCGCAAAATCACTCATATAAAACCAAATTATGCAAGTGTGTGTGATAAAATTGAGCGAGATAAGCCCGGATATATACAATATTGGGGGCTTATCACACCCCCCAACTTGAACTTTGCTCGCCCCGAGCAAACTAAACAAATACACTAACGGAAATAAACTAAAATGGATACGTCTTTTAAACCCCCGGGCGGCCCCGGTAGGACGAGTGAAGTCTCGTGAGGGTTTTCAGCAGTGAACAACCCACAAAACACAAAGGAATCGGATACTATATATGTAACTCACACCCAACCGTCAACCTCGCATAGTACCACAGTGTCTACTGAGCAAGTCAATGGCAAGATACTTCATTCATAGAAGGAGTTAAGCAAGTGAACTTCATATCTAAACTTAGCACAAAAATTAATCCTCTCACCTACCGTCGGATAGAAAATTCTCACGTGGCATGCATGTGAAAAGAAACCTCACAAAGAAATTCACTAATCTTGAAAACAGTTCTCACACCATTGATAGCTCGGTATTTCTTTAGGCACACCCCTTCCCTTTATTTGAATGAATCATTTTTTTCTTTTGTGGTTGTGCATTGCCCGGACCTCTCGGGCTTTCTAGTTGACCCCTTTAGCGAGCGTTAGGTCGGCCATCCCCAAGCCAAATGGCCTTAGGGCGCCAGGTTTTAAGAGACCCCTCAGACTTAATTGCTCGAGTCAAAAAGGCTTTATAGTGAGGTCCTAGCTAACCACATTCGACAATGCCTTCACAAGGTCTATCCATCTTTTGACGCGAACAATACGGTGGGAGCAAACCCCGATTGCCCGGTTACTCAATAAACGCCCGGATAAACATCAACAATATAGCATGCATCATTTTTTTTCTTTTCTTTTTACATGGAAAGGGGCTCCAAATATTTCACAGGCAATTAATTCATACCGAGGGATCAATGACACGTGAACCAATTTCGAAGCCAGTGAATGCTTAAGTGGGACAGTGCGTGTGCGAAAGCATGAATTCAAGTGAGCATACGCTATCCAACTATAGGTAATACGGCTTAACCAAGTGTTTCCTTTTAATGTCATGTTCACAAGCTTAAGTCTATCCATGAAATCGTATCAAGACTCTGTCTCACACAACAAACATCATAGCACTAAGTAGAAGCCATCAATTAAGAGTAAGCATACACAAGTATCCAGATTCCGTGATTCACCAAATTTTTAATTTTTCAAATTTTCTCAATTTTTTTTTTTAAAATTTTTTTTTTAAGACTTTTAATACAAACAAAGCACGAAGTAAACCCTCCCCCCAACTTAAAATGTGCTATGTCCTCATAGCATGAGAACCAAAAGTAAGGAGAGAGAAGGATCAAAAATTGTACCAACGGGGCGGAATGTCAACCACCCGATACCTCGACCAAGTTTGAGGATTTTTCATCACTCGCTCCTTTCGTCATTGGCAATGCTTCCAAGGCTCCCTCCTTCGGCCCCATGTGGGACCACAGCTAGTCGCACAGGGCCATCCCCAACGACTTTGTAGGCCTTACAACAGCGACATTTCGTCGCACCCCTGCTTAGGGCTCTTGAATGCCGCAATCGCCGCTAAGTTAGACCCAAACTACCAAGGCTGGTACGGTAGCATGGTCACCCTGCAAAAGACTGAATTGCCAACTACCTACTAAGAGAAAATGATTAGTACCAACTCGCTCCGTGATAGCCGAGTTCCCAACAAACAAATCTTCACGCGATTAACGGGTAAATACTTTTCTCCCTTGCCAAAGCAAGGTGGCTATACCAGACCACCTACAACAAAACTAAAAACAAAAGTAGTGCCCTGCACTCTTTTCACGTGAAATCCAAAAATCCGCCGTACTACGAAGAGCTATTAGCACGAGCATATCACCCCATTTTAAGCCCTCCATTAAAAATTGTACGCGGCCATGCCATAAAATCAAATACTTAGAGTATCTCAATTGTTTTAGCCACGTTTGAAATTGATATTCTACCAATTGCATATTCCAAGCAAAATTAACTTTCAAGTTGTTGATGAGTTTCAACAAAAATGGATGATAAACTGCATCAAAATTATCAACACCAAGAAAATCAATTCGTTCTACGTTTATAAGCTCTTGCAATGGCGGAGACTTAGTAGGAGGGATGGCATCACCTAGATCTGAGAGTATTTGATTGTCCAATGCAACTATTGGAAATGACTCCTCACAAACAACAAGTGGCTCTATGTTCTCATCTTCCCTCACACAAGGATTGGTCATCTCACAAATTTCAGGTAACTCGCAAAATTGGGATTTTTTGCTTAATTCATCAAGGTAGTCCCAACCCTCTTCAACATTTTTACTTAGGAATTCTTCATCAGACAACAAATCAAATTGACATGTTTCAGAATTCAAACCTTGGCAAAAGATAGCCAGAAGACTCCCAAGCTCACAATTAAAACTCGACCAAGAGAAGATGGAATATTTAAATCGCTCCCAACATTGCGAAAAAGACTCATCACCTTGTTGAGAGAAATTGGATATTTCTTGTAAAAGCATGTGAGTCTCATACACGGGAGTGAATTTCTTGAAAAACTGTTTTATCATCTCTCCCCATGTATGGATAGATCCAAGACTCAATGAATAAAACCAATCTTGCGCACTATCTCGCAAAGACGATGGGAATTCTTGTAACATAGCCACTTCATCGCTAGAAAAAGCTTCCTCAAGTTTATCAATATGCGATGATGGGTTTTCTGAGGCCAAGCCATAAAATATAGGAAGTGACATTGAACAATCAAATTGCTGTGCATACCCTCCATACCAATTTTCAAAATAAGACATTTTTTTTTTCTTTTAGAAGACCCGAAAATAACAGAAGGTAAAAATAACAAACAAAACGAAAAAGAAAGAAAAGATGGATATACTTACAGTGGGGTAAAGCAAACTCCTTAACTAGCTCACCGTTTGTTGCCCTCCCCGGCAACGGCGCCAAAATTTGACCGTGTCGTACCGAGTCAAAAATACATTTATAAAAACAAGGAATTAACTACTACTCCAGAGAATAGTGGCTAAGTCCGAGTATCGATCCACAGGGAGGGGTCGGAGCTAGTGAGAGGTTTTCTTTACGGTAGGGGTTTCGGCGTTAGGACGGCCAACCTTTTGGTTGTGATTTTTGTTTGGTGGAATCTCTCTACCTCTAATGCGAGTGAAAATGAAATTTTAAACTACAAATTAAAGGCGGCAAGGTCTAGAGGTTCATACCACCCATGACTAGGGATATTCAATGGCTCTCAACTATAACTCAAGTGAGAGACAACGTCACTTGCTCTCACTCGGAAGATTTAGCAATGAAAATCATTTTGACTTTAGAAAATTGGTTTAACAATGGGATAAGTTCTTTGAGGCAATTTTACAAACACTTAGAATGACATAGCTCTAAGCATCATGTGTGGCAAGTGGTCAAGCCCTTGCCTACACAAGATCAAAAAGGTTAACAAGACTAAGTTTTGATACATAAAATTGAACTCACCCAATGAAAACCAATCTTTGCCACAAGGATGAGGTTTGTAAATGGAAAGAAACTCTCTTAGACATTTTATCGAACACCTAAAGTGACATAGCTCAAAGCATTGTGTGTGCCAAGTGATTTGTCTACACCCAATCAAGGAGGTTAACAACTCTAAGTTTAGACCGAAAATAGAGTGATTAATCCATTCACAAACCCACAATAAGCATAAAAACGTGAGAAGCCATTGAAACACCGAAGTCATGGGGTGATATTCACCCCATAACCAAGCCTAAACCACTACTCAATCATGCTTAAAGTACACACAAAGGAAGAAAAACGTGATTAAGGAAAACATAACGAAAATGAAAATAAACACAAGATTTAGATAGATAAAGATGAGTACTACAACATTAATGAAGAGCAATTACCTTGAAACTAAGTGGAAGTACATCAAATCCTAGAGAGAAGTTGGAGCAAAATATGTACAAAACTAATGGAGGTAGAGAGAGAAGGTGGAAGATGAAGAATGCCCTAATAATCTGAGGTTGGGAAGCTTATATAGTCCCCAAAATTATAAGTGAAAGGTCCAAAAAGCCCCCAAGTCTTCATAAAAGGAAATACAAAAAGTGCACAGAAAAGTGGTTCGGAGTGGTTTTGGACCGGTCCAGAATAATCCGGATCGGTCCGGAATCGTCTGGAAAATCTTCGGCCAATTCTGGATCGGTCCAGAATAATTCCGGATAGGTCCGGAATCGTCTGGAAATTCTTGGGCAATTCTGGATCGGTCCGGAATAATTCCGGATAGGTCCGGAATCGTCTGGACTAGAATTTTACTTCTTTGATCCCTCCGTTGAAATGTGCGCTTCCGGACTTCCTCCAAAGCATTTAAATGAGTTGTGCGACCCTCGGGGGAGGTGTTCCTTGGTCACTTGGGTGCTCGTTCACTCCCGGATACAACCGGGGATTATTTGGAGCTTTGGACACGCCTTTTAGCTCCGATTTTCTGAAACTCATCAAAAACACAACTCGCGCAAAATCACTCATATAAAACCAAATTATGCAAGTGTGTGTGATAAAATTGAGCGAGATAAGCCCGGATATATACAATATTGGGGGCTTATCACTATTTCATGGTTTTTCTACCTTTTTGACCTTGATCAAGGCTTGAACTTGATATTTGAGGGATGGATGAATAATGATTGGGTTCATAAGTGTAATGTAGATGGTTTTGGACAGAGTATGAACAATGTGGGTTGGATTGAGTGATTCTTGAGTTGATGATAGTGTATTTGAGCTTTAAGTGAGAGAATAAGGTGGGTTTTGTTGATTGATTGTGTTTTGGCTTGGATTAGAGGATGGAGATGATAAACAAGCTCTAGAAATGGAGTTTTAGAGAGAGAGAGAGTGGATGAAAGATCAGAATGTATTAGAGTGTAACCCCGATAAATGAGATGAGTGGGTTGGTTTTGTAGAGGAAAATGGGGGGAAAATGGATTTGATCGAAATGGAGGGCCTACTAGGACAATTAAGGCAACTTTTAGGGGCTATTGCACGCATACAAGCAGCAATATTGCGGCTGAACGCATGCCATGCAATAGAATCTCATCATAAGATGCTCTGCCAGCAACAAACTAGACAGAGTTTGAGCGCTCAAACTATGGTTTGAGCGCTCAAAGTGTTTTGAGCTCTAGGTTGATTTTGGGCTATTCTGATAGTTTGAGGGGTATTTTTGTCATTTGGACTGGCTTAGGTTGTTTAGGAATGGTTTGGGGTGGTTTAGGACAAGTTCAAGCCTCATTCTCAGCCTCGAGGTATTCACGGGTGATCTTTTTCATCATCGGGAGTGCTTGATAAGTATCTCGGGTCAAAATCGGAGTGTCTGCGGTTGCCCCTCTTGGATGAAACTCTATACCATTTATTGGTATAGAGTTACATTCAAGACAAAAGACATCCCGATCCTTCCCCGAGCCTTTCTCAAGCTGTAAAGGAAAACTTTAAAATCACGATCGCGCTACTCAGGCTGCCTACGTACCCCGTTGTAGGGATCAAACCAGCGTAGTTCATGGGGACATGTGCAAACAAATTCAATGGGTTTTCCTGGCCTGCGAATCAAACGATTACGCGAATCGACAAGGCTTCCTGAGTCAAAACACTAAAACAAGTGATTGATCACGTGGATCGACAAGCCTTTGCGAGTCGGAACACTAG